>PUFA01000104.1:2400000-3600000 GCA_003508835.1 Eonycteris spelaea
TGGAGGGAGTAAAGAGTCAAATAAAGGAGAGATTATGTATTGTTTAGGACTCGGTTACAGACACTTAAATTGAAGCAGATTAGGCAAAAAAAAAAAAAATGACTACTCAACTCAAATAATCAAACTGAAAGAAAAAGCATGGTGCTGACCTTCAAAAGCTAAACCTGGTAACATGTATGTCATCAATATATTTCCCCTTTCTCTCTAAACTCATTTCTGCTTCTGACTAGTTTCATTATCTTCTACTGCAGATAGGCTTTCTTCATGAGCATGTAAGTAGTAGTGGCTTCTAAATTGATACCTTCACAACTTTTTAACAAATGGAATGAATCTGTTCCCCAGAACCTAATGGGAAAAAAATGAGAAACTCTGGTCCTCACTGGGTCAGATGCTCACCAACAGACCAATCACTATGATAAAGGAGTAGGGGATTTATAAGAGAATAATTCCATCTGAGCAAAGGTCAAAGAAAAAAGACAAAAAGACAAAAGTAGCTCTCCTAAAGAAGAAAGGCAGACAAAATAACTAAGATTCATTACAGAAATACATTATGCTTAATATCATTAAGTTTTAAAAATGCCTTTTGATGTTTAAGAAATAAATTCAGGAAGAACCAAATGTGTGTGTGTGTTGTGTGTGTGGTGTGTGTGTGTGTGTTGTGTGTTCCTTTCATACAGACCTTTCAGGATTCTTTATAAATGCTCTTACACATGTTTATAGCTCTCAGAGTGTCTTATATACACTATTTAGTGTCTTGTACAATAAATTATTTCTCCTTAATAATTGTTTCTTTTGAAAAACACCAAATATTTTTTTTTCTTTTTAAGGCCTCTTAAAATTAACCATTGACTTCTAGTTATAAATGAGATAAATCAATTTTCCAAGTTAAAGAGATCACAATTTTTATATAAAATACAGTAAAAAGCACTTCATCTAAACTGGTATTTTCAAATGACAATATCAATCACAATGTTCAATATATGGAAAAGAATTGCAATGACCTTAGGAGATGACTATAACTACACTCAATAAAGAACATAACCCGGCAGCACAGTGTTCTGAAATCTCTTCTAATGGCTTTCAATTTCTAGCGTGAGCTATGTTTAACCACAATTATAGGAAACAAATATCAAAAAGAAAACTGATTTAGAGAGAAATATTGATTTATCTGAATAAAAACTGTTTCAGAACTACACACACATACAAAACAGCAAGCTACATATTTTTCTTTAATTTCCTTCAACATCAAAGTTCTGATCTGTAGTCATGCAAATTGCCAATTTTTTTCCTCAGTCCATATTTATTACATTCAACATTATCATAAACTTTAAATTTCAAAAAGAATTAAAAATTTTATTTCTCTTCAGTCTCACTCATCCTCCCTATTAAATCTTTATGCTTCTATTTCTTAAATGTTCCATTTGCATAAATTGTCTACAATTAAAGTTAATTAAGATAATTTATCGCTTAAAAGTAAAACCATCTTATCAGCATGTATTAGCTTGTTAAGCAAACAAAGAATAAGTTTCTGAGATAATATCAGCTCATGTTACTAAGTAGACACAGTGGGTTAAAAAAAGATCTCTTTCTAACTCTTCCTATTTGGAGGAGGTATTGTATTTTCAGTCATTAGATGCCATTAGCTAATCATGCTTCTCTAGCAGCTTATTTTGCAACACACTATAGATCGAATAATTTATACCTTGCCAATCTTCTTACATGTGAATTATGATAAATTCTCATAAAAACAGCAAGTCTTTTTTAACTGCCAAAAGAGCTCTCTGGCCAGAGACCTTTGGAAACTAAATCTTTTTTTAGTTTATGTGACAAAGCAATGTTCATTATCAGTAGTTACACTGATTTTAGATAGGCATTTAGGTAGCTTTCTTATACAAATAAGCAATTAAAAAAGATTGAAAATGCTGGGACTTTATCTGAGTATAAGATAGATTAACAAAATAATACATGAAAGTTTTAAAATTCATGAGAGAGGCAAAAGAAACATTATGAAGAGGGTAGAAAAAAACTTACTAGAATACTAAGTACACTATAAAGATGCAGTAAATGGTAATATTATTATGAGTATTGATGCTAGGAGATAAAGGAAACATTTTAATTTTTAAAAAAGTAATTTCCTGGCTGATGAAATGAATGATTCCAAAGTTTTATTAATTTGAAATTTCATATCAAATCTGCTCTATATTGGGAAGGAAAAATAATTTTCCCTCTATCCTTCTGAGTTCTTAGCTGAGATCCCTGTAATAAAAGACAGATTAAGAAGAGAAAACAAACAGAAGTTTATTAACATGTATATCTCATGTATACACAAAAGATACCCAGATGAAAATGAGTAACTCCTTGAAATGACTTAGAGTTCAGCCTTAAATACTGCCTTAATAGGGAAAGAAAAGGGTGGATATATAGGCCTCTTAGGAGAGAGTAAATAATTTTTAAGAAAGATGAATGGGCCATTAGAAGAATAGATGGGAGTCATGATTGTTTGCAGAAAAGTTTCTCTTAGAGTGATCCCAACTTCTAGTCTCCTCTCCTGTGATTAAGAGTTAATCTCTGGTTGGTGAAATTCCAACGGTTGGGATTTATGACCATTGAGTTCCTTTCACAGGATCAGTCTTCAAGCAGAAAGAGGAATTCAAGAAAGTCACTCCCTGCATTTGCTATTTTTCAAGTGCCTACAGCTCAAAATAATCAATACATCAAAGTATCATATTTTGGGGTGGCATGTCCTGAACTCCTACAGGTATATTTTGGGGTGGCATATTCTGTGACCCTTCATAAGCTTCTTACATTTTAAGGGAAGCAATAAAAGAACTATATAGAATATAATAAGTCTCTACATATGTTATAGGCAGAATCATAGTTATCATTTTTAAGACAGCTAGTCATATTCTAAGAAACTCTTTTTTACTGTCTACGAAGCCAATAAAGAAACAGAGAAAGCCAGCTAAATCATGATCCAAATTTTATGTAGCTGACAGAATCCTAAGGGCATGTTAAAAACAAATGGTATACATGGGAAATTAGACCTATCAAATACGAAACAGATTAGTTTGAAAAATACTGATTGGTTCAGAAAAAAGTCACTTTCCCCAGAAGCTTTTCCATTTTCAGTTTGGCATGGTCTAGGATTATAAAATGCTAAAAGCACTAATGTTTAATTCATCTTGAAAGTGCTAGAGACTAAACAGAGCAGCACAGAAATAATCTTTATAAAAGTACATAATTTAATATTTACAGCCAAAATTTGGGTCACTGATTGCAATTTTAAATGTAAACACATTCTTTATTATGAAATCCCTAAAACACAGCTTTAATCATTAAAACGCCATCCAAAACGGAGGTATACTGTTTAATTAGGTCTTTGTGTGAATGATTGTATATTTGCATTTATAAAGGCACTAGCCTATCAGGGTAAACTGACTTAATGTTGTGCTAAAACTACTAAAAGGCAATGAGGAACAGACATTTTAAAAATTAATTTAAAACAATTTCTGAATATATCATGGGAAAACAAAAGTCATTAAGCAGTATTATTAATATTCACAGCAGCTGTTACACAATCATGTATCAAGTCCCTATGTTCAAACTTGCTTTCTAATATAGTGTCTTACCATACTCGATTAGTCTGTAGTTCATCATACACCAATGAGCTACAAATAGCTTTAATTTCAATTTCTTATCAATTTCATATTGTTCATAGAGAAGTGTTTCCTGGATATATGTTGGGATTAACTGATTTGAGTTACTTTAAAGAAAACTATCAAAAAGCCTATTATTACTCCCAAACAATCCTGTGAACAAATTGAGTTTACCTTTTCCCATGCACCTGTCTTCTTTGTTCGTTGTATCCAATGGGCCTTCAGCCAGTGAACCGTAATCTTCTGCTGTGTCTACGCCTTTATTTATACTATCTACCACCCTTAAACATTATCCAAAATACTTGCATTTCTCTACACAAACTAAAATGTTTGTATTAATTCCCACAGTTGGAAATATACATTTAAGAATATGACTGGCCAAACAGGGCTTGCCTAGGTTTAGATCTGGTCAGGATCATTCCAGAATTTAAGATCATATGCTCTTGCTTGTGCTCAACAGCAAATTAAGATAAACCCTTCTTAAGGAACATTTGTTTACAGAAGTTGTTTTAATTGTCCTCAAGACTAAGATTTCAAAGCCACCTTCTCCCTTCTAATAGACGTTATTATTTTGTTCCTTCTAAATCAGTGGTAACTTTTATTACTAACAGATTAATTCTAAAATATCTTTTCTGTTTTGTTTTATAATAGTGTCCTATTTAATGAGCCCTGACAAAAGAATTAAAGAATAAAATATTTTTAATGCGTATCTGTACAACAATATAATTTTATTTTATAGCAATGTAATGTGTTCGTGAAAAGACTCTTGAATAAATATAAAACTCTAGTTATTTAGTGGGCCAAGATTCTGGAGTTTAGGTAAATTGTAGAAAAATGGGTACAAATTAGATAGTATACTGAAATTCTAAAAAATTCTTAGAATTAATGTGTTTAATAGTAATCAACTTGTTTTATAAATATATTAAAGAAATGCTTCTATAAACTATATGATTAATATGCCTAGCCATAAAATCATAACAAATGTTTCTATGTCAATAGTTTGTTCTAGGTTAGTGTCCCAACCCCAACAAAAATTGTAACCAGATTTTTCTTGCAGTGAAAATTTACTTCAGTTTTTTCTTTTACTTTTATGAAATCAAAAATTATAGTACTAAAAATTTAATAAATAAACTATGTTTTTACCTTGCATTTTTAATGTAGGACCTGTACATTTTTCAAATGGATTTTGTTATATGCATCTCATTAAAAATAAAATAGATTTTTAAAAATATATAGATATATAGTCTTCCTCTCTGAATAGCACACAGATTATAAAATTTAACTTTAATTTAAGAATATTAATATTTTCCCAAATATTATGCTGTTAGGTATGTACAAGAATTCTTTTTATAGATGAGGATATTCAAATTTAGAGATGTTAAGGAAGTAACAAGGTTATTCAAAATACGAATATTTTTAAAAAAATAAGGTACTTCATGATGCCTAGATCATTACTCTATCCAATTAAATGATAACTTTAATAATAAAGTAAGTCAAGATAGATTGGTATAGATGCATGAAATACTAACAAATTTAAAGAATAAAATTTAAAGTAAGGGAAAAGGTCACATGTATCATGATGCTAAAGTGATCCTTTGCATTATAATTAGTTAAATTATATATCCGCGCATTAAATATATAATTAAAAAATACAACTACAATATATAAAATTATATATAGATACATATGATTATTCTCTAATGCAACATTTTTATTGCTAAATATAACAGACATACAGAATAGTTCATTAACCATAAATTATAGCAATATTTTTAACAAATACAGATGCATCCCACCTCAGGTTAAAACATAAAACTGACTAATGTACAATAATTCTCTCAAAACTATTTCACAGTCTTCACAGTCATTATAAGACCAAAATCTTAGGGAAAGAAATTATAGATGCAAGCCTGACATTTGGGGATATTATTCTCTAGCAGTGTCTGCAAGTTGCAGAAAAAATGGCTGAGTTACTAAAAAGGAATAAGTGCCTTTGAAGTACTCACAGGTCTAGGGCAAAACATCTAGAGAGAAAATCTTGAAAATATTCATAGAAAAAAGGCAGATTACATTTTAAAAAACAGTAATTAAATTGTTAGCTGACTTTTCAACAAAAACAATTGAATCAGAATACAGTGGGATCTTCTTTTTAAGTGCTAAAGAGTATAACTACCGAACTAAAATACAACTCAGAAAAAATATTCAAGAATGATGGTGAAACAAAGATATATTTCATTTACAGAAAGGTGAAATAATTTGTTACACAAACCTTAAGAAATTACTAAAGAGTATTTTTTAGGCAAAAAGAAAATGAACTCTCATAAAATATAATAAAGAAAATATAAGACTAAATATTATTTTACAAAGCATAATACACATTAATTTTATAAAACAATTAAAATCATATGTGAAATTTAAATTAAATACAGAATAAAAATTTTAAAACATCACTGGCTTATAAGAGTGAAAGAAAAAAATGCAGTAAAGGATACTAAAGTCCTGTATTTACTGATAAGAATTAAAGAGAAATAATTAATATTATTTTAATAATGCATATTATAATATATTATAATCATAAAAAGTTAAATAAGAATATATACATTCTAAAATTAGAATAATAAAAAATCCAAAAAGGAAACAAGATATTAAAAATAAAAACAAGTTAGAAAATAGAAAGTACTAGTAAAATTACAAACTTAAAACACAAACATTAATTAAATACAAATAGGATACGGGCTCCACTTAAAAAACAAAGATTGAGCAGAAAGTTTGGATGTAAAAGAATAGACAAAGATACACTCTATAACCACTATCCAAAAAGTTGATGTAGTTATAACGTCAGACAAACCAGACAGAAATGCAAGAAGCATTATTAGAGTTAAAATGGAAGATGTAACAATTTTTAATTTAATACCTATACAAATAAAGCCTTAAGTTACATGAAACAAAATATAGAGATCTACAAAGAGAAATAGACAAATACACAAGCACAATGGAAGTCTTTAGCATGTCTTTCTCAGTAAATATTAGAGTAAGTAGATCAAAAATCAATAAGAATTTAGAAGCTGTGATTGCCACCCTTAATAAATTAACTTTATTCACATATGTTGGACATCCAGCTTCAGAAATATACCATTTTTTTCCAGTGGAATATGGGATTTATTTAATATTAACGATATTTTGGGTCATATAGCAATGATTGACAAATTTCAATGGATTTAAGTTTTACAGAGCATGTACTCTAACCATAGCAGAATTAAGCTAAACATCAATAACAAAAAAAAAAAATCTAAAATACCACGAATTATTTGGAAATTAACAAATACATGCATCTATAGATGAAAGAAGTTCAGTGTAAAGTAAAAATATTTTTAAATAAATGATTATAAAAATTGCACATATCAAAGCTGTGTGAGATGTAGCTAATTCAATACTTATAGGTAATTTTACAGCATTGAATATATATAATAGAAAGAGAAAGTATGAAATCCAATATACTAGCATCAATCCCAAAAAGCTGGAAAATTAACGAGAAATTTTAAAAAATAAAGTATAATGAAGGTAATATTAAGCATTAAAGAAAAAATCAATAAATTAGAATCTAACATAAAATAGAAACAACAGACCAAATGTAGTTTCTTAGAAAAGACTTAAAAATTGATAAGCCTTTGCAAGAATGACTAAGAACACAGAACAAGAGTCACAACTAAATAATAAGATGAAAAGAAAGTTTAAAAAACTAATAAAACATATTGTGAGTAACTTTAGGCTCACAAATTTTAAAAATTAGGCAAACTGAAAAGTAACTGGTGAAAAATGCTAACCAAATGGAGACAAGAAGAAATAGAAAATATTAAAAGCCAATTACAAATACTGAATCCAGAAATAGAATTCTTTCCACAATTCAAATTCATGACTAGATGGCCTCAACAGTGAATTCTAAACATTTAAAGATGTAATAATGCCCATCTTACACAACTTTTTTTCCAGAAAAGAGAAAAACAGGTACAGTCCCCTTCTCATTTTATAAAGCCAACAGAATTCTGATAGAAAACTTGGCAAGGATATTACAAGATTAGGTAATTAAAATAAAGATAAGAGTTATTAAGATTGCTGAAGACAATCTGTGAATAGCTGTGAAAGATAACTTCAAAGACACATATGACAATAACTGTACAGCCCTCATTATGGAATTACAAAATGAGTGAGCTTGCAAAACAGGCCACATCAAAAATAATGACTTGGCATTTATCAATGTTTAAAATATGCGAGGTATCTTCTATGTCTTTTATTCATTTAATTCCCACAAGAACCTATAGAGTGAGTACTATTTTAACCCCACTACACTATTCTGTCTCCCTTTTCTTCCTCCTCTTCTCTCTTACTCCCCAGCAAAGTCAGCACTGTTTAATGAATGCCTTACCCATATAGTGCTTTGACTAAGCTTCATTGACTTCCTAAAGCAGAATGAAAGGTAGATTCTAAGTGTGCTGAAAATTGAGATTTGCAACAACAAAGAACAAGCATGGGAGTTTGTTAGCGAAAAGAATAAAGGAGAATTGATAATTTCAAAAATCCCTGAAATTTCTAGTGCCAAGGACATTGTTCTGGTATCCAATTCCTGGAAATTATGAATCCTGACAGTGGTCTAAGTTTGCCACAGATAGAATGAGAAATAGGTGAGACAAGTATAAGCATAATCAGTCAAGAGGTGCATTAGAAGATAATTGCAGAATTGCTCTTTCTTTCTAAAAAGTGTCAATTCTTGGCTGTTAAATTATCACTCTACAGAGAGTTTTTTGTCCTGATTCTTGAAGTGCAAATTCAGTTACACATTAAATGTGACACACTAATGTGTTAAAATACAGCTTCCACTATCTACAAAAATAAAGATATTCATGAAGTTTTGCAGAGTGCTTCAAGAGATTCCCAAAGAAAGGCACCGTGGCAAATACAAATTATCCATAATGTTACTTTGGATTTATACAGTGTCTTTGCTCCAAACTGCTGGAGTAATAGAGATGACAGTGGAGATGACAATCTGCCCCGCTGAAGAGTTTATGACATACAAAGAGCTATGTCTGTGACCTTTCCTACTTCAGAGAAAAGCAAATGCCAAGCAACAAGATTTGAGTGATAAAATATAAAGCTCATCCAGATCCCATCCCAGCTAGTCTAATGACTTCTGTGGGTGTCAATACCAAGAAAAACCAGCATGGTCTTTCGATGGTCCAGGTTTTGGTTCTTTTTTGCTTCCTCTGAGTGGGGCACTTTCATTAACATGCTTTAGAAAATGCCAGAGTTTCCTTAGTAACAACACATATACAGGGAAACACATCTTTGACATTTTTTTTAAAGGCCTAGCCCATACAGATAGTGTTGGGGTGGTCACTTTTAGGATGTTTTTGGTTGCATGTGGCAGAAAAATAAACTCAAGCTGGTATAATTGGTAAAAAATAAATAAATAAATAATAAATGCCTATAGCATGTTTCTTCTGAAGAGCTTATTTCCTAATGTCTTGAGCATGAATTTAAATTACAAGGCTCTAGATATTCCAAATCATTTATAGGAATGCCATTTCTATGAGACTAGGCAGATACAAAAGTGGCTACAATCAGACACAAAGATTGGCCAGAGTCCCAAAACCTACTCCTAATCCAAAATATTTTTCACCTGTTTTTGTTTGTTTCTTTCCTCTTGTTTTTTTTTTCTGTAACATTTTGTTATAATAGAGAATTTGATGTGACTGACTGTTATAACCTAATATTACATATTTTAAATTATTATTATCAAATTGATAAACTAAACATCCCAACTTAATTAAAATTTAACTTCAAATATTGAAAAGTATAATAAGAAAAACTCAATTAAAATATAACTTAAGACTGAGACAATATTGATTTCCTAAAGCAACTGGGGTGTTTGTGATATAAGTTGAAATTTTGAAAGTAACTTCTTTACTAATATAAGTATTTTTTGCTAAGTGAAATTTTCCTAAGAATATAGGTTATAGGTTACTCAGTCTTTTTACTGAAAAATAAGCATTTTAAACAGTGATTTCAGATTAATTTTTAAATAAAATATAATTTGTTCGAAACTTAAACATAAAGATGTGGCATTTATAATATGTTTTATATAAAAAATTGGAGAATTATCTAGAAAATTATTTTCCCACAAATATCATAGAAGACTTAGTTAGCAACTGGGTGTAACAATCGGGTGTTTGATGTAATTTTGCTGATTAACAATGCCAACTGTCTAAACGCCAGCGACTTAAAATAGAAAGCATTTATTTCTCACTTATAACACTGCATGTAGCCTCTAGATCTGCTGGGCCCAATTGAAATGTTCTGAGCTTGGCTCCAAGCCATGGCTTGTATTCAGGCTACTCCATATGTCTCCTCATTCTCTTTGGCCATAGCTACTCCAGGCATTGTCTTCTCACGGCAGATGGCAGAAGTGCGAGAAGTCAAGCCAAAGCACAGTCACACAGCAAAGCCTCTGTTTCTATTCCACCCACGAATATTTCATTGGCCAAAGCAAGCTGCATGAAGAAGCCCGAAGTCAATGGTGCAGGGAAAATATACCTGACTTGTTCTAGTGAGATTTTTATAGAACTGCGAAGTGACATGGCGAAAAGAGTGTATGAATAATTCTTTTACAGAGAGGGAGTGAAGAATTAGGAACAATAACCTAATATGCCATTTTAGGGAAATCGCCATTCACATATTTCTTAAAGAATAATTTCTGCTTGCCTAATCGTGTGCTCTCAGAAATGCAAACATTGTCAGAATCTTATAACCTGTGACAAATTTATGTCTGGTGGAAGCCTAGAAAACCAAATGCTTAGATGGATTTTCTAACCATTTTCATAGCCGAAAACCAGAGAGGAAAATTATCCAAAGAAAAACTAACAAAAAAGTTGTTTGTGATAAAACCGAAAGTGGGCACCAAGCAATTGACCTTGGATATGCAAAGCAGTGGTTTCGGAAGGTTTCTTCCCTGAAATATGTATTAATCTCTAAATGTTTATTGGGGCAACATTGAGTAATACAATTATATAATTTTCAGGTGTTAAATGTATGCCTCTCAATCAACACAAAGTTTTTACATAAAACATAGTAAATATGACTTAAAATGTAAGTGCCCCACTTATGTTCCAATGAGTTCATATATATTGTATTAAAAGTTTGTATAAGAATATTAAAATAAACTATTCCACAAAAATAAACTCTAAATATTCTTTTATTATATCATGTACTGTATCATTAACCCTGAACATATTTAATCTGCATAACTAAAGCAGTGAGATGAATAAAAATGTTTTCTTTGGAACATCAGAAATGTTCCTGAAAACACTTCTATCCAATTAGGCTGATTTCAAGTGCAAAGAATATATGTTCTGCTGTATAATGCTTATTTTCTATGAGTTTCTGTACTTGACGGAATATACTTACGCAGTAGCATAATCAGCTAATACCATTTCTGTTAAAGTTACATAACTGGGATATCACAGATTTAACAGCTTTAAGTACAAATGAGTTCAAACATATAAATATCCTTTTTATGATCTTGCAAACCCTTACCCTGAATAATAGTAATCTAGTCTTTTTGCTTGATTCACCTCCCCAATATATTAGAGAATTTCTAGGCATGAAAATGTGTTTTTGTATATACCCATGAAAAAGCATTGCTAAATTCAAGGACAGTAATAAGCTCTAAATGAGCAGGATAGAGGCACATATCGGGAACACAGAAGCTGCAGTGATTTGCTTTGACCATCATCATATCTTGATATGCCATTGCTCCTCAGAACTGACAATTCGGGCAATTTCACAAAAGGAAAGTTACCATGCCCTCTGTGACACATTTCATAAGAGGAGGTCACAAAGATCATTTCAGGATGGTGGCAGGTTTGTACCTGATTTGCCAAATTTTCCAAAGCATACATACACCCAGAGTGGTTAAGTTGAGCTGGGAAAAAAGTAACCAAGAACTCTCTCCAATTCCTCAGCACGTTTTGTTTATCAAGACCGTATTCATTTAGTGAGCTTCCTCTTCTGGTTCTTTTGTGTTCACCTTACTATTTGGCAAAAGTTGAAGTCCATTCCATTATGCATGGCTACATACACCCAAACCACATGAGGCCAAAGTAGAAAAGTTCATAAATTAATAGATGCAAATGGAAATGTGAAAAAATGGGAAAGGGGCACCACCCAATTCCACCAATCAGGAGGACTTAAGGACCAATTTAAGTGAATATGATTGAGAAAAGATAGGGTTTGAGTTGAATATTCAACTATCTGAGCCATACATGACCCAACTAAATGCCTTGTTACATTCATATTACATACATATATGCAAATAAATGCTACCTAAAATTGATGAGTCCATGTTTATTCATGGAAAAATATTTCAGTAGCTATCTATAGTCATAGTTTCACTCTGGACCTTTTCTTATAGCTCTTAACTTTCTCCTTAAAATGTGACTCAAGAATGACAAGTTATTTCACATATGTTTATAATAATCATAAGAATATTTGACTTTCATTGTAGTAAATCTCACATCAGAGAAATAGTTTTTGGTCTAAAAAATAATTCAAATTTATTCAAGCCTTAGACCCAAGTCATCATACATTCAATTGAGTTTATATATATATATATATATATATATATATATAATATATATATATATATATATATATTTTATATATATATACAATATATATAAACATATATCTCAAACTCTCTATATATCAAACTCTCTTATATACACATATATATCAAACTCTATATTTTGCTTAAAACTCAACTATTTTCTCATTCCATTTAAATTTTATTTAAAGAAATAATAATAATAGGTTTTATTTTATTGAACTTTGTTTTCCCAATGGAATGAAGGTTTTATTTTATGTGTGGTATATTATCAATATTTTTCAATGCATATTTAGGGTATACCTACTATGTGCCAAGTAAAGGACAGGTAGGTGCGTGGAAAACAGCCCAGGCAAAGAAAATAGCATGTGAATAAATCAAACAAGTATAAAAACATAAGAATTTTAGGTTGTTTAAAACAGTGGGAGTTCAGGATGAGAAGGAAGGAGTGCCAAATAAATTGAGTTATTTGGAAGGGTCAGAATATAGTAGAATTTGTACGAAGTTTGGACTTTGTCCTGAGTGTAGTGGGAAATCATTGAAGCAGTATAAACTGGCAAATGTCATGAGTAAATCTGTATTTTAGAAAGATTACTGAAGTATAGAGGCTAGATTGGAAAAAAATGAAGTTAAATCGCTACTTAATCTAAATGAGATGTTATTTAGGACTGAAATTAGTGGCACTGTGAGGGTGAGAAGTAAAAAAAAAAAGTTGAAGCTGTATTTTACAGGAGAAATTTATAGAATTAGGTGATTTCTTGGATTATGGGATAAGAGGCAGAGGGAAGTCAAAGACAATGCCAGCTTTGGGGCTTGAATAGTGGAGTGTATGGTGTGATTCACTGCGATAGGTACCACAAAGAGAGCTGAATGTTCTGTAAGGAGGATGACTATGGTGGAGCATATGTGAGTTTACGATGACTATAAAATTCCAAGCGGTAATAACCAAGAGGTAAATGGAGTATAACCTACAATAAGAGAACTGGGCTAGAAATATCCACGTGGGAGTCATTAATATGACTGTAATATTAGAAGCCCTAAGAATAAGCAAGATAATCCAGCATAGAATTCCAAAAGTTGCCACCACTTTAAGAAAGAAAACAGTAGAGGATACAACAATGGGCATTGATAAGTTGAGGCCAAATAAGACAGGCATAACACAAGGTCAATATATTGTCCCCCAAAAAGCAAGAGTCCATTTCTAGGTTACTGGTAGCAAATGTGTTCGGAGGTTAAGTACGATGAAGTGTTAATTTTTATTATGTTTAGTAATGTGGAATTAGTAGCTTTAATGTTAAAAAATGAATATCAGTGAAGTCATGGGGACAGAAACTAGATTGTTATAGTTTAGAAGTGAATGGGAAGGATGAAGTTGAGACAGCAGACAAGTTCCACAGGAAAGGACAGACGAGGGAGTCTAGGTCGGAGAGAGAGAGCCAATATTAAATATACACACACAAAAATTATATTGCTTTGTTTTAATTGTTGGGTAATTTTTATCTCAATCATCTGCAATACAAATATATCTTCAGAAGATTTGTTAATAGCTACATGTAAAGAAATTCAAAATCTCAGGAACGGTGAAACAGGAAGTCCTAAAATGCTATAACACTGTTGTCAACTCCAATAGCTCTGTATCTGTGATACTTGAAAATATTCCAAAACGCAAAATAGTTTCAAAGGATTTAGGCTTTAGTAGTTAGTAGAGTTAGTATTTACATGAAGTATATTGCTTTAAAAAGTTATGTTATTATAAATCTCATTTACTTAAACTCTAGTACCAGATTATGTCTTTGAAATATGCCTTGTTTTCAAAGTGATGTTTTACCTGATGTCTTCCCTGAAAAGTGAAAGTATTTGATAATTATTTTAAGACATTCCTTCAGAATAAACCCACTCCTATTACATACATCTTTATTATAAGTTTTAAATTCACTATTTTGAAAGTAGAGCGTTTATTAATTCATGTGCTAAACACATTTATTCACAACTCACTATATCTGTCTTAAGAGCAGATCCATGTGCTTTAATAGGGTTGGAGAGATGGTGGGTAAATTAAAAGAAAAAGTTCTTTCCATTATGAAATTTAGAGTCTAGGGATGATGGCTAACAAGAAACAAGCAAATTCAAGTATAAGAAATGTTAAAGTTTTATTGAAGTGTATAGCAGGCTTATCTAGTGTACTCTGAGGATTTATGGAAGAACATAGATGACCAAAGGACATAACTTCATAAGCTTGTTTGAAAATTGAAAACTATAATTGCATAAAACACCCTAACTTTACATAAGTCCATAGTAGCAGAGTAATCAAACCTTTAGAAAACTATTTTAAATGAAAGAAACCCATTATAGTTATCTGCAATTACCAGAAAGGAGATAATGTAATGCATGTGATATTAGAAGCTAAAAAAAATGAGATACTGTAGAAATAAGATGTTGTGGTTAATTGGATTTTCTGGTTAATTGAACACTAAGAGGTTTTACTGCAATGTCACATTTGAATTGAAAATTTATTTTAATATAATAATATATTTTAATTAGCTATAAATCTATAACCTGAGAGGTTCACCATTGTTCTTTTTGTGAATATAATATTCAGAGGCATACATTCTAACCACCTTTCCAAACAACTGAAAGAAAAGTCAATGCGAATACTTTAAATATAGGGGTATTTAAAATTTTTTTTTAGACTCATTGACATTATTTAAGTAGGATCACCACCTGCTCTACTGTTGTTTCAATGTTTTGGTGATTTAAAAGAACGAGGACCTAACCCATCTTATAAATTTTCCTAAAGGACACATATTTTAGCCTGTCATTTCACAGGGATATATTTTTTAAAGTGAGCTTGGTACAATGTGCAATTCAAAACAGATTTGTAGCTGATGCCTTCAATTTGCATTACATTTTTATTAGTTGCTGATAGAGGTAGAGGTGAGAAGTAAAACCAGCTGATTCATCTGACTAAATGATAATTGTTTTCCCTTCAGTTAAGAGCAAGTCAGCTGTTTTTCTTCATTAATACAGGATGTGTGCATTTCTACAGGCGCTCTTCTCTGTTTATGGGCACAGGAATAACAGATTCATTCAATAGATTCATTCGTTAGTCACATTGGTGGAACTAACATAGTTAAGGTGTTAAACTTTGTTTCTAGGAAGTCCCTCATCAAATTGTAGTAATGTTAACATTTTTGAAAACAGCATTGGCACCCCTTCTTTTCTTCCTTCCTTTCTCCTCTCCTTCCTTCTTTTCTTCTTTCCTTCCTTCCTTGCTTTTTTTTCTTTAGAAATCCCATTTGCTTCCCGTAGATAAATATTATTAAATTTATTTGTGTTCTTTAAAAAATAATGTTTGGGGATGATACTCAACAAAATGCATGTAAAATAATGTAATAAACTAAAAATAGAATATCATAGTAAAGGAATATAACTTAAGGCCATTTAGAATGCATTTGTATTTTTGTCTGTGCTTCCTGGCTGCCTGGGCAAAAAGGAGAAAATAAAGCTTATAGTTCTTATTATCAAAAAGGAATGATTATACTATTATCTCAGGAGAAAGAAAATTCCTCCTAGCACAAATTATAAAAGAAAGTAATCACAGGGAAACTAATGTAGAAAAATACATACAACTAATAATTAGCAGCTACATAGGTAAAACAAAACAGAACAATGATTTCATCATGTTCCTTTCAAAATGAAGGCAATTTATCATTTACTTATATTTGAATAAGATAAATTCTTATCTTTTGTTTGGGTTCTAGGGCTACTTTATAAAGAGTTAATATAGTTGCTTGGGTACAAACACCCTAATATTGGTTTCAGTAGATAGATAGTAGTTTTAGATTCATGTATACATCAAAGACCTGTTGTTCTCTTAATGGTAAAATTTAAATGAGCTTCATTTTCCAACAAAGGTCAACAAATTACATGTAAAAAGCAAGCTTAGTAAATTTTTCTGACCCCAATAAATAAATAAATAAATAAATAAATAATAAAATTGTAGTTCTGTTTCAAGCGTAATTATATATTAGGTTTTAGCCTAAGCCATTTGAAATCATATACTGTACTTTAAAAATAGTTAATTACCTGGGAATGCTCTTGTGGTACAATATAAAATACTGAAAACAAGATAAAACACATGCTTAAGGCAATAACTTGTTATTACTGCATTGACAGAAGATGGAAACTTAAAAAAATAATTTTTTTTCTCTTTTGGTTATATGGAAGCGATATACTTGTACTTATACAATGTTGCTGACAACCTACTTCTTTTCCCCCAAATGCATAAGATTTAGAGTGGAGGATGGGACAATAAAACAATAATTGAATTGTGACTTTTAGAAATGAGCTATTTCTATTAATTTGTTTTTTTGCACTCTGCTCTGGTTTATAAGACTAAAAATTAACATGACATATGAGCCCCATCTTAAAGAGTATGTATAAGAGATAATTCTAATAGGATCTTAACAATAGAGAAAGATAATGGAGGTTTTCCTTTCTTAATAAACTTCAGTTTTATGACTATATAAGTAAAACAGTATTCAAGAGCTTGGGCTCTGGATCCAGACTTCTGATTTATCTGCCACGCTCCCCCCTTCCCACCCCCACACGCACACGCGCGCGAGCACACACACACACACACACACACACACACACACACACTTATTAGTTGATTACATTGAACAAGTTACTTGACCATTCGCCTCTTCTTCCCTTATCTATAAATAAAAATGATGGTAGTATGTCACTTACAGCACGGTCAGGAGGATTAAACAAGTTATTACAGGTAAAGCATTAAGAATAGTGACTGGCATATAGTAAGTGTGAAAAAAATGTTAGATATTTTATAATGATTCATAATATTTTATATGGGAAATTGTAGATTTTCCTTTAATGTAAAGGCCAAGAAGGAACAATAACAAAATTTCAGATCAGTATTTTTTCACTAGAATGGTACTGCCCAGGTGATGTTTGGAAATATGTGTGTATGTGGAGGGTGGTGAGTTGAGGTTATCTTATTGACTCAAGAGGGAGGGAAATGGGTTCTTGCTACTGTCATTTAGAGAATAAAGAGAGGCCAAAGGTCCTGCAATGCACAGGAAAGCACCACAAAATGATGAATCTTCCTGTCCCAAATGCCAATAGCTCCCTAGTTGAGAAACATTACTATAGGAATCAAGCTCTAAAAACAAGTAAAAAGTCCCTTGTGTCTGCAATAGGTATTTAATAAAATAATTATTATTTGAGGTTATTAAAGACATGTCTTGAGAAATAGAAAAAAAAAAAGAATACTAACATGTAAAAAACAGTTTAAATGATATGGGAGAGAAGAAGAATATTGACAGGTATTTTTATATAATTTATTTCAGATAGTTACTCCAAATGAGATTTTTTGCACAATTCTAGTGAATCAGAAAAACGAATTGTCGAAATTTACAGTGGCAACTACAATATGCCTGCAGCATTACATAGTATGTAACCTGAGTTTAAAAATAAAACTAAAACAACCTCTCTTTAGGAAATCAAGTAATTCTTTAGAAATTGAATGCAATTTTTGAAGAGATAACATTTTACATTTTCTTTGTATTGATATATGAGCTAAAAACACTTTTTTCCTAAAGGATATTTATGTTTCAGGAATTGCTGGTAATCACATTAATTGCAGGGTTTTTCTCTGACCCAGTTAATTTCTATAGCCCCTGTTACTAGGACTTATTTTCTCTGTTACTAAGACTAATGGTGTCTGTCCCAGTCTTAAAAGCTGAGAAACATTTCTTAGTCCCATAAACAAGAAGTTAACAGCAAATTGTCATTGTAAGGTGCAAGTTTTACAATATATGTAAGACATTCTTCAAGATAAAAGCCATTTTTCATATGTAAGTTCAATTCTAGAAAAAACACACAGCAGTGACTAATAGAATTATAATATGAACTACAAACACAAGCTACACAAGTAATATTAAATCTTTATTTTTTTTTAATTTTCTAGTCTCCATATTAAAATAAAGAGAAAAAAACAGGTCCAATTAATTAATTTCAATAAAATATTTTGTTTATCCAAAATCAATTTCAAAATGCAATCAATATAAAATTGTTACTATATTTACATGCTTTTGTGTCTACCGAGTCTTCAAAATCCAGTGTATATTTTATACTTAAAGCAAATCTCACTTTGGACTAGCCACATTTCAAGTGCTCAATAGCCCCTATGTGGCTAGGGGTGCTGTGTTGAACAACACAGATCCTGAGGACTTCTTTAACCCCTACCAACTCTATCTGTCTCTTTCTAAAGATCTAGGTGTCTTCAGTATACCCTGTTAGGTATAAAAAGTTAATGAAGAACCAAATATTTACCAAGCACCTCGCAGATATCAGATTTTTCCTCTCTCTGACTTCAAGTATCTCACTTTATAATAAAAGAAGTAAAATATATGTAAAATAAACAAAAGATGTAGATGCAATTAAGATTTTTAATGATATGATAGTGCTTATGTCTTGAAAATAATATATCTTTCATGCCATATTTTGAAGCACTTGCTTTGTATTCATATTGTCACATCAAATCATTTCTTCCTACTACATGAATTAGTGATAAGGGGAATTGAATTTACCTTAGTTCCAAAGCAGTTTAAAAAATTAAGTATATTCTTATGTTAACAATCATACAAAACTAGAAATTGTAAAATTTATTTTATATGATAAAAACATGCATCTCAAAATAAAAATCAGTGCTAGCAATCATCAAGAGATTATAAAGGAAAATAAAGCAAATGTCATTACATTAAGAATCATTTATTCTCAAAGAAATTATTATGACATGTTATTATCCTTTATTTCCCATGTCTCTAATTAGATGGTAGAAATCCATAGTTAACAAAATCAGAGTCTACAAAAAAATCCAGAGTTAAGTAGTTCCTCCTCCAGTCAAGCCTTTATATCTTTTTTTTTTTTGCTATTGTACATAGAAATTTATTTTGCCCTCTTTTGTATATAAATACTCTTACTAACAAGTAAAGAAATAAAGCTGAATGGATTTACAATTTGCTATCCCTGAGATTTAATGCTTGTCTGTGGGGGTATATGTGAATGTCTATGATTTATTCAGTAGTTATTCAATTGAGGATTCCAAAAGTAAACAGGTATCTTTGCATCTCATACAAGTAGGGAGACCACTGGGGGACACAACTTGGAGTTAGAATGTCAAACACTATAATTAGGTTATCTTGTTGTACTTGGAGTGCAAAAGTCCAGTTTAACATGTCCTGCTATTTACACTGAATAATGATGCCTCTGGCCTGCACTGTTGGAGGTGCACTCTCATGGATTACCTAACGAGTAGGCATGAATTGGAGAAGAGGCCAGCCTCTATGGCCAAATATCTATGAATTTAAAGTAGGGTTCCCCAAAGTGGAGGGGGAGAGAGATTCAAACTATTCAAAACTATTCAAGTTTTGAGGAAGAAAGTCCTCTTCAAGAGTAAGGAAGGCCTACCTATAGAGCATGATGTCTAAGAACTAGGTTGAGTCCCCAAGAAAATTCCTATGAGTTTGATTTAATCTATTTATGCTTTACCATTGGAATAAGGAAAGAATCAGACTTAGCAAACAGTTTTTAATGTATAATCATATATTTACTTTAATATTTGCCATTTCTTCAGTAAAATCTGACACACCTGACCAGCCTCCAGTGATGGTGGTGAGAGATTAAAGGAATGGGACCAAAAAGAGAAATGTGGCCTGCTCCATATCCATTTCCTCATTCAAGGCCCATGCAAAGGTAATGCCTCATTCTAAGAGTACTGGTAGGCAGTAGAAGTTCCACCATGAAGGAAGAGCTGAGTCTTGGTGAAGTTAGAAACAGCTTGGAGGAGCGCAAGCCATTGGGATGGAGTTTCCAAGTACTGAGCCAGGGATGGATATGAAACAACTCTCTTCTTTCTCATATATCTAGAGAAGGGTACATTTATTGAGCACAGATGACATAGAATGTATAATAGAAGCTGGAGGAAGATGCAGATATAGGTATATAGATAGATATATAGATGAGATAGAGATAGAGTATATAGATATAGATTAGATATATAGATGATGTAGATATAGATATAGATATAGATAGAATAGATATAGATATAGTAGATATAGATGTAGATATAGATGTAGATATAGATATAGATATAGATTATAGATAGATTAGATATAGATAGGTGATATAGATATAGATAGATAGATGATATGGATATAGAGATAGAGATAGATAGATAGATAGATAGATAGATAGATAGATAGATATGATAGATAGATAGATAAATGATAGAGATGGAGATAGAGATGGAGATGAAGATAGAGACAGAGATAGATGATATTGATGATATTAGAGATAGAGAGAGAGAGATAGCAAGAGAGATAGAGAGAGAGAGATTGATATAGATACATCTCCCATGTCTACAACTAAATAGCTGTGTGAACTAAGGCAAACATCCTCTCTTGTTTTTTTTCAATAAAATAAAAATAATATTAATATGTCCTTTGTAGTGTTGTGAGAAATAAATAAATGCATATAAAATTTTTTATAAAATGATTATCACGGAATCAAAGTTTAATACTATCTAATATTTGGTCTTTTAATTTTAGTCCTTATATTTTCATGTTTATATCCTGAATGTCCATTACATCAATAATCAGAAAATAATTTAATATATCACTCTAAATAAAAATATTTCTATGTTGTGGAAAAGAAAAAATAAACACTGACCATTAAGTGAATGTTCTATAATTTCAAGATAAAGGATTTTGACTTTCACCTCAAGTTTCTGGTTTTGACGAACTCTCTAGTCAGGGTTGCAAATCACTTTCAAAATACATTTCTTTAATTTTTAATTTTCTGTAATCACATACCTTGAGAAAACTTGAGGTATATACTAAGAAGTAATCTTTAGAGAGGTTATAGTTGAAACATGTAAATAAAAGTTAAGCAAACTATAACATAAATAAATATAGGAAACATGAGGACTGTCAAGACTGGGTAAACAAGACACAGACAAGAAGCTTCAGACAAGTTGGAGAATAAAAAAAAGCAGAATATGTGGGAAGTTAAGAGGAAAGAATTTCAAGAGAGAAAAGATAATCTGTGTCAAATGCTACAGAGAGAACAAGGAGAACTGACGAGATTCTTAAATTAAATTTGATGGAATGGCAAATTGAAAGAATTTTTTTAAATAACCAGTAAATTGAATAAATGTCAATTTCAGGCTGTTTTTCAAGAACTTTGAAAAGGACTGACTAGATAGTGGGAAACTAAATCAAAGGAGGATGAGTAAGGGAAAGGGTATTTTTTGATATAAAGAAAAACTGACCAGTATGGAGGCAGAGGGAAATTTGCAGATACATTTATTGCCATTCAGATTTTAAGGACTTCAGCTGTTTGCAATTCCCGAAGAGATGTAAAACCACTGAACTCACATAGCTGCCCATTATCCTACAGTAATAAATCTTAGAAACAATTTAGATAGAAAAAGGAGCAAACATGTTTGTCACCCACTGTTCAGTATGGGCCTATCTGCATGGTGCTGTTCATAACAGCTTCCAAATCACAAACCAAACTGATCAGTGTCACTTATCTAGATTTACCATCTCTGACAAGGCTGTGCAGACTTGTAGGGCATTTCAGTTTCCTTCCTAATCACCTCATTCTGGGAAAGAGAGTGCATCCTCTTGACAATCAGAGCTCTTTCTTCGTCAAACTAGAACCAGAGGGAAAGTAACTCTACACGTTGTTTCTCCGATCTGGGTCTTTTATCTTTGAACCATGTAAGGTTCCAAAATATGCCAAGTTTTTTAAAAGGATTGAGAGAAACTCTTATCCTATTTCACCCCCTACACTAGGTCTAATATTGACATATTTAGCTTTTTAGACAAATAACTTTAGAGTAACCATCATCATCTTCTTACACATTTAAATTTTTAGAACAAGATGAAAACTCAGAGTGATTGACTTGCACAAGGAAATTAACTAGTGAACAGTAAAGCTTCTCTTTGAACCTATGTTTTCTAAGTACTGGCTATTTCAAATGAACAACATTGCCTCACTTAATTTTTGAAAGGTCTAAGATTCTTCATACAAAACAACAAATTGTGGAGAATTGAGCCTCTTTATTATCTCTGAAAATATTTCTAGTATTTTTAAATATTTTATTTTCACTTACATATAAAAATGTTTCTATCTTAAATAATGGAATATTTTATTAATAAAGTATATTCTTTTAGATTAATAGACTAGAACAATGTCTATATAATAAGATAATAAAAGAGAATTTTACACGATGCACCATTTTTTTAATTTTTGAGGAATGTTTCTACATGTCTAAATAGAAATGCGTTAGTCAAAAGGATGTGCCTTCCATTCCATAGGAAAGCATATATGGCATAACTTGGACTCTATTCTGAGTGACATGACTTGGAAAATGGACTTAGTCCTGGTGTACCTTTTCTGGGTACACATCAGAACTTTAGATGGAACTGCAAAGCTTTCTATCTGGCCTAGAAATTAGTATGTTTGAATAAGAGAAGTTGAACTACATTTTGATGAATAATATTTTTAATACTCTTTTCAGTTTCATTTTCACTACTAATAGAGTCAACTTACACTTTTTTTTATTTTTAAAGTAACATTTATTAAGAAAAACTAAGTCTCAAGGCAAAGTTTTTTATGAAGTTAAAAGTAAAGAAATCCTTGAACAAAATATGATTTGCATATTGTATTGTAATTCTATATTTATAAAACATTTCCATAAGACTTCAAAATTATCTTTTATGTCTTCCCTAAATTTGTAATTCTCTGAAATAACAACAAAGATTTTCTCATTTGCCCTCTCTTCAGCATTCAGCAATGAAGAGTACTTTTTTCTTCTTAAAATTTCCACTTTTTTGTCATTGTGACAGTTCACTCATTGACTTATTTCTAAATTTTCCAGGGACTCTGTTTTCTTCTGTGGCTATTCTTCATTCTCCTGGACCATGATTGCTTTCCAGTGCCCACTCTTCTTTCTCAGCACCCTCTTTCTTAAAGGACACCAAAGAATTTCATGCTGACTGTCATCTAAACTTCATGCAAGTAAATTCAAGGTCTTCATTATTATAATTCCTCAAATATATACATGCAAAAATGGAGGAAACCTCTCTTTCTAAGACATAATTTGGCTTGTGGTCAAAGTTCCACAGACTATTTCACTACTATAAAGAATTAACATGCCCATATATTGTTACTAGCCAAATAGTCAACTTTAAAAACTAATACTTTAAAAAAGAGCTCCAAAATTTTAATACTATGTTTTTCTAGACCACTGGTTTCACCATGTTACTTCCAATATCAAGAACTCTAATGATGTCTTTCAAAGGGCCCTCCCATAAGTCTTCAGTACATTTCTTAAAAAATTCAACTCTATTCATGTCACTTTTCTCTTCCCCATTTAAACCATGGCTTCCCTTAAGAAAAAGTTCAGATCCGGAATTAGATCCTATAGATCTAATTCCCCCTTTATATTCCAATCTCATATACTTTCACTTTCTCCTTCCCACACCATGAACAAACTATAAAAGGATTCTCCCAAATCTTTTCAATCTTAGGCCTTGACACAATCTGTTTCCTTCTTCAAGAAAAATCACCCTTTTCCACCAAACCCATCATATGGTTAACCCCTCCTTACACTTCCAAAGTTACTTTCTTTGGTAGTCTCTCATAATATTCAAGCATAGGTTACATATTCTTTATTTGTATACTTTGTTAGTCTCTAATAATACTCAATATAACTGCAGTTAAGTATTTGATTACTGTTATTTAAAGTCTGTTTTCCAGACTAAACTCCAACTATATTCATCTCTTTTCTGTTTTTGCTTTTCCCTCTATGTGGAAATTTCTTCTTTCTGATGTTGAGCCTCTTCCTTTTGTTGTCTGCTCCAGTGTCACATGAGCAGGGAGGCTTCCCTGGCCATTCTATATAAAATGCACTTCCCTTCACCTTCCATAACTTACTATTTCCTTTATTCTACTTTAAATTCCTTCATAGTCATTATTACCACTAAAATATAAATATATTTTTAAATATTTTTTAAATATATATATTTCACAACTAGAGTAGAAGCTTCCTAAGAGTGGGAACTATTTTATCATTGCTGTATCTCTAGTATACAATACAATGCTTGATGCATGGTGCGTGCTCAGTAACTACTGTAGCTGTTAAATGTGACTACATTAATGATACTATCTAGTTCACATTTCTGTTTGGATTACTTGTGCAAAATCAACACACTAAAATATTAAATAAAGTGAATTTAAATTAACATTCTGTATTCACACTGAACTTTATTTACCAATTACATTTAAAATGTTATTCAAAATTATAGTATTTACTTTAATTTCAGCATTATTTTACAAATCAATGAACTATTTTTGAGAAATTGATTCCTTTGAGTTGCAGATACAAGGAATCATATTGGTAACAACAACAAAAAAATCCCAAGTTAAACAAAAAGGGTCACACAAACTGAAAGAATATTACTTCAGATGAATATGTTAGCTAAAATAAATTACCAAATTAAGTGTCTATAGCCCTTGTGCAGCTTTAAAATATAGTAATTATTTAGAAAGAATGATGTTTTTGTGAAAACAGAGCCCCACAGTTCAGATTTATATTGGGTATATAAACAAATATTGTTTCAACTTCTTTTATTCTAAAATGACCAAAATGTACTGCCCATTTGCTAGACAGAGACAACCAATGTCTTTACAGATTGCAAGAGATCTTTTTTAAAATAAGAACTTCTATACAAAAGTCTAGTTCAGATCAACAAACCGTGTCTCATTATGAACTGAGGTTTTACATTTTTTGAAAAAGTATGTTTTATAGACATTAGCATTTGTCACTTGTTTCATCAGGTATTGATGATATGATATAGCCAATCAGCCACTTCAAATAGGTAGGTAATACTCAATACAGAGCATTCTGCTGGGAGCATCTTTAAACGAGAAGCTCCAAAGACTATTTATTTTGTTGTAAACTTAGTCAAAAGCACAGAAACATTAAGCTTCAAGATAAACGCCAATTTGAAACACTTTTTATCGACCACAAATCACTTTATAAGCTATAAATCAATAAAATATAGAAACAATTTTCATTTAAAACTGCTCTCATTTAATACAGAAATCCTGAGTGCATTTATATCCATTTGTTCATATGCACATTCATCCATTCAAAAAATAATTGAATGAATACTCTGTACCAAGTACTAGAGATTTAAAAAGAAATAAGAACATCCTTGTGAACAAAGATCTCACCATAGAATGTAATCTTTAAAATATATACTAATCTGATGAGGCACTTGATCGATGACACTTACATAGAGGATATGTTCTCATGGCTGAACAGGATTATCGTAAACATGGGCCACTAGCTATAATTCTTTCCTTCTTTACAATTTAAGAATTCACATGTGAATGTAAATGAATGAAAAGTGTTATTATAAAAATAACTTTGAATGTACCCTGATTTATTGATTCACAAATATAAGCATCATGATTATCATCAATTGCAATGTTCTTCACACACTTTAGAAATGATCATAACATACTAGAAGAACTGATCTAATGTAATCTAAACAGGAGACAGAAGACAAATCTATAACTGACAATTTTAATTAAGTGTTCTTTTGACAGACATCTAAACCTGTAAGAACATCCGATCTCCATGTTGCACTGATTCGAATGTTCATGAATGCCCCCAGTTGCCAATATTTCACCCACATATCTTTAGTATAAAGTATCAAATAGACTTGTGAATTCCACAGAAAACATAATATAAGTGATTAATTTTACTCCTTTTTTTAGCTGTTTTTAAGTCATTAATTGTAATTATAATTTATCAATTAGAAATACATTATTCCAATAAAGGATTTACAATTATTATCTGTAAAAAATCTAGGCTAATACAATGCCTGTTTTATAAAATTTAATAATCCACCTAATAAGTATTTCAATGTTATTTAAATTGGCACATATTTGATATGTAACAGCCCACATGCAAAAGCAGTAAGGGAAAAGAATATTACTTAATAGTTTGATGGATGTGTGGAGTATCTATTTGAATGTTTAAATGGCAGTAGTTTGTAAATGGAATGCATTAGTGCTTAAGTACTAATATCATCTGAATAAATCCAAGTTTATAACAGGAATACAAACCTGAGGTACTCTCTTTGCGTGATTGTAATCCAAGTGATTCTGTGCAAATGAAGTGGCATGATACCTTCCTGAAATGTGTTGCTGGCTAAATGAAGCAAGAAGTATGCTAGTATCACCTGTTTTTGCTACATTGAAGAGCATGTAATAAATAGTACCTTCTAATAAACAAACAAACAAACAAACAAAAGACATCAAGGAAAGTTTGAGTTTAATATTTTTGAAATTTTTAAGTTTGAATAAGCCAAGTAGAAATAAATTATTTCCTTTCTTCCTCTTACCTATTTATATTGGAATTGGAGTTATTTAATGTTTGTTGTCAATAAACATATATTTAAAAATCATGACATCCAAAAGGCATTGCTTTCACATTAACAAATAATCAGTATACTCTTTCATAAGCCAATTGTTTAAAAATTCTTACTGGAACTTTTGGGCCCACCCAAGCCACTACTAGTGGCTTTTTCCATACCAACAGCCTACCTGTCTTGACTCATGCTGCAGACTTTCATAAAACCTCTTAGATTCACAAACCCCAAACAAGCAGCATTTGGCCCCCATGTGCCCCCTACCTCTTGCTGAGCAGACCCAAGTCTATCATTGGTGATAGCCGGCCTCAGTTCAAGGCTTGGCCTCTCCCAGGTACAGCACAGGTGGAAGATATCTGTAAATTGCTCTGGGCTTATGCCAAGGGCCCCAAGCCGGGTAGAGGTGGAAGTTGAAGTTGGCTTGCAGCAGGATACCTCTCACAAGTCTCCAGAGTCGTGGCTGGTTATGGGATGAGCCAGAGCACCCTCTCCTCTGGGCCTCATCCAAATGCAGCATACCCAAAGGACAGATTGGGCAGGCACCAGAGCCCTGCTAAACTTAATTCTGCTCCATAGGATCAGTGCCGGCATAATAGCTTTTCACTGTAGTCACAGACCAGTTCTCACAACCAATCAGCCTGAGGGTACTCACAACCAATCAGTCCTATTGACATGCAAACAGCAACCAAGGCTCAACTACAACAGGAGGGCATGAACAACTCAAACAGGGACACCTCTGGAGCACCCAGCTCAGGAGACCAGGGAGACTGTGCCATTGGCCCCACACATCATCTGCTCCATAAGGCCACTCTACTAAGACTGAGAGACATAGCAGCTCTACCTAATACATATAACCAAACACAGAGACAGCCAGAATGGGGAGTCAAAGAAAACAACAAATCCCAAATGAAAGAACAGAACAAAGCTTAAGATACAGAACTAAACGAAATGGAGAGGAACAATCTACCAGATGCAGAGTTCAAAACACTGGTTTGTTAGGATGCTCAATGAACTTAGGGGAAGAGTAGATGAAATCAGTGAGAACTTCAGCAAGGAAATAGGAAATATGAAAATGGAGATAGAAAAACATAAAAAAGAACCAATCAGAAATGAAGACTACAATAATTGAAATAAAGAATACATCAGAGGGAATCAAAATAGATTAGATGAAGTAGAGGATCAAATCACTGCTTTAGAATATAAGGTAACAGAAAATACTCAGTCAGAAAGAGAAGAGAGCAAAGAATTAAAAACCTATTTGAAGAAATAATGACTGAAAACTTCTCTAACCTGGTGAAGGAAACAGATATACAAGCCCAGGAAGTGCAGATTGCCCCAAACAGGATGAACCCAAAGAACTCCACACCAAAAGACATACTGTAATTAAAATGCCAAAGGTTAAAGACAAGGAGAGAATCTTAAAAGCAGAAAAAAACAAACACAAACCACCAAACAACAACAACAACAAAAAACAGTTATTTACCTATAATGGAGCTCCCGTAAGATTGTCAGCTGATTTCTCAACAGAAACTTTGCAATCCAGAAAATATCAAAATGATGAAAAACAAGGATCTGCAACCAAAATGACTCTACTTAGCAAAGCTATCATTATAATTGAAAGACAGATAAATAGCTTACTAGATAAGTAAAAGCTAAAGAAGTTCGTCGCTACCAAACCAATATGCAAGAAATGTTAAGGAGCTTCTTTAAGAAGAAGGAAAGAAAATAAGATAAAAAACATGAGTAATAAAATGGCAATAACTACACATCTATCAATAATTACTTTAAATGTAAGTGGGTTATATACTCTAGTCAAAAGATAGTGTAGCTAAATGAATAAGAAAATAAGATCCTTACATATGTTGCTGACAAGAGATTTACTTCAGTTGTAAAGACACACATAGACTGAAAGGAAAGGGTTAGAAAAAGATATTTCATCAAAATGGACTCAAACAAACAAAAAGCTGAGGTAGCAGAACCCAAACTAGGCAAAATAGACTTTAAAACAAAGGTTACAACAAGAGACAAAGAAGGACCCAAAAATTTCACTTCTGGGTATTTATTTGAAGAAACACAAAACACTACTTTGAAGGAACATGCAATTCCATATGTTCATTGCAGCATTATTTACATTATATGGAGGCAACTTGAGTGTTCATCAATGGAGAAATGGATAAAGAAGAGGTGGAATGTTACTCAGCAATAAAAAAGAATGAAATCTTATCATTGCAGCATAGATAGAACTATAGAATATTGTGCTGAGAGGAGCAAGTCAGGCAGAGAAAAAAAAATGCCATATGATTTCTTTATATGTGGCATCCAAAGAACAAAACGAATAAAGAAAAAGGAAAGAAACTCATGGTTGGCAGACAATGGGGGTTTGGAAGGAATGAGTGAAAAAGGGAGAGATTAAGAATTACAAGTTGGTAATTACAAAACAGCCATGGAGATATAAAGTGTAGTATAAGGAATAGAGTCAATAATATTGTAATAAGTATGTATGGTGTCAGATGGGTCCTAGATTTATCAGGATGATCAATTATATAAAAGTCTAATCACTACATAGTACACCTGAAACTAACATAATATTGTATGACAACTGTAATTGTAAAAAAAAAAAAAAACTATTTAAAAAATTCTTACTTGACTTTTGCTCCCAACCATGACAAAGTAGTTAATACTGAACTATCTCACTCATGAAAAAATTATTAAAATGGAAAACATGTGTGCAGTAACTGTTTGGACAACATTGCAGTAAGTATTGGACAACAAACAGCACAGGACTATCATATTTGAGAGAAGTAAAACACACAAAAAAGTGATCCTTATGATTTTCCCATAATCACCCTAGTTTTCTCTGTGAGGGCACTTTCGTTCTAAGGAGCTGAGAAGTGGAACTGAGCTGATCAGAAGTCTCAATGAGATGAAGAATCTATGCTAGAAGTCTCAGATTTGTTGAATGACTAGATTTGGAAGACAGGAGAGGAGCATTCATTTGACTGCAAGGGGTAATCACTACAGGTGCTCTGCTGTAGCAGGGCTAGTACATATACAAACAAAACTGGAGGTACCAGAGGTCAAGCAATTCTGGAAGGTGTTAGAGTTCTATTCTATCCAAAGTTGACAGTCTTTACTAAGCACTTTAGATATTGAGTTGAGACTCAGTGAATGCCACTTCTTAGAAAACAATCATATCCTAGAGTAAGTGCACCCATTAGGACTCAATTTAAGACAATAATAGACCTATCCTAACAAAGAATAAGACCAAGCTAGGAAAAATTAATCTGCAACTGGCTTAACAAATTTTAAAGAGAGATAACATAAATTATATTCCTTGCAATGTTTCATCTACAAGTTCCAGCAAACCCTCAAACATTATAAAACACGCTAAGGGTCAGGAAAAAAATGTTATCCAAATGATGAGAAACAGTTGGCAATTGAAAATGATTATGACTCAGATGTTAGAGTTAGTAGACAAAATCTATAATGCAGAAATTTAATATATCAAAAAAATTTAAAAATATGGTCATAATGAATGAATATATAGGAAATTTAAGCAGAGACACTAAAACTATATAAAAAATTTGAAATCCTAGAATTATTTCTATATATCTGATACTAGATGAGCCTAACACCATATAGAAATGTCATGAGAAAAAGTAAGTGAACTGATAGTTCAATAGAAATTGTATTATTTAAAGAACAATGAGAAAAAGATTGAATATAAATACTCAGTCACCTATGGCATGATGTCAAGCAGTCTAGTAAAAATGTAATTGTAGTTCAAGAGGGAGAGAGAGGGAATAAAAATTATATATTTTTTGAAGAAACAATGGCTGAATGCTTCTCAAATGCAGTGCAAATAATCTTGCCAGTTTAAGTAGCCCAGTAAACGTCAAGCAGAATAAATCAAACAACATCTTACCTAAATGCAACAGAATCATACTGCTAAGGCTAAAGATAAATAGACAACCTTGAAAATAGGTATAAAAACAAGAAAAATCTACACATACAAAAACATGAATGATGGTTGACTCAAAAAAGAAATAATAAAAGCCAGATGCAATGAAATATCATATTTCTGTCCTAAAGGGACATACTGTTAACCCAGAATTCTATATCCAGTAAAAATATTCTTCAAAAAGAAGCTCAAATAACATTTGCAGATAAAAGAAAACTAAGGTAATTCATTGTCAGCAGATCCACACTAAAAAAAGTTCTAAAGAAAGTTTTAGAATTCTGGCTGAATAAAAATGATACTAGATGCAAATTTGAATGTACAGGAAAGAAAAACATCAGAAATGGTAAATATGTGGATAATAAAAGACTATATAATATTTTTATTTTAATTTCCTTAGCAAGATATACGACTATTGGAATATGTATATTCCAACATATATACAACACACACATACTACTATATTGGAAAGTTTATATTGTATATAGATGTATTATATGACAAGAGCAACACAAATTTTGGAAAGAGGTTGCAGCATGCTCTCTGTATCCTGGAGCATTTCTGTCTGAGTGATTAGCATATAATACAGGTGAACCCAGCAATCTATCAAGGGGGCTTTATTCCAGGAACACGAAGACAGTTTGACATATGCAAATCAATTAATGTGATATACCACATAAACAAAATAAAAGCTAAGAATCATTTGATCATATTAATCGATGCAGAAAAAGCCTTTGACAAGACAGCATGCATTTATGATTAAAACAATTAAATAAGTATAGAAGAAAAGTATCTCAACATAATAAAGGCTATAATGATAAACCCTCAGTTAATATACTTAATGGTGAAAAACTGAAGCCTTTTCCTCTAAGATTAGAAATAAAACAAAGATGCCCTCTCTCACCACTATTATTCAATATAGTATTGAAAGTCCTAGCTAGAGCAGTCAGGAAGCAGAAAGAAAGAAAAGGCATTCAAACTGGGAATGAAACACTCAAATCATCACTTTTTGCAGATGACATGATTCTTCATATAGAAAACCCTAAAGACTACACCCAAAAAAGCCTGTTAGAAACAATAAACAAATACAGTAAAGTTGCAGGGAACAAAATCAATGTACAAAAATTCATTGTGTTCCTGTATACAAAAATGAAATTTCAGAAAAAGAAAAAAAATGATTCCTTTTGTGATTGCTTTTTATGGAATCACAAAAGACCCCAAATAGCCAAAGCAATCCTGAGAAAAATAATAAGGCTAGATGTATTACACTGCCTGAGTTTAAATTATATACTACAATGCAATGATAACCAAAACAGCATGGTATTAGCAGAAAAACAGACACTCGGACCACTGAAATGGATTTGAGAGCTCAGAAATATACCCACATATATATGGGCAAATATGAATTGAAGACCTAAATACAAGACCTGAAACAATAAATTGAATAGAAGAAAACAAAGGTACTAAAATCATGGACTTTGGCCTTAGAAAGGATTTTATGAATTTGACATCAAAGGCAAAGAAAGTAAAAGCAAAAATAAATGGAACTACATCAAACTAAAAAGCTTCTGCACAGCACAAGAAATCATTCATAAAACAAAGGGGCAACCAACTGAATGGGAGAAGATATTTGCAAACAACATTTCCAATAAGGGGCTAATATCCAAAATATATAAAGAACTCATACAACTCAACAACAACAAAATTCAATTAAAAAAATGGTCAGAGGACCTGAACTGACGTTTCTCCCAAGAACACATACAAATGGCTAATAGTGTGGCTGTTCCACAAAAAAATTAAGAATAGATCTACCATATGACTCAGCAATTCCTCTTCTGGGTATCTACCCGAAAAATTTGAAAACATTTATTTGTAAAGATACATGTACCTCTATGTTCATTGCAGCATTATCCACAGTAGTGAAGACATGGAAACAACCCAGTGTCATTCGATGATTATTGGATAAAGATGTGTTACATATATACAATGAAATATTACTCAGCCATAAGACAAGAAATATTGTCATTTGTAACAAAGCGGATGGATCTCGAGATAATCATATTAAGCAAAATAAGACATAAAAAGTTGAGAACCATATGATTTCACTCATATGTGGAATATAAAATTGAAAGCAACAAACAAGACAAAGAAACAAAATCTCATAGATACAGACAACAGTTTAGTGGTTACCAGAGGGAAAGGAGGGCGTGCGAGGAGGTAGATAAGGATAAAGAGGGTCAAATACATGATGGCAGAAAGAGATTTGACTTTGGGTGGTGAACACACAATACGATATACAGATGATGTTCTATTAAATTTTACTCTTAAAATCTATATAATTTTATTAACCAATATCACCACAATAAATTTTATGAAAAGAAAAAGTCTAATATCTATGGTCTAGGTTTCTACCTTCAGAAGCAAGAAATGGCTAGGTAAGAAAATAAAAATTAGTCTAAGAAGAAATAATAAAGATAAGTGCAAAATCAATGTAACAAAAATAGATAATTGACAAGACCAAAAATTGGTTCTTTGAATAGAATAATAAAATTGATAAGCTCCTAGCAAGACTGACTAAAATCTAGAGGAAGAAAATTAAAATTATCTTTATCGGGAATTAGGATATGATTGCAAATTTTATGGACAATAGAGGTAATGAGGAAACATAATTAACTACTTTATGCCAATAACTTTGACAAGTATCATGAAAGAACAAATTCTTTGAAAAATACAATTCACCAAAAAGCTCTAAAATTTTACAGTTGAAGTTCTCAAAGCATAGTCCCTGGACTAGGAACAATAATACCACGTAAGTACATGTTAGAAATGTAAATTGTTAGGCCCCATCCCAGCTCTTCTAAATCAGAAACTCTGGAGTGGGACTTACCAGCCTGTGTTTTAAAAGTCCTAAAGGTGATTCTTACGTGTGATAAAGTTATTTAAGTCAACACGAATGAACCTTGAGGATCTTATGCTAAGTGAAATAAGATAGTAGTGGAAGGACAAATACTGTATGATTCCACTTATATATCTCTGATAGTCAAACTCATAGAAGCAGATAATAAAATGGTAGTTGCCAGCGGCTTGGTGGAATGGGAAATGGGAAATTGTTGCTCAATAGGTATAAAGTTTCAGTTATGCAAGATAAATAAGCCTTAAAGGTCAGCTGTACAACATAGTATCTAATGCAGTATTATAAATTTCAAATATAACACAATAAAAGGATAAATGTCAAGTTAAATGTTCTTACCATTGAAAAAAGCACATAGCAGAACAAACAAGGAAATTTTTAGACATGATGAATATGTTTAGTACCTTGATTGTGATAATATCAGTGGTGTATGCACATGTTCAAATTCATTAAAATGTAAGCATTAAATATGTGCATTTTTGTATATTACTAATACCTTAAATAAAACTTTTTTAAGTTGGAAAAACACAGTATTAAATAAATTAAATTTATTTTCAAAATATTCCAAAAAAACAAAATTCAGGCCAAAATGTTTTATTGATGAATTCTATCAAACATTTAAGAAAGAAATTTATATCAACTTTGCACCAAATCTTTCAGATAATAGAGAAGCAGGAAACCTTCCAAATTTTCTTAGTGAAGCCATCATAACCTTAATACTAAAACCTAGCTAAGTAATAAGAAGTAAAAACGTACAGAACAATATCCCTTATAAGTATGGATATAATTGCAAAAATCCTATTCAAAATAGTAGCATATCAAATCTAAAAATATGGTTTTTTTTTCTCATTGCTGTTATAATTAATTACTAAAAACTCAGTACCTTAAAACAACACAAATATCTTACAGCTCCGAAGATCAGAAGTCTGAAATGGGTTTTCAGCAGGATTGCATTCCTTTGAGGCCCTAGAAGGGAACGTGTTTCCTTGTCTTTTTCCGCTACTAGAGGCTGCCTGTATTCCTTAGATCATGGCCCCATATTACTCAGATCTTTGTTTCTTTAATCACATTCCCTTCTCTAACTCTAATCCTCCTATCTCCCTCTTATAAAGGACCTTTGTGATTACTCTGACACACTCAGATGATCCAAAATAATTCCCCCAACTCAAAATCCTTAACCTTATTATACATCTGCAAAGCCTCTTTTGCCACATAATAAGATATTCACAGATTTCATGGATTAGTACGCAGACTTCTTTGGGGTATGATTCTGGCTATGACAATATGTAAAAAGATTAGAAACCATGATCAATTAGGGTTTCTCTCAGGATTAAAATGATTCAACATTTTAGAATAAATGTAGCTCACCTTATTTGCAGAATAAAGGGAAAATATATATGGCCAACTCAATGTAATCCTCCTGGCACACTAGGAAGGGTTGGGCCGGGGGTGGTGGATAGGAAGAATTCTTCAATCATATAAAGGGCATGTATGAAAAATCTGCAGTTAACATCATACTTAATGGTAAAATGCTGAATGTGTTTTTCCTAAATCAGTAACATGGCAAGGATATGCATACCCAAAAACTTCAATTTGACACTGTACTGGATGTTTAGTCTAGTGCAAAAGGAGAAATAAAACCCATGAAGATTAAAAAGGAAGTATTTTTAGATGACACAATTGTTTATATGTTAAATCCTAAGTGACCAACAAAGCAATTATCAGAATTGCTAATTCAATTTGGCAAAATCAAAGAATAGTAGTTAGTATATAAAATCAATTGTACTTCTATATATTAGCAGCAGACAATGGCAATAAAGTTTCAGAAATAATCAATTTATAATAATATAAAAAATAAAATGTTTATCAAGAATGTGTAAGACTTCAACAGGGAAAAATGAAGAACATTTCTGAGTGTAATTTTAAAAGATTTTAAAAAGTCTTTCATTCTCTTGCATTGGAAGACTTAGCATGTCAGTTCTCCCAAATGGATTGATAGATTCAACATAATCTTAGTCAAAATTTCAGCAGGTTTTTTTGCAGAAACTCACAAGCTGAACCTAAAAACATTTGGAAATGCCTGAAATTTCTAAATGACTTTAAAAATAACAATATCAAAGGCAATGTAATTCCAAGACTCAGTGTGAAGCTTCCATAATTAGGACATAATGCTATTAGCATAAGGATAGATAGAAAGAACAATGGAACAGAATAGTAACTTGAGAAATAGTCCTGTCCATATATAGTCAACTGTAAGGCATCAAAGGCATCAAAGCAATTTAATAGAGAAAAGAAAATCATTTTAACAAATAGTGTTGGAACAACTAATATTATATAAGAAATATAATATAATTATAGCAAAGGATTGGTATTCATAGAATAAAATAAGGTTTCATGATACTGTGGATCTATCTATGTGTCTCTCTACCTATCTATATGAATAAAGGACAGATAAGAAAATTTTCTTCCTTAGAGTAGAATGCCCACTAAGAAATATAGAAGGGATTATGGAGTTAGAAAAAATCATTAATGGAGACTATAAATAGTGAATAAATGTTTGATGAGTAACATGATATTTATAGAATCTCAAAATATCTACTCACAACTTAAATTTAAAAGACTTTAGCCACATGGTTAACAACCCTAATATCAGTACAGACACCATATCCTTCTGACAGAATGCATTGAGTAGGGCAGAATATCACTTTGTGGAATTCTAGCTATAATTTCATAAACTAAATCTAATACAGAAACAGAGAAACACAAATAGAACAAATTTCTGGCCAGTATTCTTAAAATGTGGGTCAAAAAAGACAAACAAGTCTGAGGAACAAGTTCATTAAAAGATATTTAAGAGGCATGATGACTAAATACAATGTTTGATCCTAAATTAGATCTTGGACAAAGGGATTAGGGAAGTTGACATGACAAAGCTTTACTATGTAATGTGGATTAGATAATACTGTATCAATATAAAAGTTCTTATCTGAAATTTATACTGTGGCTAAGAGAATATCCTCCTTAAGAAATACATACTAAAGGTTTTTGTGGTAAAAAGGTTCTATATCTCTAATTTATATGCAAATGGTTTAAGAAATGTGTATAACTGTATTCAGAGCCGAACGTTTGTGTGTGTGTATGTGTGTGTATGTGTGTGTGTGTGTGCATAAAGATAGATGACTAGATGATGGTGATAGATGACATGTAGATAGATAGATAGATAGATAGATAGATAGATAGATAGATAGATAGATGATGATAGATAGATGATAGATAGATGATAGAAAGATGGTAAATAGATAGATGATAGATGATAGACAGATTGATGATAGAATGATAAAGCAAACAGAAGTAGAAATTTCTACTATTTAAGCTTTGATAAATTATATATTTTAAAAGTGAAATTTCTAAACCACGTACGCCACTTTCCTCAACTAAATTTTGCTATCACCTGTTAAGATTTAATATCTCTGTTATTTTTACTCACAACTGTTATAAAGATGGATGTTGATCAATGAAACAATTATTTATCCCAGAAAAGAATTAACTTTTAGCTAAATGAGCAGTATATGGGTCCATCTCTAAGCAATGTACAATTTAGAGTGGACAATAAAATTATATTTCACTTCCATTATACACAGAAGTCCAATTTTATTAGGCTTTCAATTGTCTTTACACATCATTACACTGCTGGCTAGGCCACTAGTCCATGAATTTCAAAGCAATGCATGGGATTTCGCCATATAACTCCTACCGATAAAATGCTCACTTTGTGCAATGAAAACCTATAGGGTTCATAGACTTTGGAAAATGGAAATGTCTCATTAGGTCATCTTGCTCATTATTTCAAAAGATTATTACTCATTATATGGTTTCTATTCCCAAATGGTTTACCCGTCAGACTTGCAACAAGTCTACCATTACAACTGTCTCTGCTGACTTCTGAAGACCATTTTAAAATGTACTGCAGATTCCTTTATAACCTACATGTTTATTTTCCACAAAGAATTTAAAGGATATAATACCAATTTTTTTTGTATCTGCATCTAAATTGAATGTCTTCAATGTCTCTTCAGTGTATTTTCTATTCATCCAATAGTCTCACAAGTTTTGCTTCAAATTTAGACCACAAGCAAATGCTACTGGTGAGATTTTTTTTTTTTTAATGCTTGTGATTTGACTGGCCAAGGAATATATACCATAGAAATAATATGGTTACAAATGCTTCAGCCGTTAAGAAGAATTCCATTAATTACTATTCAAAAACTAATATAATAACAACATTATTCCTGAAAGTAAAATTTCACAGCAAAATCAATTTTTATTTAATATATAATATGCTCAGATAAATAAGAGACAAAATAAAACTTCATTTTTATCAAAAGCACTATTTATAACAAAAGTAATGTGACTAATTTTTATTTTTTTGTTATATTTTAGCATTACTTACAAATTGGAATTCTGGAAACTGTTTTTTATTCTTATTTAGGTTGTGCTCCCAGACATTAGTTTCACAAATGGTTTTAAGATCAGGGATTATAGTGTCCACCAAAGCATTCTAAGATAGCTATAAAGAATAGAATATCATATTTCTAAAATATATAGTAATCAATCTGTATTACAATATCATTTTCTTATTAATGCAATATAAATGAATATTTTGATCATGCTTTCAGTGCTTTCTGTGAGAACTTCAAACTAATCTAATCATCTGGCTGTCATTTTTAATCACCATGAGATATTTATTTTAAAACGTTTTAGTAATGAAAAAATGAATTGTTATAGTTAATTTCTATTTATTTAAAAATATTTTGTATTTCATTCATAAAGGATATCTCATTAAATTCTAAAAATGAAAAATAGTACAAAATACATACTCTGACCACAATGCAAATTAGATAATACTTAAGAAAAAATTAAATTAAATAGTTAAAACTCAATTATGTGTGAAATAACAAAAAAGAACAAAAACTTCTTCCTGTCTCATGGATAAAAGAAAAAAATTAACGTCTGATGAAAGTTTATAGAATATCTGTATTTTTAATTGATATATTTACTATCATGTTTATAAATCAGAAGAACTATCTGTTAACAAGAAGCTTTAAGAAATATCCAAATGTAGGAGAAACCAGGCAAAATGGCATAGATGGTAATGGCTTTGTTCAACTACTCTTGCAACCACATCGAAGTTGTGACAGAAACATAGAGCAAACAGCAAGCCTGGGGTCTGGATGAACAGAAGCACTACACTAGGGAGAGAAATAAGAAATCACCTGCAATAGCAGAAGGTGGGGTGAGAAGCACAAGGCTGCCACGTCCCAAGCAACTGAGTGCACAGAGGCTGCAGCAGCTACAACCAGCAACTGCCCATGCCTCTTAAAGGAGCCATGTTACGGGGGACTTTTACAGGGACAGACTTGCTTCCTCTGAGCACCAGCACTACCAGGTGGGCTGCTCAGGGAGCACCAGGACTTACAAGGGGACACTGAAATGTGGGAGTGAGGGCCAGAGGTGAGGGTGTCTCCCGGGCAGAAGTGCTGGCAATATCCATTGTTCCTCTGTTGAGCCCTCCTTCTCCCAGTGTGTGTATGCAGTGCTGCCATAATGAGACATCATCATACTGGATAACAGAGGTCTCTCTGCCCAGAGGATCCGGAAACTCTGCCTCCCCCAACTCATGGCCCTACCCAACCCAGATTCACTTGTGTCCACAGCAAGCCCTGTGCAACTTTCTGAGCAAGCACCAAGACCCACACTAGTGGCAGCTGACTTCTGTTTCTGGCATGGTTTTTTGAGGCAACTAGAAGCACAGCATTTGTGGATTGCTTACTGAATCCTAACATGTGGCCTCAGAGGGGCACAGGCTGGGGCTAAACTTGGCCTCATCTGAACTCTTCTCAGGACTGTGACACTGGACACCTACTTCACAAAGCCATGCTAATAAGACCAGGAGACTTAGGAACTTTGTTTAATATATAGAACAGACACAGAAAGGCATCCAAAGAAGATGAAGAAGCAGAAACCATATGAGAGAACAAAACAGAGATCCAGGGATAATGGAGTCAAACAATCTAATAGATGCAGAGTTCAAAACACTGGTTATAAAGATGCTCAGTGAACTTAGGGAAGTGTAGATGAACTCAGTGAGAACTTTAACAAAGAGATAAAAACATAAAAATGGAAATGGAAATTATAAAAGGGAACCAGTCAGAAATGAAGAACACATTATCTGAGATGAAGAATATATTAGAGAGAATTAACAGAGTGGATGAAGAAGAAATCTAACCACTGATATAGAGGGAAGCCAAGGACACCCAATCAGAACAGCAAGAAAAAAGAAGCCAAGACTGTAATAATAATTTAAGGAGCCTGTGGGACAAATTAAGTGTAAAAACATTGATGTAATAGGGGTACCTGAAAGAGGAGAAGGAAAACTAGAAGTTGAAATGCAATTTGAAGAAATAATGATAGAAAACTTATCATTTTGTCTTATCATTTATCTCTCTGTGTGTCAACCGATGTGAGAACACAGGATAAGTTATAGCAGAAATTCTGTTACTCATTGATCTTTTCTCAATATCCAGTACAGCATCTAACACACATAGACCATCAAAAAATACTTGTGCAATTATTAAACAAAGAGGTGAATAACTGAATAAATGAATTATTGAATAAAGACAAAGCTATGTGGCCCTAAAAAGATGTTAGGCATTTATATGTAGATAATTAGGAGCCAAAGAAGTATTAAGCAGATTAGTGCCCTGATATCATGAGTTTATCTTTACCATCACTTTTGTACTCATTACCTATCCACTTCTTATAAAGATCTTTTTTATCTTATTTACATATTCATAGCATAGACCACGTATATGTAGTGATATGTATATAGCATATATTGTATAGTGTACATATATGCAGTGATACGAAATTACTTGTCCAAATCCAACATACAGGTGACTTGTAAGGATGCAAGGATTTAATAGTTCAGCATTGTTTTATGATTATAATAATAATAAATAACAACAGCAACAGGAATTACTATTTATGGGATGCGTTCCCTAAAGAGATAATTATAAAATTGTTACTATAAAATATTCCTATAAACAACCTAGTAAATATAGTATTAACTCAACTAGAGATTTAAAAATGATTTAGAAAAAATAAGTAGGATACACAGGCTTCACAATTAAAACATGGTGGAACTAGAATTCAAACAAAATCATCTATCGAATTCTAAAGTTAATTTTTCATCTCATAGTGTAAATGCAGCACTAACCTGTTTCACATATCTCTTATCACAATAGTATATTTTCTCTTAGAAGTAAACTAGTTATATTTCATTCAACAAATAATTTTTGAGAACATAATGTAACTTTTCAGAGATTGAAAAGGAACACATTTATTAAAAGAGTTAAAGAGTTATCTCATTTAAATGTTAAACAGTCTCCTAATTAATATTATCTATTAATTCTTTCATTTTGAAAAAAAAGGTAATGCAGTTCTCAAATATCATTATAAAGTAGCTCAAAAGAGAGGTTTAAGTAAAGGCAGTTCATGGAGTAATTCCTTCTTCTCTCCTAACTGTACTGCTCTCAAGGTGAACTTGTTTTGGTTGCATGAAAGAGATGAGAATTGTTCCCTAATGCCCCAGTCATGTATCTGAAAAAAGTAAAGGTCTTAAGCACACTGAGCACTTTCCCTCAAGTAGCTTTCCTGAAATTTTTAAAATATTTCTTATATTACTGTTCAAAGATAGTTTGAGTATGTGGCACTTCTCTAATAAATGTTATTTTACAAAATTGGTTTAGAAAGAGATTATTGCAGTTGAGAATTCACAAAATATTTTAAATTTTGATTTGACTGTCAGGAAACTAGAGATATAAGCTTCATGTTGTTTAAAAAAAGAAACAACTTTTTTTAAAAAGTGTACTGATTGTCCAATACATTTATTATAATGTTCCAAATAGTATAGAGTCTTTTTGAATAACACTGCAGAAATTGTTTTATGCCAAAGTTCACTATATGCATTACTACATTACAGAATTACTGGTGAGTTCTTTTGTATTCCATTTACAAAACATAATTATTTCCAGAGCCAATAGCCAAGCTATCCATCAAATTATTAATGTTATACAGTTCCCTTGTGAACACTCAAAATCTACCTCTTTCACCCCTTGTGTAAGTTTTTAACTAAAGTCTGAACTAAACTCATATTATTGAATGCACTAGCAAATAGCTGCAGCCTAGTGATTTAGTAAATATTTTACGTGAGAATTTGCCAAACATCATCCCTATAGAAATCTCTTCTCTTAAATGTGATGGCACTTTGGAAAAATTATCGTAAATCAAAGTTGGTTCCCCTACTTCTCTAAATGAATGGCTTTAATTACATAACAATATAATACAGGGTTTTGGAATAATTGCCTTTTTAAGGCAGTGCTTACAATTTATATTCGAGCATCACTGGAAAAGAAGAAGGAATTAGACAATGAGAGAAAGAATGTCAGCACATTAAGCTGTCAACATATTTATGTTCTCTAAGATTATTCACATTAGGACATTACTAAAGACCAAGGTAAAGTTCACTGAGAGTTATAAGTCTTTAAATTTCTGCCAAAGCCTTTAGGAAATGAATAGGAAATGTACTATTTCAGCTAAGAATCACTTTGTAAAATGAAAGCTTTCAATGCTTTTAAGTGCAGACCTTCACAAGAACAAACTGTCTCCCTGATAGCTTATCGTCTTTCCTGTTTCTGACCCTAATGCCACATGCTTTTCCCTGTTATTGTAATTCTAATCAAATTTAGAAAATTGATCCTGAAACAACATATTTATAGAGCAGGTTCTCACACTCAGGCAAAGTTAGCAGATGAAGACAAAACAGATTATGTTATTCTTTGTTAACGTATTTTCTTGATCATCATTTAGTAACGATACTGAGCTGTAGAAGTCCTTCCCTGAAAAGAAAAATAAAACAATAAACAGCATGTACTAAAATGGATATATGTTTTCTATATGAAATGAGAAAAAAATAATATACCCCAATCTTACTGTTTTAAATTATCTTTTCCATGAGCTGTCCAATTCATCAGGTGTTTATTATATATATAATCTTGTATATATAAACACACCTTAAAAGATACTTACAAAATTATATTTTTCAAAGAGAATCACATCTCTTCTGAAAACAATAGCATTTGAGAAGAAAATCTTCCTAAATGTGTGCGAATGGAGAACTGAGGACAACAGAGAGATTCCTATTTCAAATTCCATTACCTTCCAGCATGGTTTTTGACAACTAAGTTAACACCAGTATGCCATTGCTTCATCTAATGTATAATGAGGAAGTTGATACAAATCAGAGCAGGCAAATAGGTTTTTCTTTATGGGGCAATTCTGAATTTATGGAAGTGACTACATGAAATACATGCTGAAAATTAATCAGAGGATATGTGACCGTTAAAGCTCAAAGAATGAGAATATGATGCATTAGAAACATCTGCCTTAAGCATGGAATGGGTCAGTGGTGACACATATGCGTGACATTAACCATTCCTAGGCTACATGATAGCCCCACTTCTCCCAGATATGTCTACAAATGCAGTTGTAGCTCTTTAGACGTGCTTCAAGGACTGCAATCAGAAAAGAAATAAGGTCAAGATATTAGGGCTCCAATACCCACCCCCCACACACACACACATGCACACAGGCTTCAATTAATAAATTTTCTTTCAAGTTATTTAAATATTATACTTTTACATGAAGTTCTCTTCAGAGTTGTTCTACTGCACGCATAACACACTAACACTTTAAATCATTGTATCAGGGCGAAGAATAGATTTACCTTTTGATAACCGTATGATTTCACTCATCGGTAGAATAAAACTGAAAGCAACACATGAACAAAACAAGAAACAAAAACTCATAGACACCTACAACAATATGGTGGTTGCCAGAGGGAAAGGAGGGTGTGGGAGGAGGTAGATAAGGGTAAAGAAGGTCAAATATATGGTGGCAGAAAGAGATTTGACTTTGGGTGCTGAACACACAATGTATACACAGATGAGATTTTATTGAATTGTACCTTTGAAACCTGTATAATTTTATTAACTGATGTCACCCTAATAAATTTAATTTAAAAAAAGAAAATATAGGTTTCTCCTAAGTAGATGCTATGGAAAACAATTCTATGAAAATAAAAAAAAAAATTAAGCTCCCTCAGCTCTAAATCCTGAGGTGATTAGGAGAGATTCCGAAATACTATATTAGAAATAACATTCATGGTGCTGAAAGAAGAGAGCTGTGAAAAAAAGGTATTGTTGTTCTCAGAGTGTCCTGGAAATTTTCTAGTTAGATTTTGATTTTTAATTTTTTCTGCAAAGAAATATGATATCTGTTATGATGAGAAAGCAAAATTACATTGACACTGACTAAAATAATTGCCATATTGTAATAAAAATGAATCCTGTGAGTGTACATGCTTATAACATCATACGTAATTATGAATTAATTAAAATTCTGGTAATTATATTGCATAAATGCCTGAGTTGAAAATTCATTCTAAAATATACACATGGGGGAATATTTGGCAGCTGTGTATCTAAATCACCAACACCAACTGGAAGAAATAGCATGATATTTGATATACTTACATGCGATATGAAATCACAGTGGGGCAAAGCTGGAAAAAAAAATTGGTTTGAACCTCCTTTGGTCTTAAAGTCATTATCAGAAGTATAGCTTCTAGATAGGTCATATTCCACTACATTCCTCAATCTTGAGATTATGTCTGGTTATCACTTTTAAGAGGTGTAATGATATAACGGATATCTTGTCTTTAGCACCTTAATAATAGAGCAAGGTGAGAGCACACATCCATGAAGTCATGCACATTCATCTTTCTTCTCAGTACCGTATCCCTTCTTGTGAAAAGAGGACTTCTTTATGTACTAAGTCAAATATTATTGGGTTGGGGGGCGGTGCTTATTATGTCCACAGTGATCAGTCCTGTATATGTTCTCTCATAAAAAAGAGGGAAAAAACACTTTGTTTATCTGATAAACATTCCTTTCTCTGCTGGAAAGTCTGAAAGTAGTTTCCTAAATATGAGGAACATCTCTCAATATTATTCCAAACTATAAATTTTGCTTATAGGTGTATTTTGATACAATAAGCTTGACCTCCCAACCTCGCAGATATTTATTGAATTATTCTTTAACTGTATAACAAAGTTATGGCCTAACTGTTGCCATAACATGTGTTCAAAGCCCCAGGGTGGCTGGATATGGAAAGAAGTCAGGATATTCTGCCACAACTCTTTTCTGAGCCTGCTCTGGTATGACATTGTTTAAAGATTCTTTGTCACCGGGATCACTAGACTAGATTCTCTCCTTACTAATGAAGAGTCTTTCCTGGCCTTTGGGATTTTTAGTATTATTTCCTATCTCTTTCCAACAGTCAGGGCCACCTCAGTCCATAGAGATATTATAAAATTATTGAACTGCAAAGAGAAATAGGTTTCAACAGCAGTCATCCCAAAAGAGCCCTTAGCCTCTGTGCAAATTTGTGTAACATAATCTCAAAACTTTCTGTTTGTTGGGTCTTCTATATGTGTGATATGTAATGCAATTTAGACACAGAGCTGGAATTTCAGTCTGTATACCTCACCCCAGGAGAGTTGGTATCCATTCATTTTTTATATGCATGATCAACATGAACCATACAAATCGATAAATGGTTATTCAAGGTAACTTGATGGTTCACAGATAGAAATAGAAATGACTACTGCTTCTCTTTTAAAAATACAAATAATAATACTACCAACAATAGCAAGAGGAGGGCAGGGATATACAATTTTAGTCACCAATTTTCATTCTAAAACTTAATTTACCTGAAGGTTCACAATAGATGGTCAACAAATATTTGATAATCAGCTACTAAAAACTATGCGAGATACTATTTCTTCTTTCAATTTCTGGCTGGGGTGAAAGAAAACCACTCATGCAATTTTATTAAAAATATGGTATCAATTTGAGGATTGAGGATTTGGTTTTAAGCCTATTTATAACAGTAGAGTAGCATAGATAGAAAAATCTGAGATCCTTTTTAAAGTGGTAATTTCTAAATGACAGTGAAACATACAAAAATGGAGAAGGAGTGAAAGATCAGTCCTAGAGAGACATATCGGGGCATCATTAGCACTTAGATGATAAAGGGCTGGCACCTACTTGGCAATGCAGACCAAAAGCCCTAGAAAAAGGTTTCCCTTCTTCTCAACCAGTTATATCACCCTGGGAATTTATTCTAAGGAAATAATTTAAATAAAGAAAAAGGTTGTTTGGTGCTGTATATTAATAGTGAAGAAGGAAGAAGAAACAGAAAATGCCAAATGCTCCAGAGATTGTGGATCCACAGAAAACTTACTGCTGCCAGGCAAGCAAAATGCACAGCCACTCTGATGGACAATTTAGCTGTTTCTAACAAAATTAAATATACTCTTGCCATACAATCCAATAATCATGTTCCTTGTATTTACACAAATGAGTTGAAAACTTATATTCACACAATAACTTGTATATGGATGTTTATAGCAGCTTTATTCATAACTACCAACACTTGGAAGCAACCAAGATGTCCTTCAGTGGGAGAATGGATAAATAAACTGTGGTATACCCAGACAATGGAACATTTTTCAGCACTAAAAGGCAACGAGTTATAAAGACAGGAAGAGATATGGAAGAATCTTAAATACATATGACTAAGTGAAAGAAGCCTTCATGAGTCTAAATACATGACATTCTGGAAAAGGCAAAACTATGGAGACAGTGTAAAGAACAGTGATTGTAAGGGATTAGGGGAATGAATAGATGGACACAGAGGATTTTGGGTACAGTGAAATGATTTTGTATAATACCATGATAGTGAATACATGTCATTTAACATTTTTCAAAACCCATGGAATGTTTAACATATAATAAACCCTGAGGTAAACTATGGACTTTGGGTGATAATGATGTGTCGATGTAGGTCCATCAAGTGCAACAAATGTACCACTCTGGTACAGCATGTTGACAGTTGGGAAGGCTATAGGAGGTGGGGGTCAGAGGGTATATGGAAACTGTTTACTTCCCATTCAATTTTGCTGTAAACTTGAAACTGCTCTAAAAATGTGAGCCAATTTTAGAAAAATAAGAAATATCCCAAGCATTTGATGCATTCCAAGCATCAGGCAATTATTATACCTAATGTAAAACCTAATGTAAAAGATTATAAGTTAAAGAGCAACATAGAAAATATTTTACAACACAGTAAGGGAAATATCTGAAGCCCAATACCCTATCTTATAGCAATAGAAAATACATATAAAAATGGACATACTTAAAGGGAGCATGAACTTAAGTAGTTTAAGTGAAAGTGGGTATTAAATGTTATTTTTAAATCCCTGCAATTACTGTACTATATCACATAGAATAAATGCATTTTCAAAGGAGGCCATATTATTATCGGACTCATTTGGTTGATATTGCACAGTGAGAAAGTGAGAAATATTATCAATGCTCCCTACAGATCAATAAACTCTATTATATTTTATGACCCAAAATAATAATTCAACAAATATTAATTGAACATTAATTAAATATCACAAAGTTTATTAGACACTGTGGATACAATTGTGCCAAAAACTGACAGGTTTCTATTTTCATGGAGCTTGCATACTTAACTGAGGAAGTGTAAATAAAATCATAGGTCGGATGATAAAAAAATCCCCATTATATATATTCTACAGAAAATAAGTATGCAAAGCTTACCTTAAAACAAATAATGGTGCCTCTGATCTAATAAGGGAGGTGAAGAAAGACTTCTTCAAGGAGGGGACACGAGCTGAGTTCAGAAGGGTGAGTCAGTATTCATTAGGCAAAAAAGGGAAGGAAAAACATGCCAGAGACAATAAAGCATGCAAAATGCTTTGTGGCTGAAAAAACACAACAACATGTAAATGGATGAGATTGAGACGAATTTGGTGTTACTACAAAGAGATGTAAGGTAGGTAGAGCCTAATCAATGTCAGGCTACAGGGACATGTTGACAATTATATCCTAAGAGCCATGGAAAGCCTTTGAGGGATTTTAAGGAATGGGTGGTGATTTTAAATCTAAGCCATGAAAGGTCATGCTTAATGAAAGTTGAAGTAAGTTCATATAGGAGCTATTTCAGTCTTAGACAACAGTGGCAGAGAGAGAAAAAGGAAAGATTTGAGAGGTAAACAAAATTCATCTGGTGGATGGACATGGGTGGATGAAAGAGAGGGGCCAATAATATGCAAGAGTTTTTCCTTAGCATGCCTTGGAGGGACTTACCAAAGTCATTTCCAAACTACCACCACCTTCATGTTCTACCACTACCATTTTTTAATTTATGCTCCATTCACATCGGACCATCTGCCATTCCCTGAACATTGTTTGCTCTCATGTCTGCTTTTTCTTACTCTTAACATGTTCTATATTTTTTGTTCAAGATTGACTAGCTTAAATTTTATCTCTTTTGTCTTTTTTTTTTTTTTTAGTCAGTTCATGTGTATAGACTTAGTCATGATCGGGATGTCATGATAGTTTTCATATGCCTTACCACATGTTGTGGACTGAGTTATATCCCTCCAAAATTTATATATTGAAACCCTTAACCCCCCAGTACATTAGAATGTGATCATATTTGGTTATGAGGACTTGAAAGAGGTAAAGTTAAATAAGGTTGCAAGGGTAGGGCTCTAACCCAATAAAACTAGTATCCTTGTAAGAAGAAGTGATACCAGGGATGCACATGCAAAGACGAAGACACAAGAAAGTGGCTGCTGCAAGCCAAGGAAAGAGATTTCAGTAGAAACTAAACTGGACAACATGTCGATCTTGGACTTCTAGTATCCAGAACTGTGAGAAAATAAATTTCTGTTGTTTAAGCCACCTAGTCTGTGGTATTTTTTTATGGAAGCCCTAGCAGACTAATAGCATTAAACTAAATTTACATGCACTTCTTTCTTTTCAAATAGGTCATGCATCATAAAATTGTTACTCTATTTTCTATTTTGTATTTCTAGCATCCGGTACAGACGCTATACTTACTAGGTCTGTGGTAAAATTTGGATGAATAGATTAATAAACTCCTAGAATCCTAATTATATATGTATTCCCCACAAACACTGTCTTTATCCTCTACTCATCTATCTCAGAGAGTTTAACTAAATTTCTCTCTAGGCTTTTCCTCTCAGCTTGAGTAAGATATTTTCACCTGCCTTCTGTTCATTTCCAGTTGGTTATCACAACTTCATTTCAAACTGAATTTATCTATAACTTATTTAGCATCTTTGCCTCCACAGACTAGCTTCTTCTCTTAATTCCTTTGTGTTTCAAATACTTACATTTGAAATCTTAGTTTCATTTCACATATCTTTCCACTACATCCCACTTATGGTGGGGTTTGGCCAAAATGTCTCTCCAAATTGTATACTTCTTTTTTCTCAGTACTTCTCTCAAATCAGTTCTAAATGTGTAAGTGTACCATTGCAATGGTCATCTAAGCTTTATTCTTTCTGTTTCTCCTCAGAGAAAAGATCTTTTACAGATATCAACTTTTATTTAACATTTAAATATTCATATGTATAAAATATCATGGTCTCTAATTAACCATCTATTAATAGATCTTAAAGAAAAGAGAAGTGGGACATGTGTCTGTAAAATTTATGAAGAGTAATGAAAAGTTAAGCTCACAGATGTATGGATATGAACTAAGTAAGAGGGAGAAATATATTCAGATATATGAAAAAATGGCCAAACATGATAATGTCAAAGTAACTGCTGCATTTAAGAATAATGAATACAAATCAGCAGGATGCAGACTCTGTATGCAGTTAAGTTTCAGTTATCTGGAAACTGGCTACCTTTTTGTAGACTGTGTCTTATGTTCTCATCTTAACACCAATGTGTTTCCATTAAGTTCACCATTTTGTTTTTCATACAATAACAGGAAAGTATGTCATAACTGCATTAACAACAAGTGCACATCTCAGAAATGTGATTTATGGTTACTATTGATAAAAAATATTTCAGAGATTATCTCTGAATTCCATTTATTAGTGAAACATTTGAATTGGGAATAAAGTAATAGTAAAAGTTTATACCAATGTAAATAATTCTCAAATTTTATTACTGAGTTTGAAAATAACTTTAAAATTTATGAAAAACTCACTATTTTTCTTCTCCTTGTCAATGTATTGACAATACAATGATCTAAACCATCTGTTAAATTTTAATTTTCAACTTAGCCTTGGACTTGGTCAGCTGATTTTTCCCACAGGTCTGGCTTTAGGAAAGGGCAAGAGATAACTGATGAGACATTTTTAGCATTAGAGAAAAAAAATGGATGTTTTCTAAATGATTTTCAATATTTATTTTGAGGTAAGTTTCAGAACCAAATTTCTAAATTTTAATGACCTGAGATAAGAAATAGGCAAAAGACTTTAAGTATTCCTGGAGTTACACAGGCTTTTATTTGAACTAACACTCAAGTTTTACCTTCCATGTACATGTTAGCCAACTTGAATTTTGTGTGTGTGTGTCAAAATCTTAATTATAAAAGGGTAGCACTCTGAGGAAACCCAATCTTGAACTGAAATCTATTATTTTTTTTAATCTATGATGACAAATCAAAAATACATATGAGCTCACACGTTAGTATTGCAATGGCTTCCTCTCCAGTCATTGTTCTTCTGGCTTTAATATTTTAAAAGCAAGGCAACTGATCCACATTATATTTCTTGTTTTGTTAAAGTTTATATGAAATCTTCAATGTATGTGTATGAGGAGGATTGAAGTGGTGAAGGAGAGTGTGCGATCTATGATTTGTTTTAGTTTTACCTTTTTATGATTATATTTTTATTTTTCTGAACCCAGCTTTCTAGAAAAATAAAATAATTAGTTATCTGTACTCCAATTGAATAAAAATATTTCACTAACAATTTAGATAATCTAAGATATTAACTTAAACATCAGGTAATAACATCTGAACAGGATTGTACATTGAAGATGAGCTACCAGACAGAGTACACAAGCAGTCCAAGCTATTTTTGGTTATAAAGATATTTCAGAAATAATTTTTCACATTGAGTCCTTAACCCTTAGAAATAATTCACTGAACATTTCTTGTATTACATGAAGAATTTTTTTCTTTATCCTCCAAGTACAGCATTAAGTTTTCAGTAACAGTTTACCCATGTCAGAATATTTAGTTTGCTTAGCCCGTAAGTCTGAAAATTTGAAATCGCTTTGTTGATTCCATTTATTAACCACCATTTACTTTGCTGCATGTCAGCACATGTATTAGGTACCTATGCTTAAATAAACCTTGTCAACACTCTGAAAAGAAGAATATATACATAAGCTTTAATAGTATACCCAATGTTATTTTATGTGACCAGATTCCATTTTTCACCAGCTACTCTATAGACTGAATTACTAAAACATTTATAGTATATAGAGAGCATGAGGCCAGGTTGCACAAATATTTCTTGAATAACATGGCATCATGACACATTTATTAATAACTATATACCCTGAAATAAGCAATGTCAGTTTTTACAATTTGTTCTGTAGTGTGAACAAGTAAAAAGATTTTTAAAAGCCATGTAATACACACAGCATACTTGCTGCACTAAGAATTGATTCATAAGTACATGAAACTTAGACAAGTATGAAAAACATCTCCGACTTTGTAATTCCTGCTTTTCTATTTTTTAAACTTCCTCAAGAAATATGAAAAATACTTTTCAAGATATGACAGCCCCCCCCACTTTTCATTTCTTTGATAGTGAGAATTTTCACATAACAGTAAGAAAAGCATTTTTAATAAATAATGTGTTAAGAACAGCCTAATCTGCCCAAAATAAATTGTAAACCACATATGATTTAAATAATTGAAAATTTTAAGACTGCTTAAATCAAAGTAATGCGTTTAGTCATTAAAATTATATGTAGTCATGGTCATTTCCAAATGAAATTAAAGGTGTTAGCTCTCTCCTATGGGTTTAAAGTAAGTTTAAAATTCAACCATTATAATGAATACGTTTTTTAGTCATTTACAGTCTCTCCTCTGGCCCACAATAGCTCATGTTGCTTCTCAAGTTCAAATTATTTTTAACCCTCTCAAGGTTTCCAGAAATCTCATCCTATTATAAAATCAGGTCAAAGTCCAAAATCTCATCATCTCATTACTTCAAAGTCCAAAATCTAATCAGGTCCAGGTGCTGATGAGCTTCTTCATTTAATGCATTAAGGACAGCTGCTGAAGAACAATTACTCATTGACATGTGCAATTAAAGGACAAGTTATCAGATACTCCAAATGTACATTGAGAGGGGGAGGGGCAAAGAGTAATAATTATAGCTATTCTAGTTCAAAAATGTGGAACTGAATGTAAAAAGGATATAATTCTGAAATCCAGCTGGACAAATGTTGGATTTTTCTGGATTAGGTCTCAAGGTCTGGGAAATTTTTCTAGTGGTTCTAGCTCTACCTTCTGGGCTCTTGATTCTGCCCCTTGAGTCATCCTCCCTTTTTCATAAAAGACAGCGTATGTTTGCAGCTATTTACTTTAAAAATTGAAAGCTATTCATTGTAAAAACATTTAGCAAATACTAATCAATGAGATATTTGCTGAAACAATATTCTAGGTGAGTCTATAAGGGTGTTTCTGGATGATATTAACACTCGAATTGGTAAAAAAAGCAGACTGTCCTCTTCAATGTGGGCAGGCCTCTCGCAGTCCTTTAAAGGCCTGAAGAGAACAAAAACCTGAGCAAGGGAATTCTGCTGATGGTCTTCAAGCTGAGATAGTGGCTTTTTCCTGTCATTGGACCTGGACTAGAACTAACATTATTGGCCTTCTCAAGTCTCTGGTTTACTGACTGCAGATCTTGACTGACTAATGAAAAAAATAACAATTACCTAAGTTTTCAAAGGCATGGAGGGTAAAAGCATAAGTAACTCGCTCCATATTATACGGTGTATAGACATGTGATAACTAGATCATGGGTTTGGACAAATTAGTCCAATAAGTTACACTACTTGTCATTATAATGACCATTACCAAAGACAAAGAAAAAAAATTGCCACTGAAAGACAATATGTTTACCCTTCCTAAAACTTCATATGAAAGGAGAATGATGCCTCCTAGAGAAAATATAAGGTGATGTCTTCCCTAATTTGAGTTAGGCAAAGATTTCTTAGAAAAGTCACAAAAAAGTATAAACCATAGAAGAAAAAATGATAAATTAGATTTTATCAAAATTTTGTACTCATTAAAAATAATCGTTGAGAAACAAATCGGCAAGTCCCCCCAGGTCTGATGAGAAACTAAGAGTACTCACAGTACTCAGTACTCAAGATATAGTTCTCCTCACAGCTATGATTATTACAGAAAAACATGCAAAGCAAAATCAGCAAAGAGAAAAGGAACATGCAAACTTTTCGTGAAACTGGCACAAGCTTCCAAGGGGTTTTTCCCAGTGGAGTCACAGGATGTGTTTAATTCCCGCAGCAATGAGTTGTGACAACACATGAAATTTTACCAACCACGAAAGCGCATGAAAACTCGATGCCCAGGGTTTTGCTTGAGGACTGGTCACATATGTATCCTCTGCCTGGCAAGTATACAAATTACAGACTCCCAAAAGGAAAGCAGGTGTTTAGTATAATAACCATATTGTTTGTTCAAAAAACAGAGAGAGCCATTTTTATCAGTTAATGGTTAGAACCCTTTCAAAATCCAAGTTCTCAGATGCCAGCCAAGGGTCAATCATATAAACAGGACTTTCAAAAACAGCCATATGGCCTACTATGCTAACTCTATTCTGTACATATGTTGAATATTTTTTCAACTGCTTTTGTATATCTTTCTCTGTAAAGGGCTAGCTTAAATCCTTTTACCCATTTTTTTCATTATATCGCTCGTCTTTTTATTATTCCAGATACAAGTTATATGTCAAATTATCTGTTGTTTCTATTTCCTTTTACTCTAAGATCTTGAGGACCCTCCAACACAACTTCCCTAGTCATTAACAAAATGTAAATTCAATGCACAATAAGATACAGAATGTAGTCTTTTCTAATCGTTTTTTTGTTTTGTTTTGTTTTTTTCATGTATCTATACTATATCTACCAGAGTGGCTAAAATAAATAAATGTCACTGACAACACCAAATGTTAGTGAATATAAAGAACAACTAAACTTTCATATGGTGGGAATGTAAAATGGTACAACTTTGCAAAAGAGTCTGTTAGTTTCTTTAAAAGCTAAAATACACATTACCCTATCTATCACTCAGTAATTCCACTCAATGATAAATAGAAACAAATGTTCACTGAAAGCCGTGTTCAAGATGTTTATACCAGCTTTATTCAAGTAGCTAATAACTGAAAAAAGCCCACTTGTCACTCAAAGATATGTGAATAATTATACTTAGGCATATTCATATAATAAAATATTACCTCGCAATAAAAAGGTTTAAACTACTAATACATGCAACAATGTGGATGAATCTCAAAAATATAATACTGAACGAAAAAGCCAGATATAGAAAGTACATACCATATTATTATTCAATTTATAAGAAATTCTATAATATGCAAAAATAACCTGGGATAGAAATAAAATTATTGATTGCTGTTTTAGTGGGCAGAGGGTGGGGATTGGTTGAGAAGTATGAAAGAACTTTTTGGGGTGATAGAAATATTCTGTGTCTTGATACAGATGTGGGCTGTGTACTGTAGGATTTGTCAAAATTAATGGAACTTTAAATGGCACCCATGAGAGTGTTTTATTGTATATAAATTATACCTCAAAAAAAAAAAAGGGTAAATTTATCAGAACGCAGCAGTACATTTTGTGAGTGTCTTTCATCATTATTGAAATGAGCGCTAATAAAACTGTCTTCAGGTATGGACAGTATTTTCATTTTCTCTTCTTTGGAATCTCTAAATGAAAGTTGTGTTTATTAATAAAATGAAAAATATTTGTAAAGTATATGAATTTAATCATTAAAATAAAATTAACCAACTAAAATTGACATGATTTTAAAATGGATATTAGACAAACTCTTGCTAAATGAAGTCATTCAAATTCAGAAAAAAAATTATGCTTCACAATTGTTTCAACCCTCAACCCTTAATTAAGCAAAAATAAATAAATAAAACCTACAAATGCAGAAATTTGTTCTATTACTTTTCTCAGCTTTTAGGAAAATTATAAAATTAAATTTATCAAAAGATTATATTTATATTTTATGTTTCATACACACACATATAATCTTCTAATAAACCTATTTCTTTTTGTTGTTTTTGTTCTGATCATTGAACTTTAAGGTAACTATCCTCACTGAAATTGCCTGGGTCAATATTACTGTTAATTTCAATCAACCATTCCTAGGCATACACCTTAAAAAAACTGATTGATGGATGTATATAATTACATTAATCCAAGGGTTTACTTTATGGTCCATTTTAAGGACACTTGATACTTGAATATTTTTCTTCCTTCATGCAGCATAATGTGGTAATAAAACACAAATAAGTCCAATTTTGTGTTAAAACATTTTCTTTTAAAAATTTGAGGATAATGAGTTATAATATATGGCAGTTTTAGCTAAATTTTTCAAAGATAATTTTTATTGGTTTTTCACTAGTTTTCTAGTTATTTATATCAAATCAAGTGTTCCTTTTACTTTACTAGAGATTCCAATATAAACATTTATTCACATAACTTAATTTCCCCAAATTTCTCACATTCAAATGCAATATACTATTTAAAATAATTCTGGAGACTTGAGTAGGTATAAAATGAGACATTCTTTTTAAATCACACCTTGGTTAAACAAATTAATAACACATGGCTATTGTTGAGTAAGGCGTTCAAATGTGGCAGCAGCTGAAACTGATCATTTAGAAACTAAAAGATTGGCCTCAGTTTATATAATTATAAAGAGTAGTTAATTCCTAACCTATATAAATAAAATATGGAGCACATTTATTGTTTCTTCAGGAAAGCATGTGAGAAAAAATATTTATGCACAAGCAAATGTGTTTTCATTCTGAATGATCATATTTGATCACCTGCATAGACCCAACTTACCACCTTGTCAACATTTCAACTGCACTTTTTGCTGTGAAGACCTAATTATTCAACATAGAGTGCTAGATCTTATCATGTGCCAGACACTACTCAAAATGCTTTACATATAATGCTGATTTAGGCTTCATTAAATTCATTGATGAAGGGTATTATTTTTTCCCATTTCACCCTTAGACTGAGACTTGGAGATGTTAAGCAACTTGTCTAAGTTTGCACTGTGAGAAAATGGTGGAGTTGAGATTGAAGTGCACATCTTCTGACTTCAAAGTACTTATAATTATTATATAACATTGCCACCTATAATTTCAAAAATTTCAAATGCCTTGAATTATATTTACTTATTTACTCAGTACTTTCAACTCACACGTTTAATAGTTAATTCATAAAGAGGTAAAAAAAAACATTTTTTTTTGTTAGACAAAGTTAATAATGCTGAATTTCATGTCATATCATTTCAAATGTGTTTTTCTGAACTACTTTCTGAGAGTGAAATCAAAAGGTATTTTTGATTTATTATTTCAGGTTAGGATAATGTTTTTTAGATATTCTTAATTTTTTAATAACTAGTTATTAGAGTTTGAAACTATTATTTAATGGTTAATTTAATATTTACTAAACCTCTATAAGACAGCAAAAAACCTGCTTTCTGTGCTATTTAGAATTTCTATGAAATCTGCTATTACCATTAAGCCTTGCATTTGCCTATACATTTTATGTAGTGAGAACCACTCTAACTTCTAACTTTTATACTATCACATCCATCTCTCATGGTGAGTGAACTGAAAGCTGAGCTGATGGTTCATAAAATCCCTTTGAAGTTAATTCAGTTCAGGTTGCTCTCCCATCTCATTTTTACACATGACATGTTTACAGAGGCCATCAAAGTCATGTTTTGATTTGGTATGAATTAAAAACAGATATAAATTATGAAATCCACCAATATAAATATCTAAACATCTTGTTGATGTGCCATTTAACAAAGCTATTTATATTAATCTCATAATTTACTCAGAGCAATCAAAAGCCACATTTTGAGATTTGCTTGTTTTCTGGATAAAGGAAATCAGAAAAATATTCAATTAACCTTTGTGTAAGAAGCAGTATGATATATGGAGGAAAAAATGGATTTTAGATAGGTGAGGGTTTCAATACCGTTCTTGAATATTTATTCTCTCAAAATGTCAATCTTATAAGCTGTGAAAACATAAAAATTTTATTTTGCAAGGTTTTTGTAAAGATTTGATGAGATAACATAGGTAAAGTGAACAGCAGTTGACTGGGCTATAGTGAAACCAGACTCTCCAACAGAGATCTCTAAGTAATCATAAACTTACAGACTCTAACAATGCAAATAAAAATCCTTTTTCTAAAAAAAAATTTTGTATGTAGTGTCATCACAAAAGTATAATGATGAAAATAGAACAATTTTACATCTAACAAAAAGAACAATAAAGAACAGAAAGTTTACTTAAATGGAAAACAATATGGTGACAATATAATAGAATATTAGTCTTTCTTAGAATATTTTCAATACCCCCAAATAAAACCTCATACCCATCATCAATCACTTTCATTCTCCCCAATCCTCTCCCATCTCTAAGCAACTGTTTATCTACTTTTGATCTCTATAGAGCTGCTTATACTAGATATTTCACATAAATGGAATCATACGATATGTTTTTCTTACTGGCTTTTTTGCTTAGCGTATGGTTTTCAAGTTTTCATTTATTGCAGCATGGAATCAGTATTTCATTCCCTTTTTATTGACAAATACATTCCATACTATAAACACAACATTTTATCTTTTCTTCAGTTGATGAACATTTGGGTCATTTTCACTTTGGGAGATTATGAATAATAATGTATAAAAAGATCATGATGGGAGAAAGAAGAATATAAAGGAGGATGAGCACTATTGGGTTATTGAAATGTGCTATCAACCTGGCTGTTGAGATGAAGGAGCAAAGATCTATTACTAAAGCTTACATCAGGTCATGTTTCAATACTCAAAGTAGAAATTTTTATGTCATCTCATGGTACCTTCTAGGTGATAGCCACAGACAGCGCCATATCCTACTGTGAATTATCACTCTATCAGTTATTTGCCTACTCTTATTTACCACTATATTTTTTTATGCTACGCAATGCCCAGGCCTTTTTCAATGTTATGTCATTGCTCTGGTAAGGTATTTTCCATGGTCATCCAAAGTTTAAAATACTTTCAAGAGAGGTATAAACAATAGGGGGGAAAGGACACTATTAGAGACTAATGCTGGAATAATGAGTTGTAAACATCATTGTTGAATTTCTCATGTTTATGCCTATCATCTAAAGAGTACTTGATTTTAATTTTGGAGAAACATGTGGAATGAGAGTCATCCTCAGATCTCTCCTTTTCAAACAACAATAAGTTGAAATCTAAAACTCAACTAAAAACACCCAAACTACACACCAGCACGTGTGAGTGTGGGATCTGAGCATAAGAGCTACCACAGGTCAGAACTCTGGTGTCAGGCAAAATAAAGAAGAAATAAAGAAGAAATAAAGGAGAAATAAAGAACTGCCTCTTGCAGCCATGAGAGCTCCTGCAGGAGGAAGGAGGGAAGAAGGCATGGCGGTTCCATGAACAACCCTGCCTGGGAGAACTGTGAGCTCCACGTGGCAGGTGGCAGGGCCAATCATGAAGACAAAGAGCTGAGAAGCAGGACAGCAGAGAAACAACAGTTGATTTTTACCAGCCACAGTTGCAAAATCGAGGATGAGCGAAGCCCCCAAGCCCCAACCCAGAGGGCCCCTCCCCCATATCCTGAAACTGAACCCTGTGGAACCCAGGGGAATCTCAGCAAATGCTATCAAAACTGTAGCTAACACTGACAGGGACGGAGACTGAGAGTAGCGAGTGCGATTATATCTATAAGAAAAAAAATAGGCATTATTAAAGTATATATATAATGCAGGGATCCAAGAGTTTAGACGTCACCTACTGGGAACCAAATGAAAATATCTTCTTTGCAACAGGCTAAAGAGAGACCTTATATAATAAATCTTCTTTCTGGAAAACAGCAGAATACACTTCCAACAATACCCAGACAGAGAAATAGTCCATTAAACGTCATAAGCAAACAAAGTGACAAGGCATCTCAGAAAGAAAAGAAAAATCTCCAGAAAATAAGCTTATAAACATAGAAATATATGACTTAAATGACAGAGAATTCAGGATGGTACTTCTGAAAAAACTCAGTGAGTTCTAAAACAAGTCATATCAACAATTTCAAGAATTGAAAAACACCTAGAATTACAGAATGAGTTATTTAGGAAGGAGACTGAAATCTGCAAAAGAACAGAATAGATCTACTGGAGATAAACACACACACACACACACACACACACACACACACACACACACTCATACACACACAAGAGTTGAAGAATGAAATAGCGAGCTCGGGGAAATAGAGTCAACCAAATGGAGGAAAGGATCAGTGATATCAGAGACAGAAATCTAGAAATAAATCAGAAGGAAGAAGAGAGAAACCGAAAAATGAAAAATAATGAAAAAGAAATTCAAGAACTAGCTAGATCATATTGGGAGAGGAACATAAGAATAATGGGCATTGCCGAAGGTGAGGAAAAGGAGCAGGGACTAGAAAGCATTTTCAGACAAATAGTAGATGAGAATTTCCCAAATCTAGGGAATGAGCTGGAACTTGGAATTCAAGATGCAACAGACCATCCAAATATCTCAAACCAAGAAGGACTTCAGCAAGACACATTGTGTTAAAATTATCGAAAATCAATGACAAAGACAGCATTCTCAGGGCAGCCAGAGAGAAGAAAACAGTAAACTTAAAATGGAAAACCCATTAGATTATCATTGGACTTCTCAGCACAAACCTTATAAGCCGGAAAGAAGTGGAATCAAATATTCAAACTATTAAGTGAAAGGAACTACCCACCTAGAGTAAGGCACCCAGCTAAGCTCTTCTTTAGATATGAAGGAGAAATTAAGACCTTTCCAGACATACAAAAATTGAAATTCTCCACTGCAAGACCTGCACTACAGGAAATACTGAAAGGGATTAGCTCACCTAAAAACAAAATGAAAAAAAATTAATTTTAAAAATATGTAATTAGGAGTTAAAGCAACTATTAGGCAAATAGAAGCTGAGGAGTGTAATCATTACTAAGAATAGGGCATTATAAGCTTAAACAATAAGAAGAGAATTGCTATAGCAAGATTACTAATGAACATTCAGCATATATAGGGACAAATTGAGACAATGGTTGAAAAGGGGAGGATTAAAAGATACAAATTGCAAAGGGGAATGGAGATACAGCACCACATAGAAGAAAATGGATGAATACACACACACACACACACACACACACACACACACTTTCTTTACATATTCACAATGGTAACCACACACTGAAGATTCAAACCAGTGTATATAACATAAAACAAGAAGAACTAGAGAAAATTCACAAAAGCCAATCAAAATAAAGAAAATGGAAACATAAGGACGGCAAAAACAATGGAAACAAGCTCCCAGAAAGCAAAAGATAAAATGGCTATAAGAAGACCTCATATTTCAATAATCACCCTAAATGTAAATGGACTGAACTCACCAATAAAAAGGCACAGAGTTGCAGAATGGATCAAAAAAAAAAACCCAACCATATGCTGCCTCCAGGAACACATCTCAGCTCCAAAGACAAATATAGACTCAAATGAAAGGTGAAAATGATATTTCAAGCAAATGGCATTCAGAGAAAAGCGAGATAGCAGTACTAATATCAGATAAATAGACTTCAAAATAAAAAATGTAAAGATACAAGGGACACTTCATAATGATAAAGGGAATCATGCACCAAGAAGACATAACACTTATTAATATCTATGCTCCCAATCAGGGAGCCCAAAATATGTAAAGCAATTACTAACAGAACTAAAGGGAGAAACAGTCAAAACATTATCATAGTAGGGGACCTAAATACCCCACTGTCAGATATGGACAGATCATCCAAACAGAAAATCAATAAGGAAAAACATCCTTAAATGACACATTAGACCAACTGGACATAATTGACATTTACAGCCTTCATCCAAAACAGCTGCTTATACATTCTTCTCTAGTGCATGTGGAACTTTCTCAAGGATTGACCACATACTGGGAAACAGGAATCCTTAACAAATATAAGAGGGTGGAAAATCATACCTACCATATTCTCTGACATAATACTTTGAAACTAGAGATCAACTGCAAAAAGAAAGTGGAAGAACCACAAATACATAGAAAGTAAACAACATGTTACTGAAGAATGACTGGGTGAGAGATGAAATAAAAAGCGAGATCAAGAGATACACAGAAACTAATGATAATGATAGTACAACATATAAAATTTTGGGACACGACAAAAGTGGTCATAAGAAGAAAGTTCATTTCATTACAGGCCTATCTCCAAAAACAAGAATGAGCCCAAATAAACAACCTAACATATCATCTTAAAAAACTAGAAAAAGAATAAAAATGAAATCTAAAGTCAGCAGAAGGAAAGACATCATCAAAATTAGAACAACAGAACTAAATGAATTTCAAAGCAAAAAAAAGATAAAAAATAAATGTAGCAAAGAACTGGTTCTTTGAAAAGGTTAATAAAATTGGAAAACCCCTGGCTAAAGAACAAAGAGAAAGAATACAAATAAACAAAATCAGAGATGAAAGAGGGGAAATTCTGACTGACATCGCAGAAATACAAAGGATCATACAAGAATACTATGAAAAAGTTATAACACCAAATTTAGTAACCTAGAAGAAATGGACCAGTACTTAGAAAAATACAACCTTCCTAAACTTCATCAAGAAGAACTGGAAAATCTAAAGAGACTGCTCAGCAGTGTGGAAATTGAAACAATCATCAAAAATCTACCAAATGTAAAAGACCAGGACCAGATGGCTTCATCAGTGAATTCTACCAAACATTCAAAGAAGATTTAATACCTATTCTCCTCAACTCTTCAAAAAAATAGAAGAGGAAGCAATACTTCTCAACTCATTTTATGAGGCCAATATTACCCTGATACCAAAACTTGCAAAGATAACACACAAAAAAGAAAACTACAGACCAATATTTCTCAGAAACACAGATGCCAAATCCTAAAGAAGATACTAGCAAACTGAATACTGCAACATATTAAAAAGATTATGCACCACGATCGAGGGGCTTCATCCCAGAGCAGAAGCATGGTTTAACATACACAAGTTGATTAATATGATACACCACATAAACATATTAAAAAATAAGAATCATATGATCATATCAATAGATGCAGAAAAAGCCTTCGACAAGATACAGCATCCATTTATGATCAAAATGCTTTAAAAATCGGTATAGAAGGAAAGTACCCAATATAATAAAGGCCATTGTGACAAACCCTCAGCCAACATTATATTGAATGGTGAGAAACTAAAAACCTTTCCAAGATCAGGAACAAGGCAAATTGTCACTATTTGCAGGTGACATTATTTTTATATAGAAAACCCTAAAGACTCCACAAGGAGACTGAAACAATAAGCAAATAAAGTTTCTGAATACAAAATCAACGTTCAAAAATCCATAGTGTTCCTATACTCTAATAATAAAGTGTCAGAAAAAGAAGTGGAAAAAATAATTCCTTTGCAATTGCAACAACAACAAAAAAATAAAAATACCTAGGAATAAATTTAAAGAAACAAGTGAAGGAACTGTATAATGAAAACTATAAGACCCTATTAAAAGAAATTGAAGAAGATACAAAGAAATAGAAAGATATTCCATGTTCTTTGGATTGAAAGAATCAACATAGTTAAAATAACCGTATTACCTAAAGCATTATGGAGATTTAATTCAATCCCATCAAAATCTCATCGGGGTTTTTTTTTCTTTAAATGGAACAAAAAATCATCAGATTTGTATAGAGAAAAAAGACCCCAAATTGCCAAAGCCATCCTGAGAAAAAAGAATGAGGATGGAGGCATCACTCTGCCTGAGTTCAAATTATACTACAAGGCGACAGTAATCAAAACAGCATGGTATTGGCAGAAAAACAAACACTTGGACCAGTAGAACAGAATCGAAAGTCTAGACGTAAACCCATATTTATATGGCAAACAGTTTTTAATGAAAGAGCCAAAAATTCAGTAGAGAAAGGAAAGCCGCTTCAATAAATCGTGCTGAGAAAACTAGAAAGCCACCTGCAAAAGAATGAAACTAGACTGTTGTCTATCACCACACACCAAAATTAACTCAAAGTGATTAAGTACCTGAATATAAGACCTGAAACAATAAAATACGTAGATGAAAACATAGAAACTAAATCAAGGACCTTGGACTTAAAGAGGATTTTATGAATTTGACCTTAAAAGCAAGGGAAGTAAAAGCAAAAAAAATGAATGGGACTACATCAAACTAAAAAGCTTCTGCTCAGCAAAAGAAATTGTCAACAAAGTAGAGACAACCATCTGAATGGGAAAATATATTTGCCAGCAATACCTCCCATAAGGGACTAAGATCCAAAATATACAAAGAATTCATACAACTCAATAACAAAAAATTAATGATCCATCAAAAAAATGGACAGAGGACCTGAACAGACACTTCTCCCTAGAGGAATAAAATGGCCAACAATATATTTGAAAGATGCTCAACGTCACTAGCTATTAGAGAAATGCAAATCAAAACCACAATTGAGTATCATCTTGCACCTTGTTAGAATAGCCGTTATCAACAGAACAAGTAATAACAAATATTGGAGAGGATGCAGAAGAAAAGAAACCCTCATACACTGCTGGTAGGATAGCAAATTGGTACTGCCACTATGGAAAACAGTATGGAGGTTCCTCAAAAAACTAAGTATTGATCTACCATGTGATCCAGCAATCTGTCTACTGGGTATTTACCCCAAAGAACTTGAAAAAACCCATGTCCAAAAAGATATTTGCACACTGAATGTTTATAGCAGCATTATTAAACAGTGCCCAGGACATGGAAGCAACCAAAGTGTCCTATGATAGTTGGTTGGCTAAAGAAGCTGTGGTACATATATACAGTGGAATATTACTAAGCCATAAGAAGAGATGAAAATACTGCCATTGCAGCACATGGATGGACCTCGAGAATTCATGGTAAGTGAAAGAAGCCAGACAGAAAATCATGTGACGTAACTTATATGTGGGATATAAACCTAAAAGCAACAAATGAACAGGACAAACAAATAGAGACTCATAGACATGATCTCTAGATAAGTAGTTACCAGAAAGTAGGGAGTGGGGGAATGGGGAAAGTAGATGAGTAAAGAGTTGTCAAACATGTGATGAGAGAAAGAAATTTAACTATGCAAGTTGAACACACAGTGTAAATATATATATACCTTTTTGTTAAAGTGTACAGCTGAAATATTGGATTTTGTTAACCAATGTCACCATAATATAGATATATCAGATATATCAGATATATAACATAATATCTATATTATGGTGACATATAATATATATATATATAAAATTTTATATATATATATTATGGTGACATACAATATATATATAATTTTAATATATATATATTATGGTGACATATATATATACACATATATAAAATTTTTAAGAAATAAAATAAAATAATAAAGAGCACTGTATTTGCTACAAATAAGCAGGTTTCACTTTTGGAATAAATATTTCCTCTTAATAAAATGTTCTAGTTCATTTAGCATATTCTATACTAACTTTATTATCCATTAACATATCCAAGGAAACTTTCTTATTTCCAGTCTGATTTGTGCATTTATGCCATGAACCCTACAGATAGATATCTGAGACTATATCAACATTATACAACATCTAGTATACATGAGAGAAAAACTGCTGAATTAAAATTTGAATTGAATTAATATCATGGTAAATATATCATTATTATCTTCAAGACAAGAAAATACATTTACATGAGGATCAGGCTGTGAAAGATGTCAGCACTTAATCTATTTGAGAATGTAATACAGGACTACATAAAATGATTTTAGTACATGTTATATTCTGTATAACATTTACTAATCTGGGGGAAAACTCTGATATATCCTTTTTTAAAATTCTGAAATAACTTAAGACCAAAACGTGCAAACATCAAAAACGTCTTCTAAAAATGGATGTGTAAAGCACCACATAATAAACAGCCAAGGCTTTTTTTTTATATTATACCATTACGTAACTTCAAATTAGGCTTTTGAAAATATCTTGCCTTCATTGAATCATGATAAAATTCACAGTGCCTTATCTTCAAATGCAGACAATAAAATGCACCCTGATAAGAGTAATAAAATGTTTACTTTTAATGGAATTCTAGCCCTAGAAATTAAAATAAAGTACCTGACCCAGAGTAAATAATTAATGTTAAATTTTTTTTTATCAATAGGCTCAGAGTAAAATAAGTAAATAAATACATTCTGACTATAGGGTTATTAAAGTAATAAAGTGGACTATTGGGGTTCTTTAAAATCTCTTGTGAGTGTCTTCTAAAAAAACAGATAAGGCTGTTTCTCCAATAGGATATTTATGAACCTTACATCTCAACAGACTTGCCTCTTTATTGACCTTCAATCTCCTGCTGCTTTCACATATGATTTAATAGTTAGAAGCATGTTGCTTAAGGAAAGGAAGAGATTCTCTTCCCAGAGGAATGTAGAACTTTTGATTCAAATACAAATCCAGGATGTAAGCTTCAAAATCCTTCACTAATGCTCTATCTTCATCACATTTTCTCCTTAGCTTGTGGCTCAAGATAGGATTCTTTTCATATTACTTATTTACTCTTTCTCTCTTACCAACATGACAACAAAAAAAAAAGTATGAATTTAGAATGAAAATACTTAATTTTAAGCCTTGTCCACAGTGTTATTTCTGAACATCAGGTTACTTTTTAAGAGAATAACTACCCTGCATATGTCATTAGAGAGAGTCAACATTCAATCATATGATAGAGAAAATGCAAGATATTAAAAATGCAATAATGAGAAACACTTTAAGACAAGCTGAGACTTTAATGGGAAATGCCAAGCAATTAGTCAAGCCAGACTGATGTGGGTGTCATGACAAGGGAAGCTCATGCTTTTAGTTTTATTATAAACTTAATATAGGTTATCTCTTCTACTATTAAAATATCTTTCCGTTTACTTGCTAAAATATCCTAATTTAAAACTCTGTAAGATTCACAACTAAATAAAAGTCAAAACACACCAAGCTATCTACAATAAGTTCCACAGGCTCTTTCAACCTGTGTATGTCTGTGCGTGTGTGTGTGTGCGCACGTGTACATACAAACATATTCACTTATTCATCCAACTACAGCTCATTTTGATTTACATGGGTCTTTCATTTGTGTTTATATATATTTATCTGTATTTCCTTTGTTCCTCTTATTAATGACCACATTTTACTTTCCTTTATGACTCCTCATTAATCTAATATGTTTCATGTAATAGCATTTAAAAAAAATAAATTCCTCTTCGAATTATGAAATAAAGAAAGTATTTGAGGCAATATTCAATTGTTTATCAATTTTAAAAATAAGCTGTTACTCCTGATTTCTTGGGCATTCAAGTCTCATTTGGGCTCATAGTAACAATCAGAGATCAAACTTAAGATAGAAAAACTTGGTTTAGAATACTCAGATTTTTTAAAGTTTTACTTGTGTGGTGTTGTGATATATTAAATATATATATATAAATAATTATTATATATAAGAAATACACATATATTTTGGAAAAAAAAAAACAAACTAAAGAGAAATTTAAAAGAATCATCTATAATTCTACTACACTGCTTATATTTTGGAGTGTTTGTTTCGTGATATCTTATGCACATCAACATGCCATACTTTTAAAAATAAAATTATATTATTTCTAGTTTTATAATTAGTTTATTTCAATTACATGTGCTAAGTATGTCTTCATGGCAATAACCACGTATGTATTTAACAATTATAACAGCTTCAGAGTATTCCATTGCATATACCAAATTACTTACCAATCCAATATAATTGGACATTTACACGGCTTTAATTATCTTATATAAACAATATTAGAAATATACCTGACTCTTTGTACAATTGTCCAATTATTTCCCTTTGAATAAATTTCTAAAATTAGAATTCCTTATGTCAAAGAATATGTATCTTTTTAGCATACTTTGACAAAATCGTCCAAAATGTTCCACTTTATTTTCATTTTCACTATTAAGAATGAAAAATGCCTATTTTCTATATTCTCACCGATATTGAGTTTTACTTTTCCAAAATTCATCTGTATGTGGAATATTCTACTTTAGTCACATACCTTTTATTACTACTAAGGTTGATATTTACATACATCTTAGATGGTTGTTTTTCTTATATGAAATGCCATTTCTCATCCTCTGCTTATTTGTTTAATTTAGCAGTTTTCTTTGTATTGTTTAATAAAGAGCTGTTTATATGTTAATGTTTGATAAGCTTTATCTGTGTGTATGCTACAAATGTTTTTCCAAGGGTTTTTTCTCCCTTTTAGTGTATTTATTGTAGTCATATAAATATATAGTGGGAAACCCCAAGTTTCCTTGGATTTTAGATTTAACGTTAGTGAACCTTCTCCAGTACCTCAGTGTGTGTGAGGGCATATGCTTTATGATTCCAAGGTTCACTGGAGTCACCATAATGTTTAACGAACTACCAATGCCTGTTCATTCTTTTATTTCCACTTCCTTGAGATTATGAGCAGTCTTATTTATATATTGACATAAACAGAAAACTTACTTAATTAGCACTCTCAGTTACTGTCTAGTAGACATTCATAATCTGTATTTAAACTTACTGGCATAATTTTATGAACCCAGTGTTATTGGTACAAGTATTCAATTATATAAACCCTTGGTACCATGTACTTCTTTAAAACATATAATTTTAAGGCTCATTTAGTTATACAATTGCTAAGTTAATATGTGTTGCCTCTCTAGAAAAAATCAAGTCTACTTTATACATGAATGGATCACCACTGTATTTCATTAACTGTAGTAGGTATAGAATGAGAATTATAAAAAATGAATCAACAAATAAATAATATACAGTTTATAACCATGGACATCTAGATGAAATATCTCACCATTGTTCTGACTTTATTGAAAATAATTTAAAATACTTTACTATCCATATTCTGATAGCAAACACTATATGATAGAATCATGAAGAAGATTTCTAGTTTAATTTCTGCTTTCATTGTTCTGTCACACTGAAATAACTCAAGGAGCCTATAACATTTAAATTTTAAAATAATCATCAATGTTATGCTATCAAACACTTCAGATAAAAGCATTTTGCCTCAAGTTGCCAATGTGTGTGTTGTTTATCATGAATTCGTATGTATAAATAGCACAGCACAATGCTGGACAGGAGATAATAATAAAACATATGGAAGACATTTTAAGTTGGCTGACCTTTTAGTTCACAGGCTTGAACAAGGATGAATCTAGTTATTCTAAATAACTAGTAGTACCTCTGACACCTGCTTAGTCTCCTAAATTCATTCAACCTTTGTTTCTGATTTCTTGAGAATAACAGGAGTTTGTGATGGAAGGCAAATGTGACTTGATGTTGATATAGCAGTACAAGCCAATCCAGTGAATCCTCAAGGGTAAAAAATGCCAGTCTTGAAGATGAACTCTAAAGATAACAAACATTTGCTTAAGGCCTTTATTCACTATGGAAAAAATACTTTAATATGTTCAATGAAGAGAGTAAATGCTATCTTTTTGTTGTTGTTGTCTTTTAGCATGATAGGTGACAACAACATCAAATTGAATTTATTCACAACCTTTAATATAATATATGGTTAAAAGTATATATAAAATGTATTTTTAGTAAAATAACAACTTATTTTATTTATTTAACAGAAAAATAAGTAGATCAGATGCTGAAGTCAATATCCCTGGACTCAAATCTTGGTTCAAGCTCTATATTGTACCATTTATTAGCTATACGAACTTGGACAAGTTCTTCACTTTCTACATTTCCTTAGCTATAAAATCAGGTTTTATAACACTATTAACAATTATATCAATTATTGAATCACTTCATACTGATCATTATATTAATGTACATTTAAAATACCAGATAACTATTATTAATTATTCAAATTATGTGGATGAAAACCTAAATTATAAGTTTTATAGGTATAGATTTCTATGTAATCTTCAAGATCCAGATTATGTCATTAGTTTTATGAAATATTTCTTACCCAGGGAATATCTAATTTCTTAATCATCTGAGATCCTACTTCCTCATGATTAGTTAATATAATGAGGTTACTTTGTTAGATCGCCATTTAGATAAGTTTTCTTGAGCTGGGGTGAGATCCTTTGAATGAAATTGCTTGAAGAACAACAAAATATTTGCAATTCCATTAATCATGAGGTTTTCGTTTTACTGAGTGATGGTCAGTCAAAACTTCTTAGTGTAGTAAAGGTGATTATAGAGTCTGTATATAAAAGGAAAATAAGTGGAAAAATACAGTGATGGAAGAACATATGTATTTAAATTTATTAAGTTTCTGGTATGTATTGCACCAGAGCTCTCTTCCTCACTAAGTCTTTACTAAAATATCTATTTATTTTGATGAAAAACTTGCAAAGTTTAATGGGTTTGGAAGATGAGTGTAACAAAAGTACTGAGTGCATTCTGAATGGTTAAAAAGGGGGGGGGGAAAGACCACTAATTAGAGCTCTGTCATCTGCCAATTTCCATGGCTAGCCTGTAAGTTCCTGCAGATGGGACAATGTCATTGATGGCTATTGCCTGCCTGCCAAAGAGTCTAAAGAAGTTCAAGGGTTATAAGCAAAGTTCCAACATGTCTTTAACCTTTCTGAACTATGAAATCTAGCCTTTAATTAATATTGTTAGCTAAAATTTGTAAATGCAAATCATATTGTCTCTTTTAAAAAGAAGTGAGATTCTAATAGTAATGATATACCTAAACCTAATGACAAACAAATACCCATGATCACATAAATATACAAAATAATAATAATATATACCTATCTATTATTTAGTTAAAGTTTTATATGAAGTTTTCCAAAAATCTAGAGTTTTTAACATGGCATTCTAAGAACTGATTAAAACTAGGATATGTCAAAACAATTATTTATGTTTTTAAAAGGAATCACTAATTACACAGAGATTCTCTAGCAGTCCTTAAATAAATCAATATCTTCTTTGCTAGCTAAATATGATACTTACTTCCTGTCACTGGCTTTCTAGCAGCTTCAGCCATAAAGTAGAGCTGTGTAGTTTCATTGGGTATAAGATCTAATCCAGATGCAAAAGGCGCTATGTGGGAACCAACAGGAAAGTTTTCTGTTCTTTTAATTAAAAATGCGAGTCGCATTCCTTTCCAAGTGGAACCCTAGGCAGATGAACTGGACTGTCCTCTATAGAAGATGGCACAAAAAAAGAGAACACTTGGAAGAAATTCAAAAAGAGAAGAACTCATCGTGCAGTCAAATTTCTGAGGGCCATCATTGGGTGCATCTCGATACTGATACAATGGCCAAGAGGAATCAGAAAAACGAAGTTAGGAAGGCTTCATGAGAATAAGTTATCAGAGGTGACAAGGAAGCAAAAAAGGCTTAAGCAAGCATTGGAAAAAGACAGCAATGGCTACTGCTAAGGCTCCCACAAAGGCAGTACCTAAGCAAAAAAGATGTAAAGCCTTTGAAGGTTTCTGGTGCCAGAATTGGTGAAAAACACTAAATTGGCAGATGAAAAGTTTAAATTAAGATTTGATTATAATTAATTAATTAATTAATATAAATAAAATTTCTATTTCAGTTTGGAATAATGAAGCTAAAGCAAAATTTAAATGCTCAGGAACACCGAAGTAAGGAAAAAGTATATTCTAAAAACATATAGTATTAAAGCAGAGAATTCCAGAAAATTAACCTAAACAATTGCAAATAAATAACATATATTTGATAAATTCCAGGTATAGTTTTCAAGATTAAGTCTAAAATAATCATTTCTATTACTTTATTACAAAAATCCATTGGTGCTTGCAATTAAAACATTAGCACCTCTTGCACACCCAATTACATGTTAGCAGATTTGTTAACATATACACTTTTGACAATGTGGATAAACTTCATGGATTGTGTTTCTTTTGCCTCTGGTTTCTATTTAAAGATGAAAAGATTAGTCACAAAAATTTAAGCTATGGTAGGAAAAGAATTTAGGAATGATATCAGTGACGTGGTACCCCACTTGGGTTGGTCTAAACTCACACAACTCTTAAACAATATCTCATGCACAGCTTGACCATTTTTGATTGATTTCACGATTCGCTAGTATGATCAATTTTGCTATTTAGAAACCATTGAACTCAAACATGAAATCACTGCCTCTGAGGTGCAAAAAGAATTCTGGAGCCAGTCATTTCTCAGATACTACAAGATATTGTAGGAAGGGGAGACAACGATGAAGGGGAGCATATATAAAAAGGCACACATTGACTTTTAATGTTTTCATGCTCTCTGCTTGAGTATTCTAAGAATGTCTATGCCTACATCCATCCAACTGTGATGCTTTCTCTAATTTAAAGTTTTAAGGAGATTACATAACTGAAAAAAACTTTTCACATCTTTTAAATTATTAACTGCAGGAGGGTTTTTTTTTTTTTTTCCTTTTTTCTTTTTGTCTTCACTCAACTAGATTCTTTATATTAGGATCCTATTAGCTAGCTTTGGGATGATAACATAGCTTGGCCAGTTCAATTACCACATTCTGTTAGTCGTTTTCCTCTTATGCACTTAATGTCTGCTTTATACAAGATGAAAGACAGTGCAAATCCCCCTTGAAAACGAACACAATAAATTCACATAGTCATAAATTAATGACAGGCAATCTTTTATTCTACCTGCTTGTATCCTTTTGTCTGATTGCTCCATTAGTCCCTCTCCTCTTGAAGTTTCAAATAAAGAAAATGTAATGCCACCTTTAAGTATAATTAGAATAGATAAATGAACCAAAAAAGAAGAAGCATTCTCAGTCATCAATTGTCCTAACAGGGTCAGTCTGGGAAACATGAATAATGAATATGTTTTACAAAAGGAAAAGTGCAAATTATACTTAGAAGCAAAGTAAAAATCACAGAGAGGATTGTCATACAGGAAGAAAATACGGGATACAAGTTGCTAAGCATCACTTAGCAATGATGTCTGCTTTTTCATTATGATATTGTTATAGCAAGTATAATAATCAACTGGTAGAAATCTTTGTGTTTGGGTGGATGAGTTCTGACCTATTGACAGAGTAATGGGATTTTATGAGGAATAAATGATTGAAGATATGGAAGGTACCTAGAACAGGTGTAGCCCATGGCAAATACCTCTTACCTATCAAGATAAATATAAAAATACCATAATGAGACACACAGTATTGTCAACTGTGTTCTGGCTGAGTTGGAATATAACGTCAGGTTTTTGTTTGATAATCCAGGGTTAAAGTAATCTATCTTGAGTCTAAAGGAAATGGCATTTGCAAGATATAGAAATATTAAATATTATTATTTATACTAAAGAACTGATATATTGAACTATCTACATTAGCATATACCAAGATCATAAAGATAAGTTTGTTATTGTAGAAGCCTTTGAAGATCTTCTTTTTTCCTATTTTTTGAGCCTTTCTTGCCCCACTTCTAAATGTATAAAAAAATCAAAAATTCCAAAGTTCATGTAAACTGATAGCCCAATGTCCTAATAAAATGCAAAAAAAAAAAAAAAAACACACAAAACAAAACAAATTACAAACAAAATGGCCTACTTCTTAATTTGATATTCTCTGTTTTCTTACCTTAGCAATTCATTAATAAACAAAAAATTTGACAAGTTTGTAGCAATGAGCAAGGAAGTAGCTTGATATGGAGAACCTTTTTCGGAGTATCTCCTACTTGTCCCCACTCACCATTATAGCCCAAGACAGTTAGAGCAAAGTAAAATGGAAACAAGAAAATATGACTTAGTTTGGAAATCTACACGGCATGAAAGGAGAAAGTAGCAACGTATTCCCTCATCTTTTCACCCTGTGGCTTTTTGGGAAGGAATAAGCAAAATGCACAGAAATTGAGGAGAACATGCCTTTGTCCATATCTCTTATTTCTAGTTCAAATGTAATGTGTGCTGTAAGAAGTGGAAGGCAAACTGTAAAAATATCCAGATAGGACTAGGGCAGCATGGAGCTAGGAATATTGCTGCCCTGGACATAGCTTGGAGCGGTCTATAAATTTCCTAATAGACACCCTAACCGGCCCCTAGCACCACATCCAGTATGACATAGAAGTGACAGCAGTTTCGCACACATGACATAGAGGAACATGCAGAAATGTCAATGGTGACAGAGAAGCCTGTAACTGAGAGAAAAGCAGCCAAAGGGTAGAAACCTACATCTGAAGGCAAGGTCCAACTAGCTATCGCAGGCCATTACATTCCAAAAGTGACAGGCAAGGACAATAGGGCAATTTAGAGATGGGCTGACTGGGCCCAGCCTTCCCTAGATGGATAAGGGCCAGAGTGCACAAACAAGAGACCCTCTCCCTTGTTGCCATAGGTCAAATTAATTCCTGCACTCCAACACCCTAGATACAAAAGTGGGAGGAACAGAGAAAAGAACATATCTGAAAATCTGATCATTTCACCAAAAAAGAATTAAATGATCACATTAAGGTTACTTGAAATCTAAAGAGACTAACATACTTTTAAATATAAGTTGAACATACATTTCTACACCTCCATATAACACTGCCCCTCAATCCAACGGAGTGAACATTTCTATTATTAATTAAGCACAAACAGCAACCAAGGCTCAACTATAATAGGAGGGTGCACACAACCCACACAAGGGACACACCTGCAGCATCTGGCTCAAGTGACCAGGGATATTGCACCACTGGGCCTCACTGGATACCTACTAATAAGACACTCTACTAACACTGGGAGACATTGAAGCTCTACCTAATACATAGAAATAAGCACAGAGAGGCAGCCAAAATGGGGAGACAAAGAAACATGTCCCAAATAAAAAAATAGAACAAAGTTTCAGAAAAATAACTAAACAAAATGGAGACTAGCCATCTACCAGATGCAGGTTTTTAAAAACACTAGTTATAAGCATACTCAATGATCTCAGTGAGAACTTTAACAAAAAGGAAACATAAAAATGGAGATGAAAACATAAAAAAGAACAGTCAGAAGTGAAGAATACAAAACTTGAAATGAAGAATACATCAATAGTAGACTAGATGAAGCAGAGGGCTGAATCAGCAATTTAGAAGATAAGGTAGCAGAAAACACCCAATTAGAAAAGCAAAAAAATAATAAAATAATAATAATAACACTAATAATAATAATAATAGAAATTCAAAAAAGTAAGGATAGTTTAAGCGATCTTTGGGACAACATTAAGCATAACAATATTCACATCCTAGGGATAACAGAAAGGAGAAGAGAGAGACTCAGGAATTGAAAACCTATTTAAAGGAATAATGACAGAAAACTTCCCTAACCTGGTGAAGGAAATAGACATACAAGCCCAAGAAGCTCAGAGAGTCCCAAACAAGGTGAATCCAAAGAGCCCCACATGAAGACACATTATCATTAAATGCCAAAGTTAAAAACAAAGAAATAACCTTAAAAACAGCAAGAGAAAGCAGTTACTTACCTACAGTAGAGTTCTCATAAAACTGTCAACTGATTTCTAAACAGAAACTTTGCAGGCCAGAAGGGATTGGCACAAAATATTCAAAATTATGACAAGCAAGGACCTACAACCAAGATGACTTTACCAGCAAAGCTATTGTTCAGAATTAAAAAAAAATCAAGATCTTCCCAGGAAAAAGAAAGCTAAAGGACTTTATCACCCCAAAGCCAGTATTATAGGAAATGTTGGAGAGATTTTTTTAAAAAGAAGAGGAAAGAAAGATAAAAATATGAATAATGAAATGGCAATAACTATATATCTATCAACAATTTACTTAAATATAAATAGATTAAATGCTCCAATCAAAAAGCATGTGGTGGCTGAATGGATAAGAAAATAAGACCCTTACATATGCTGCCTATAAGAGACTCACTTCAGATCAAAAAATACAGACTGAAAGTAAAAGATGGAAAAAAAGATTTCATCAAAATGGAAATAAAAAAAACCTAAGGCAGCAATACTTATACCAGACAAAATAGACTTTAACACAAAAATTATAACAAGAAACAAAGAAGGACTCAGTAATCCCACTTTTGGTATTTATCCAAGAAAACCAAAAAACTACTTTGAAGAGACATGTGCATTTATATGTTTTATTGCAGCACTATCTACAATAGTAACCTGGGTATCCAATGATGAATGGATAGTTAAAGAAGAGATAGTACATATATACAATGGAATATTACTCAGCCATAAAAAAGAATGCAATCTTGCCATCTATAGAAACATGGATAGACCTACAGGGTATTGTGCTGAGTGGAGCAACTCAGACAGAGAAAGAAAAATGTCATCTAATGCCATTTATATGTGGCATCTAAAGAGCAAAATAAATGAATAAAATAGAAATAAATTTACAGATAGAACATTTTGCTAGTTACCAGATGGGAGGGAGGTTGGGGGAATATGCGAAAAGGGAAAGATATGAAGAAGTACAGATTGATAATTACAAAAAAGTCATGGGGCTGCGAAGTATAGCATAAGGAATATAGTCAGTACTTTTGGAATAACTATGTATGGTATCAGATGCATCCTCAATTTACTGGGGTGATCATTTTGTAAGTTATATAAATGTCTAATCACACTATGTTGTACACCTGAAACTAATATTGTATATCAACTATAATTGAAAAATAAAAATTATTAAAAAGTTAAATCATATATAAAAAAGAGAGGATACATTTTTTTTGATATTAATGTTCATAAAAATGTGAGCCCATTGCACTCCTTTCCATGAAAATCAATTGTACTGAAATATATAAAAATTAAGTACTATCCACACTATCGAAAACCAGATGTGTTTTCACTTGAGTCTAAATAAATAAATGGCTGCTTAGTGGAACAAATAAAAGGAATTAAAAGTGTGGTATATCTTTAAAGAATAGATAATTTGGGGTTGTTCTGATGTTTGTTTAGTTTGGGGGGATACAGTTTGGATTGTTTTTGTCTGTTTGTTTTTGGCTTAAATGCAGTTAGAGCTTTTGGTTTTCATGCACATGGTGTCATACGGCCAAGAAAATACTTAGTGAAGCAAGGAGGACACATGGCAGCCTACAAGAGATTATTATAAATTTCTAGAATTAGAATTTGCATGCAATTTGTAAAAGTAGAAATCCAAAAGGCCAAGTGTAACCCTTGGTTTGCACTACTTAAACATCTTAGCTTTCCCTGAAAAAATGTCTACAAAACAAAACAAACAATAAAAAATTTACCTCTTTTAATTTCCTTTACTGGATATCACTCTACAAATCTTTTCCCTGGAAAAATGGAAACTATATTTCCCATTTTGAATTATTACAGCCTCTGGTACATCCAATCTCAAGCTAAGTATTTGATAATCTATGAGTAAAAAAGAGAGAAAAGAGATATTCTTAAGTATCCTAATAAACTACAATGTAAAAATTTTAGCCAGATTATCTTGAATAACCATAAAATATTCCTAAACTTAAAAAATAAATAAAAATGAACAAAGATATAGCTTATGTTGGTAATTGTTTTCATTTTTTACTAAACCTATAAAATAGGTTTTCTTTCCTAAATTGTTATATATATATAATAAATATAATCTGGAGTCTGAATATTTTAATTAGACCTCAGAATTATACTGTGGAATAAATTTAACTGAATAATGTTGATGTAAGTATAATTAGGAAAATTTTTAATATATTCACAATTCACAATTTCAAAGACAAGGCATTAGTATTCATTAAATGTATGAATTAAGAGAATTTGAGTTTTTCCAGTGTTTGATATATGAGAAAACCTAGTAACATATAGATACGAAAATCTGGCCCCTAGAGTTGAGTCTTAAAGTTCAGCAGGCTTTACTGAGATACAGATTTCACTTTCAGCCTTGCCTGGAAGACTACAGTAAATCTAACCAAGCCAGGGAGAGGTTTAAGATCAGGTGTTCTTGGTAGTTATGGCGGCCATGTCTCCATCAGAAGTTGTGTAATATCCTGGATATTTTGACTCCTCCTTTGTCAAAACCTTCTCTCAATCTAAATTATATGCTTGCTGTTCTATCTTCTTCTAATACATAAAACTATGAATTAGAATAAAATTTAAAATATGATGAATGAGATATTATTCATACCCATGTTTCATCTCTTCCTTGGATACCTATTTAAATAGAAATTTTAAGAAATACCATTTATAAAGGATAAAGGACAAATGCATAATTAACAACATGAGTCATAGACAGATAAAATTTTTTTGTGGATGCAGGATGGCAGGAATTTATACTATATTTGACCTTGAAATAAGCAAACATCTATTTTTAAATCCCCTATTGTTTTCCTTTTTTTGTAACTTTGGTCTTCTTACTCACTCGTGGGTCACTGGATAGTTTTACTGGCTCTGAGCTCATAAATCATAATTAAACCTCTATTAGCTGTTCATGAATGACCCTTTGGTTAAATAGGTTAATGTACCCAGCACCTGAGAACTAGTAGAAGCAACAGAGAAATAACTAGTTTTAGAGATCTGATGCAGAGTAAAACTCTAAGAAACTAATTATTCTCATCTAGCTGTATTTTTTCTGCATGGAATTCAATCCTTCAGTATGTATTTGAATGACTGTTTCATTTCTGTCCAGGAAATTTTTTTTATAAGAATTGTTCAATCATCTCTCTTAGTGTTAAAGTAAAAGCTTCTTAAAAGTTTTATGTGTGACCCAGCAAAATCACCAGGCAGCCAGGAGTGTAGCATTAATGTAAACTTTCTGTTCTATTTAATGCAGAATAAAGATACTCAAGTTTCTAGCTTCCAAGATTTAAAAAAAAGATGAAGTTAAAAAAGCTGCATTAAGTAGTATCCATTTGCAACAAATAAATGTTGCTCCAGAGCAGAAATTTACAGCAAGACAAATTAAGTAGATCATCAAAATTATGATTAGCTTAGTCATATTTGAAAGAAAGTATTCTCTATAATTATATTTTATGATTTTTAAAAATTTTATGGTTACATTTGAACAAATTATAAGATATCATATTTTATCATATATCTTGTAAGAAAAAATATACTTAGATATTTCATAGTTAGTTTTGTTAAACTATAGAAACAATTAATAGTTTTGGCAATATTCATTAATTAAAAAGTATTAGATTTGAAATTTTCTTGTGAAACATCTATCAATAAAAGGATGAAATGAGGCAGCTCAATTAACTCTCCTCTATATGGGGTTTAAATTGGTATAACCACTTTGGAAAATTCTTTGGTAGAGACTATTAAAAATGAATATATGTAAACTCTATAAACCAGAAATCTGCTTTTAGGTATATAGTCAATAGAAATGTGAAATTTGTGTTCACCAGAAGACATGAATATAAATGGTTAGTATATAAGTATTGGTAATAATTCCAAAAGAGAAACAATCCGAATTTTCACTTGTAGTAGGAAACATAAAACATATGATATAATAAAATACCTATAGCAATAAGGATGAATAAACTAGCATTAAATGCAACACAGAGATAACCTCATGAACAAAACATTGAATGAAAGAAGACTAACCCCTAAAAGTAGATGATTCCACTTGTACAAAGTTCAAAGATGGATCAAATGAAGCCATGATATTAGAAATCAAGAAGAATTTAATCTTGGTGTATGGTTAGAAGAGGTATGGTGCTTGAGAGGGTTGAGGTAGCTGTAAAGAGAGAGGAGGGGGCTTCCTGATTAGTTAATATCCTGTTTTTCCTTTATCTGGATTCTGGTTACATATGGAAGTTCACATTTGTAAAGATACTTTGAAATGTACACTTATAAGTATTTTGAGGGGTAGCTGTTTTTACCTACATATTCAGTTATATTCCCTATTTACTCTCCTCTATAAACACATTTATCCCAGCACATGTTCAAAATACCCATGGCACATTTGCAAAACCACAACTACCTATACCTTGAAAGAACAGTCAGTTGTAATCCAGCATGTATATTTGTTTCTACCACTTTCATTTTGTTCAGGTCTTCTTGTACATTACCAAACTTGCCATACAGCTTATAATAATTTAAATTAACTAAAAGATATTAGACTGTTTAATAATTGTCTGTATTTGAAGAAAAATTACAATATTATAATATTATAATCTTATCATTTGCTATTAGAGATGTGATGTAGCTAATAGAAAAGATAATATCTTTAGTATTATAATGTTTTCTTAAGATATTTCACAGGTGATAAACAAGTATGATTCCTAAGTGTATATTGGTGTTGGCTTTTATTTGCTCCCAATATATCCAAACGTACACTCATTCAACACACTTATGGAGAGCTTACCATGTGGCAGGCACTGAAGTTAAATAAGTTATTTATACAAAGTTAAATAATTTATACAAAGTTAAATAAGAAATAATGCCCCCAGTGAACTTCCGTTCTATCTGGGGCAAGACAAGTAAATAAAAAAAAAAAGTAAAGTATATGGAAGTAATACAGTAAAGAGATAAGAAATATGCACAAGATTTTGGTATTTTGATAAGAGCACAAAGGAAAACACAAACCTCATACTTAAGATCTTCACAGGATAGGTTCCCTTTGGCAAGGTTTTTAGCAAATGTGGGCATGGAAGAGAGGGGAATGAGAAGTAACTAATCAACTAAGGGAGATAGGGAGGATTTCAGTCATTAAGACTGGCGAATGACTAGGCACATATCTCAAATCTTTCTGATCCATCAGATGATGTGTAAGTATGATTCCCAACTTTTATATAAGGCTAACTCTAAAACAGCAAGATAACTGCAAATCGTTTTTAAAGATAGGAGGATGATTTCATATGGTCAAGTGCCAAGAGATGAGGTTAGAGTAACAGGCAGAAACCACATCATGAAGGGTCTTATATGTCAAGATAAAAGCGCTGTTATCTCAAAAGTAATTTGTTTCAGGATCACATAGTAGATGAAAGACAAACTAGTATTTCAATCCCAGTCTGATTTCAGAACTCACGCTCTTAACCATTATGCTATGTTTCACACTGCACTTTAGAAAGAAGGTATCAGTATGGATAGTGTTTTTGAGGAAGAATTGAATTAGAATGTCAGAACAATTAGGAGGAAGCTCTCACAGTAAGTCCTAGGTGGAAAAAAATTGGGGGTGGAGATAGGGTGGAGGGTTCAAAGGAAACAGATTAAAAGCTAATTTATGGATTTAAGGATATTAATGAAATAGTTCTACATTTTTTTTTTTGTCAGGTCTATAACATTACCTTGAATCATTGCTAAGATAAGAAAAACATTTAGGATCAGGTAGACCGGGGTTCACCTCTAGATCTTTGATTTACTAGTTTTGTATACTTGGACCAGTAATTTAACCACTAACCATTCACTAATTGTCTGTAAAATGGAAGTTATAATGTTTAATCTAACGGAGAGGCTGTGAAAATTAAATGAAAACATGCATTTTATAATATATATCACAATGTCTAACACAAGAGTAAGCCTCCTCATACCAAGGTTATTATCAAGGTTCGGCAAATGTGGCTCTTTACTCAAATATAGTGTTTCATTCTAATGCTCTCTCTCCCAAAAGAGCATAAAAGGAAGTGTATATGGTGAATACTATTTCCTTAGGAAGAAAAATTGGAAGGTGTTCTATGTGTGCAGATGACACTGGTTTGAACATGTACACATCATGACTCAGCTTCCTCATGAAGTCGATGTTCAGGAACCATTTTGGAGACTAACAACATTAGACAAGGGTGCATGTAGAATAATATCTGTCTCTTTCTCTCAACCCTCTTTGCCCCTTCAAATTAAATCTTTCTCAAAATTTTTCTTTTTACTTAACAATTAAATCATTGTTGTTTTCCTTTGCTCATGCCAAACGTTAACATTTATGTTGTTGTTTGTGAGATGAAAAAATTATATATATGAAATATAAATCTGTCCAAACACATGAATATATGAACTAGAAATAAAAATTTCATAGCAGAATCATACTATGGATATGGATTCTGTGTATCACAGAGACAAATATTTTTAAGTAAAAAAAAATGCTTCATCAGGAAATAATGGGAAGACTCCAAAGACACCAACACCAGAGCAATTTGAAAGATTATTTATTTTCCTTAATTATTACCCTTTTATGATTTTCAGACAAAATTATTTGTAAACTATGAAAGCCATAGGGAAATTTTATTATGCAAAATAAAACCACTAGTTCCCTAAATCTCTTCCCAATTAAAGACATGGGTAGTAGCTACTCAAATTTGGAGAATGGAGATGAAAATACACAAATTTTAATTATGAAAAGTTTAAAAATATTTTAATTTGTTTATCTAAATGTCTTTAGACTCATCATCCATCTGAAACAAATCTTGTCCTGCATCCTGCATAAATTAAAGCAACAAGAAAATTTCAGCTTAAACAACCCACCAAAGACATGTGGATCTTGAATTCCATGAGTGTTTGATAATACATTCAGTTTTCTCATAGCAAGCTACAGTTTTCATTTCTAATCCAAAGTATCTCTGTTTAACCATCAGACACTGCTGTTAAAAGCATCAGAAATATTTCCAACACTAATGCTTTGCTTTTGCTCTTTGATAAGATTTATATTAACTACATGAATTAAGGACACTGTATAATTACTTTATTGCTATTGCAGAAGGTATAGCTACATATATATCTACTAGGAATTAAAAAAAAGAGTTGCTACAATATTATCCATGTAATCAAAATATTGCTGATGATTGTTCCTTACAAAATATTACTTGAAAACATATGTTTCTTTGTACTACAATTTAGAAATAAGCTTTTCTTTCTTAGAATTAATTTTAATTCACAAGTGTCTTTTTTATCAATACTTTTATTGAGTTATACACATATAAAATGTATAAAACATATATTTACAATTTTAAAATAATTATAAAGACAATGTACTAAAAACCACTCTGAAGTTAAGAAGTAGAACTTTTGTTTCTCTGCCAAAACACATCCTTTGTCCTTCTCAGTCGCAATTCTCTATTTTTGTCCAGACTTAATCACTGTCCTGACTTCTGTGGTAACCATTTCCTTGGTTTTAATTATGATTTTACCATTGTTGTAACTCTAAAACATTTAATTTCATTTTGCCTGCTATTTGGCTTCATGTAAATGGAATCTAGTCTATATATTCTTCTGAGAATTGCATAACTGCTCAACATTATGTTTGAGAGATTCGTCTCTATTATTGTGTGTTAGCAACTACCCTCAGATTTTTTAATCTTCGTCAACACTAAGCTCTTAAAATGAATTAGAGTTTTTCTTTTCTCCAGAGGATTCTGTGTAAGATTAGAATCATTTTTCTTCTTGAATGTTGAGAATTTTTCAGTAAAAATATTATGTAGTAAATAATGTAATAATATAGTGATTTTTCATGTATATGTTTCATTAAATTTTTAAATGAATTGTTATAAATATTAACTATTATTTGAATCAATACATTATACTTACTTGGTTTGGAATGGAGCTTAGCCTTTTTGGGTTTTTTTGCTCTAATATCATACTTTGATTGTTTTTAATTGAGTAGGCCTATTGTTGACTGATATAGCTATTCAAAAGAATAGAATGATAAAAATAAATCGGAAAAAATTGATTTTTTAATATAGAGATAAAAAGTCTTTTTTCTCTAAATAAGTAAACAAAAACTAAATATATTTTAGTTTTAAAGGGCTGCTTTAAAATAACTTTTGTGGATATTTTTATCTTTTACATAAAATGATAATGCAATAACCCTGTCAAAATACATGTTGAGTCATGTGAAATCTGTTTATTCTATATCATAATGCTGAGGACTCAGAGTCCATCTTCCCATATATTTCTGTGGAATTTCAAATTAGCCCCAAAGCGATAATCCAACCCTGAGAAGTAGGTCTCATGGTGCACTGTGATAGACAAAAATACATGTTAAATAGAAATACAGCAAACATTGATGGCCAACATGATTGTGGTCCAAAATTAATATCAAATATTAAACTAAGTATGGTCATGAATTTTGTTATTATTCAATCTTTGTATTTCATTTTCTTTGTGCTCTGATTTTATTTTCTTTAAAGCAAATTTCTCCCAAATTAAATAACTTTTTAAATATTTCATAAAAACCAAGCTGTTCTCACCTGTCAACATGGTCTTTTTCTCTTTGGAGACATAAAATACTTGCCTCTGATATTTTGAATAACAAGTTACACAATATTGTTGGATAGTTTCAGAGACAAGTAGATTTTGTTCAAAGGCTTATTCATATATTTTCCCCTCAAAGGAAAAATAAAGTATGATATAATCAAAGGCATGTGATCCTAATAGCAATTAAAATAAAATATTAGCCTTATTAATTATCAAGTAATTCAGCAAAAAACTAAATAAACAAATGAAGGACAGAAAGAACAATGTCACTAACATTCATTCACATTAAAGCCAAGGCTAACATATATATATTATGTTGATTTTATTCCATCTTTGAAGAAATTAATCATGTTAAAGTGTCTACAACTGCCACACTAAAGGTTATAGATCTTTTCAAAATTGTTGCTGTTCTCTCAAAAGAAAATAGTCCCAATCTTAACTGGATAGATGTACTTGTGATCACAGTGTAACTGTCTCACAATCTTTCAAAATATAGAGAATTTTATGGCATAAAAAATCACATTCTTTTTATTCTTTTATCCTTCCAATGGCTTTTTCTTCCATCTTTTCAAAAATTTGAATTTAATTCCATACACTATAAAAAAAGTATCCCTGAAGTGATTTTTTTATACTTAAATAAACACAGAATATCAGAATTTTTCTCCTACAAAATTTTAGAAGTTTATTTTTAAAAATCTTTTTAAAAAGGAGTGTCTCCCAGAAATTCTATATCTTTGCCTAATGGTAATTTTGGGGAATAAGTTTCAGGCTAACTTAAAAAGTGAGAATATACAGAGAAAGCTTTCAAACTCCATCCGTTTCCTCATATCCCCTAGCTCTATAAATATTATAAAATTATTTTGAACAATGCTTTGCCTAATGTAACTATCTTGTCTTTGTCAGGTTTAAAAACCCCACTTTAAAAGAACCAACTTGGTTTGCACCTATTTTGAAACCTTACCTCCTGTTAAAAATTAAGTCCCTACCCATGAAAAGGGATGAAATTGTAAAGGCTACATTAGGAAGCTCCACTCTTGCATTTAGGAATTGGAGGGTATATAGTCTGGCTTAGTTATAGCTCTCATGGAATACAGCATAGATTCATGGACATAAAAGCAATTCGCCTTCACCTGATACTTTTCATAGGGATAAAATTATGGCCTGCCTCTACATGATCTTTGTATCCTTAGAAGAGTCAGATTGATAGTCATCCCTTTCAGTGTGTAGATATTTGAAAAACAGGGCACTTTCCTTTGTTCTGACTGTCCACATATAACTATTTAGAGGCATTTATACTTAAGACATCTAACTCTTTCTTAACCTCTATTTAATGTTTTCTAATACATTCACCCCTTGATGCCTCTGATGCCTCTTTGCAACTGTATGAATGGTAAGGACTCTAACCTAATACTAAATTTTCAATGAATTCATTGAGTATAGAAAATATACAAAAATAAATGAATAAATAAAAGTTATTTAGGGTGAGCTCTACTAGGATTTGAGAAAACAGTTTTAATTTTTAATTAGAAATGCAGATTATTATTACTGGCAATTCCACATAATTCAGTTATTAGTCATAAATGGATAAGAAGTTTTCTCTTTCCTAATAGTCCCAAAGATCTAGAGGTTAACAATCTCCCAGGATAAAAACTTGTGTTTGAATACTGCTCTGTAATTTATTTAGTATTTCTGTGACCACTAATAAATTGTTTAACAAGTTTCATTTTTTCTTACACATAAATTCTTCACCTTTGAATTATTTCACTTATCTATTTCACTAGATGGAACATCCAGTAAAATATTATAGGAATGATGAGATTAGACATACTTAACTTGTTCCTATTTGTGGGAGGAAAGTCTTCCATATTTACCGTTGAATATAATGTTAGTACAGAGTTGTTTTTTATGGAATAACAGACATATATTAAACAGAAATTCTTTCAATACCTTAAACCATTCCATCCCTCAAAATTCATAGTTATACAAATTATAACACTGTATTTTTAACTGATAAACCAAGAAAAAAAATGACACATTAAAGTTTGGTGACGTTTTAAAAGTCACTTAAAAAGCTGAAAAATATAGTGCTTTGTTTCTACTCAGTAGAATTATTATGTGCACCACAACGTTCATTATTCTTTAAAGAAAAGCCATATCATTTATCCTTTTCAATTCTCAAGCATTTCAATTTCCTCTGATAATTTTACCCCCAAATTAAAATGCATGTTAATGAGACATAATCTTAGTTGTTCCCTATCGGGCTGCTCAGAGCTGAGATAATTTAAAACTTTATTTTTCATAGATTGAGTGAACCCATGAGAAAATGTACTTCCTTCTTAAAGAGCAATACAAAATATTATCCAGACACAAGACTCACATGTGTATATATATATATATCATCCTTCCACTGTTGACAAAGATAAATTACTTCTTCATTATTTCTCCCTGCATGACAAACCAGCTCCACTTTATAGGCTTTTTCAGATCTAGACATTTTATAAAATTTATATTTTATTAATGTTTTATTATTCGATAACTGATTTATATTGGTGATCACAGAGAATAGCATATGTGCTAAATGAAATTTTCTGTGATGAACTTAAGATGCCAAATTTTTCTGTTTGAAGAAAATCCATCCCCTTTCTTGTATGTAAAAGAAAAGTTGTATGCTCTTTGAATTTGACAATAAGAATTGTGGTGCTTTTGGTGACTTTGGGCATGATTAGCCATGTTTCTTTATGACCCATTTTGCTTAATTCCTGAATGTCAGATATTCCTGCTTTACTGTTCTTTATAAAAAAGCATGTGGAGGAGGAAATTCCAGGCTTTAGTGAATGAGTGGCCACCTGAATATAAATCTCTTAATACGTCATCTAAAAACCATACCGCTCAATAAAGAGAACAAAAAGAACCACCTGTAATTCATGCTTGTAGTATAATCAGAAGACAGAACATATAGAAAACTTAAATTGCATATAATAAGGAAATAAACATTCTATACCAGCAGAGCCAGTTTCAGAATCCAAAGTGGACGAGGAAATTGGACAAACACTGTGCAGAAAATAGAGTTCTGTGCACCTAGGGGTGACAAAAAAGATAAATAAAATAATCACAGTCATCATTTTAAAAGAGGCCTGTCCTCTTTGAGAGAAAATAATGAAAAAAAAATCTGAAACCTGACGATTCAGAGAACTGGCTACAGAACTAAGGGCAGGGGACTTAAAAGTACATGTGAACAGCAATCTTGAGAAAGCACTACCTTCTAAGGAGGAGAGAAAAGAGTCTTAGGAAAAAGTGTACTTTAGATATTTGGAAATGAAATAGAATATAGAAGTAGACAGTAGAATTTAGAAATCTTACAAAAACAAAAGAAAATCACAAAATCAGAAGACACTCAAAAAAACACCATATATTAAAAAACTTGAACATCATACTAAGAAGAGGGCAGTCCTGAACAAAAAATCATAGAAAGATTTGTAACTCCTCATTCTGCCTAGATAGCACCATCTATTACAGTTGATCTAGGAAATATTGCAAAAGAACAGAAAATAACAGGTAATACCATATAGTCACTATAAAAATAAAATGAAAAGTGAAAAAAAAGAATCAAAATATTTTAATGGATAAAAATTCTCCACTCAAAATCAACAATAAAACAAAAGGATAAACATAACACAACAATGCATCCTGAATTAAATATTAAACAAGCAGTGATATGAAAAACTCAAAAACATCTCAAAAAATCAAAACAATGCATAAAACCAGAAGATGTGAAATTATTCATAAGATTTGAATTCAAGAAGAAAACTGAATTAAAAAAAAATTACCTCAGGTTTGAAAAATGAAGAATAAATTAGAAGGTGCCAAAAGGAGAAAGGATTTGACTGAAGATTAATAAGGATCATTGAGGACGTAATAAAAACAGTCAAAGGAACAGAAACATGACAAGTTAAAAAATATTAGCGTGAAAGTGATAGACTTAGAAGACAAGTGAACACTATTCAACATATTTATAGATGGCATCCTAAGGAAGAAAACCAAAACAATAATTAAGACAGCATGGTATTAGTGGAGAGATTGATACATAGATCAGCTAGAACCTAGAAACAGATCCACATAAATATGACCAACTGATTTCTGACAAATTACAGAAGTAATTCCATAGAGAAAGAATAGTCTTTACAACAACAACAAAAAACTGGAGCAATTGGACATTCATAGGCAAAAAATAAAAATAAACATTCAACTGAACCTTACTCATTATATCAACTAGACCATGTATCTAAATATAAAACTATAAAACTTTTATGAGAAGATGGGGAAAATCTTCAGAACTTAGGGTTAGGTGAAGTGTTCTTAGCTCTGACAATGAAAGCACAACCTATAAAATAAAAAATTGATAAATTTGATCTTATCAGACTTAAAAACTTTTGCTGAGAGAGAGAGCAAGTGAGAGAATAAAGAATATATCTCCTTCTCAAAGGCATATTTGATATTAAGGACTATTAAAATTGACTATATGTTAGGGTTTTTTTAATCTCAAAAAGTTTGATGAAGCAGAAATAATACAAAATACGAAAATTTTCTGTTCAGAATGCAATAAAATTAGAAATTAATAACAAAAGCAAAAAAACCCCAAAAAGTTCTTACATTTGGCAATATTAAAATGTTTACATTAAACAGCTCAGGATAAAGTAAAAACTCAAATTATAACATTTTTAAAATATAATGATAATGAATATACTTTATACCAGTGATCAGACACAAATTATCAACCTTAGGTTTTTATATCAATAAAACTAAAAAAATAGAATAAAATAAATCCCCAATTCAAAAAATTAGAAAAATAACATTTTATGAACATCTACTACATGCCCGGTCTTAGCAACTGTACTTCTTGTTAAAGTCATTTATTATTCACTGTGCCTAGGTATTACACTAGGTATTCTACAAACATACCTCTTTTCATCTTCACAACAATTCCATGGGGTAACATTATCTTCATTTTACAGATGAAGAAAATAAAATTCAGAATAATTTTTCCAAGGCGTGCAGTTAATAAGTAAGAGAACTAGGGTTTCAGAGGAATTATGTGACTCTCCAGTTTCTTCACTCAGCTATAGTCTCAGATAGCATACTTCTTTGGCAGTGTCTGAAGGTATATAATACTTGTAGTATTATATACATGTCTATGTTTGACCAATCTATTGGCATCTGAATACACTTTTCTGCTGCCTATTCCAATTTCTGGCCTTTATCTCTTTAAGTACATGGAACTCTAGCTCTTATAAATAAAGAGCAATCTCTAAAAGCACCTATAAAATTCATAGAAATAAAAATGCTTCATGACCGAAAAAGAATTAAACAAGACTTAGCATGCCAAGAAATACAGTGACAGTTAAAATTTACTCTCATTCCACTATGCTAATTTATGTGACTTTTTCCAAAAGTCACAGAAAGCATACAAATAAAGCTCTAAAAATTAAGGTGATCCTTCAAACTAACATGAAGAGGATTTTCTAAATTTACCTAAATATGTAGAGCTTCCAGCTGGCATGTCAATAAACTCACATCTGGTTGTTTTATAAAATATGAGTCAGGTATCCTTTCTGTTTCTAAAGTACTGATGTTACACCCTGAAATAATGAACTTTAAGTAGACAGTGTGTCAAGTGTGCATCACTGCAATGCTATAGGAACATGATTTTACTACCTAAAATCTGTTACTACAAATAAGTACCGACATTTAAAGTATTCAATTTAAAGAATTTCAACATCAGCTGCAAGACTTACATTGAAATATATAAAAGAGTTCATGGTAGAAATAGTGGAAAACTGTTCAAATTGACTCAATTTTTTTTTTTACATTCTTTATACACAAGCCATCTGTCTTACCATTTGAACTACTATACCAAAATACCACAAACTGAGTAGTTTATAAACAAAGAAATTTATTTCTCACAGTTCTGGAGGCTGGGGATTCCAAGATCATGATTGGGTTCTGGTGAAGGGCTCTGGGTTGCAGACGGCCAACTTCTCACTGTGTCCTCACATGGTGGAAGGGTGAGGGAGCTCTATGGGCTCTCTTTAAGAACAGTAATCCCATTTTGAGGGCTCCACACACATAACCCAAAAGCCCCACTTACTAATACCACCACATTAGATGTTAGGATTTCAACACATGAATTTTGAAGCAGACACAATAATTCAAACCATAACATGAGAGTATTGCACCTCTCAAGGATGACTAATTTATGTGACTTTTTCCAAAAGTCACAGAAACCATACAAATAAAGCTCTAAAAATTAAGGTGATCCTTCAAACTAACATGAAGAGGATTTTCTAAATTTCTCTTCAAATAATGCTAATTCGAGTTGACCAAGTGAATTCTTTATAGATTTGATGGCTGTCATAGTGGAGGCATCTAGAAGTTCCACTCTCAATATGGTAGCAGGAATAACCATTTTGGCAAAGAAGATTAAGAGCTTGCCTTTGTACAACCCATATGAATATACAGGTAACATAGCAAAGTCCCAGTGACCACAAGGTAACAGAGCAATATTTAGTGGGAGAATTATGACATAGGAATCCAGAGAGCTAAATTATACTTTCTACTCTACCATGATCTGATTGTATGATCATGGAGCATTTACCTACTCAAAGTCTATTGTTTCTGAAATATTCTATGGAGAAAAAAAAATTCTGTGTGTGTTGTGTGTGTGTGTGTGTGTGTGTGTGTGTGTGTGGTTTGATTTAGTTCTAAAATTCTGTAATATGTGATTCTTGGCAAGATAGCAAACTAAAATTGTTAGCTGGCTCTCTCCCCAAAGTCAAACTTGGAGAAATTATAGCTTAAGAAGAAAATATAAATTCAAAGAAGAAGAAAGAGAAAGAGAGACAGAGAGAAAGAAAGATACCAGTGGAGAAGAAATGTTTCTTAAACCGTTCTGTGGGGAATTAAGGTAAGGTAGTCAAAAGGGTTAAAAAAAAAGAAAAAGATGGGAGAAAAGAAATTGAGGTTCTGTTCTTGCCTCTCCCTTGCATTATACTGAACAATTACTACCTTAAACATCACCACAGGTATTACTAACAGCCCTGAATACCTGTGGAGGTGTACACAGAGGTTCTAAAAGTTCTGAAGGAAAGAGGAGAGGCTCCACCAGCTGCCCTTAAGCATTTACTCAATGATTCTTTCCACCTCAAACTGAGGAATAACAAACTAAGGTTATATCTTCCCTCAAGTACTGCCTCTACCCAAGGGTCTAAAGGTAAAAACCTGGACAGAGTAATTATCTGGCTGGGCAGCAGTAAATGGGAATGCTAACAACACTTTTGTGGGGTGCAAATATCTATTCTGGGTCTCATAACCTCACGCTCTTTAAACTCAACAAGACAGATACAAACTAGGGCCTGGTCTTTAGATCTTTCATAGTTTGGACTACCAGAAAGAATAGCTGATATACCCAAAGAAACATGAGTTCATAGGCAAAATAAGTAAATAACTGATGAGTACAATACCTCAAAAGTAAAACAACAATTTTGAAAAGTTTGAAATTTAGAATATTCAGCCTGGAATAGAATTATTAGAAGAGATGAACCAAAAATGGAAATAAGAATGATGAACATACATAAGAAAATAAAGAAAGATATTAGCATATAAAAGAATGAGATTATTAAAAATCAAGAATTATTAAGTATAAAAATAACAGTTGAACAAAGAGACACTATAGATGAGACAAATAGTATAATAGATACAGCCAAATATATAGCCTGAAAGATTTTGCTATAAGGAAACAACAAGCCCTTTTAAACTACAAATAGTTTATTAACATACAGTATACACAGAGAAAGTAAGAGTAGCCATAGGTGCTAGCTCTCTGTATCCTTTATCCCAGCAGACTGCACTGAAGAACAAGGTATATGACTTAACATGAATGACAGGACACACTACTGCTAAGGGGCTAATATCATGCAATAGCTAATTAACTTTACAGCCTCTAAACACTGTAGGATGGGTGAAGCAGGTATTCTCATACCTCATTGGAGGAAAGGAGGTAATGAGAAACTATCTCAGCCTCCTTGGTAGTTAGGGAAACAAATGGGAAACAGCCTTTTAGAAGCTCTTCAAAAGCTTCTAATGGTCTCATGTTCTGGGAAGATTACAAGGCATTCTGGCAATACTTATACCAGTTATGGTTTAAACCTTTCCTACATGACCTATGTGGATATCTGCAAGGTTGTTAAAGTGCCATGGCAGAGTTATTTCAGTACAGAGAAATAGCATATGTAAAAGAAAATTTAAAAATTTTTAAAAACCATGAATTATAGAAATGGAAATTCCATAAGAGATATATTTAAAAAAAAAATTAAAAAAAAAAAGAAATTGAAGTAATGAAGATAAAGTTTTCAGAAGTAAAGAAAGTAAAAGATCTCAGATTAAAGGGTCTAATAATATTTCAATAACAAAAGGGAATGAAGAACCACATATGAACATAAGAGCAGGAAATTTAAGGATATCAAAGACAAGGAAAGATTCTGAAAGTCTTAGAGAAAGAGAACGATAAAAAACTAGGTTTATTTGATTTTTCAATAAAAGTATAAATATTTAAAACCAATGAAGTTGTTTTTTAATATTGTAGGAAAATATTCAAATTATAATTTTTAAGTCAATTTGGTAGTTAATATGAAGGAATAATAATAATATTTCCAGACACTTATACTTTTAGATAGGATGTAGCAGTTTGTGACAGGCTGTTATTTCTGCTATAACAGAGAGGAAAAGCTAGAAAATTTACAAAACATATTTTAGATATATCAGAGAGTCACAGAAATAAGGATTAGATATAATAAAATTCCATAAAGGGTAGAACTGTGTTCTAAAGTGAGCTGATGATTGTCAGCTATAGCTTTTCCCAAAGGCATTTTCTATTCTAGACAAAGATCTCAGTTGCTCCAAGTGGAAGGCCTCTGTTAAGGCAAGAAAAATTAGCAAAGAATTCACATATTACTAAAGTGACAAATTAGAAAATCGAGGAGCTTCAAATACATGACACACATACACACACACATAATATTTGCTGATTTGTGAAGCTGTATAAGAGCAACCAAATATACCAAAAGATATATACCAAATACATCTAAAAGGTAGATTAAGGTCTCATAGTGCTTAGGAAAACCCTATGGCTAGAAGAAGCCTTTTAGACACTTAACCATTTTCCTTCTCATCTGTTTGGCAAATTTTGAAGCTGCAAGAGGCAGAGTTAAAAAAAAAAAAAAGTTAAAAACTCCAGGTGGGAAAAACTGAATCATTCACAGTCTTTTGGGGATGAGACAAAAACATAACAGGTTCTTAACAGCCCATGAAGTTCACAGCATAGGAACAGTACAATCCAGAGAGAAATTAAATCTTTTTAAAATTGTAACTCAAGCTTAACACATCTCAACCCTTGACTGAAATAATATAGTCACCCTTTTACTCTATTATATATCATTTAAAAAGAAAAACTCTCTTCTGTAGAAGAGATCATCAAAAAGAGTACCTACAGATCTTTGCTACTAAATGGTCAGCATACAAAAATAAATACAACAGTTGAGAAGAGAAACTATAAAATTGATAATCGAGAATCAAAATAAATAATAGAGACCAACTAAGATAACCCACACTTTTGAGTTAATAGACAAAAACTAAAATAACACTGATGTGATTAAAAACAGTAGACAAGATGGATAGAGTAAGTAAAATTTAGAGAATTTCAACTAAAATTTGATACCTAAAATAAGAATCAATGGAATAACCTATAATTAAAAATACTTTTTCTGAAAATAAAAAAATCACTTGATATTCATAACAGCAAACACAGGATTGGCAAAGTAGATGATATATCAACATAAAATATCCAGAAAGAAGCAAAAAAAGAATAGGAAAAAAGAATAGGAAAAATAAAGAATAGGAAAAAGAATAGGAAAAATAAAGCATTTTAAAAAAAGAAGTGAGGGAGGAAAAAAAATAGTGTAGATGATAGAGTCATCCCTCTGGTGACCAAATCAAAGTTGTGATGGAAACAAGGAGCAGTAGCAAGGAAAATTAGCCTGGGATCTAGATGAACAAGCCATACAATGGCGAAATCCAAGAAATCACTCTGCATCAACAGAAGATAGAACAGGGCAAGGACGTGAGGCTGCCCAGTCCCAGCAGCTGAGTGAGACAGAGGCTGCGGCAGTGGCAGAAGCCACTTAAAGGGGCTTTGTCCACAACCAGACTTTCACTGTGAGAGACCTGCTTGCTCTGAGCACCACTGCCAATTTGGCTGCATGCAGGGACTTAAAAAAATGTTATTGTCCAAGTGAGGGCTGAGTTGAGACTGGCTCTGTACAGAAGTGCTGGCAGTATCCATAGTTCCCTGTTGGGCCCTCCCACCTCCCAGTGACAGTACACAGAGCCACCATAGCCATGAATTGATCAAACTGAACAACAGAGGTCACTTCACCTAGAAAATTCCCTGAAACCCTGCCCCCCAACTCACGGCCCCACCCAAGCCACATCCAGGTATATCCTCACATTGGAGGCAGCTGGCCTCGGTTTCTGGTGTGGCATTTTTGGGCAACTATAAACACAGCATCTGTGGGTTGCTTGCTGAATCTTAAAAGGTGGCCTTGGAGAGGCACAGGCCGGGGCTAAATTTGGTCTGTAGCTGAACCCCTCTCAGGACTGTGCCACTAGACACCTACTTCACAAATCCACACTAATAAGACTGGGAGACTTAGGAACTTTGCTTAGTACATAGAAACACAGAAAGATGGAAGACAAAGAAGCAGAAACCATATGATAGAATAGGACAGCGATCCAGATATAATGAGTTCAAATAATCTAACAGATGCAGAGTTCAAAACATTGGTTATAAAGATGCTTAAGGAACTTTTGGAAGTGTAGATAAATTCAATGAGAACTTCAACAAAAAAATAAAAAACATATAAGTGAAAATGAAAATTATAAAAGGGAACCAGTCTGAAATGAAGAACACATTATCTGAGATGAGAAGTTTATTAAATGAAATAAAGGAATAAACAAAGTGAATAAAGAAAAGGATCAAAAACCCTGTCTAGAGGATGGAAAAAGCCAAGAACACTCAATCACAATGGCAAGAGATAAGATGCCAAGACTATAAAAATAATTTAAGGAGCAAAATATCCATCTGATCAGCATAACTGCAAAAAATCAAGATGTTGAACAGCTGTTTGAAGAAGTAATGATGGAAAACTCCCCTAACCTGGGGAAGGAAATAGACATAAAACCGCAGAAAGCTGAGAATCCCAAAAATCAGGGATCCAAAGAGGTCCAGACATCAAGACACATCATAATTAAAATGCCAAAGGTTAAATACAAAAAGGAATATTAAAAGCAGCAAGAGAAAACAGATAGTTACCTATAAGGGAATACCCATAAGACTGGCAGCTGATTTCTCAAAAGAAACTATGCAGGACAGAAGGGCTTGGCAAAAAATATTCAACAGGATGAAGACCCAGGATCTACAACCAAGAATACTTTATCCAGCAAAGCTATCATTTAGAGTTGAAGGACAGATAAAGAGCTTCCCAGAAAAAATAAGCTAAAGGAATTTATCACCACCAAGCCAGTATTACAGGAAATGTTGGAGGGACTTTAAGAAGAAAAAACATGTATCAAAAACAGGAATAAAGAATGGTAACAACTACATTCCTATCAATAAGTACCCAAATGGAAAAGAATTAAGTGCTCCAACCAAAAGATAGAGTGGCTGAAAGGATAAGAAAACAAGACCCCTACATATGCTGCCTACAAGACTCACTTCAGATTAAAAGACACAACAGACTAAAAGGAAGGGATGGAAAAAGATATTGCTTTGATGGACCTAGAAGGTATTTAAGTCAACAAGAAAGATAAACACTATATGATTTCACTTATATGCAGAATCTAAGGAATAAAAAGAACAAACTAATTAAAAACAGACTCACAAATATAGTGGACAATTTGGGTGACAGACAGAGGGGAGTGAGGTTGGGGGGGCTGGGAGAATGGGGTGAAGAGTTAAAGAAGTAAAATTAGTAGCTGATATGGATGGTCATGGAGATGGGGAGCATGGCATGGAGAATGCAGTTAGCATTAATACCATGGCTAGGTGAAGGGTCAGGAGAGAAGGAACAATTTGGGGATTGTTTTACAAACTATATAAATGTCTAACCAATGTACTGTTTACTTGAAACTAATTAAAATAATTTTTTAATAAGTGAGGCAGGATAAAAATGCTTACCATGTATGTAAGTGGAGTCTTACAAAGAGAGAAAACAGAAATAATGGGACAGAAGGAATATTTGAAGAGATGATGACCGATAATTTTCCAAAACTGATGGAAAGTATCAACCTCTAGACTGGAAAAGATCAGTACACCCCAAGGAGAATAAATACAAATAAAATACAGCTGACTTCTCAACATGAATAATGAAAGACAGAAAATAAGGAACATCTTTAAATTGCTAAAAGAAAATAATTAACAATCTATAATTCAATAGCTAGTAAGAATACCTTTTGAAATAAAGATGAAGCCAAGATGTTTTTAGAAAAACAAAAGCTGATGGAATAGAATTCTACAATTCAATCAGGCAAAAATGATCAGAGAGATATACGAAATGCAGAAAGGAATAAAGAACACTAAAAAGGTAACTATAGGGCAAATATAAATTAATTGACCACAATTTTTGCCTATTCATAAGTTTGAGAATGTCTAATCTGAATTGTTGGTAGTTTCTGTACAGCATGAGGTTCTTCATGCCTCTTTGGCCTCAGCTTTGGGCCTTAGTCATCAATTCTAGAAGGATAGGTAGATAACTATCATTATAATAGCCTTCAAAATACATTTTAAAACATTTCAAAAAAATACCAGATCAAGGAGAAACACAATATGTGCCCCAAAGTTGAGGGGAGGAAATGATTAATTTTTGCTAGAACATTCAGAGTCCAGCCTTTATGAAGGAAGTAGACCTGAGTTGAGCTTGAAGTATAGCCAAACTATAAGTGAAAAAAAGGCAGAGGGAGAATATTTCATGTAGTAATTGCAGTCAGCATAGAATAAATTAGATGGAGTCAATTAAGTGAAAAATGTTAAACCTGAGTGATAAGAAAAATAAAAATATAATTTGGCCAAATCGAAGAAGCCTGATAGAAGAACTAAGAGTAAAATAATGTTCTCAGTTTGAGACGTGTTTAGTTAAGTGACAGCAATGAATAAATTATGTACCCTCTCTCCCCTCAAAAAATGCTAATGAAATGAAGGGTCAAGGTCAGGGCTAGAATTGATCAATCTGCATTATAAAATTGCATCCTTCTTTTTAAAAGTGGCTAATTCAAATCAACTACATTAGAAATTTATGTTCTCCTGGAAGCAATATTTCTTGCTTTTTAAAACTTACTCAAAACCTCAGATAAAACCTAAAAAATTGTATTTTAGTTGGTTCCTTCTTGCAATACTATTTAACAATTTTGTTTGCAGGATAAGAAGAGGCTTTTTTCAAAAACTTGATATTCTGAAATTTTAGTTTTGAAATGAGTCACTAATGTATAAGTCACAATGGATGATTAAATACAAACTAGAATTAGTGGATTTTTTTCTGTAGAGGATGATTATCAATATATCTTTATTTGAAAGAAATTAAAATTTCAGGCAAAATGAATACTTCAATATTTCTATATATTGATGACCTCATTACTTTACCAATGAAAAAGTAAAAGCTATAGTATTTTGATTCCATATATGCTGTGTTTCAGGTGCTTACAATTAGTGCCTCTAAAAAGATTTTTTTAATGAAGATTTTTTTCTATGTGAAATTAAATCTGCTGACACCTAATTTAGACAGCATAATGTAATCATCTACATAGCTTTATATTTTTTTGATGCTTTTATCTAGATGGTAGTGAGAATAATTCTCTTTGAAATTTTTATTAAATATATTCCCAGCAATAATAAAGCATAAAAGTATTATATTGATATTTTGTAGAAACATGTGAAAATATTATATATAATAAAATAGAACATTTTTATTAGTTGTGGTCACATATTTGCATGGAAAATTTTCACAGAAGCTTTAGTTAGTATTTAACAAATTGGGATAATGTAAAATTTATAGCCTGTAGAATAAAACACACAAAATAAAAAATGTATAAAACTAATAAACTATTTTCTTTATTTTCATTTTCTTTCAAAAGGAATAACTTTTGCTTTTCTTGTTATCACTCCTTATATGTGGAGAGTAAGGATCTTGCTTGTCAATCATAGCGATCTGTTCCAGTAACAAATGACAAAGTCTCAGTCAATCAGATTGAAACGGAGGAAGGATGTCTAAAGTTCTACAGGGACATCCCTACATGATTTTTGATTTGGCCATAAAAAGGGATCATATCAATCAGGATAATATTAGGCTGGAAGCAGTAGAAAACCTTGTGAATAGTGGCTTTCACTTTAGTAGTTTATTTTGACTCATGAAAATTTAAAAGTTTGGAGGTCAATATTACAGGGTGACTTAATGCACAAGGATATTCACCTTTCTGATCTGCAGTTCAGTTTTTACTCATGGTCACTGGATGGCTACTATACTTCTAGGTACCAAACTATTGTCTGAGGCTTGAAAAAGGACAAGGCTTATGGTACATGCCAACCTAACCTGTCCAGGATGCTCACCCAGGGCTTCTAGTTACATTTCACGGTTTGGCATTAGATCACCTTCAGCTATAAGAAAGTCTGGGTGGATTTTTAGCTTTCTCCATATTCAATACTGGGAGGAGAAAGCAAAGGAAAAAGTGAGTAGCTTTTGAGCCACTAACATATAGCAGAGAGAACACTGGATAGCTGCAGAGGGTCTCCTGAAGTATTTAGCTGAGTACTCATTATATATATATATATATATATATATATATATATATATATATGTGCGCACTACAAGTGTATGCATACTGTATGCATATAAGGCCCAGAACAGAATCATCTGAAAGGATTAGAGCTAACAGTACCCAATACTCATACATCTGGAGATAGTGCCTGTTGCCACAGCCAGGGTGAAAAACCATGACTCATGGGTTACTGGGTAAAGTACAGAAAGGTTTTGCTCCAGTAGTCGGGAATTATTAGCCCTAAACTGAGCACTGTACACTTGAAACTAATATGATATTGTATGACAACTGTGCTTTAAAATACATTAATTAAATAATAAAAGAATGGAGCACTGCTCCAGTCCCACCTAAAAAATAATCTTAAAAGTAAAATCCAAAAGGATCAGCTGTTTCTAAATATCTGAACTCCAGCCAAGAACAAAGGTTAAGAACATACTGGGCATTCGAAGAAGCAAAAAAGTCCTACCCATAATGAGGAAAAATAAGTCAATTCAATTAAAACTAAGAACTAACACAGATGGTAGTATTAGTAGATAAAAACATTAAAATCATATGCCATATATTCATGAAGTCAAGTAGGGAGATGAAATATAATAAAAAAGATTTAAATCAAAAATATACATGTAAATATTATAATTTTTAGATTAAAAAACTATGCTGGAAGGGATTAATGGCAAATTAGGCATTACTTAAGAAGATATTAATAAATTTGAAAATAGTAATAGAAATTATCCAAAATGAAATAACATAAACAGATTTTAAAATATGTAAAAAGGACCAGTGAGTTGTTGGGCAACTTGAGAAACTTTATATGCATGTAATTGATGTCCCCCAAAAAAACAAGTGAAGGAAATGTGCATAACAACATTTGAAGAAATAATGTCTGATTATTCACAATAGCCAAGATATCAAAATAACCAAAGGGTCCATAGACAGATAATGGATAAAGAAAATGTTGTATGTATTTGCAATGGGATATCATTCAGTCATAAAAACAGAAAGAAATCCTACTCTTTGCGACAGGATAGACCTTAAATGCATTAAGCTAAGTTAAATAAGAGAAAGACTTCTTGACAGTTACTTACTCTTGCTCTTTTCTCTCAGCCACTTGAAAAAATTGCTTGCATTCACTTCTTTTACTTGTCCCCTTTCATTAACTCCTCAAATTAAGCCAGTCAGGATTCTGGCTCCACTATTCCATCAACATGGCTGTGGTTCAGGTCAAAAATGCCTGATCGGTTATGAAATTCATTGGGCAATTTTCATCTGTTTGACCTTTCTCTAGCATTTAACTCTATTGTCCACATCTACTTCTTGTAAATTTCTCCTCTAAATTATTAATATTCTTCATCTAGTTTCCTTTCAAGGTACGTGGTTGTTACTCCTCAGTGTCCTTTTAAAGTTCATCTGCTTTGTGACAGAATATCTCTAAATATCATTATCTTCCAGGCCTCTTCTTTGTCTTCTGTTTACATGACTTCTCTATGACCTATATGTTCATGTACCCATTCCAGATCATCAGCTATTCCACAGGCACAAGTTCAAATGGAACTTATTTCCCTTCTCCTTTCCTAGTCTTGACTTCCTTTTGCTCAGTAAACAGCACTACCAACCACCTAGCAGCTCAAGATAAAGTTGAGTTTTCCTTCTCTCCTAACTTACCAGTTTAATGAGTCACCAATTGTTACTTATGCAATAACTTTAATAACTATTGAAATAATCCTTTCACTCACTGCCTTTGTTACCTTTGTTTAGTTCCCTCATTAGTTCTCCTTTGGAAATCTCTTAACTGGACTCTGCCTCTACTCTTGTTCTACTCTTATCCATTCATCATGAACCTGTCAGAGTAATTTCTTTAAAAAAGAATTCTAACCCTGCCCTTTTCTCTCTCTATTTAAAAGCCTTGGTTATCTATTATCCACAAAAAAATGTTCAAGATCCTTAATACCCTGGCTTTTTCTTACCTCTCCAGGCCCATCCTTAAGTCTTCCTAAACCTATCCCATTACTCTAAGCGTATTGAATACCTTGCAGTTCCTCAAACATCTCTGGCAATACTTTTTAATGTTAGAATTAGATGGTCATGGTTCAAATTTAAAGTAGACTAGAGGCCTTTTTGTGTCTGCCTTTTTATGGCACCTTCTCATGGGTCTCCACAGCCATATTTCTACTGTGTATCTTTGTCACACCATTCATAACTAATTGGTTGGACCAGGAATGAACACCTGACTCAAAATGGATCATATTTTTTCTTCTAGGTATTTGAATCTGTTACTTGGAACACGGACATGTAATGTCAGGAACTGAAGGAATCTATAACAATACACATAACAAAGCAGTGAATGTGGAATAGAGTATAGCATGGAGGGAGGAGATAGGGAGTAGAAGACAGGAAAGAGAAGCAAATTTCCTATGATCCAAAGATAGAAAAACAGAGAAACAGGTGATAGTTAGAGGCTTGGATTTCTAGTGATTTTCAAATTTCTATCCCTGGTCAAATCTCCTTTAGCTCTCTGAGCCATTCCGCTATGCTTCCAATTAATTTCTCTTTTGTACTTAAGTTATTTCTATAACGTATAACCAAATAAGACTTGATTATTATAAAATCAAAAATATATTGATTAAACTAAAAAAGCCAATATTAAATGAAGTTTTTTATTTATTTAAAGTTGCTATTTTCCATTCAGTATTTCCTGTTAATAGTTACATTAGATATATTTTATACAGTGCCCTAAGTTTTAACAAGTTTGATTAATTATCATTGTGTAGAAGTCAAAATCAAAAGGCCTTTTTCAACATAAATAAAGAAAATATGGGTGCATGATTTTACCATAAATAAAACACCTGTATATTGGAAAGAGCAGGTAAAGAGAAGAAAATGAGAACACATGTAAAGAGAATATTCCACATTGAATAAAAAAAAAAAAAAAAGCTAGACTATTATAAAATCATAGAATATCCAAATGAAAGACTATTATTTACCAAAACTTTTCTAGAAAAAAATTCCTGACCTGCATTCATATGGTTGAGGGAAGATAGATTCACAAACATGACACCACCCCCATCACAATTGATTGGTCCAGAATCAATCAGACAAAAACTGGGTCATTCTCAGTCTATCTATCAAATTCACTTGAAGAACAGAGAGATGAAAAACTCAACCAAGTGGGACTAAAAGGCCTTTCCCTGTCAATTTGGAACTGCAGCTACAAGATTTAAGTCAGTCTCTATCTTCATGGCTGGATAGATAATATGTAAAATGCAGAACCTTTTAGAAACCCATTCCAAACTACATACTGGGGAGTGGCAGGAAGAGGTGGAGAAAAAGTCTGTGTGAAAGAAGAAAAACAATGAAACAGACATTTAGAGCATAAATCAGAGGGAAATCTCCTGCCTGAGGCAAGAATGCGCAACTATGCCCTGTATTCCATGACATTCTCTAATGTCCTTATAACAAATCTCCCCAATTTTCTTAGGTAGTTGCAAGCAGGTTTCTGTTGCTTAAAAATATGGTGTATGGTGCCTTATTCACAATGATTGTTAATTCAATGTATGTAGAAATGGAAACAGTTATAAAATAAAACATTTAAAGAGAGCTTATTTGCATGAACCCTATCGCTTGTAATCATATTCTGGAGAAGAGGGGGACTTTGTAGACAAATGGATTAGTTTTTAAATAAAAAAAATAAATAAAACTAACAAGATATTTGAGCACTTCTTTCTCATTATTTTATTCTATGAAAAAAAAAAGATATGTAAAGATAAAATAAGCATTCAATTAATAGAAGTCAACTAAAATTCAAATTACTATTACCTTTGAAATTCTAGCAAAAATTCATTTGTGTGTGCATGAATTTGTTAACTAACCATACAAATTTAACAGCTTTTCAAGCAATAAATGTCTTAAGCTGAGCTTGAAAGAAGCTGCTGAGTAAATTGACACTCACTTGATGCCTAAGAAATAAAGTATAACCAACGAAAATTGCTTCTTCCACTCTGCAGTGAACCTCACTAATAAATTTTGACTTGTCTGGCTTAAAGGTTTAGAATAAAGGAAAAAACTAGGTTTTTGTTCTAAATTATTTTCTGAGGATATATATCCTAGATAATACTACATATTCCTTTTAGATATGAAAGGAAATTGATTTTTATATGAATGCTTTTATGCTATAACTAGAAGTATTATCAGAAAAAAAACAAGTAATCTGATCCTGAATTTATTGTCTGACACAAAAATAATCTTAAGGATGGGAGTCTGGGTAATATTTATATTTGTTTCTAGTGCTTAGCCCACAAGGAGCACATAGATGTGGAAATGAGACTCAAATATGGCTCCCACTAAGCCCCTCTCTTTCTGGTATAAAAACTCTACATTGTATCAAGGTTAGTCTGGGTACCCAACAGAATATGGTAGATGGAACAGATGCCACTTCCATGATTAAGTTATAAAATACATTGTAGCTTTTTTAGGGGTATACTCACTCTCTTTCTCCCTCTCTTTTTTTTTGGGGGGGGGGACATTTTATCTAGAAAAAGGCAGTTTTCATGCTATTAAACAGACCCACATGAAAAACTGATGTCTCCTAACAATAGCCATGTGAATGAGCTTGGAAACAGATCCTCTAGCCAAGTCAAGCCTTCAGATGACTGAAGCCTTAGCTGATATCTTGACTGCAACCTTATGAGAGATCTGAAGCCAAAACCATCTAAGCTTCTTTCAGATTCCTTATTCTCAGAAACTGTGAAATAATAAACATTTGTTATTTAAACTGATATATCTGGGAGTAATTTGTTATACAGTAATAGGTAGCTAAAACAGTAGATGACTCATAAATCTTTGCTGATTAAACAAATAATAAATATTTTAGAATAAATTATGATTTTCAATGTTCACTTAATTTAAAAAGTTTGAATAATGCCAGGGCCACTAAAAACCCTCATTTATTCTTACACAATTTCAAACAGGGCAGACAAACTAAGCTGTGCTAATACTTCTACTTTAATTCAAACCAGTAGTTTTTTTAAAAGTCATAATTTTATTTATTTATATTTATAAAAGTACATCTATGTTTTATAGGACATCAGTAAATAAATCACCATCTGCTTCCTATCAGAACTTCTAATGAAGAACACAAGATTCTGGGTGCATATTTCAATCCTTGTTTGTATTTCTTGTTGTAAAATGTTTTTTTTTAAAAAAAAGTGGGCAAAGGGAACATAAGCAAAAGACCAAGTTTAGAACATTTTCTCTATTGTCAGTATGTTCCAGCTTAAAAATAAGATGTGTCTTATTATTATTATAAAACCAATTATTTTCTTGGAAAATTCAAATTTATTTATTGAAATATATATAAAGTTACTTCTCCCAAAAGTAACATCGCATGCTTTTTATCAGATGCATAAACCCTTACTTAAAAAGAAATAAAACTTAGACCTCAAAACCTTTCATATCAATATGATACAGAATCTTACAAGCAAGTCAGATAAATGTGTTTTAAAACAGTGCTATGAAACACAATCAATTTCCAAACTATAATTTACATCCATTTTAAAACATTTTTCTGTTATATGCACACTTGGTAGCACTCTTTTTCAGCTTTGAGAACAAAAATTACAGAGAGAAAAGATAGAAAGCAAGCAAAGATTAACAGAATCCAATTCAATGGTTTGGTACTTTCTCAGTTGCTAAAATAAATCAACAAATAGGTCAGAAAAGCCACCATCTCATCTTAAAAGCATCAACCATTGAGTATAATGGGATTTATGCATATTAAAGCAGCAGGCTGAAAATGCCAACAGATAGCACATTGTCATTTAAGAGGAACAAAAAACAGCACCACTACCCACTACACAACACAAATTAAATGGAAGATCACAGCTATTTAAAGGGCTTGCTTAAAAATACAATAAATTTAACTTTAGTAGAATTGTGGTCTTTGATTTTTCACTAGACTTTATATTCATTCAGTCATTACTGTAACAATATATAAGTATAGAATTTACTTTCTGTGCTGGTAAGCAGTGATGAATGTGTTTATTTATAGCATATTTATTTTATTTTCTCATTGCAAAATTCATCATTACCTCTAAACATATGCAGATCAAATTAAATACAAACCTATATTTTCCCAGAAGACAAAAATTAAAATGAGGGTTATTGGATACCAAAACCAGATGAATTTAATTGTAATATAGAATTTGATCTCATCAATTCACTCCAGCATATCTAAAATAGCCACAATTCCACAGATGGATGAGGATAAAACATACAAAAGAACCTCATACTGGGTGCCAACACATGATATCACATTTATTATAACAACTCTATCAGGATGTGTTATCATATGCATTTTATATAAAATGGAACTGAGGCTCAAAAAGATTGAGTAACCCACCTAAAATAGCATAATTAGTAAGGGACAAAACAGATTCCCCCCGAAGTCACTTTAAAGCCTCAATACTCTCTCCTGTCCTGTATGTATCCTCTCTCTTTCCTTAAAATATATACTCAAATAACTTTTAAGTCACCAATTTAAATAATCAAAACCTTATAACTGTACAATTCTAGGTACATTGGAACTTTATTTATGCACCAGTAATGGTGTCTTCTACATTCTAGCATGATAGACTAGTCCTGTCTTCAAACATTGAAAACATACTGTGAGTAACCTGTTTCCTTGAGAAATATGTTTTCGTAAGTGATGAATCTAAAAATCACCTAGAAAGATTATTTAGAAGTTGCATAGCTATAACTTTACAGAAAAATAGCAATCTCTCCATGAATTCTTCCTTTATCTCTTTTGGTATAAAATATCTCTAAAAAATACGATTTATCATAATATAAGTGCCAGTGTAAAACAGTACTATCTTGGCTAACTAGTTTCATCTCCTTTTTAATCTAATTTCTGCTGAGTATTTAATGCCTCCATTAACAGTGTTGAGTATAATTTATGAATGATAATAGCAATGGTGCAAATCAAATGTAAGCTTTAAATTTGCAAAATGATATAGCCAACACAGGAAAAAAGTTAAAGATGGATTGGTATAGAGAAAGCAATAACAAGGCAAAAAAATTAAAATAGTAATTGATGATCTAGAAATAAAAAGGTAGTTAATTTTATTTTTAAAATAAGTTTAGATCAAAAAAATTAAATCGTAGGCAATCTGTTGAGAGAGATGAGTAAATATATGGAACAACAGGAGAAACCATATTTTTACCAAATGAATATTTAAAAGTAAAAGAAACATTCTACTTATTCATTGTAATAAAGTGACAAATATATTACTGAGAAAAAGAAATTACAACTGTATATAAGGATTTTGGTTTCTCATTAGAGTCTGAAATATTAAAATTGAAAAACTGAAAAAAAAAGTCATTATCAAACAGAATGTAATATTTTTTTTAAAACTGTTTGGTTTATTTAATACAATCTCTGTAAAACATGTACTTTATTCATTTGAATCAAACTTCAATAGAAATACAAAAAAAGTCATATTTAACTCACTGATAAAAAGCTATGTTATCCCTACATGTTGTTACTATATTATCATAGGAATTTCAACTTTTGTTGCTCACTGGATAGTCTGCGCAGGTATGAATTTGAAACGATCAGTATTTCCAATTAAATTCTGTACTCTTACCATAGTGGTGAGATGAGAGTAACAGTATGGCCAGTCTAGGACCTTGTAGGTTGGTGGGCTTCACTAATTATAACCATCACTTTGGTTTCATGACTGAATACAGATATGAATTTTCTCAACTATCCTGAGGTAGGAAAGAGACTCCTAAGGACTTTGGCTTCTCAAAAGCATAGCTAATTAAGTGAAATTATTTATAGAGTGTCACTTTTAGCAAAGACATTGTCATATTTATTGACTATGCAAATAGATGTTGGGGACAGTATACTGTCATGATGTCTCTCTGACCCGTATCAGAAAAAGAGATGATGGGACCACTTGAGGATTGGAGAGGTGGCAGGAGTTGTCTTTCTTAAACATTCAGATGTTCATCCTGAGTGTTATAATAATTCTGAAATAGATCATCTTCAAAATCAGATAAATCTTGAGGATATAAATGTAGTCTTGCTATTCCTTTGTGTTATGTGAATTTTGGTGGTGTCTTTTACTCCTTTTATAAAACCAAATGCATAGATCTCATTTCTCTCTTCTACAGGAGGCAACTTTTTTAAAACAGTAGTTAGCAATAAAGTTATTCAAGAATTTCAGATGATTCTAGATAGCAAACTTAAGATAGCAGACTTATAGCTATCTAGGCCCCACTAAGAATGAATATCAAGCCCAAATTGTTTTAATAACAGAAACTCAAATATTTCATAAAGAATTTGTGACCAAACTCTCTCTTTCTTTCAATTTTTCTTTTGAGAAAGAACACCTGAGCTAGGCCAACTTATATATAAAGATAGAGCAGAACAGAACAGAACAGAACAGAACAGAAAAGAAAAGAAAATATAACATAACTGTTCAACATTTGTTTTAAAAAGAGCTATTTTCATCAATTTTTAGTATACGCAAAACATTTAAAATGCAATTCTACATTTTCTATGGCTCAGTCAAGATCAAATTCAGGAGATACGCTTTCAATCCTTATTTAAGTCATGCTCTGAGGTAGGGTGGGTTATATAAAGATAACTATACCATAGGGCCTGCTCTTCAGATGCTCAACATCTAGTTTCATGAATACCATCATATGATATCTATATGTGGCCCCTGAAGAACTCTACGGTTGAATGGGGGAGTGGAGGTCCTGGCCTGGCCACCTGTGATTTCCGCTCTGTAAGGCAGGTCTGAAGAAATGCTGTTGAGGGGTATGTACTAATTGCTTATAAAACAAAGCCTGGAATGAGACTAAGCACTACACCCACAATTCACCCACTGCTGTTTTGTAGTTCCTTAGCTAGGACGGACAGGCAGCATTTGCCAGATTCAATAGAGAAAAATATAAAAACCAGCCTCTTCCAAGTCATTTAATAGTAGAACTCTAAATTATATCATACTAAAGCCAATACGTAGATATAGGTCCTCAGAAATCTTTCCCAGAAGTACTTTTCTATTTCTTTATATTAGTAATCATTGAATATTTTGAATCATCAAATGAATATTTTTAGTTATATCCTTGACATGAACTCATGATTTACCTTAGTGCTATGAAAATCTGGATGATAACATTGTTCCCTCGATTCTCATTTGGTATAGTTGCCTAATTTCTGGTCTGTGTGCACTGAGGTTTTCTCCATCACATAATAAAAAGGCATTACACAAATTCCCTCTGGAAATTAAATAAAAAAGCTATGCTTCCGCAAACTTGGCATATTTCATGAAACTGATGCCTACTAACACACTGCATTTTAAACCAATTACTCTAATGGTTCTCAAAGAATGTGTTTGAATATTACCATTCTGCACTATTCTCAAGAGCCAGTCTTTATGTACTGTGACTAGATACACTCTTAAACAACAGATGCCTTAGGTGGAAGATGAGACTATCATAAAGTATCTACCACCTGCTTTTGCCCACCATTATTCCCTTAATAGCTTACTACCTGTGGGCACACTGAGGCAACACAAAGCAGTGCTGTTCTCCAAAGCACCACCACAAAAGCGGTACTTATGAGGTTGGCACCAGAAAGCTAGCTGAACAGCATTTCCCAGTGCACTGCTGCAATATGTCATTTTTGAAAATGCCATGTTAGTGGATATGACTTTGGGAATTGACTTAATAACAATAATAACAATAAAAATGGTTAGCACTTAGCGAGGAAAGTGTTTTTCATCCCAAAGGACCTACAAGCGCTTCAGACTCAGAATACCGTCAACTCTGTAAAGGGTGATGGCACTCAGCACAGTAAAGAAAACTCAGAAGACGATCGCCAAGGAGAGCAGAGCAGCAAAGGCTCTCATCTAAAAGAGATATCATAAGCTTTTTATTTTCCACATGGAGTGATATAACCTTGGATTTTCATCTCTTTGGAAGAGTGCCAATACATCAAAAATTTGCTTTTGTGACCCACTCTAGGTAGAAACTATTGAGTGGTAGGAAAAATTAACCTTGCAGCTCTGGAGCTCAGGTTTAGAATGAATCGAAATGGATCCAAATCACATTGGCATACTTTTCTACTACCCTGGATCTCAACGTAGCCTTCCTATTAGAGAGACGTATTGTTAAAATATGAGTCAAATGGTTTTCTACTTTAAAGAAAGAGAGGTAATGTGGGTTGAATTGTTGGGTAATTCTCATGCTCACAGACCCTGTTTGCAGGAAAAGTTCCATCATGCTGGCAAATGGCTTTTTCATCCTGCTGAGTCAAACTGCCATAGTTTGGACTGGCTGATATCTTAGGTTTATTTATTACATTCAAGTACAATGCTGGTTATAAGGCTATTTTCTATGATACCTACCAAAAACGGTTTGTGTGCAAATGATTTTCAAGAGTATGCTTTTTTTAAACCATGAATAGCTTTCTTCTCTTTAACATAAACATGCCTTTTTCAAGATATCTATTTGCAAATTTGATCTGAAATTACTTTGATTTAGTACATACATTATCATTAAAATGACAGCCATTTTCCCTTTGGTCCTGTTGATAACCACTAATTAACTATTATAAAGAATTTCTTTGTGAATTTTTCTTTTCCCAATAAGTTTCAAAATTTCAGAAATATTCCTATTTTTTTTTCTGGCAAAATGATAACTTATGTCTTCTGTATGCAACCCTCATCTTGTAAAACCGTTAATAGTGAAAGGCATGATTTTCTTCTGAGAAATGCATATATGATGTTCCATGCACTAGTTCTTTTCACTGTGCCTTCTGACCTTTGACTGGAACTTGCCTTCTGGAACTGACAAAAGCTAATTTGTATCATAGGAATAAAATTCTCATGACCCAGAGACTCATAGCAACATGCTGTAGTATAGTTGTTCCAAACTCAATTGGCCCAGGGCCTCACTTAAGACCTACTGAATAAAAATCTCTGGAGCTGTGTCTTCAAACCTCTTCATAAGGGGTGATCTACCAGTTAAATTTTAGTACAGTTTGCTAATCGTTAAAAAATCGATATAAACGTGTTTAAACATTGTGAAAGTTTACTCTTTTTCTGTTTTTCTTCTAGAAGTTAGAAGATAGACAAGGCCAAGCTGGTATAAAAGCACCATCAAGTCAGTGGAGTCTCAGTCTCCTCTTTCTGCTGTCATTTTAATCATGGCTTCCATCCTCAAAGTCACTTCATGTTCCAAAATAGCAGCTCACTATTCTTTTCTGATTACAGGCAAGAAACAAGAGAATAAGAGATGCGGGGAAAATAAAGAATTTACAAGTTCAGAGATTTCCTTTAAGCAGCCTTCCCAGAATTCCAGATGATATTTAATACAGCCCATAAGAAAGAGTTTATATAAGGCACTTTATCTAAGATACATTGTCTCAACCCCATACACCCTAATACCAAATAAAACTGTCTTGTTTCAAGGAAAGACAGAAAGTATACTGAATAGGCAACTAATAATAATGCCTCAAAAATTATCAATAGATTTAAAAATTAGGGATGGTTCCAGGTTAAGATTATGACATAGAAACCTCCTGAACTCACCTCCTTTCACAGACACACTGAACTTATAGCTATACACTCAGCAATTACTTCTGAAAGAAAATGAGAAAATTAGTGGTCTCTATACATAAGGCAAATGAGAAAATACATAACCAACCACAAAATGGGCAGAAAAAGCTGAATACACTCTCACCATAAACATCACCCCCAGCATGGTTCCATGCAATCAGGAGGAAGCTCCCAAATCCTAGCTTCTCCCTGAGGAGCAAAAAGTTTGGACTCCATATCTAGCACTCCAACTTTGTAGTTTCCACCTGAGGGATGGACCCCTAAAACATCTAGCTCTAAAAGTCAATGGAGCTTGCATCCATGAAAGTCACAAGACTATAGCAAACAACAAAACAGTTCTTAAGGGGCTTGAGAGTAACTATGGCTATACTCCCCAGGGCTCAGCACAGAGGTAGCAGACAAAAAAAATCAATCTCCCAGTCTTTCCCTGAGAGTCCTATTTGCATACTTTAAAAGCTGTTGCCTGAGTGAGGGTCAGGCTTCTAATTAGCACACATCTAGAGGCTGACAATGATCTTCTCCAGGGACAAGGGAAGCGTACAGATGCTACCCTCTGTCTTCTCACTTAAACCCACCACAAATCATCAATACCTCCCTGAAAGGATTGTAAATAAAAATTCTTTTTAGACTGTAACAAAGAATAAAAAGCATTTACTTGAGCAAAAGGAGTTGCAGCCCAAGAAACAGGTTGAGGTAGAAACCTAAATTGTGTTCCCTGAGACAAGGGAGAGGCTACTTTTATAGTGAAAGTTACCCCTTCCCCCAGGTTTTCAATTAAGTCTGTTTTATGTAAGTGAGGTTTCCAAATTGTGTGATTCTGATTGAACAGGGCAGATCTTAGTTTGTTGACTGAAAAACAAAGCCAGGGTTTCCCTGCAGTGGTTGACTCAGTGTAAATAAGTGAGGCAGGAAGCCAAGAATTTAGTCTGAGGTTCTTCCTGGTATACAGACTACATAAGAAGCCCCTGTCAGCAAATTATTTATAAAATTTGGGCCCTCAGTTGATCACAGGAATTGACTTTAGCAAAGAAATTTCTTCTTGGGATTCACATCAAGAGACTCTTTCTTCTCAGAGTCTATAGGACCTTATACACTTGTCTGACACCCAAGCTTTTGTGGCTATTGCCTAAGAAACAAGCACCTGGATCATGTGGCTCTGACACTTAAAGGGATTTTCATTCACAAGTCCTATAGGAATATAACAAACAAAGAAGTAAGTACTAACAGGAACACACTTTTGTGGCTATACACTTGGGTTCAGTGCAGAGGAAGTGCGAAAAGCCTGTCTCCCAGTTTCTTCCAGTAGGAACACTAAGAATACATTTTCCCTGCTGCTGCCTAAGGGTCTAGCTTCCAATGAGCAGGCATTTAGATGCTGACTAAAATCCTTCCCTTTAGGACACTGACAGGTCTTGGCACACCTTCATCTACTGCCACTAAGAACAAAAAGGCAGCTGGGATGATCACAAAGGTTTGAGAGACCACACAGTCAAGACTGGGAGAGGTGGCTGTGTTTTTAATGCACAGAAACCAACAGAGTCATAGACAGTGAAGAAATAGAGGAGTATGTTCCAAACAAAAAACAAGGTAAAACTTCAGAAACACACCTTAATGACATAGATAAAAGTTACTTACCTAATAAGAATTCAAAATAACAGTCATAATGATACTCACTGAGGTCAGGAGAACAATACATGAATAAAATGAGAATTTCAACAAAGAGATAGAGAATATAGGACAGTGCTAAATGAAAACACTGAGCTGAAGAAAAAATATCTGAATTGAAAAATTCAGTAGAAGGGTTCAAAGAAGACTGGCTCAAGAAGAAGAATGGATAAGGAAACTCAAACACAGGGCAGTGGAGTTCATTCAGAGGAACAAAAAGAAAATAAGTAAAAAAGGGTGAAGATATAATAGACAAAACAGACTTTCAACCAAAGACTATAATAGAAGGAAAAGAAGATCATCATGTAATTATAAAGGGGACAATTCAGAGAATATGACATTTGTAAATGTTTATGTACATAACCTAGGGGAACCTGAATTTATAAAGAAAATGTGAAGGGAGAAATAGACATGAAAACAAAATAGTAGGGGACTTCAATACTCCACTTTCAACAATGAATATACATCACCTAAACAGAAAATCAATAAGAAAACATTGGCTTTAAATGACGTTAAATGAGATGGAATTAACAGATATTTACTGAATATTTCATCCATCAGGAGCAAAATATTCATTCTTCTTCCCTGGGATAAATGTATGTAAGGCTATAAAAGAGATCCTAATAAATTTAAGAAGACTGAGCTCATATCAAGCATCTTCCAGTCACAATGGTATAAAACTAGAAATCAATTACAAGAAGAAAACTGGAGAATTCACAAATATGTGAAGATAAACAATATGCTACTAACAACCAATGGATCAAAGGAGAAATAAAAAAATATCTTAAGACAAGTGAAAATGGATATGCAACATAAGAAAGCTATAAGATGTAATAAAAACAGTTCTAAGAGGGTAGATTACACTGATAACCAAATACATTAAGAAACAAGAAATCTCAAATAAATAACCTAACTTTTTACATCAAGGAATTAGAAAAAGAAACTAAGCATAAAATTAGCAAAAGAAAACAAAGATCAGAGCAGAAATAAATGCAATAGAGATGAAAAAATAGAAAAAAAAAACTAATAAAAGTATGAGAACCAGTTTTTTGGAAAAAAAAGCAAAATAAACAAAATTATAGATTTATCTGTTAAAGAGAGGACTCAAATAAATATAATTAGAAATGAAAGAGGGGATATTACAACTGATACCACAGAAATACAAAGAATCATGAGACTACTATAAACAATTATGCGTCAATGAAATTTTCACCAAAAAAAAAAAACAAAAACAAACTGTTAGAACTAACAAACAAGTTTAGTAAAGTTACAGAATACAAAATTGATATACAAAAATCAGTTGCTTTTCTGTTCACTAACAACAAACTATCAAAAAGAGAAATTAAAACATAATCCCATTTACAATTACATCAGAAAGAATAAAATACGAAGGAATACATTTAACCAAGGAGTTGAAAGATTTATATACTGAAAACTATAAGATGCTGATGAAAGAAATTGAAGAAGATATAAATAAAAAGGTATTCCATGCTCACGGATTAGTAGAATTAATATTGTTAAAATGTTCATTCTACCCAAAGCAATCTAGATTAATTGCAACCCCATCAACATTCCAATAGTATTTTTTTACAGAAGTAAGACAAACAATCCTAAAATTCATATAGAATCACAAAGGACCCTTAATATTCAAAGCAATTTGAGAAAGAACAACAAAGTTGGATCCATCACTCTTCCTGATTTCAAACTATAATCATAATCAAAATAGTATGGTATTGCATAAAAACAGACACATAGAATGATCAATGGAACAGAATAGATAGCCCAGAAATAAACCCACACATACATGGTCAATTAATTTATCACAAAGGAGCCAAGAATATACAATGGAGAATAGTCTTTTTAATAAATGGTGTTGGAAAAACTAAATAGCTACATGCAAAAGAATGAAACTAGACCCCTATCTTTTCCTATTTACAAAAACCAACCAAAAATGAACTAAAAACTTGAATGTAAGACCTGAAACCATAAAACTCCTAGAAGAAAATACAGGTGATAAGCTCCTTGATGTCAGTCTTGGTGATGATTTTTGGATTTGACACTAAAAACAAATGCAATACAAGCATAAATAAGTAGGACTACATCCAACTAAAACGTTCTGCATAGCAAATGAAATCAACAAAATGAAAAGGCAATCTATGGAATGAAAGAAAATATTTACAAATCATATATCTAATAAGGAATTAATATACAAAATATTTAAAGAACTCACATAATTCAATACCAAAAACATAATCCAATTAAAAATGAGCAGAACGACTGAACAGATATTTTTTCCAAGAAGACAAACTAATGGTCAACAGGAACATGAAGTACTTTTAAATGTTTTTAAGATCCCCATACTGTTTTCTATAATGTAAATCAATTTACATTCCCACCAAGATGCACAAAGTTCCTTTTCCTCCACATCCTTGCCAATATTTGTTATTTCTTATCTTTTTGATATCTCATTTTGGTTTTCATTTGGATTTCCCTGATGATTAGTGACAATGAACACCTTTACATGATGTCATTTAATCCTCACCCAAACCCTATGAAGTAGGGTTAGTTATTAGCCTCATTTATGTGATAAGAAAATAGACAGAGAGGTTTAGTAACTTACCCAGGTCGCATAGTTAATAATTGGTAGAAGTCGGAGCATCACATAACCATTAAACTACACAACTTCCTTTTATTTTATTTCTAAATTAAACACATTTTCTTAAAATGGAGTCTGAAAAAGTTTTTAGTATTTTTTATCGTTATAACCAAGGCAGAGCAAGTTTACCGCTTTTCTACTCACAAGCTATTTGCTGCCTTAAAATCTCCATTTTGAAACCTCAAAAAAGTAAAACCATAATTTATCTTGATAGAGAAAATTCCCCTAGGAAAAACTTTACAGAGTTATTAAGATATTTCCATGTCAAAACACTTTCTGTCCCACAGAAACTACTTTTGGCAAAATCTCTGAGGTGAATCTGCCAAAGTTACTTAGGATCGTAATGCATGTTCGCTTACCACTCTCATATCTGTGAAACCTTTTTTTCATAGCATTTAAGGATGGACCTGAATGTAGCAGAATTAGATGTTACTGAAAAACTCAATGGATTCAGCCCGTTGTGGCTAGAAAATGAGTTTTTTATAAGAGAACATAGGAAAACACAATTCCATTATCACTCACTTGCCAGCCTTCACAGCCACGGCAGATGGAATGCAACAAGTATTATTGTGATACCAAGTCTGTCTGTGTGGCTCATCACATATAACATGAGAAAATTCTACAATATTGTTTATATTTATCTGTCACGAAAAACTTTGTGTGATCTCAAGTAAAGTGCCTAATTTCTTGAGGACTCGAGATAATCATTTCTAAAAAGTAGATTAAGGTAAAAATCTTTAAGTTTTCTTTAAGCTCCACGATTCTGTATTTTATGTGACCTTGCCTCAGATACTTATATTTTCCAGGGATCTGCACTCCAACTTAGAGTTTTAATGTGAAAATAGATGAATAGAGACAGACGGAGAGATAAATATATATATTTATTTACAAAGTAGATTTCTTACCCACAAAATATACATATTAACTGAGCCTTTATTTTTTATTCCTTAACACACAACTTCCTTAAATACAGTTTTATTTTTTAAATTTTTATTACGGGAATTTCCAAACAGGATAAAAGAGTATAATGAATGTCCATGTGCCTGTCATCCAGATATATTATTTTACTTTAAAATAATTCGCATTGATGATTTCTGCTTTCCAATTTGCTAGAAACTGGAATATTCTACCCTCGTTGAATTGCTGGCAGTTTGCCTATTATTTTCTGTTTATTTTGAATGTAGTCAGAATTCTATTTTTAAAAAATCCTTGAAAATCTAAACTTTTGCACAACATTTGTCCTTTCAGAGGGATATCAGAGGAGGGAGAATGTTTAGCCTATAATTTATATCAGTCCTACAGACAAATAATTCAGTTATAGTATGAGCCAAAGGAAAGACTGGTAAAGATTCAGGAGAGGAAAGTGGAAAAATTCCTGAATTGAATTTTTATAACAGTTACAAGTTTACTTGATTCAAATTCCAAACACTAAGCACAGCCATATAAAATTCAGCTCTAGAGCCAACGTACAGCATACACAGACATTTTCAAAGCTAACCATAAATATTTTTAATTTATCTACCTTTTAATAATTGAACATATTTCTGTTCCTATTTATCAAGTAAAATACAAAAACACACCACATTCTCTGTGTGTACATTTTCCTTTCCCAGTTTCTCCACATCCTCATCTACCTATACTTTGTTGAGATGCTTTTATTTGCAGCCCAAAATTAGGTTCGATATTAATCATTAAAACATGCCTAAAGCCCCAATAAACTCAATCAGAAACATCTTTTTTTTGTGATTTCTAAATTGTCTTTGATTTACTCATTTATTTCTTCCTGAACTACACAGATCAACACAAGTAATATTAAATGAAATGGACTCAAATTTATATATTATTGTAAATGTAGCTTTCTGGTGCATCTCATATTAAATCCCCATTCCTAAGAACACTATCTTCAACATTTCTTCAAAGATCATTTCTCAGAAATGCTAAGTTTGTTTGTTTGTTTGTTTTCATAAAACTCTTAGGTAAATGAGGAATAGGAAAAGAAAAATTTTAATTTGAAATGGATCAATACCAGATGGATCAGAGGTAGAACCAAATACATTGGTCAAACTACAAAGTATTAAGAAGTAATACAGTAGAATAGTTTCATAATATCATTGTAGGGAAGGATTTCCAGACAAGACACAAGTTATGAATCATAAAAAAGTTTAATAAATTTGGTCAAATAACAATTAAGAACTTCTCATTAAAAGACACTTTAAAGAAAATTTTAAAACAGGCCCCACAATGGGAAAAGAATGTTGCAAGACAGATATCTAACAAAGATCCTAGTATTCAGAAAACATAAAAATACTTCATCAGTTAAAAAATAATAAGAAATCCAAGCACCGTAAAAGAAAAATGGGCAAAAGACACATACAGAATTATTTAAAAAATAAAAATCTGAGTAACCGATAAACACTTGAAATTGAACTCAACCTCATTACTAATTAGGAAAACAATATCTCTTTGCAAAGAAATACTACTAGAAGCTCATTCAATTGGTGAAAATTTTTACATATGATATCTAATGTTGGTAAAGACATTGAGCAATTGGGACTTGATGACCCACTGGTAGGAGTGCAACCTCATACTATCGGCTTGGAAGACAGCTTAGTATAATAATAGAATTAATGATATAATTCTCTATTACCCTTTAATTTCACTCCTAACTATTTACCTTCAAGAAACTTACACATGTATACACTAGGGTATTTATACACTGAGTAAATGTGCTGAACAGCATTCCTCATATAATCAAAAATGAAAACAACTCAAATTTCCATTAACAGGTAAATGGATAAATTCCATGACAATAAAAATGAGATGACACCTAAATGCAACGACATGAAAAATCTTTCAAACACAGTATTGAACTAAAGTAGCAGCAGTAAATGAAAGAATACATGCAGTATAATTTCATTATTAAATTGTCAAAAGTAGAAAAACTAAGCCCAGTTTAGTTTTAGCTGCTGTAATATTCTATTTCTTGACCTGAGTGGTGATTATGTAAGCTTTTACTTAATAACTAGTTGTTAAACTGTGTATTTATATTTTATGTTCTTGTCAATATGCATATTTTATTTTACAGCAAAACTTTTAAATTAAGTTGAGCTCCGATGCTCTATTATGTCTTCCTTTGTTATTCCTTAATTATATAATAATATCCATATGTGGTTGTGAGTCTTAACATTTTTAATAGGTTTCTAATGTACTTTTTAGTTAATATTTTAATTTACAGCATAGTATAAAGGGGAAAAATTAAATAGAGCTATATTTGCTTTGTATTAATCTATTTAAAAAATAAATACTACAAATGTAGCTAAAGCTACTCCCTTCTCTTAAGATAATCATTTTTTATTTTTCTGAAACTGGGCAGTACATTAGCATCTAGTTTTAATATATATGTATATGTAACTATAAATATAGAAAACTGGTTTTAAAATATATATAAACTATCATATCACAGCTACAGTTTTGCAGCTTTTGTTTGCTTCAAATTATGCTTTGATATTTATGTTGATGAAAGTTCTAGTTTGTTTTAACTGATGTAGAGTTCTATTGCACTAGTAAAGTAGTATATTAATCATTCTCTTATTGAGAGATAATTAGCTTTATTCTATTTGTTTGCTACGACAAAGAATACCTCATTAAAAATTCTTTGTGTGTTTCTTGTACAATGTTAGAATATCTCAAGAATTTAAAAAATACAAACAAAACTAAAATAAAATTTAAACTACTCACAATCTCACCACTAAAGATAATTGCTTAAATATCTTTTATAGTCTATTTTTATTTCAGATATAATGAAATTGAGAAATTATATAACACATAAAAAATATGGTGATTTTATATCCTGCTTTTTACTTTTATGATAAATAATTTCACACACCATAAAATAGTCTTCAGAACACATTCACCAATGGCTACATGGTGTTCTTTTGTACAGACGAACAGTAATTTATAAAATCGTTTCTCATTGTTAAATATGTAGCGTTTGCAATTATTCTGTTCTTTCTCCTGTTTCCTGAACTCTAGCCGATATAGCTTTCTTTCAGTTCTTCACATATAACTGCTTCTTTCATTTATCACAACCTCTGTACATATGGTTTACTCTGTCTTTCCCACACTTTTCACAGGACCAGTTTTTCTCATCTTTGAGATCTCAATGTCAATATCCCCTGGCAATTTAGTTCTTTCTAAATTATTATTTTTCTTTTTCAGGTGTTTTTTTCCCCCCAAAATATTTATCAGATCACGTAACTATTTCTTTTTATATCTTTTATTGTTGTGTCTATCTTCGTGTGGGCAAGGACATGATTGTTCCTAATCACCTTCAGTATTAGAGGAACATTGATATTGTCATTATAGATTTGTATATTTTATTACAAAAGTGTTCCAACAGATGTTTATAAAGTATCTTGAGGAAGGGGTCCCTTTTTAAATATCACTCAGTGTTAGCTTTGGGATACTCCATAAATAGCTATTTAATGAACGAATAAACTCATAACTTATTAGTTATCTGCAACATCAATATTTTCATGTCTACTCTCTACAGTTTTCCAGAACACCATGCTTCCCTGATGTTTGCCACACAAAATGAGCACAGGAAGAACAGTCACAGAATCTTTGTGGCACTTGGTTCAAAGTCAGTAATTTTAAATACAAAAAAAAAAAAATAGATGAAACGCCATGTATTTTGGAAATTAAAAGAATATAAGGTCAAACCATCACAAACATTTAGTTAACTCAGTAAAAATAAGTAGGAGATCAACATGTTGTAAAGTGGGCTTAAAAATTCCGTCTTGCTCTCACAAGGCTAAGAACACATTGTACTATTTTTGTAAATTTTAATAATAAAATTTAATTTTATTATCTACAAAGAAACATATCAAAGATTGGTTAATACTGAAGTTATAAATGCTCCCAATTCTGAGCATACTATGTACTGATGCTTTATAGCCCACAAGGTTCTACTCCACTTTCATTAAAGTAAACACCATTGTATGCTTGTAAAGTCAAGAATAATGAAAGTATATTTGGCACACAAAAAATAAGCCTCTCTCTACATCTGACAGCATGAAAAATAAACCCTGGCAGTTGTATTTCAGCTGTGATAGGAACTTTCTGACAGCTTTCCTCTCTATTGCTCATAAGAAGAGGACTTGGGTGAATTAGTGTCAGGTGGATTAGTCAGATTCTGTTCAAACTGACAGGAGATCATGTGTGTACAGCTACTTGAAACTCATGACATTAGTCTAAAGAATGAGCAAACGTCCTGTATTTAAGATTGAATGATTTTTTTTGAACATCAAGTGTATTTAAAAAAAACAACAACAACTCATCATTACCATTAATTTAGAGGGAAAAATGGTACAACTCAGTCAAATATAGCACTAAAGCTATCTGATAAAACTGGGTTATAGAGTATACTTCTGTAGTTTCATTTTTACCTTATAAGACTCATAATTGATTTGGACAAGGTGCAATAAAATTGCAATTTCAGTTATAAAAATATGGTTCAGTCATAAAAATGTAACTTTTAAGAGTCACAAAGGTTCTTTAAGATTAAATAAAGCAATTGCCTTACTTTACAGTTAAGAGACTTGGTGAAGAGCAGAGAAGTAAAGTGAGTTATCCAAAGTCAAATAGCCAATTAATTTCAGAGTCATAAAAATAAAAGTTTGAGAATATACTAGAGAAAAATTTTTTCTTATTTTAGAACATCCAAAATGGCCAATGGACCCCAAAGGATAAATAATACCATACCTAAAATTATGGAATAATTTTGATTATCATTTTTTAAATAATTACATTTAACAATTTGTGTGATGGTATTGAAACCTGAGATTTAAGATTTCTAACACTGAACTTAAAATATTTTTGGAAACTCATGTGACATAATTGAATCTGTTTATGATTTATTTAGCTTCAGTGTATAGGATAGATTGGAATGAAGACAGATGATAAATAGAAAACAAGTTGAAAGGATATTACAATCATCTAGGGAAAAGATAATAAAGAAAAATTATGGTAAATAGGTTTAGGATTTGATAAATTACTGGGTCTGGGAATAAGAAAAAATATTCCAAAGAAAGTATTCCTTAGAATAGTTGGAGTGTAAGCCATATACTGTCAGGTTGGAGAGTGCATGGAAGGGTGAAAATAAAATCAGTGACTCTGGAATACTAATCAAGACTTTTGAAAAATAAAAATGAGAAATAGAATATCTGGAAGGTAGAGCAATTTTTGTGTATGGAAATATGATCACGTTGATAAGCTAGTGAAGAAAAAGCTTGGCAATACAAAGAAAAGCAACAGATGATAGGCATGTCACTTGAAAAGAAAGAGATATTCCTTTTCATCTTAGCCAGAGCAATAAAAGATAACATAGAGACTAGTATATCTATCATGGAGGAAAACTCAGTTTATATGGTTCAAGGCTGGTGACATTGGTCTTCTCTGAAAAAGAAAAGCATGGAATCTGTGAAGTCAAGAAACATAAAAATAGGAAAGGGAAACAGGAAACAGTAAAAATAATTTAAAATATTGATACATATCAAGCACTTCCTTCTCAATTGACATGACATGTCACATCATAATTAGTAACTTTTTTCATAGAGAAAACTCCTCAGATATAAAAAGCAATGACTATGGCAGAGAAACTCAAGATGGACCCCAAAGATACTCGCCTGGTATTCATACCTTTGCGTAATCCCTTCCCTTTGAGAGTGGGTGGAACCTCCAACTTAACTCTAATAAATATAATAAAACTAAGATAAGGGGATGTCACTTTTGTGATTATGTTACAAAAACTATAACTTCCATCATTCTAGCAGTCTCTCTCCCTTGCTGGCATTGATAAAGCAAGCTGCCACATGGTGAGCTGCCCTATGGAGAGGTCCACTTGTTAAGGAACTAAGGATGGCCTCTCTTAGCTTATCAATTATACTTTAAAAATCATTTTAGTAGTTACACTAGAGTTTACAAAGTACATTTTTAACCAACAGAAGTCGACTTCTAAATAATGCTATTCTTCCCCATGGAACACTAAATACAAAGTGTTCTAATTCCTCCCTCCCATCTTTTGTGACACTGCTGTCATTCCTTTCACTTGTTCATATGTACTAATCTCCCTATTCATTGTTACTATTATTACTTTAAATAAACTGTTATAGATCAATTAAGAATTTTTTTTAAAATGGTTTTATTTTATCTTTATATCTTCTCTGATGCTTGTTTAGAGATCCAAGTTTTTAATAATTCATTTTCCTTCTCCCTCAGAAATTAGTGTAACATCTCTTGCAGGGCAGGTCTGCTAGAGATGAAGTCCTTAAGATTTCTTTGTCTGAGTAAGTCTTAATACTCCAGTTTTGAAAGATTTCAGTGGATACAGAATTCTAGGTAGGTAACATTTTTTTCTTTCATCACTTTAAATATTTCACTCCACTCTCCTCTTACTTCAATGGCTTCTGAAGAACAGTCCAATGTAATTATTAATTCTGTTTTCCTACAGGTCATGTGTTATTTTCTTTTGACTGCTTTCCAATCTCTTTGTCTTTGATTTTCTGCAGTTTGAGTATAATATGCCTAGGTGTGATATTTTTTGTTTGTTTTATCAGTATGCCTTCTTCTTGCTGTTCTCTAAACTTCCTGGATCAGTGGTTTTGTTTCTGTCATTAGTTTTAGAAAGTTCTCAAACAATACTACCTCAAATATTTCTTCTGTTATTTTCTCTCTTTCTTCTCCATATAGTATACTAATTAGGCATATATTACACCTTTTCATAAAATTTTCATGGTCCTGGCATGTGTGTTCTATTCTCTTTTTCCATTCCTTTATCTTTTTACATTTTGGTTTGGTAAGTTTCTTTAGACCCATCATTAAGTTACTGATTATTTCCTCAGCTGTACCAAGGCTTCTACTGAACTCATCCTTTTTATTCCTACCAGGTGGACCTGGGCTAGACACAGGCAGGAGCTGACCACGACCTGAAACAGAACCCTTTCCAAGAGGTTCAAGAACCAACACACCTGGTGGCCAGATTCAGATCACACCAAAGCATAATTAAATTAGTGCCACAAATTACACACACAAAGGGTAGGCTCAATAAGCACTAGAGCCCTGCTAAAGCTAATCCTACTTCATTGGGTCAGCCCCCACACAGTAGTTTCTTTGCTACAGTCATTTCCAGCCCTCACAGACAATGAGCCTGAGGGTCAACTCTGCCCACTGATTTGCCAACAGCAACCAAGGCTTAACTACAACAGAAGAGCAACACAACCCATACAAGGACATTCCTAAGACACCTGGCTCAAATGAATAAAGAGACTGTACCACTGTCCCCCACAGGATACCTACTACATAAAGCCACTCTGTCAGGACTGGAAGACATAGCAGATCTACCTATTCCATAGAAACAAAAATATGGAGGCAGTCAAAATGAAGAGAAAAAGAAACATGTGACAAATGAAAGAACGTGCCAAAACTCCAGAAAAAGAACTAAACAAAATGGAGGCAAGTAATCTATCAGATACAAAGTTTTAAACACGGATTATAAGGATGCTCGGTGAGCTTAGAGGAGGAATAGATGATCTCAGTGAGAATTTCAAAAAAGAGAGGAAATATAAAAAAAGTAGATAGAAATCATAAGAAATAATTAGACAGAAATGAAGACTACAATAATTGAAATGAAGACTATATTAGATGGAATCAATAGCAGATTAGATAAAGCAAATGATTAAATCGATTATCTTGAAAACATGGTAGTGAAAACATAGACCAGACCAGCTGAAAGAAAAACCAATCAGAACAGCTGAAAGAAAAAAAGAATCAAAAAAATAAGGCTAGCTTAAGGGACCTTGGAAAAACATCAAGCATAACAACATTCACATCATAGGAGGACCAGAAAAATAAGAGAGAGCAAGAAATTGAAAACCTATTTTTAAAAAACAATGATAGAAAATTTCCCTAATATGACGAATGAAATAGATATACAAATCCAAGAATCTCAGAGAGTCCTGATTAAGATGATTTAGTTATACTAAAACATAGCATAATTAAAATGCCAAAGGTTAAAGACAAAAAGAGACTCATAAGCAACAAGGGAAAAGCACTTACCTATAAGGGAACTCCCATAAGACTGTCAGCTGATTTCTTAACTGAAACTTTGCTGGCCAGAGTGAATTGGCACAAAATATTCAAAGTTATGAAAAGCAAGGACCTATGACCAAGATTACCCTACCAGCAAGGGTATCATTTAGAATCAAAGAAAAAATAAAGAGCTTCCCAGATAAGAAAAAGCTAAAGGAGTGCATCATCATCAAACCAATATTATAATAATTGTTAAAGAGACTTTTGAGAAGAAAAAAAAAGAAAAACATAAATAAGAAAATATCCCAAAGAAAAAATTTCTCACTGACAAATGCACACAGAATAAAAGCAGAGGATCACAACACTAAAGCTAGCACAAAGATTAAAAGCAAAAAAAAAAAAGGTGGAATTAAAATAGTAAATTAAGGGATAAACACAAACACACACACAAAAGAAGTAAAATGTAATGACAAAACATAAATATGGAAGGGGGTAGTAAAAATGGTGGTGACTCTAGGATATATTTGAACTTAAGCAAACATCAACTTAAAATAGACTGTTCTAACCATAGTTTGGTATATATGAAACACATGGTAACCACAAACCAAAAATCTACACAAGATATACAAAAAATATACAAGAAATAAAGAGAAAGGAATCCAAACAGAACATTAGAGTAAGTCATCAGCATACGAGAGAAGAGAGTAAGAGAATAAAAAAGTAACAAAGAATACCTACAAAAACATTCAGAAATAATACAATGTCAATAACTACATGTTAATAATTTCTTTCAAGTAAATAGCTTAAATGTTCCATTCAAAAGACAAATAGCTAAAGAAGTTGTCATACATATAACCAATGGACTATTACTCAGCCATAAAAAAGAATGTCTTATCACTTACAACAATGTAGTTAGACCTAGAGTTTATTGTGCTAAGTGACGTAGGTTGGATAGAGAAAGACAAATACCACATTATTTCACCTATATAGAATCTAAACAACAAAATAAGTGAACAAGCAAGATAGAAACAAACTTATAGATACAGAGAACAAACTGATAGTTTCCAGATGGGAGGTGATTAAGGGACTGGGTGAAAAAAGGAGAAGGGATTAAGAAGAACAATTTGGCAGTTACAAAATAGTCATGGAATGTAAAGTACAGCTTAGGGAATATAGTTAACATTGCAATAACTATACATGGTGTCAGGTAGATTCAAGAGTTATGCAGGAATCACTTTATAAGTTATATAAATGTCTAAGCACTATGCTGTACAACTCAAACTAATATAATGTTGAATGTCAGTTATAATTTTAAAAATTAAAAATTTTTCAATGAAAAACTACAAATATCCCTCATGAACATAAATATAAGCATTCTTAATAAAATATTAGCAAATAAAAGACAACATATAAAAATTATTATATACCATAACCATGTGGAATTTATCTACCCAAAGCAAGGCTGGTTAACAGCTGAAAATCAGTTAATGTCATACTCTATGTTAAAAGAAGAAAGGGCAAAAACTGCATGATGATATTAAAAGATGCAGAAAAAGCGTTTGACAAAGTCCAATGCCCAATCATAATAAAAACTCATGAAGGTCAAGAAATAGTGGAAAATATTCTCCAGCTGATAAAAGATATATTTTTAAAGGAAACAAATATGCACAGCTAACATTATATTTAATTGTGAAAGATTTAATTCTTTCCGCCATTAAATCAGAAACAAAGCAAGAATGTCCACTTTTACCACTGCTATTTAATGTTTTACTGAGAGTTCTAGCTAGTGCAATACAGCAACCAAATTGGGAAGAAATAAGTAAAATTGTCTATTCACAGATGATATAATCATCTACATAAAAAATTCCAAAGAATTCACAAAACACTACTAGAATTTAGCAGATTTCAAGGTACAAGAACAATATACCAAAGTTCATTGTATTTTCATATTCTAGCAAAAACAATAACAAAAAAAGAAATTAAGAAAGTAATTCTAGTCATAGCAACATTGAAAAATGTATTTAGAAACAGAGTTTAAAACAAGTATAGGTTTGAACACTGAAAACTATAAAATGTTGCTGAAAGAAATTAAGACATATGTAAATTAAGATGCATCTCCCGTTCACAGATTGGAAAACTCAATACAGTCAAAATGGCAATTCTCCCAAATTGATCCATAAAATCAATATAATCTCTATCAAAATACCAGGCTCTTTTTTAAAAAATAGAAATTGATGAGCTGATCCTGAAATTGATGTAGAAATTCAAAGGATAGAATAGTCAAAACAATTTGAAAAATAATAACAAAACTGGAAGACAAATTATCTAATTACAAAATTTACTGTAAAACCACAGAAATCAAAACAGTGTGGTGTCATCATGAAAGAGGTGTCTAGATCAGTAGCAAAAAAATGAGGGAATAGAAATGAGGTCCCAGAAATAAATCCTTGTATTTATGATCAATTGATTTTCGGTAAGATGCCAAGTCAGTTCAATAGGTGAAATAAAATTCTTTTCAATAAACAACATTGAAACAATGTCCATATGCAAAAAAAAAAAAAAGTGAACTTAGACCCTTTTGCATCACTCAATAATTACCTAATCATAAGGCCTAAAACAAATCTAAAAAAAACTACAAGTTTTTACAGGAGAAAAGCTTTGTGAACTTTGGTTGAGAAAAAGTTCTTACATAAGACACCAAAAGTGGAATTCATAAAAGAAATTGATAAATTGGCTTTTATAAAAATTAAAAAACTTCTATAATTAAAAAGACTCCATTAAGAAAATGAAAATATAAGCCAGAGTGGGAGGAAATATTCACAAATTATATTTGTTCAAGAACTGGTATCAAAAATATATAAAGACCTTTTATAACTCAAAAATAAGTAAACCCAAGATTTTTAATAGGCAAACGGTTTAAATAGATATTTCATCAAAAGAAGATATATGGATGGCTAGTAACACATGAAGAGATGCTCATCATTATTAGTCATCAGAGAAATACAAATTAAAACCACAATACTACTACACATTCATAACAATAGTTACAATCAGAAAGACAGACAATACCAAGTTTTAGGGTACAGAGAAACTGAACTGTTGTTCATTTCTGGTAGGACTGTAAAATGTTAGTAATATAAAGTGGCACAGCCACTTTGAAAATTAGTAGAGTAGTATTATATAGTTTTAAAATGACATGTTTATCATATGATCCAACAATTTCACTCTTGGAATCCATCCAAGAAAATTAAGCACATGTTCATACAAATACATGAATATCCATAGCAGCATTTTTCATAATAGTCACAAACTGGAAACAATCTGAATGTCCGCCATCTGGCAAATGGATAAGCAAAATAAAATTCTATTCAGCATTATAAAGGTATAAAATACTGATATATGCTACAACATGCATGAACAGTGACTTCATCCAAAGATGTCAAATGCAAAAGACTACATTTCATATGATTCCTTTTATATGAAATGTCTAGAAAAGGCAAATCTAAAGAGACAGAATCAGATTATTGTCTACTATACATTTTTATGTAATACCATTGATGAAGATTCTTTAAAACTCAATTTAATACTTTATGATAGAAATGGCCACTTTACCTTTATAAAGTTATTTTTAATTATGTTACTTGAAACTCTCATTACCTCTCATTGTTAATAGGTATTAATTTAAAAAAAAAATAAATCGATATGTTTGGATTCATTATCCAAAAGAATATGATATTTAAATAAAAGAGATTTTAGTTTTTAAAATCTGCATTTATTATTTTACTAATTTCTCTCTACTAGAATTTTTTTTAAAAAATTGAAAATCTTTTAAAAAAAATTTATAATATTATCACTCCAAAAAAATTTTCCTTCCATTTTCTGTTTTGAATAAAGTGGGAATATTATAACTAAAATTTAATCCTGCTGTATTTGTATCTTTAATGTGATATTATAGCATTTCCTCATGCCTTCAGATATACTTCAAACATTATTTTTAATAGTTAATAATAACACAGTACACTCTGATTTTATCAAAACCTATGTCTAACAGTGGAGTTTCTATTTTAAAGAGTGTGAATATTTGCAAAGTTTTTCTTACAAATTCTTGAATGATAGAGCCTAGAAGAAAGTGTCAAATCCCCTCTTTTGGCCTCTAATTTCTCTATTGCTGCACTTCAAGGCACAGTTAACTTGTTACTTTCTACTTGAAGACTCTAGAAGCAAACTTTTCCACTTTATACATCCCATGGAGCTCATACGTCTACTTCTTTCTTATTGTGGCAGCTTTACTTAATTTTAAAAAATATTTTGGGCATAAAAAAATACCATGAATTACAAGTAATGTAGACACCTGATTCACTTTTTTTTAGACTCTCTTTCCACTAAATTGTTCCTCACAAAGAAACATATTGAGATAGATAGATGATTGATAGATAGATAGATAGATAGATAGATAGATAGATAGATAGATAGATGTAGATAGGTATATGATGATAGGTGGATGATTGATAGATAGATAGATAGATAGATAGATAGATAGATAGATAGATAAAGTGAACCTAAATAAATGGAGCTTAAATCATGGGGAGAAAAATGTATTGAATTTTTGTGGTATATGATGATCCAATTGGTAAATGAATTTAAGTCAGGGTTACATTCCTAACAAAAGTAGAAAGTAAATAGTTAACAGAAATCTTAAAATATGTAGAAATAAAGAACCATAGCCATTTCAAAGCTCATAGGTGTATGGTCCAAGAAAACATGTACTCAGATAGTAAGATGTCTTGTTTAGATGCTTCTTAAATTGATTAACTTTTGTCTCTTGTTGCTAGTGGAGTCAAACTCTTAGTGAAATACAATAGTTAATATACTTTTCAAAGGTAAGAAATTTTCCAATAGTAATTTTTCATATTATGTGATTCTCTTCTTAAAATAAGGGCTAGTACAGTACTATGGTGCAGTTTTATTTCAATTACCCCCACACAAATATATTGACTGTCAGAAACTATCTGAAGCATTAAATACACAGGTAAATCAGACATGGTTCCAGCCACTGGATAACTTACAACCTCCAAGTCAACATTCATATTAGCAAATATTCTACTGACTTTGAGAGTCTTCTCTTGCTTTTAGAAAAAAAAAAAAAGGGGGATGTTTTTCTGGTTCTTATTGTTATGTTGCTGTGGCATGAGTCAGTTCCCTTGCTCTCGACTGTTATGTTAAATTTCTTAAAATTGCAGCATATTTTCTATTTAGGTAACTTGTCATTAAAATTAGTTTACACTAGTGAGATTATTTGCTTAATAATTATTTAATAATATTTTTAAATTGCTATTGGGAAACAGATTAAAACAATGTGTAAAATCAAATCTCAAAGAATATTCATAAATTTTGTTTCATTATTAACTGTTCTATTTTAGTTCTACAGTGTGGAAATACTTTTAGTACAACTAGTTCCATTTAGCTTGCCACTCTTATCTTTTTCTTAACAAGATTAAAAGTAAATATTTTTAATACAGCTTCCCTTTGTAAATTTGTATGTTTTTAGTATGACCAGATTTAAAATACATGTATAATGTGTTTCAAACTATGTGATGTTAAGATGCAATGTCCTAAGATCAATTTAAATATATATATTCACATTATTTACATTACATGTATATATGTATATGCTTTGGACTAAATGTTTTTCTCCCCCTCCTCCCAATTTATATGTTGAACACCTAAAACCAATGTAACAGTATTTAGAATTGGAGTCTTTGGGAAGTAGTAAGGTTAGATTGGGTCATGAAGATGAGGTCCTCATGATAGGATTAATGTCCTTATAAATAAAGAAACAGATCTTTCTCTCCCCTTATGCATGTACCAAGAAAAGGCCATATGAGTATATAAAAAGAAGACAGGCCTCTGCAAACCATATATATATATTTTGTATATATATATATATATATATATATATATATATATATTTTATATATTATATATATATTTATATATTATATATATATATATATATATTTTTATATTTTATATATTATTTATATATAAAATATCTTTCATATATATAAAAAAGATATTTAAATAATAAAAATGCATGCAAATTTCTTTGGTTTAGAAAGTGATGCAGGACAGGGTGAATCCCTCCAAGTGGAGATTCAAGTATTGCACCTAGATAGGGAGGGGTCTTGACTGAATGTGGGAAAAATTCAAGTGCACGTCAAATTTAGAGTAAAAAGGAAAGTTTAGCAGAGAAAGGTTAACTGTCCATAGACAAGAGTGTGGTCTCCTCTGAGAGACAAAGAGTGAGAGAGTCTAGAGGGACAGAGAAGAACAATGAGAGACAGACACTGAGCGGGGGGCAGACAATGAGAGGGGCCCCAAGTGTTCAGGGAATTCAGTTTGTATATCATTCCTAGTTTCTATGTATTACAGTTTAAGGACTGTTTATCTATTTTCACTGATGGTATGGGTATATAGTGTGAAAGGTAAGAGTATATCATGTGAAAGGCATGGGGCTATATATAGTGAGAAAATCTGCTGGCTATCCCCAGCCTTTGTTCCATAGGTTTACCATTGTTTGGGCCTTAGAAAAAATGTGCAGTACTACCTAAAGACTCTGTTTTCCCTTCAAGGTGTTGGTGAATGGTTTAATAATCCCAGGAGGAATTTTCCTTTGTTCTATAGGTTTCCCATGATCTGGTAGCAGCACATTGCAGGCTCTGAACACAGCTTGATTTAACATTTAGTTCTCATGCCTCTTCCCTACATTAAAAGTACTATTTCATTAATGTATATGCACTTAGCATATACCTGACATGATTGCTAGTACTTAATAAATATTAACTTTATTTACTTGTATATACATCTCAGAATGGGACTCAGTTCTGCTTTGAATTTTAGTTTAAAAACTTTATTAAAAATATTAGTTCAACTGACTTAAAAATATTTCTATTGAAACATATGAGGTGATTCTCATATGGTTGACTTTTCACTGGATATTACCTAATTTCATAAAAAGATCCAAAATACATACTTGAATCAGAATACAGTTGACCCGTGAAGGATGCAAAGGTGAGGGGCACCAACCCCCTACATACTCAAAAATTTGTAGGTAACTTTTGGCTCCTCAAGCACTTAACTACCAATACCCTACTGCTTTCCAGAAGCTTTACTGATAATACAGTCAATTAACACATATTTTGTATGTCACATGTATTATAAAGTATAACCGTACAATAAAGTAAGCTACAGAAAAGAAAACGTTGTTACAAAAATTTTAAGGTTAGACATTTTTCAAATTGCTGCAAATCTCAAAACATTTTTCAATATAGTTATTTAAAAAAATCTGTATATAAGTGGATCATGCAGTTCAAATCCATATTGTTCAAGGATCAATTGTAATTATACTTGCACAAGATATATATGATACATTGTGGCATCTTCTATATAAGCCATTTTAATAACAACATGGTTATAAGTAAAATTCAAAATCTTCAAAGCACGAAAATGTTGTAAATATTTTATGATAGATTCAGGCTTAAACTTACAGAGGATTTACCAATCCATAGGCCAAATGGAGGTAATGACATAGCATCAAAGTGTCAAAAGATATACCTGATAAGGAAAAAAATAACCCCATTTTATTTAAGCAGAGGGTCAATGTTCAGTAAGGTTTTTCTCCCTGGAAGAGTGATGGTTTCAATGCAACTACCCCTCAGCTGTCAGAATCTAAAGGTCAGATTTGACCCTTTGCTATTTTTAAATGCACTTACTGGACCTATCAACTAACCTGAAATTCTCAGTAACCGTACAACTAATTTTGAATGCCAGCAGAAAGGAGGAAATCATGAAACAGAAACTGTAAATTAACCAGTGAAATGGATATTCAATAACAAATGTAATGTGCTAGGTGGTTTTGAAATATTAAAGTTTGGAAAGTCTACTTATCTCAATTTACTAAAAAGGTAAATGATTTTCATTGTACCTAATCTATGAGAAGAGAGGGGAAAAAATTACATTTTCTCCAATTTAATCTTAACTTTCAAACAAATTTTTTTTTTGTTTTCTTGTCTCTTTCTTTCTGTATATAACCTCAAGCAGATTGCTTAACCACTCTCAGAGTTCATTTCTCAATGTCCCTCATAAAGAATTTCAATCTCTTTCACAAATTCCCTGTGATATTATTAATTCTACAAAGATCTTAGGCTATTAGGTTGCATTCATTTTTTTTTTTTTAGCCAATAACTTGAAGGGTTCCTCTACTTCTAGAGTTAAGATATAATTAACCCTTCCACTGAGACAAAAACATCTGACCCAAACTTTTACTTTCTTACTGCTGAAGAGTCCCCCCCCATTTTTTTCTGGGTTTGTTTACAGCTTTATTGAGGTATAATTTATAAGAGTATAAAGTGATGAATTTGGGGAACTGCAGTTACATAACCATAACTACCACCAAGACATAGAACAGTATCATCACCTAAAACCTTTCCTCTTCCCTGCTTAAGTCAATCACCTCCACTGACCCTGACCCCAGGTAAATAGGAGGCAAATCGATAATGGTTCGTGTTAGTTGAAAAGGTATGACTTTAGCCTCAGACTTTCTGTTTTTGTGTGTGTGTGTGTGTGTGTGTGTGTGTGTGTGTGTGTGTGTGTGTGTGTGTTTATCTTCCTTTACATTGGAGAGATCACATCCTTTGAGATATAAGAAAAAGAAAAACTGGCTAAATTATAGGGGTTTACTGAAAGGGTAAAATAGCAGTTCTGCTCTAATGTTTGGCTATTCTAGTATCTCGCCCTACATCCATGCTTCTCATGATGTTTTGATTAGTGACACTGCTAGAAGTGTTGTCTCTACTCTCAATATCTATTAGTGTTGAGATTCTGGGTTTCTTTCTTAACTTCTGGCTCAGATGCTATCTTGGGTTTCTTAGGGCTCACTGTCCAGTGAGTGGAGTGAGGAGAGTTATGCAACCTTTGACTTTACATTAACTGATTCCACTATGCTCTTGAATGTCTCTCTCTATACTCTGCTCCATTGCTTGCTTCTCAACACCAATGAGCCAGACTTCTCTGTACTTTCCAGTTCTACTTCTGGAGAAAAAATAGAATATTAAATATTTTCCACTCTAATTAAGGAAGTACAGTCTAGACAGGTTAGGTAGTATTTCTAAAACTAAAAAAAAAAATAATAATTATCTTACATTTTTCTTAATGATTCTATATAAGAACCATTATTTTCTCACATCTGGAAGGTTTTCAACCCATGTCAAATGTCCAGAACCTGCCATACCAAGCTACTTCACAAATTGCTATCTAGCATATGGTCTGCCTCAAGGTAAAATGCCAGCTCCTAGTTCAATCAGTGACTACCACTGCTCAAATCACAGTGTAAGACTATTTCTCTATGCAGAGAGACAGTACATGAATAAGAGTTATTGAACACTATTGACATATCTGATACAATAAATAACCATGTGTGTATGCACATGCCCACACACACACAATATCACACCACACACACCATGCATTGGAAACTGATAGCATTTTGCCTGTTTATTTTAATGCATGGAGAGTGGTCTAAGTGAATGTGGAGACCAAACCTATAATCAGTGATTCATTCAGTTATCTACACTTTCAGAAAGTCTGGACATTTGCAGATACATTTACTCTGAATTATGAAAATAATACATGGAAGAAATAAATCTGCTTTATATTCAATGTTAACACTTGGGTATATGTCAAAATCTAACTTTGAGATGGGGTTAAGGGGGTCAAATATGTGGTGACAGGAAGAAATCTAACTATGAGAGGTGAACATACAGTGTAAATATAAATATGCTTTACTGTTAAAGTGTACAGCTGAAACTACTGGATTTCATTAACCAATGTCATCGTTAAAAATGTTAAAAAATAAATTTAAAAAAAAAACACCTAACTTTGTGCAGCTCCAATAGAGAAATTTTGATAAAGTAGATGCTAACTAGTGGCTTTACCAGTTCTCAATTACTAGATTTGTAGGATCATGCCTGGCAGTCTTCAAGAGAACCATTTCCAGATATACAGTTTGGGTAACAGTGGAATGGGACCTGGGGTTCTGTACGTGTAAATATTATCTACGTGACTCAAATGTGCAGCCATGTTTGCTTATCACTGGCCTAGGAAATCACTGTGGTTGTCTGGACTTACCTCATTCACTTTTACCTAGTTTGAACTTCCTAAATAAAGCATGATCATGGCTAAATCTTTCTGGCCCTGTCCAGGAGTTCAATTCGAGTTGCCTCATTAGAATAAAAGGTACTCCAATCATTCAGGAAATTGCAGGAGATTTAAAAGCTCTGTGTCGGGTACACCTACTACCTAGAAAAGCTGGGTGTAGCAGGCTGACCCTGCCTGACCATTTCCTGCTCAAGCGAGTTAGTTTCTGACTGCACCCCCACCCATCCCAGGACTCTCCAGCTGATATGGCAGTCCAAAAACCCACTTAAATGATTGAGCTGGTTTCTTTATAGTTTGACAGCCAGTTGATGTTTTCCCTATGTTCTCTTTCCTTATATGGAATATCTATAGCTGTGTAGGAATGCAGAAGTACCAGATGGTATAAGCCTGCCCGCCATGTTACAAGCAGGGCTCAGGCTTTGGATAAGAATGCTGAGTCAGTGCTGGCATCAATAAACGCTGCTTCCTGCTTATGGCCTTGGTGTCCTGTCTCTTCGTTCAAGAATCCTACAACACTATGACTAAGGTATATTTATTATCTTCATGTTACAAATAGAAAACCAAGGCATGGGAGGTGAAATTGACTCTCTTAAGATCACATAACTAAGACATGACAGGGCCAGGCAGTCTGACTGAGGGCTCATACTCATAAGTTGTTGCCTCAATTTATATATATGCTTATTAACAATGTTATATGCTTAACAATCAACTTGGGCACAGACACAATTAATTTTTCTACATACTATGCAGCAGTCTTGTTTCATTGCAAAGCAAATTTCTCCTAAGGACTCAAACACATCTTGTCAGTGTGACTAGAAGTGAAGTTTTTGTCAGAAGTCTTGGACCCCACCCTCTTTTAATCTATCTTGTCCTTCAGTCTCTGACTTGCATTGTCTGCTTATCTAGCCACAAGCTAACTTTTGATGAAAGTCAACAGGAGTTTTCAGATTACCTCTGCAGTTGCTTATTGTCAGAGTTTTAAAGAGTAAGATTTTTACAAAGAAAAGTTTTCACAACTACTGCAATTACTGTTTTATTATCATGGTTACTTTTGATTACGCTCTATGGGTGAGGGTTAACAAAATCCATTTCCCTTCTGTGTGAGAATTTGACCTTTGGTTAACTTTCTAGCTAAGATTTTCCTGGAAAACTGATATAGAAGGTCAACTTTTTTATTAGATGACTTGTAGTAAAAATGATCTCTGAATACTATATTGCATCTGCAACATACGAACTATAACTACTTTGTGGAAAGCCATGACTTTAGACATATTCTGATTCTCATAATTAGGCATAGCACATGTGTCACATGCATTCTCCATCTGAGAGTCCCCATCTGATCTAGAGTACTGTCCAACCCTGAAGCCATTTTAGTTTACAATTCCTAGTTGTCTTCTATCCATGGGAGGTACTTTATTATTTGACCTGAAATTAAAGACAAACTTAGTGGAGTACTCTATCAAAACTGGACCCCAAGAGAAAAATTTTTTTTAATGAGAATGGTTTTTTTTTCCTTAGACATGCTTTTGCCCCATCTAATGATTTCATCATCTTGCACATCTAAACAGCATGAACTTTAGAATGGGTTAGAACAAAAGAACAGGTATAAATGGTAATACTAACAAATTCAGAGTATTGTATGTTTCAAAGTTTTAAAAAATTACTTTGATAAATTACAGTACTAATGACTTCAGCAAAATTACATTGAGTAGGTCCAGTTTGCTCTGACTTCTGAAAACAACATTCTAGGGGAAAAAAAGAAACAAGAAGTACCCTGCTATTCAGAGAATAATGTAGCTTCAAAGTGGAAAAAAATTCAGACCCATTTATTCTTTTAGTTGTTTTAATTCTATCACTTTCACCTAGTGTTACAGAACTATGAAACTATTTATCTTAGAAAATTCAAATTACTAAACAGAATATTTCCCTCCAGTATAAATCAGCTCAATACTTCTGAACTCCATTTTAATAAGTAAATTTGTTCAATATGCAGATCAAATTCCAGTGTTAATTAATATCTTTCTAAAAAACCTTGACTAATAAAATTCAAACAGAGTTTAAATTATAATTTATATGAACATTAATTTCTATTTTGATAAATTATATTCTCATAGTAACTTGCATTTTAATTGGAAAGATAATGATTCTATGTAACCAAATTTTTAGTTGTGGAACATTAACTAGAACTTAAAACAAAAGAGAGGAGTGCCCAGCTTAAGTTGAATTAACTAAGGGAGGAGAAAGAGTTGCTATAAGTAAAAGGATGAAAGAGAAAGGTAAAAAGAACCAGTGAGGGAGGCAAGTTCCCCAATTGTAGAACTGGGAGAGAGGAAATGTATCAAACTTTCTTCCTGACCAAAATATACGTTTGGACAGAGCCAAGAACATCATTGAATTGTTTAAGCCTACGGGCTCTCTTTGGTCTGTCTTAAAATCTGGGCACAAGCAGCTACTGATGAAGATTAGAGAAGGAAAAATATTGAAAAAAGAGAAAATTGGCCAGCTCCAGTTCAAATCATGGCCCTCCTCGGTGGCTGTTTGAATAGAAACAGCATTGAAGAGGCGAAGCCAGATTTTCAGCTAAAAACATCAGTGTTGGAGTTGGTGATACTATTCTAAAGGCATCCTTAAGCAGTTACATAGAGCACTCAGGAAAATGGCCCTCAACTGGGGCAATGGCTAGATGCTAAGAAGCAAACAGCATCATGGTGAAAACAATAGCTTTATTAATAATTGATGTTTCAGTAGCACTCCTTGAATTCATGTAATTTAGAGATTTTTTTTAGTCACAGATTCTGGGTATAATCAATGAATTAGCTTATAGATCTTTTTAAATCCCCAGACTCTTGGCATGCTAATAATAAAATGAAAGAGGCACATGTTGATAATGGAGCATGAAGAGTCAAGGATAGTGGCAGGATTTAGAGAAGGAGTTTCCAAACTTTAATATGCAGATGAATCAACTGAAGATCTTGTTAAAATGCCGATTCTTATTCAGTTGGTCAGGGGCTATAATAAGCCTGGTTTGAGGCTCTAGATTCTGTATTTTTAACAAATATTCAAATGTTTCTTATTCATATAGACATTAGATTTACTGTTTTATAGAATATCTCTAATACGCTACTAACTTTCAAGTCCTGGCATCACTATGCTAATTCACGACTCAACTCTCCCTCTCCTCTGACCCCTATCTCTCTCTTTATATATACACACACATGCACACATTTCTATTTTTCTTTGCACCTGCAACCCTTCCCACTGTTGAAATTCTGTACTTTCTAATGAGCAAGATTTTTAGCTCCTTCAGTTCTCACTGGACTAGAACTGCTTCAGTAACACGTAGTCAAATTATCTCCAAATATACCCAGCCAGTTAATCTATATTACAATGGATAATGCAACATCACTGTTCATAGATTCCTACATGTTTAAAAATTCTGGCCTTTAACTTAAAATATAGCTTATAAGTGATATTGATTATAATATAATCAAATTATAATAGGTTCTAAATTCTGAAAATATCCCTTCTAATTATTCTGAACACAGAGGCGATCAATTTTTAAAAAGCAAAGTTTCACTAAATTAAATTAAATTAAACAACCCTAAAACATCAGTAACTTAATATATTAATAGTTTCTCTTATAAGAAACATGTCACATGGCATAGTTAATATCATGTTGGGGGAGAGGTATGATGTTGATCTACTTCACATCATCATGTAGGGGCCCAGGAGCCTCCTATCTAGTGGTTCAACCATCTTCAAAGATTCTCTTTTTGTAAGAGCAGTATACACATTATATTTCTTTAAATAATTCACTAAAGCCCTTAGATGCTAATTCTCTTCTGTATAAAGTATTAAGAATGCATGCTTCTTAAAGAGAAAAAGAAATCTCTGAATCTAGATAAACTAGAAAAACTCTTAATAGAAAATCTCTCTATCAAGTTGTTGCGGATTTTGGCCTGTGAACCCAGAAGAACCAAGCGGCACTCAGTGAACTAAGAATCAAAGGAGGTTTATTTATGCCAGTGGGCTCAGAGAAGTCACTCTCCAGAGTCTGAGCCCCGAACAAAGGCAGGCAGGTAGGTTTATACATTGATTACTTCTGTATACTTGGCAGTCTTTCGTTTTGCATGTGCGGGAAAGGTAGTGTTCCAGGGAGAGGAGGTTGTTAAAATTCCTCTGGGACAGGGTAGCCATCTTAGATTTCTCTACATTTCCCATATCAAAGTAACTTCCCAGTATGCAAATATGATAAACAAGCATAAATGTATAAAACTATAGTTGAAATTTTGATAGTAATTCACCTTTAAAGGATAAAAGAGGGCTACAATCCATAGCTTGAAAACTTGCACACCTTCCAGAAAAGGAACTATATTTCACCATATTACAGAGGCAAAAATAATTAATTGTGTGAAATATAATCACAGTTATTAATACCTTAAATATCCTAGCTTTGTAAATCTTACAAAGCCTGATATACTAACATGAATGTCCAGATAGCACAGAATTACTTTAACTTACATGGTACATTTAATGCTAAGTATGATGTGTGGGTACAGAAGGCCAATTATAAATGAGTTAGGAAGTATCTTTCCAGTTTTATGAATTGGGCAGACCCAGTGCCCTCTATTGCCATTTGGTGACTAAATCATCCAACCTACTGGAGACCTTATAAAATAAATGCAACATTTGTAATTCAAGTCACAAAAAATGTTCCTAGAGGAGGCCTCAATGTTTCCCAGTAGACTTTTGTCTATTTATAGTAGTTATTTCAAACAGCTTTCTCTTCAGAGCTCTGGTAAATAATCCAAAATCTATGAGAAACTGCATTTGGCAAGCTACGATACAGTTTTCCTATTAATCAGAAGAAGGTTGGTCATAATGAAATAGGATGATTCCACATACTGTATCTGAATTCTCTTTCATCTGCCTACTAGTGTTCCCAGTTCTTGAAGGGGATACTAAGAAGACAACTCCAGACAAATGCACATGTTTAACAGGATGCTAAAACACAAGTCTCTGCTCCAATTTCAATGGAGATAAAACATGATATACATCAAATATAGAAATAAATACAAAATTTACAAAGGAAATGTCAATAGCAACAATTCTTATACTCCTCAAGCAAATTGAAGATAATAAACTGGGTCAAGGCATGAGAATGGATTTCTGAAAAGTCTAATTGCTGGAAATCCACACCCTCTCCCAAGAGGGATGAGATAAATGGGGGACGTGCTAACTCATTTATCTAATGCCTTAGAATGAGCATTTCCATTGCACAAATACCAGATCTTAGAATGTCAATTCCCTGAAGTTTGAAGTTACAGAGAATATATCAGAGTTGAAAGTGGCTTATGTCAGCAGGATGAATGTGTTTGTGTGGGGATTGACCTTCATACCCAAAGACTGCCAAGCTCAAGAATATGAGCCATACCAGAAAGAGAAAAAGCAAGTCTGGAGCCATTTTATGTCCAAGATCCCATCTTTCCTCCTGGAAAAGGAAGGAAACACCACTAGTTTTGTGGAGTGAGCTACCAAAGAACCAAGTTCTAGAGAAAGAGCAGTAGATTGAGGAATAGATTGTATTGCACATACCCTGAGAGAGAGCTGGACAGGTCCTCAGTGTTGTTATCTTCAGGACACACAAGCACCCATAAGAAAAATATCAGTCTATAATATCTTGCTGCAGAAATGTTGTGAAACAAAACCGGCAAGAAACTAAGCAGCACTCGGAGAGTTGGAAAACTCAGGGTTATTACACCGACAGTCCCAGAAGAGCTAAGCACTCTGAAGATCTGGATCCTGAGCTCAGTGGCAATTTTGCTTTTTTATCCGTACTGTTACAGTTGGCACTGGCTGGTTGGTTGATTTGTCCTCAGACAGTTACAGAGCATTTAATTTTCGAACAGGAATTTAGGTAATGTATCTGTTATCAAGACAGAACAATAGGGGAGGTGAGTCATCAGTTGATCTTGAGATCACTCCGCCCTTCGGCCTATGCATCAAGCATGTCTACAGAAGCAGGACAAAGAGCTGATTTCAAGGTTAGCCATTTGAGTGGAAAATTCCTCTTCAATCTACCAGGCCCAAAGAGCTTGAATTCAGCTTATGACATCACCAAAACATCTCCTGAGTAAGATATTTCTCTGTCCTGCATTCTTTTCTCTCTTCTTTCCACCTGTTTGCATTTGTTGAAGCTAAAGAGTGGGAGAGAAAGTGAGGTGGTGATGCAGGAGAGGACAAATTTCCCCCAGTCGGGGGAAGACCAAGCCCTAAACGGAGAGAAGAGGGTCCTTTGGCAGAGAGTGTAGAAAGAATTCAACACACATGCCAAAGCTAGAGGCAAAAGGAAACTTTATTAGAAAAGTGGTAACCGAATGTGGTCTCCTCACAGAGGCAGAGAGTGAGAAGGACACCAAATGAGGCCCTGAGTGTTTGAAGAATTCAGTTTATATATATCTTTCTTCAGTTCCTGTGAATTATAGTTAAAAAGACTTTGTTAACTCATTTCCTTTGATATGGACATACAGTGAGGAAGGGGGAGAATATAGCCTGAAAAGGTAAAAATATGTAGAGTAAAGATCTGCTGGCAGTTCCCAGCCTTTAATCCACAGGTTCCCCATGAGATTAGCCATAGGGAATGACTGATTTAGTTGGTTCCTGTTTCCCCTTCACTAGTGTGAAGAATGGGTTGTTAGCAATCCTAGTAGAAATCTTCCTTTGTTCACAAGGTGTCCTCCAGGCCTGACTGCAGGGCTGATCAGCATATTGCAATCTCTGAATGTACCTTGATTAGCATTTTAATTCTCTTGTCTCCTCCCTACATCAGTAGAAAGGGGAATCGAAAATAAAAGGCTCAGCATGCTATCTTTCCCTTATGAGATCAAAGGTTTCTGTCTGTTCTAGGTCTTAGCTGGACTTTCCTGTAGAGAAAAAAGGACTTATAATTTTCAATGAAGGTAAAAATATTAACTGTTATAAAGTGAGATTTTCACTTAATGAATTAACACTGTATTTGTAACTTAGAAGAACTAGAACCATAAGATTGTAGTTATCAGAAAGGAATAAAGAATGTCTTGGGTTTGCCAAATTTCATCAAAGGTCAGGATAAGAATGCTGTCTCTCTGAATAAATTTTCATAGACATGGAAAACAAAAATAAAATTATACTTTGATTACAAATGATTCACATATGCTAAACATCAAAGTGAAACAATATTTATGAGTAAAAATGACTTGGCCCTAAATAACTTTGGGGGCCACCAGCCTTAACAAGTGGACTCAAGCACCTAGAAATCATAGATCATCTTCTGCCAAAGCAACCAAGTCCCAAAGGCCACAATGTATTTTGGTTATCAGTATTCCATTTTGCTAATGATAGTAACACATCAAGGAGGAAATCTGTTTCTCTTCAAAGCATAAGCATTTGACTAAAGCTTTTGAAGCCCAAAGCAGGTAAAATATATCCACAATACCTACACTCCCAGGAAACATCCACAGGACAGTCTTATGGAAACAATTAATTGGGAAATAAAAAAGTACATCATAGAAGAACAATTAAAGGGCTCTGAAAAGAATATATTTTATTCCAAAATCCCTGCCATGTCTGGTGCTGATGCTTGCTCTGTTTTCAAATCGGTGGGGGGGGGGGGGGGGGTTGCCTTTTTTCTTGCAATTTTTTTCTGATAGTCAGTATTAGGTACCCAGTAAAATGAACTGCTATAAAAAAATATTTAGCAATATGGTGGTGAGGTGTGTGTGGGCATGGGGGAACATTATTTAGTCCTGTAAATTGTAAATTGGTCTTAGTCTTTCAGTGAGCCTATGCCTCTGCACTGTGAAATTCACCTGTTCTTCGGTTTTCTCCCCCATTAGGTAGAACAGGATAGCTAGAGGGTGCTGGTCAATTAGGCTCTGATAATACCACAGCCAGTTAGGCTCCAGTTAATTAGTTTCTCCTGAGGTCAGACCTTGTTAAGAAAAGAATTCTGAGTATTTCAAAATGGTTCCTTTTCCCCTTCCCCTGCCAGAAGCTTAAGGGAATTTTTCTCCCAAGTTTACTGTGGAGACCCCCCCTAGAGTTTTTAACTCTCAGAGTTGACCTCCATGAGCCTCCAGCAATTCATTAATTACAATTCAGGTTTTCCTACTCCAGCACTGGTTCCTAAGGTGGTTTCTGTTCCTGAGTCTACTCCCAGAAGCTCTACTCTCTATATTGTATTTGTCTGACTCTTTTATCTTTGGGGAAATGGTTTGCCCTGTGTCTCCCATTTCTTGTAGATCCAAGAAGAGCTGTTGACTTTTTTTAGTCTGTTCAGCTTTTTACTTGTTGTCAGTAGAGAATAATGACTTTCAATCTCCTTATATGAGAACCAGAAACTGGAAATCTTAAAATGGATTTTAATCTTTCCCAGCATTACACAAAAAATTTAACCCCTAACATTGTTAATCAATAGTATCCTAGCTTTGACTCGTTAGCATTCCTCTTAAAAGTTCTAGTGAGTGAAGTGTTAGGTAGTTAATCAGGCATGAACGACAGGAACCAAGGACCAGCTCTGTATCCATAGAAACCTCCCTTAAGGACCTCCCAGAAATACCTTCCTTTTAGGGTTATTAATTACCACAAATTCTAGAACACAAAGACCATAAAAACCACTGGCTAAACTAGCTACAAACGCATGCACAGAAAGTACTGCCCATAACTTCAGCCTCATTATACCATCATTATAATCTCATGACTATGCCTGGAAGTTCATGAATCTAATTATAACAGACTGAGTTCTGGGTAAACACATGTGCAGTAGGCAAAATGTTATATAGCAATCTTCAAAGTGACCTCACATACAGATCATCTAAAACCTCCCATCATGGCCCAAATATAAACAGACCTTCCCATTTCTGCTTTGTTACAGCATTCCTGGATGGAAAATCAACCTCTCCCTTTGGGGCATTCTATCTTATCTCTTTATCTTCTAAATTCCACAGGGCTTAGCATGGCCCTTCTCCTTCTAAAATGCATTTTCAATAAATCTTAGTTTTTCTAAATCTCACTGACCTTTAATTCTTTTCTGCATTGATGGAGAGGAACCTAGGGGGAACACACAATGCCACTGTCCTCTTCCTCATCTTCCTCACTCCAACAGTGACAGAAGCAGGATGAATGCCCCTAAAATTTATTTAAAAGACATGTCTTCTAAACCACAGCTTAAGGGAAAAGAAAAGGCCTTGAACTAGCCAGATGTTACAACTTTCTTCATCTTACTAAATTGCATAAACAACAACAAATTAGGTTTTATTTGGTATGACCAGGCTCACTGTACAAGTTCTTAAGAGTTCAAAAACTGCAATTAAAAACTAGTGTTTTGATCCTTATCGTATAACTTTCTATCAAAGCCTTCTATCTTCACCATGTATATAAATGCAAATTCTTACTTGAAAAATACAAGGAAGAAATTACCAATTTTAGTTATTTATTTTCTAATACCTGGTCCAACCTTCAAAAAAACAATCAGCTTAGGTAAACTATGGTTTTGAACCCAAACTCTCCATGGCCATGGACAACATCCCACTCTTCTTATAATTCTGAGGACATCCTCCTAATTATTCTGAACAGAGAGGCCCCCAAGCTCCAAGCGAACAGAGATTCACTAAATTAAAGTGTGTAAGAACAGATAACTCTGTCATTGTGGTGATTGAAAACGTTTCTTAGAACCACAGTTTCACTATAACATAATGTCAAATGAGTTTGAAATTCTTCCCACCCCCACAAAATTAGGAAATTAGTTAGTCTCTCTTTAGTGAACTTTATACTATTAGATACAAGAAGAATAATATATTCGATGTGTGGTAGATAATTACAGTTAGACTCAGTTCTGAGACAAAAGAAAATAATGATCATGCCACTGAGGAATTTGATAGCAATATAAAATATCATTGTTAACTTAGTTGCTGTCATCCTTCAGGCTGATGAGACGATGTCCTCTCATTAGTTTTGGACTCCTAAATAGACCATAAGGATTCCTGTTGTATAAATATCTTCTTTATATACCTGCTTACTCATTAGAATTAGAACCTTAAATCTATAGTTTTTGGCTTATGCCAGTAATATTTAATCAAGGCTATACATTAGAGTCAACTGGGGAGCTTTTAAACCTAAATATTCTCCAAACTGCATCCTCAGAGTTTCTGATTTAATTGGATTTGGGCTAGAATCCAAACAAGGTTTTTTGTTTAGTAACAAAAGACTTGAAACGGGGTTGATTTTGGCACCTGGAGTCCTTATACAGGAAGGAGAAATTGTATCTGATGCTCTGTACGTTAGAGTAAATACAGGGTGAAATTCATAGGCACATTGTAGAGATAGACTATAGGAGAAGAATATAAAATGACAAAGTAGAAATTTAAACTGTTCACTGTAACATTTTGCCTAGAATAAGGTCTGACTCATCATCATGACTTAATGAGAATGCAAAAGCCTGATGAAGAATAGATGGACTTGAAAAGTTTGGCACAAGGTGAATTTTAGAAAACTTGTTCTGAACATCTATTAAGGTTGACTTCTTTCTGAGAAGCAGCACAAAAATGTCAGACAAGCATTGTCTTCACCATAGTCCTTAGCTCAGCAGGTATTTTCTTAGCTTCAGATAGAGAAAATTTTCACGGATACAATAAGTAACCCTACAAAGGTCACCCAGCATTCTCTGTCACTCCCACAGGGAAAATAATAAGCTAAACTTAAGTAATGCCTTATTTTTAAAGAGAACTAACACACATTTCCTGGTGGAAGAAGATGGCAAAATTCACCACTCTCCCCTAGGACAATGTTGCCACTTAGACCCAGTGATTTAACAAAATGCGAAAGAGATTATGGCAGACCCCACTTCTATACATCAATTTCAAAAGCGATGGCATCAGTAAATAAGATTTAAAACCTTTTCAGAATGCTATAAATGTTTGTGAAGATTTATTTTAAAAAGAGAAAAACTAACTGCTTTCACAACAAACAAAAATACTGGCTTTCTAAAATATTACGACCAATTTTGTTGAAAAAAATAGGATCATTTGAAGAGATAAGTTTTAAAATAAAAGGTTTTTATTCTAAAAGCAAACTTTTACTGCTCTGTAATTTATTTTATTGAGTTGCCAGTAAAATATCTGTGCTTTGTAATTGTCAAGCAGGAATTCTTCACTTGCCAGAGCATATCAGTATTGTCTGAGCATTTAAAACAAAGCAATCAGGTGTGTTTTATGGCATTATACTAATGCCAGGAGATTATGATGGCAGCATGTTATAAATTAAATAGCTCTGATATAAATGTTTCATTTAATTTTTCTTTTTAAGCAGAAATTACATTTTGGAGTTAAATTATTAAGCAACCAAACAAAAACTAAGCAAAAATACGAGATCATTTTACCTCTAGATGATGTTGTTAGCAGCCAAGACTAATGGCCGGGTCATACAAATTACGCAAGGTGAGCTGGGAGTCCATCTGCTCCTCCCCACTCAATTTCTAGAAGCTATTCTAACTGCTAATTAACTGTGAAAAGTTGTGCTGTGAACCTTTCACCTGACATTCTTCCGGAAAGAGTAAAAAGTTCTTAAGGAACGCTCAGAGCAATGTACATGTAATCAATTGCCATTTCAGTGGTGACCTGCTGTCTTGCAGAACAAAGCCTCAAACTGTGATTGTTTGGCTTTCCGGGAGGAAACTTTCTTTTTTACTTTTTACTGGCTAATATACACAAACACATCAACTAGATTGTTTTGAGTCATACGGTTGGCTTCTCTCATAAACCTAGCTCATTAGATGATCAGACCCAGGAGAATGGCAAATCCGACTCCTACCTTATATGCAGACAGTACAGGAGGTGGTCTATCTATTTTAGCACACAGAGCCCAAGCTCCAGAGTCAAAATTTCTTGCTTGTTCTTCTGGCTTCACTAATTAGAAAACTGGCTCTCAGCCTTGGCAGCACATTGGAATCACCTGGGGAGCTTAAAAAAAAAAAAAATGCTGATGTCTGGGCCCCACCCCAAGAGATTTTGATTTAATTGGTCTGGGGTGAAGCTTGGGCATTGGAGATTTATTAAGTTCCCTCTGGATATTCTAAAGTGCAGCCAAGGCTGAGAATAACCGACTTAGAAGGAGTTTCTAATTGTATCTGATTATCCCTCCTAAGACACTATTAAGACTTGTTCCTCAGGCCCTGGTGCCCTCAGAAACCACAAGAAGCCTGAGCCCCTCTGAACTGTGATTGCCATGATACATTTCCATGCAACCCCTCATTTAACACATTTTCTCACTCCTCTGTCACTTCCGCATGCTCTTCCACTTTGCCCTAGAGAACTCAGAGTCTGTCATTAGTAAAATCCCCTGACTCAGTAACTACAATTCGTTATTACCAATAACTGTACTTATTCTAGTCTTAGTTTCTATTATCCTACTTTCTACAGCTAATATATTGTTGGATTTTCTTTATCCCAACTCCAGAATTCTTTTCTCACTGTGGAGCCTCTAATCCAGTGAAATATTTTTTTTTTGGCTTCATTGTTGTAGGATTCTCAACCAGAAGGACAGGATACTAAGGCTATAAGCAGGAAGCGACATTTATTAATGTCGGCACCAACTCAGTGGATTCTTGTCCAAAGGCTGAGCCCTGATTGTAACATGGTGGGCAGTTTTATACCATCTTGCACTTCTGCATTCCTACACAGCTATAGATATTCCGTATAAGGAAAGAGAACACAAAGAGAACATTGATTGGCTGCTAAACTATAAGGAAACCAGTTCAATCGTTTAAGTGGGTTTTTAGACTGTCGTGTCAGCTGGAGAGTCCTGGGATGGGTGGGGAGTGCAGTTAGGAACTAACTCATTTGAGCAGGAAATGGTCAAGCAGGGTCAGACTGCCACATCATCATCTTTTTAATAATTTTTTTTTCATCCTTATCTTATTTAGATTCCATGGCCCATCATGATACTCATTTCTTTCTCCATCTCTCCCTCCAGTATACTAAATTGGCAAGATCTCAGCTCTGGTTAACTTCTAGTCTTCACCTACTTCTTATCTTTAGAGAAGCTAAAGAAAATCTCAGATTTATGCTGGTCTCGTTTCAAATACATGATCACAGACCTCAAGGGGAAAAGTAATGTTGCCTGAAATTCTATGAAAATGCTATAGTAAAACTATTCTCCCACTCTCCTAGATGACTCAACTTTTCTGATAATATTCAAAACCCCATCTTTCCTCCTAACTCTTACCTAATTTTTTTGCTCTTAGTTCTATAGTTAAAACAGGAACACCAAAAATAATTTCTTTCTTTCACTATCTTATCAAATTCAGCAAAGACCTCCACATTACAGATCTAAAAGTCAATGCTCAGTCTTCTTAGAAATCTACCTGTTAATCACTTCCTCCTTCCTGAAACACTTTCTTCACTTGGTCTCCAGAAAACCTCTCTCTCTCTCTCTCTCTCTCTCTCTCTCTCTCTGCCTCCTCCCCCTTATTCTTCTTTTACTACTGAAGAGGAATTTGCACTCCAAAAGCTAACCTCCTTTTTGTTCTGCTTCTGTGGACTATTTGCTGCATAGGCCAAAGGGAAGAGTGATCTCGAGATCAACTAAAGACCCATTCTCCCCTATGATTGTTCTGTCTTGATAATAGAGGTATTTCATAAATTCCTAAATCACATGCTCTCTAACTGCCTATAGCCCGTGCTAACTGCCTGTAGCCCATGCTAACTGTAATAGCATGGTTATAAAAGCATAATTGCCCCTGAGCTCGGGATCCAGATCTTTAGAGCACTAGCTCTTCTGGGACCACCAGCATAATAAACCTGATTTCTCCAACTCTCTGAGTGCTGTTGGTTTCTCGCCAGTGTTGTTTCACATTCCTGCAGCACTACTACTCCTTCACTGGATGCAACTTGTCAGTATCTTGCCTGATTTTCCTCATCTTCTCCAGATGTCTTCTTTTGTGTATCTACACACACCAGGTGATTTTATCCAATACCATGAGTTTAAGTATGAGCTCTTTTCTGAACCCTAAACTCTATTTCCAACTGCTAACTTGACATTTCCACTTAAATAACTAACACAAACTCTATACTTAACATACTATAAACAAAAGTATTTAATTATACTCTAAAACATACTCTTTCCCTAAACTTCTTAATAAAATGGCATTTTCATTTTTTTCCAAATCTCTAGATCAAAGACATTGGAATACTCTTTAATTCCTATCTTGATCTCTATATTCAAAATTTAAAACTGGAACAAAACCACTTTTTGTATCATCCAGCATATCAACCTAGTCTCTTGTCTATACTAGAAATTCTTCTCAGCAGGCTACCTACTTTTACTATTGCCCTAAGTAATGGTCAATAAGAATGATGTTTTTTAATGTAAAGCAGAACATGTCAGCTACTCTGCTCAAAATCCTTCAGTGGCTTTAATCCCGTCCAGAGTTATCCAAAGCCTATAAAGACCTGGCATAATTAACCTCTCCTGTGCCTTACTAATACTCTGTCCTCTCTTGGACTTCTTTATCACTCTCACCCACAGTCATGCCTTTCCAACCAGACTGTTCTTTATACCCAAGCAAACTACTACTTCAGAAATTTCAGGACCTTTGAATGTATTTCATTCCCTCTACCTAGAATACATTTTCCCCAAGTATCATCCTGTCTCCCTCACTCTTTTCATTCAGGTTAAAATGTCACATAACCAGGAAGTCTTCCTCAATTATACTATCTAAAGGAATCCCAAGACTTTTGGCCCCAGTCTCACCACAATCTACCTCTTCACCCTTCTTTATATTGTCTTTATAGCCCTAAAAGCATATTAATTAGTTTATTTCCTATCCTTCTCCAATTTAATATAAGCTCCATGATAACAGTATGTTGTCTGTTTTATTCCTTATTCTATACTTAGAGCCAAAAATAGTGCCTGGATCATAGTACAATTTTTATTAAATAACAGATTAAATATCTTTCAGTTTTCTCATTTGTAATGGGAAATAATACCTGGTTACTATAAAGATTAAATACATTTATGTATATAAAACACTAGGCACATAATAAGCTCTTGATAAAAATGGTAAAAATTATGTCCAGGAACATGCCAGTTTGTGACAAAGATGACTAATATTATTGGTTATTTGTAACAAATTTTTCTATGGAGTTTTATGCAATTCAGTTTTTAGTTAAATTACTGTCATGCATTTCAGTATCATACTCGTCCTGATCAGTATCTCAGAAACTATTTAAAAAACTAAAATCATAGAGTAGCTCTATTTTGTAATTCTTAAAAAGAAAATTTTACTTACTTCTCATCTCATGATATTCCCCCTTGAATGTTTACATATTAACCTACATATACAAATGAGGCTAACAGAAAAGTTTAAATTACCAAATTTACACACTTAAAAATAACAAATATTTGAGTGGCATCAATTGTGATGGCCAAATAAGACATCCCTTGCATGTACCCCCCTGCTCAACATCAATAATTTGGCATCCATCCACTGACTAGAGTGTCTAAAAGTTTAAAGTTCAAAAAAGTAAAGTGTTTAAATTTTAATTTTAAATCGTTCATATTACCTATAGCTATCTATATATTCAATGCAATTCCTATTAAAATGTCAAGGGAATTTTTCACAGAAATAGAAAAAAAAATCCTAAAATCCACATGGAACCACAAAAGACCCGTATTACCAAAGCAAGTCTGAGGAAGTAGAACAAGCACAAAATAAAAATAAACAAGTGGACTGCATAAAACTAAAAAGCTTCTGCACGGCAAAGAAAACCATCAACAAACACACATACACACACACACAAAAGGTAATTATGTGAGGTGTTGGAGGTATTAACTAAGCATAAGTAATTATTTCTCAATGTATACATGTATCAAATTATCATGTTACATATCTTAAACTTATGCAATATTAAATCTCAATTATATCTCAATAAAACTAAAAAAATAATAGCAAATATTTAGCATATATGTGGGTCTCAATATTATTAAGCAAACATTCAAATATTTAAATATTATATGCAAAAATAAAAGACTCAAAGAGCTCCATTTAAAAAGTTTAAGAAAAGCCTTTCATTTTATATTAACACTCTGCAAGATAAAATATTTTGTAGATAAATTTTTACATTATGCATTTAAAATGAAATATTAAAATTCTCATTGTTCTTTTAGCCATAGCAAAGGCCTCATTTTATAGAATTTTGAATAAAACAACCAATAAATTCAATTCAAAGCTGAGAAAATTTTATGAAAATGGATTTTACTCTTGAAATTAAATAGGAATGTACATATGTACATATGTATGTATATATATAAATTAAATGTTTCACTTTAAAATTAGTTCTTTTTGCTTTTTATTTTTTTATTTTTTTTATTTTTGCCATAACCAGGAGGCCTACCTTCACAGGTCTCTTTTAATTCATTTAGTCATTCCATTGAGTTGTCTATAATTAAATCGTTAAACCAAACTATAAGATAAATTGACTGTTAAGTTGAACAGAATTTAACATGTATGTTTGTAATTCAGGAATTTAACACGGAGGTTTTAAATCTGATGAAAACTACATACTCTCTCCCAAAATAAGCACATCCACAAAATTTTGCATAGAATTTAAGGAGTTCTCTATATGGAGAAACTCCATTATCCCCTAGATGCCCATGGAGCCCAAAATAAATACATAGTTAAACAGAAAGAAGACATACAAACATCTATATAAAATGCCATTTACTAAATCTGCAAAAAATACCAGGTAATGTCTTAGGCACTCTATATATTTTATTCAATCCTTATGTTAACCCTTGTAAAATGTATAGTATTATCTTCACTTTACGAATAAAAATAAAGTTGAGTAAATCACACAGGCTATATCATACAACCTAAAAAGACACAATTTGAGTTCTTTTCATCATAATATTCTGCAACAGCTTTTCTAGAATCATATGAAAACATTAACTGTAGAGTAATAATCTGAACTAATATCCCTTGCTTTTCTTACTTGACCTGAATTACAGAATAACACCAAGTTTTTCTACAAGGTACATCCATTCTCATTAAGTGGACTGCCCTGGAACTCACAAGGGGTCCAGTTTTCCATCCCTACTCCCAAGAGAGTATTTAAAGCCTATTAATTAGGTTACAGTATTTTTTGGTGTTTTTCCACTATGCCCCATATCCTTAGAGCAAACATAAATCATAAAGACATTAAAAATGCATTCAAAGCCATTTTAAGTTCACTGTAAAAATTCAGCAGCCACTCAACAATGTTTTGTTTTCTATTTTAGACAATGAGCTACTCATTTTTCACTCTTGAGGTCTTTAAAAAACACTAAATTGTTCAGCAATGTACATAGAATTCATGCCTTTAAGCTCTTTTTCTGTGAACCTCTTACATGTTTTATAAACTCAGAGCCAACTAATCCTCAGGGAATATTTAGGCCTTCAAGAAAATGAAATTACTGAGGCAGCCAGCTCCTAACATCTACCTATTAAAATAAAATATAACCAGGTCTTTAACTTTTTGATAAAGCAAACAGCAACCTGGCTTTCAAACTTTTTCCATCCTCTCATTGAAAACTGATAAGTACATGCTGAATGATAACAGCATTTACAGTTTAAGTGAAGCAACATACACTTCAATTCGTCCCAAGTACATGTTGCTGGGTTGGAAGTTATCTGTTGCCTTGTAATTTTAATGCATTCATTATACACTTTCAAATACAAATCATAAACTTCAATTTTAAAAGATTTACATTTTAATAAATATCAATCATCAATGAAAATTTGTCATCATATATGTTGCCATCAGAATGGACATAAATTCCAGAACTTGATAAGATTCATTACTTGGGGTGATTTAAAACTACTTGTAACACTATAATGCAAAACTAAATTATGCAACTAATATAACATTCAAGGATTATTTTTCTTGATATACAGAAGATTTATACAGATCTATGATAAAATACTGAACTTCAATAAAAAAGCAAGAACCACAACTATGAATAGAGCATCCTCTCCCTTACAAGTATGAAAGAATAAATGTTCAGTATTAAGAATTTGATATATATATCTACAGAGAAATAAATTATAACTTAAAGACCTCCATAAACATTATAATATATTTCTTAAAATTCATTTTTATATATGCATTTCATTAATTTAATTACAGAATGGAAATGATAATGTATTTATAATTTTTTTTCATTTTCTATTTATATTATAATTATTTTCTCATGTCATTGAGAAATGACATTCCTTGAAAACATCCTATCAATATTAAAATGAACAAATCCTTTAGGGAATATGTAGGAAGTATTATGAAGTAATATTCAAATGACTTTCTATCATACACAGATTTTAGAACATAAGGGATTCCCTGCAGAGAGTAGGACAAAGACTTTGTCCTTTAAAATACTTCCTCAGTCTTGATATTGCCAACTAAGAAGTGTTTTTCTCAACTTTTGTCCTAGATTTAATTTTTTCTGAGTAAATGTCAAACTACCTATGAAAAATTCTGTTAACATTACTGTCTTCAGAGAGTTCCCTCTTTGTGATTTCAGAAAAATGATAATTTTATAAATTCAATATAGATACTCAGTTACCAGGGTTTTCTTCAGTTAATCAGGTTTTTAAAATCCTTTATTAACTATATAGATTGACCAAAACCAACAGTTTATTTCTATTTAAAGAGTTCTGGTCACAGTATGTGTGCTATTGTTTAAATATATACATCCACACTGACAAGAAAACAAATTCCCCATTCTTAATATAGAGACTGTCTCCAGATTATATTTTACAGGTCTGAGGTTAAAACTCTGTGACCTTCAATCATCCTAGAAAACTGAATTTTTTGGCCAAAATTATAAACAGTCAAAAGTTCTAATTTTAACATATTATTAAAAAAAAAAGGTTATAAGATTTAGATAAAGGCTATAGCTTACCTCAGAAGTTTTATAAAATGTTAACTAAGAAGAAAATCCAGTTATACAGTAGTATACAAACTTGGAATTACTCATCCTCATCTAAATATTTGTTTGGATCAAGGCAAATACACACGTGGATTTAGTTAAAGCTATTTGCACATACTGTTATAGAAAAAAATCCTAAGGACTGTAACTGTCCTGTACTCACAAGCCTTAGTGCATAATGGATAGAGTCCAAAGTCCTTTCTGGATGAAGATATGCATAGCAGGTCAGTTGGTCATCAGGCCCCAGGTCATCTATTGAAGTTTCCCTTCCCTATGTCTTTTCTCCAGCCCAGCTGTCCTCTTACAATAACCACATTTGTTCTCTCCTCACAGTTTTGCTTATAATATTATAAACCATTTGCTCTATTCCACTTTATCAAGTTCTAAAGAAGAGCCAGGCCTTTGAGATCTGTTCTCAGGTTCAACTTCCTCCATTAAACCTTCCCTGACCACAGGACACGTACTATACTTGTTATACATGTTGGTGCTTGGCTATATTCAACTGGTCATTCTTCTTGGACTACAACTGATTGTCTGATGTACACAAAGCCTCCCTCCCTAACAAAATGTAAGATACTAGAAGGCAATTATAAAATACCCCAGGTGCAATACACTGAGATGCAGCCTAGTAACAACATACTTCTTTATTTGAACTTTTCTTCCTTCCTGAACTATCAGTCTATTGCCACAAATGCTACACAAGCTGCAAACCTGACACTATAGATGTGCCCAGAAGTAGAAATAAAATGGTTTGGAAATAATTTTACTGACTGAAATGTAAACATGATCAAATGCTTATAATAAAATTTCCACATGACCCTGTACTTCAAAAGAGTTACATAAATAAAATAACCAAGAAGCAAATCATTAGTAAGAGTTGAATGCGTTTAATAGCCACTCTCATGAGAAACACAGTATAAATATGCTTAAAATAAAATATAAAAATATTTATCTAAGTCTAAATCATTTTTACAAAGTTAAAAGAATGAGCCCCAAATAATAGGTCTGGGGTTATTAATATTATTAAAATATGCTTAGTCCTTAGGAAATATCCAAATTTGATTATATGAAATTTATGCATTATCCTTCTTTCTTTTGAATCTTGTCTCCAACCAGTCCTATATTCGTGGGCATATTTCACATTATAATTTCTTTATTCAAACTTTGATACAACTTTCTCTCTCAGTTAATGGAAATCTTTCACAAAATAAGCAAGTTGGTATCATTTTAGGAAAGTTACAGCAACAAAAACACTGAAAAATCCTGAGTGCCTGCTAGACAAACTCACTAAGTCATTCTCTTCAATGTTACAGGGAAACTAACTCAAAATTTTTTCAGTAAAAATATTAACAATTTTCCACATCCCTGATAAACAGTTGAAACTATGAATCTTAAATCTATAAATGTCTAAAATCTACTATATTTATTAATTTAGTATGCAGGGAAGGCTACCATCACTAAATAGGCTTCAACTATTTAAAATATGAATCTTTGCCTAAGATCAAGTAAAAATGCTAAAACTTTGCTTCCCAAGAAAGAGCAAGCAAATGAAAATATACAGTCATAGGAACCATGAACGAGCATTTGATTTACTCAATAGCCTAATGTACTTGATGATTTCATACCTAGTGGCCTGACTCTAAACATCAAAAGTGTTTATCAGTATCTTGAATCCTTAGTTTGATAGGCATATTTGTATGTTTACTTAGTTTAGTTTTGTTTTTTTTTTTTTTTACTTCCCTTCAATTAGTATCAGTTCCTTAAGAATAAAGTCTTTAATTTCTTTATTTAGTTATTCAGGTAGACAATTCAGTGCTTTAAAAGCAACAGATGCTTACAACATACAAGTTGGAAAAAAATCAACATATAAATTTGTCCATGGTAGATTTATAAAGTGGGAACATTAGTAGAGGTCATTGAAGAAACTTTAAGTTCGCCCAAATTAAACAACATTTAAAATGGTAACTAATAATTACTATAGGTGGAGATTTTTGTCAGTTCATTCATGTAATCTCCAGTGCCAGGAATATTATAAGTGCAAAAATATTTGCTGAATAAATGAATGAATAATTTTGTCATAATTAATGGAGAAATCTTAATAATGTGATTTATACTGCACCACGTATCACAAATGTCTATTTAATTAAAACCCTATTGTGTAAATATCTTCATACCTTTACTTGACCTCATTGAACTTATTATCCATGGTAAGAAGAAATGGGAATAATTTTGCTGTCTTAAATTTGCAAACACTTTCTATACCTTATTTATTCTTTAGTGCAGAGTGGCTAATTTATAGCAAAAAGCTTAAAAGTCAGGCTGAAAGAATTCACTAGTGAAATATTCAACCCTGAAAAGTAGAGTTGTATATATCTTCTATCTTAAGTCCAACTGCCAGGGGAATACTAACAAGTGAATATTTTTCAAATCCTTTAATCCAATTCTACTGAAGTTATTTAGGAAAAAAAATTTCATTGTCTTAAACTGCACCAAGTAGGGGTATCAAAGAAATGTGTTCTTACACTGGAGGAATTCACAAAGATGTGTACATATAAAGCAGTTAGAACAAAACACAATAGCATAGACTCTTGTGAAATTCTGGGAAAATGACTAAAACTATGATTTAATCTTTGGACTTTAAGAGTAAATAATATTTGGATTAGTAATAACCCAGTCAACATGAAGTGCAGGACTCATGATTTTTTAGAACCCCAAATGTATTTTTATTTTTAATAGTCACTAGGAATAATGAAGTTACAAAATTAGAATTAACAAAGTTTATAAATGAGGTACAATAAATTAGTGTAACTAGATATTACCCAAATTTGCTAATCGTTCTTATCTACAACTGCTGTACTCTTTAAAATTAAAAACTCTTATTTTATACATTTAAAGAGACTATGTTAATTCAAGAATCCATCAACAAAAATTAATTAATTCTTAATTCTATCCTTTTTCACTAGAAATAGAGTTTGGCAGCACAGAACTTGTGATCCATAGAAGTCCTTTGAGTAATTCAAAATTTTTGGAGCATCTTTGTGGGTGAGGGACTGGGGATTGAACAGTTAAGAAGAGAGACAAAGACCTTCCTTTACAGGTCCTTTTCTGTAACATTCTCTAGTAAGGGATGACAAAAATTAACATACAAAGAATCTCAGTGCTAAGTGGTATAAGAACAATAAAAGTGACTGAGACACTACTGAGGGAAAAGAAACATGACTCAGGGGAATAATGGCTAGATATGATAGCCAAGTAAGGCATGTCTGAGGAAAAGGCACTGATACTGAGACTTTGTTGAAAATACTGTGTAAAAATGACAGTGGGATAGTCACTCAACAATCTTATTGAACTCTTTGTGCTGACAAAAGGAAAAAAGAGTTTAGAGATCCCTGGAGGGAGGATGCATAGCACCATCCAGTTATAACGAGGCGCCCAGGGTGACTGAGAAGTATGGAATATAGGGAAAGAAATGTGCAAGAAGGTACTAAGACAAGTGGAGGGCAAATTTTGTACAACATTATAAGCCATTTTAAGTGATAAGGGGCAGTTCGATTATAATTGCAATGGAAAGCAATTAGAGAGTTCTAAACAGAGAAGGGATTTTTTTTATTTTTTTAAACTAATATACTATCAATTAATGTGTTTACTACTGCTAGGCATTTTGCTAAATGTTTTACAAATGTTATTTGATCAATACATCAATTCTGTAAAGTCAATCTTATTATTCCCATTTTAAAGAATAGAGAGCTGAGGTAGAGGGAGGTTATGACATTTGCTTAAATCACAAAGCTGCCAAGTGCTGGGAGAAGTATTCTAATCCAAGTTTGCTATTCCAGCCTGGGCTCACAATTCTCCTGTTCTTTTAAATGGTGCTGGCACACACACAATACAGATGAACAGGCCTACAGGGAGAAGGGAGGATTTTGACACAGGGCACAGAAAAAATCAGTGGCACAGCTAGAAAAAAATATTCCTTGAAACTAAAACTACAGGATATTTGAGTTTTCTGTACAAGACATCTATTCACTTAAATTATTTTTATAATCTTTTAAAACAGCAATTCAGCAATTGTTACTCTCCACTACTATTTTCTCATTAAGGGCATAGAAATTACCTCAAACACCTTTGAATCTTCAAAATTCCTTAGCATAGTACCTTACAGAAAGTGGGAGCTTTAAAGGTACTTGTCAAACAAAAGAAATTATTACAAATAACAAAAAACCACGTCTTCAGTACCTGGCTCCAGGGGAAACCTTAAATGTAATAATGTACTGATGCTGGTTGATGCTGATGCTGATTCTTAGTGAAACCAGCTTCCAGTGAGAGTTTGTATTGACCTTGAAACTGTACTTTGAGAAATCTTGAAAGTGTCTTTAAAAGTTTTTCAAAATCTGGCACTAGACATTTTTCACTTTATTCATTTTTAGATGCATTTACCCAATTTTTGACACATCAAGTATCTAGTACTCAAAGCCCTTGCCTTTTGTTTGTGTTAACTAGAAAATTTCATAGACATATTGTCAGTTGAGTAAATATATCTCCTCCCATGAAAATTTCCTGCTCCCTTCTGAAATTCTCAGGAGGATTTGTAACAGTAACCCCTTTCAGTTAAGATCTGATCCTTCCTTGTAATTTCTTGTTTCTTTCAGGATAAAATGTAATAGCAACAGCTTTGATGTCTTTATCTTGCTTTACCCTTTCTTCTTTAAGAAAAAGTTCTTGTTCATTCTTGGCTCTCAAGACATGCTTTATGTAACATCGACATGAAAGGAATTAGAATAGAAAGACATATCCCTTTTTGGAACTGTGTCTATTTACCTAACATAAAAGATACAACAGTTTTTCAAACGCGTAGTGGAACAATGCTGTACTCTTCCCGATTTCACAGTGACATCTGAGCCATGACTAAACTATTTGACAAGAATGATTATTAAATAGGACATGAAGAAGAAAGAGAATATAAACTTGTCTTATTGAGATAACAATTAATGATAGATGCAATTAAAAATAAAAACATAAGTAATTAAAACATTGCTTGAAAGAGGAGACATAAATTGCCAGAAAATAATTTGAAATGGTTTGATTCTCTAATCTTTAAATGAATAACTTCATTTTATCAATAGTAATAACATATTTTCATATCACCTCTCCATTTTTGGTTTTGTTCATTTCCCACGCCAACCTCTCAGGAACTGTAAACAATCAACCAATATTTTTGGAATATTTACTATGGGTTCAGAATTGTGCTAGGCAAAATTATCTTTTACACAGAACCTGCCATCAAAAGAAATATTGCTGTTAAAACAAGAATAACATAATATAAGCAGTAAAAAAAATATTAAGAGCTAGATCATATGTCTCGATAACAATCCTACATAATAAGATTTTCAAGACAGGGAAGAGCCATATAAACTGAAATAATCTATGATAAAATTATAGAAGAAAAAGTTATTTTCAGCTAAATATTTAAATATGAAGACATAAATTAACAACTTAACTCTTTAGCTTGGTCATATGTAACCTGGCTCTCTTCTACTTCTCAGTCCTTGTATTCTGCCACAATCCCCACTCCAGTCACAACTGACTTCTTGTCATTCCTTGGCTTACTCAAAAATATGGCTCAGGCCTACATACTTCAAAAGGTGCAAAAATGAGTCTGAACCCAATTAAGAAACATTGCCCTAAACATTTTGCTGTTGTCTGAATCACAGTGGTGGGAATAAATTGTGTAAAAATGCTATGCCAATTTTATAATTAAAGCCAAAGCTAAATTAGGAAAAAAAAAAAAGTTTTCATAGAAATGGAGTTTGTATAGAAAATAGCCTCATATTGCTGGCTTTCAAAAGTATCACGCTGGCACACTTTTAAATATAGCTGTCTCATATCAAAATATTCTGACTCAGAAAATCTGTAGCAACAAAAGCACAACAAACATAAGCCAAATATTTGTGGAAGTTTGCATCATAGCCTCCCCCAACGTATTTCTAGCCATTCTCTTTTACCAGTGTATCCACTGGCCAAGCACAGTCACATATACATATTAATTACTCAATAAATGTCTATTAAATAAACATGCATAAATGAAATGAATTAATCACATCATTTGAGTTTTTTGTCACCATACACCAAAAAGCTTTTTAAAGGATATGTGCCTTTATTTTTTATATTTTTTTATTAATTAACAAAATTGATTAACATAATTTAATAAGTTTCAAGTGTACAATTCAACAGTAAATCATATATATATTGCACTGTTTGTTCACCTCCTATAGTTAGATTTCTTTCTGTCACCGCTTAATTGACCCCTTTTGCCCCATCTCCTTCCCCCAACCCCCTCCCCTCTGGAAACCACTAGTTTACTGTCCATGTTCATGAGTCTTTATTTGTTTGTTGTGTTTGTTTGATGATTGCAGATTTATATCCCACATATAAATGAGATCATTGAGATTTATATCCCACACATAAATGAGATCATGTGGTTTTCAACTTTTTCTTTCTGGGTTATTTTGCTTAGTATGATTATTTTGAGGTCCATCCATATTTTTGTAAATGGCAGTATTTCATCTTTTCTTATAGCTGAATACTATTCCATTGTATATATGTACCACATCTTCTTTTAAGCATGATTCGGTTTTTAGCCAGGTGAGATATGATATCCCAGGAAAATAACCTAGTTGTGTGCACTCACACTATTATGATTTTAACAGGTGTAACTAGTATTTGCTGAAAGAGGTTCACAAATTGGGTCTTGTGAAATTTTTGACATTCTTTATATTTCAAAGACCTTATAATCACACTTAATTTAGCTTTTAGAAAATGTATTATTGTTTCTCACTTCTGATTCTCCACCTGATGAAACATAATTCTTCAAAATCTAGGCTCAAATCTTATATAGAGCCAGCAATTTCACTTTTTTAACTCAATTTGAAAAATATTGGCAAGTGTGTAGAAAAATATAAGAATGTTCATTACAGCATTGTCTATAATAGAACATAAAAAGATGTTACCTGAGTCAAACAGAACTATGATGTTAAATAAATTGTGACTTATCCACTTATGACCACTATATACTAAGTAAAAATAATGACTAATATCCACTAAAAGAATAGTCACAAAATATGATTCCATTTTATACATTTATATATGGAAGTTTGAAAAATAATGTTTTCCAACATTGAATCACATTAAAATGTTTAAAGTGATCAGTTTGGGGTGGTGGGATTATATATGATTCAAAAAGAATAATTATGCATTTTCTAATTTTTCTATAATAACCATGTATTACTTGTGCTATTTTAGAAACAGACAAATAAAAAGAACTGTTATGAATCCTTAGCTTATCATATTTCCACACTTTGATTTGCCTTCTAAGAAGCACAAAATCAAACTGAAAGCCTGTCACTAACAGTATATCAGATCCCATGGAATATATTTTGTGCACTAACCTTATACCTGGCTTCATATTATCTTTACATTTTATTTTGTCTTCATCCTGGTTCCATCACTCATTTTTATTGTCTTATCTTTTTAAAAAAATAAGTGCCATGGTTTTAAATACCATGACACTTAACCAACAGTGTGGCATATCAAAACATGACTGAGAGGAATAATGGCTAGCCAAGTAAGGCATGTCTGAGGAAAAGGCACTGATACTGAGACTTTGTTGAAAATACTCTGTAAAAATGAGAGTGATATAGTCACTCAACAATCTTATTGAACTCTTTGTGTTGACAAAAGAAAAAAGAGGCTACATACCATCTCCAGCAGGTTCCCACTAGGTCTGGCCCTCAGCCTTGTGGGTTCATAAAGCTGATTTTCAACGGTCTTTTCAGGACCAGTTTCCAGAGACCAATGTAAAGCAGAATGGCAGTGTATTAGTTCATAGTAAGAAATAAATGTTTCACTTATACTAAATATCCTTATCAACATGACCAGCCAACTCCCTACATGTGGAATACTACAGAGGGAGCCAACTTATCAGAAAGTTGCTTGGTGGTCATGGAATTAGGAAAAGGGAGACTTTCAATGCTAAAGAAAGGTAGTTTAACTCTCAGTTAAGCTATCTTTAGGCATTCTTAGACACATAAGAAAGAGATGGTCTTGCCAAAGATCTTGGTTTTAAAGAAATAGTGAGGCATAGTGAAATGGTTAAGAACATAAGCTTTGGAGAAAGGCAAAGCAATTTTCAGATTCTAGTCTCATCATGTTCTCTCTATGTAAACTTAAACTCTCTAAGTCAAAGTTTTCTGTAAGTTGTATACGTAGGTTACATATAGGTAGATATAATTTAAATTACTTAAAGATAAAGATGAGGATTTTCTATACTAAGTATAATTGTTTTAGTAGACAGTGTTAACTCATTAGGCTGTAAAAGAAAATGGTAATTTTTTAAACAACTGAAACCACCTATGATCTATCAGATGTCTTCTTTCCTACCAGATATTAGGCTCTCTTAACAATATCTTAAAAACTCTGAGTACTTTTAATTATTTCAGGAGAGTCATTTTCATATTAAGACTCAATCCTCTTCATTTTCCAATTTTAAATACCTATTTTTGAAGGCTTTCTGTATGCACAGTTTACTAGTAATTCTATAACAGACATCTCAAATGTGATCCATGTACTTGTGCTAGTCTGATAATTGATTGTTACTGCACTGCAATAGGATAGGAAGCTTGCACCAGACTGAAAATCAACTCCATTACTGAGCATAATGTGTAGTTCAAATGAAAAAAAAAAAAAGACAAATCCAAAATTACATTTAGAATCGCAACATTCTTCCCTCAGTAATTAAAAAAGTAAGAAAAAAACAATAAAGATGTAGAAGATTTGAAAAATACTACCACACAAATTTGACTTAATTGATGTTTACAGGACGCACCACTCAACAAAAGCAAAATGCAAATTCTTCCAAGTATGTACGGAAAATATTTTCAGTTAAATGAAAATGAAGACATATAAAATTTATAAGGTGCAACTAAGGTGGCATTTAGAGAAGACTTTATATCTATAATTACTAATACTAGTGAAAAATAAAGGTCTAAAATCTTTTATATAATATTCTACTTAAAAGTTTTAAGAGAAAATTAAACCCAAAGTATATAGAAGGAGGAAATGATAAAGATAAGATAGAGAAGAAATCATTTAAATAAAAAATTAAAAATAGAGAAAAAACAACAAATCCCCAAGCTTCTTCTTCTAAAGTAATCAAGAGCCATTATAACACTCTAGCTAGAATCATAAGAACAAAAAGAAAAGACACAAATTATCAATGTCAAGAAAGAGAACAAATCATTACAGAATCTAAGAACTAATAAAAGGCAATAAGAATATGTGAATAACTTTGTGGCATCAAAAGATGTTTAACATCATCTGTCTTTGGGGAAATGTAAATCAAGATCACAGTGTGATATCACTTCCCACCCACAAAAACGGCTATAATCAAAAAGACAGACAACACCAAGTGTTAAAAGGATGCAAAGAAGCTGGAGCTCTTGAGAACTGCAGATGGGAATGTTAAGCAGTACAGTCTCTATAGAAAATAGTATGGTAGTATCTTACGGAGCTAAAAATATACTTACCATATGGCCCACTCTACTCCTAGGATTCTATCCAAAAGAAATTAAAATATATATCCACACAACCATGTACGAAATGTTCATAGCAGAATTATTCATGATAGCCAAAAGCTAGAAACAATTAAAATGTCTATTAATGGGTGAATAGGTAAACAAAAAAAAATATGGTGCATCCATACAATGAAATACTATTCAGCAATAAAAAGGAATGAATTGCTAACACATGTAGCAACAGGGAAGTGAAAAATGCCAGGCATAAAACTATATATTGGTGCCATTTATGTGAAATGTCCATTATAAAAAGTTTGTAGAGACAAAAAAAAAAAAAAACAGAAAAATGGTAGGGCAAGAGATGAGGGAACTTTTAGGAGTGATTAAAATGCTCTAAAATTGGATTGGGATGATGGTTGCAAAACTTTATAAATTGGCTTAAATTCATTGACTTGCACACTTATAATGATGAAATCTATAGTGTGCAATTGTACCTCAAGAAAGCTGTTTGATTAAGAGAATGGGGATCACAATACTCTATCTAAACATATAAATACAGTGTGTGTGAATTGATGACAATTTTTCTAATAATTTTCAAAAAAAATTTTAAACTTGTATGTATTGTTTCAAACACCATTTTTAGAAAATGTTCCCATTTCCTCTATGGTCATTATTCATTGAAATTATTTCTGAAATATTAGATCTAGACTCAAACATCATTTCTCTGATTTTATTTATATTTCCCTGTATCATAGTTTTTCCTCATTTGTCTTCACAAAGTCTAATGATAAAGAAAGAGTTTTAGCAATTTTGTTTTAACAAAAGTAAAATAAAGCTCAAAGAAGTGTAACAAATTTTCTAAACATGACTGTGGTGGATTTCTTAATTAAGAATATTAAACCTAATATCCTTTAAACACATTGCCTATCTGCTGCTGAATCAGATATATTATTATTGCAGATACGAACTATAAAATGTAAACATTTTTTGTCCATCCTCTCCCTATAGGTGAAAAAACACAAAATATACCTGCACATATGAAAAGAAGATTAAATCACACTCTATTGTGGGCTCTGTGTGTGTCATGTCTGTGTGCACTTATTTCAAATTTGTAACCATTCACGCTTTGATACCATAGTAAAGAGATTAGAGACCTAGCCAAATGTACCCTGGTCCTGGGCTATAAACAGAAGATGACACCAATGGGAGCCAATCTGCCTAAGCTAACAATTCAGTAGGGTAGCATTATCTGTCAAGTCATAATTATGAATATCTTTATGGTCCAGCTTGAGATATCTGTAACTCTTTTAATCAGTCTCAAAAGTGATCCATGTGATCTGAACAAAGCAACAGAAAAAAACAGTATGAATACTTTATAATCGCTTCTTTCTTCCAGAATGCATAATCAAGGTTTAGCTTCCTACCACTCCCCAGTCAATTAAAAGATGGACAGAAAGAGAGATCAACCACTGAGAGTAATAGCTGCATACATGCTATATAAAGTATCCATGAATTTTGTGGGGAAGGTATTTTAATCCATGTATTCTATATTTTTTAAAAAATCTAACATATCTTTCTATATCCTAGAAAGATAGCACTAGAGACTATATTGGAGAGAGAGAGAATTAACAGAGAAAGAAGCAGATCGTGTAACTTCTAAGTTATTATCCCCTCGGTCTTGATGCTTGCACTGAAATAACCTATCTTGTTGCACAGAATAAACTCCCTAATAAAAAGGAGGAGAGGGGTAGTGGAAAGTTTCTATGAATAATTGACTGCTGCTATAAATACTTGAATTACTATCATTTTAGTGGGTTTTTTTTTTCTTTCATGAAAGGCATATAATAGTGGTATAATTTGCATGCAGTAAAATGTAGCAGAACTGCGGAGAAGTCTCAAAGGATCAAAATTATGTATACTCATGATAAGAAATAGAGAAGACTATGATTGGATATCTCAGGGTAATAAATAGTGAGGGGGAAAAAACATAAGTCTTCATTTAATCTTGCTTTACTTTTGTACAAATATGCAGTGACTGGGTCACCATAAAGTGAAATAAAAGAAATGAACTCATAATTTCACTAGGTCAAACAGGCATTTTGGGTAAGTAAGCACCAAGAAAGAAAGACTGGGTAAAAAGCATTTCCTCTCTGAGCAAACCTATATAAATTACATTTTCTGAAACTACTTAGATTATCATAGAGAGAAAATGCTTTGATAAAGGGTTTCTTTAGTAAATGATACTTAGAAATATCAGATAATTTATGAAGACTTTTTCCACCCTCACTGAAATAACCAAAATTGTATAAGGGAGCTATGAGAGGTTAAGCAGTGACATGTCACCAAAATATCTTGGTTGCCCAGCACAATTCACAGAACTCCAGGAAGGGATAGTCCAGATCCGAAAAGAAAAAAGAAAAAACTACCAACATTGCCTTTTCTTAGAATAGCAGGCCTTTCTTTAGCTATTTAGGCAAATTTAAAAGGTGCTATAACTTCATAGACTTAGCTTGAAAGAAATATTTTTTCCCATGAAGTACTGTTGTCTTAATGGGGTAAAAATTCATTCATAACATTATTAACATCTTGGTCACTGTGAATAAGCTGATTTTAGAATCTATGTGTCATACCAGCAAATGTTCTCTCATCTTAATTTTTTACATACCAATAGAGTAGTTTTGACAGCCATAATGTTAGACAAGTAAAAAAATGTCCAACCAGACATTTCAAAAAATACAACAGCTTCAGAATGGCTTTTATTATATTACTTCCCTATTCCACCTTAAAGTCTGTTCCAAATCAGCTAAAGCCAATGGTGCCTAGTGCAATTCCAGTACTATTGATTAAGGATTGTTGAACAAGTGCCTAATAGTTTTCATTCCAGGACATCTTTTTATCAACAGCTTACATACTGAAGTGTATGTAACCACCAAGTGTAACTTACATACTGAAGGTTCAAACACAAATGTGAATAAGAACTACCAAAACAAAATTCATCAACAATCAGGGCCCTTTCCCAAGCTTCCAATTACCATCAGCAGCAGACTCCCCTCTCCTCCCAGCTTGATTGCCCTTCATAGTTAATCAAACACCTGTCTATTCATCTCTGAAACAAATTGTGGTCTGTGAATGACCTGCTTATGAATCATCTTGAGTGTTTGTTAAGTGTATATCACTGTGCCCCACTTCAGACCTGTCAAATCTCAACATTTGGAAGGGGATCACCAAAATGTGCATCTTAGAACACCCCACCAGGCACTCTTCTGTACCCCAGAGTCGCAAAATCTTCTGAGTCTGGCTTTCCAATTCCTCTTGCCACTTCTCTAGTCTGGAATCTTATCACTACATATCAAAAAGCTGATAACAGTATGGCCATTTATCTCTTTGCCTGTAGTGATTTTTCCAGGATCCCCTGCATACTTCTGTAAATGTCTCGGAATTCTTATCACAATTCCTTTATGCTTGAAATTCTTAATTGATAATCATATTTCAAGACAAATCCAAACCTCCTACTGAGCATTTAAAAACTTCTATGAAAAGACCTCATTGTGTCTGGCTCACTGACATTTCTCGTAACTTTATTCTGGAGTCTCTCTGATCAGTTGTTTTGTTTTGTTTTTCGATTACAGTTGCCATTCAATATTATTTTATATCAGTTTCAGATATCCAGCATAGTGATTAGACATTTATATAATTTATGAAGTGATCACCCAATTAGTCTCGTACCCACCTGGCACCGTACATAGTTATTACAATGTCATAGACTATATTCCCCATGCTGTACTTTACATCCTGAGTATTTATATTTCATCAACCATTCACCTTTTTTACCTACCCCCCCCCCCATCCCCTCTCCCAGGTAGCAACCATCAATTTTTCTCTGTATCTAAGAATCTGTTTATGGGGTTTTTTTGGCGTTTATTTTGTTCTTTAGATTCAACATATAAGGGAGATCATAGGGTATTTGTCTTTGACTTATTTCACTTAACATATTATCCTCTAGGTTCATACATGTTGTTGTAAACACCAAGATTTCACTCTCTTTTATGGTTGGGTAATATTCCAGTGTAAGTGTGTGTGCGCATGTGCGTGTGTGTATGTATAAATACACACACATACATACCACTATTATTCAGTCATCTATTGATGGACACTTAGGTTGCTTCCATATCTTGGCTATTGCACTGCAGTGAACATAGGGGTGCATACATCTTTCGAATTAGTGTTTTGGAGCTTTTTGGATAAATACCAAGAAGTGGAATTGCAAATTGGTGCAGCCACTATGGAAAACAATGTGGAGTTTCCTCAAAAATTAAAAATAAAACTACTTTCTAATGAGTTCTGATCAGATGAGACTCCAGCCTAATTTCTTGTATATTCTTTTCTCTCTCATCTCCATATCATACATTTTTCTCTTTATATGCCTTAAGGCTCCCCTTTAGTTTTCAAAAATTGAATACTTCTTACAAGAAGGAAATCCAGAATCTCTAAAGTGGTAGGGAATGCTATGAGTTACTAGATAGATTCAAAAAAATCCTAGTAGTACACACATTATTGTGTAATTTGGAACAAATTTATCTGATACCAGATACTTGGTACATTACAGGAACTCAATAAAAACTAATTTATTTTCTTCACTCTATCACTTATCATGCAGTGCAATAGTTGTGGTCTTTGTCTACATATTATATTTCTATGCAATCTATTTCTGCTGGAAATAGGTATTCATTTTCATGGGAAACTCATTCATCATGGTCCAGGTGTAGCTGACCTCTTCCTGTTATCACTACCACTATATGACACAACCCCAGCAAATCAGAGCACACACACACACACACACACACACACACACACAGTGCAGCATTTGGCTCAGGGATGGGCATTTTCCTCAAGTCAATCAGATAAATCCCTGGAAGTTTTGCTGGACCCCGAAGAAGTAGACACTAATCATCAGGGTTTCTGACTGTGTCATTGAATAAGTCCGGAGATGCCAGTGATCAGCTTTACTAGCATGTTAGAAAGTCTGCCCCCAAATTAAACCAACTAGGAGGAAAATGGGACTCTAGTGTGGAAAGGTGATGTCCTGACATCATTGTTTTTCTCTCTGAATCCATCATGCCTGAGATCTAACTGTATATTTTTTATTTATAAGAGTCAGTGAATTTCTTTTTGGGTTAACATAGTTTCCACAAGTTTTCAGTGACTTTTATACAAGACAGCCCTGACTGATACAGAAATATCAGGAAGTGGGATATTGCAAATAAAAGAAATTAAAATGTGAAGAGATCGAATTAACATAGGTGAAAACCCAGAAGGTGAAGGCAATACCTAGGTGAGACACTGACTTACCTCTCTGCTTTGGGGGTAAGAGCTTTATTGGTTAGAAGTCCAGCATTTCCATGGAAAGGCAGTAGCATTTTGCAGTGATTCATATGGGAAGAAGATTTGTTATGAGCAGTGCAAAAACAAATGATAGTGGACTGTCATAACCACAGTTTTTATCTATTCACCTTGCTTATTCTCATCTCTTTTTGTTAAATAACTTATCTTTTTCATGGAAACTCCATTTCCTGACCCCTAATTTCAATCTTCACTTTCTACAGAGATAAACACATGACCCAAGATAGGCCAATCAGACACTGTAATATCTCATCACAAGGATAATCATGGATGGCACATGATTTTGTTCAGAGCAATCACAACCTTCCTTGGTACTTTAGCTGCAAATAACAAAAAAGAGGCATAGTCCTTTAATTCAAATTGCTAGCTATAAAGATAATATGAATCTATAACTTCCCTCCAATAGCCAATTCTACCACCAATCAAGAAGACACTGCCTGAGATTAAAGCCAAGTAAGAAGAAAGTATAGATGATTGATGAGGTGAGAATATGTAGCCTAATGACATCCATTTAGCCAGAAGGTAGCTATATCCCCCTATACTTCTCAGTTATGTGAACCAATAAATCCATTTTCTCTAAATTAATTAGACTAGGGGTCTTTGTCATTTGTAGCTAAGAGTCCTCGATAACACATTTGGCCAGTGTTTGCATGTCATCTCACTATGTTCTCTAGTTTTTTTCACGCATATGTTTCTTCTGATTAAACAGTAATATCTTTGAGGAAAAGGCATTGGATCATTAATTTTTTTTTATCCCTATAGTTCCAATAGAACATTACAACTCATTAAATGAAAATTTAGGAGGAAAAGTCAACAAATTAACTCTAAAGTATAATAAAAATTCACAGCCACCTATTCTTTCAGTTTATGACCATAGTTAATTACTTTTTTCCAAAAGTACTTAAGAGTGCACCAACCCAGGCAAAATATCATACAAAGAACTAAACAGCTCTGCTTCTACTCCCCTAAAAGCTTTTCAGTGATTTCAGTGATTTAAGCTTTTATGTTAAAGGCCTATTTCAAATACTAAAATTCTTCTTGAAACACGTAGTGTTGTAAACTCACAAAATAACTAAATTAGTCACAGTAATTATACCAGTGTCACATGACAACCTTTTTCGTGTCTTTAAATGCCTGTACTCCAACAGCTGTTGACAGTTCACCTCTCATCCCTGTGTCGTAATTTGAGAAGTATTTAATTCCATGACTCTGCTCTCTTATATTCTCTTGGTTTGATCATTATTATTCATAACAAAAGTTGCAGTGCTAAATATTAGTGAGCTTAGTGGGGGCAAAAACATTTCAATTTTGTTTCCCAGCCCATTTACTGCTGAACACACCACATTAAAGCAGAATAGCTTGAGAAGACCTAGATTCTGCCCAACCCTCCTTTTTATCTTCTCTATTCACTTAATTGAATAAAAAACACACTTCCATGATACAGGCTCCTATAAACAAAAGTATAATTAGAATATTAAAAATTCCTTTTTTAATTTTATAGAACCTCTGAGGTCTGATATTATATCAGTCAGGTCCTCCCAGGAAACCCCAGGTGATTCAAATAAAGAGACTTTGGTGAAGGCACTTCTCCAAAAAATAATAATAGCAAGGAAGGGAGAGGCATTCAGAGGCTAGCATTAGTAGAAAGTCATTACTACCTCAAGAACTGAAGGAACTAAAACAAAAGCATTAATTGAACCCAGGAGAGGTAAAACTATAGAGAAGTAGCCACCTGAAAAAGTGCTGGGGAAACAGCAATTGCCACAGATGGTCAAGGGGTAGAGAAGAAATATCCTAGCCTCTCTTCCTCTGCTCTTTAGTCTCCAGTCAATGCCTCTCCTTGGTGAAATACAACTGGAAACAGCCAACAAGGAAACCCAGGCAGGGAAGCAGTTCACAGAACTGATCAGAGAAAAAGAAAATGGATCAAGGAGATGAGGATGACAAAGAGAGAATAACCAGTTATTGAGTATAATCTTGACCTATTGGAATATCCATGGAGAAAGAGTTGAGGATTCAAATTTTTCCCATTAAGTTTCCCTTCATTGCACTCTATTCCATCATAGGAATGATGAGATAGGGGATGATGCCCGTGAGAGGACTACTATACATTTTCATCAAAAAACCTCTCTCTAACTCAGGCTGGCATTGGGATGTTGCCTAACTTCATTCATTGGATGTGATAGGCTTCCAATAAAATCTCTTGTTTCTTCCAGTCAAAGAGACTCTGTATTAATTTGTCCCCACAGGACCTTAGCAGTCAGAATTGAGGTCAGGGCTGTGGCAGTTTGTGGCTTTCATACTCATGGGGTAAGTTTTCCCATGTTTCAGTGGTCATGCTGTACTTCTTAGGTCACTGCTTGCCTCTTTCAGCCCTTCTTTCCTGCTCAATTATAGCCAGTCGTGCCATTCATTCTCTGCACTGCAGCACATGGCTCATTTCACTTGTCTCGCCCAAGTTCCACCTGACAGATACTGCCGCGATAGCATTCACTCCCAGTTGGAAAATTTGAGTCTTTTGTTTGCTTCGTGTAACTTCCTGTCTCTTTTCACTTATATTTTGAAAGATAATTCTGACTTTTTATTTTAAAATTTTTATCTCTCAAAGCTTGCTACTTTGCTTTATGTCTTGGAATACTTTGTAAGGTAGACTATTCACATTCTTTAAATCAATGCAAGCTATTTACCTCCCCATTAAAAAAAACAAAAACAAAAACACCTCCACCCTGAGATGAAGAATTTAGACGAGCATTTCTATTAGGGAACTGACTGAGAACTCCAAGGCTAAACTGTCTATGCCCAGGAATCTTCAGGGATTTTTTTCATTCAGTTCAATTTATTAAACATTTACCAAACACTATTTAACAGACACAGAATGTTGCCCTTAAATCACATATGTTTTTGAAGAAGGGTCAGGTGATCCCTAGTAGAATAATAGTGTAAATGGTAGTTGCTTCAAATGTAGGTTTTAAAAGGGGCATTAACAAGTAGGATGCTAGAGAAATGAACAAAAGAAAAGGGGGACAAGTTTAGCCAATGAAATTTCATTTCTGTGGAATTTTCCTTAAATTCCAACTTCATCCTCACTTGCTAGATTACATTGCCTTGGCATTTTGATATTCTCCCCAGATCATATTTCTGCCTGCTATAACAAACAAAATAACTCTTCTGACATAACAAGGTGGATAAAAAAAAAAAAAAGTAATGCAATAGGAAGGACGGTACTAAGATGTGAAATAGCAATGCCTGTGGCCTAAAGGTTTACAAATTGCTTCCCAGAGTTTGCATCACAGCAATTTTCACTCACTTTGAAGGTTTCTCAAGGACAAAGAATGTTTTCCTCTCCTCTCAAACAATTCCACTTGCAGCAGGAATAAGGTGTACTGTGTATATCCAGACACAAAGCTAATAAAGCAAACCTGATAAGAGGAGATTTGGAATTGAATCTCTTCCAAATGATCTTGTTCTCTCCACTGAGGAAGAAGCACTTAGTATATTAGTCACACGTTAGCCAACTATGCATGCAGAACTCATCAGTAAAGAAAGATGGCTTTAAGTGAAAATCAGAAATCTGAGATTACAAAAGAAGTATTGATAAAGGTCCTGGATCCTTTCCTCACTCACTTCAACATTATTACAGAAAATGGTCAACTTGCCCTTGCCTGTTCATTTCAAACTTTAGGACTCCATCTCTATAAAGAAAGAAAATGAAGACATCTACCAGTTAATGCCACTGAAGCACTGCAAGTTCATTGAAAGACAATTCTAAAGTGAACGTTACTGTTATTTGGGCAATGGCCCATGTTTATAGAGAACTCCCTCATAAAGATGCTCATAAAGTCAAAGCAGCCTGAGCCCCAATTCAGCAAATATTGAAAAGTAAAATTGGACCAAATTTAACTTATTCTGGGACATACAGCTATGGCAAAGTGAAAATGGTCAAATCACTAGAAATATTACATGCCACATATTTCTGTCATAGTACACTTACTAGCAAAACAGAGTAAAACAGGAAATCTAAAATTAGACCAATTTTACATAAGGACATAAAGCAGAGATTTTAAAGCTTTTTATTTCAGATATTATATATTATACTACCCCCAAATAACATAGTTTTAACTTTTTTCTTAAGATAAAATAACTCAAACAGAGAAACTTGCTTAGTATGGACTCACTACTTTTGCTACAGAGGAGTTGATAATGGCATTCCCTAAAAAAAAGAATATGATGATAAATTAGGGCATAAAAGCGGCTGCTACAGATGCCCAATAACCATTAGAAAATATTTTCAGATATACTGTTAACCAATGAAATACAAACTAAAAGATCCATTAGATGCTATTTTCACCCAATAGATTGGAAAAAATTGAAAAGATCAATAATATCCAGTGTTGGTGAGGGTGTGAGTAAACACATGTTCTCATACCCTGTACCTACTCTGACAAGGTTTGGGGGAAGGAGGCAGAAATGAGAAATTATGTCAAAACCCTTAAAAATATGTGCACTTTTCATCAAGAATTTCATTTCTAGAATTTTATCCAAAAGAAATTATCATTCACATGTTCAAATGTCTAATGTTATAAATTGCTTATAATAACAAAAAATGTTATTATAATAACAATATAAATGCTCATCATGAGTATATGGGTTTTTTGTCTTAGTATTTATTTTTGCAACAAGTGTGTTTTATTTTCCTACTCAGAAAGAATAAATATAGATTGATTTCTTTGGGACGTTATGAGGGAAATATAATAATAATGCAAAAGTTACAACAAAAGAAAACAGAATAAGAAAGAAGAAGAAAGAAAGAGGGAAGGGAGTGGAAGGGAGAGAGGAAGGAAAGAAAGAAGGAAGGAAAAAAGGCAAAAACATCTGGACGAGTTCTTCAAAACAGATTTGTTACCGAAGCATAATATTTGTAAATGTAACTTCAAAAATGCATAGCCCTTCTTCATTTAGAATCATATGGCATTAAATCACATGAACCAAACAGCTCGTGTCACAGTAGAGAAAGACTTAGAGACTTATATTAGGTTACAAGGTACAGAACCTGAGTCTTCCAACACTCACGAATGATCTCTCCATTCTATAACACACAGGTTCTGCTTCACCACAATCCTGTCCTACCTTTCCAGCTCCTATCCTAATTCACACTTCAATTATCATCTATCATCTTCTCTCTCTCTCTCTCTTTCTCTCTCTCTCTCTTCTCTCTCTTCTCTCTCTCTTCCCTCCCTTCTGCCTTTCCCTCTTCCTATCTATCTATCTACTAGCTAGCTATCTTCTATCTATCATCTAAATATCTACTTATATACCTATTTACTATCTACCTGGCTTTTAATCAGTATTCTAGGTACCCTCTCATCAATCTTCATTTCCTCTCAGCCTTCCTCCATCCTCCCCCTAGTCTGAAAGTAAGACTTTAAAGTTTTGATGAAATGGAATCATACTTTTTAAAAACATTGTAAGCACAATTAAAAGTTATTGCAGAAATCTGGCAGGGGACCATGCTGGTAAAAATTGGTAGGTAAGCAGTATTTCGGCTAGAATGAAGACAGGAGTAGAAAAGAGAAAGACCAAACAGCTCCATCATGAGACTATTTCAATCAATCAAGCATAAAGTAATATGAAGAATGTATGACATGCAAGATTTCATAGTCTGTGTATGTGGCCCACAGACATAAGGATATGAAGAAGTCCACATGGGGTTACACACATACGTAAGGAGATGAACATTGTCACATGGGTTTGTATAAAGTGTCACCCCACTGGCAGGCATTGTCTCTAACAAAGTACCAATAAAAAACGACCATTTTCTTATGTCTGCTATGTACCAGAGCATGTAGCTATTTTATCTTTCTCATCTTTAACCTTAATAACCTTGAATGCTATATATTATCTCCAATTTACAGAGAAATAAACTGAAGCTACTAAAGGTTAAGTTATTTGCTCAAGATCACACAACTAGCAAATGGAAAGTTTGATTAAAATTCTGGCTTAAACCCAAAGCCTTTCCATTGTGCTATATTTCCTTCCCATGACCTAGTCCAAAGTTTAGAGATATTGATCTCCCGACTTCCTTTCATAATCTACCTTTCATAAATTAATATAACAAATGTTGAGCTATTTTTATTTTATATTTTAATTAATGTATTCATGTTAAAAAATATTTGAGTACACACAATGCTCATTTACTTCAAGGCACTCAAATACACTTTCTACTGATAAAAATACCCATAAGGTCTAAGTAGAGAAAGAATAAAAATGACATATGTTGGTTGGCTGAGTAGCGCCCCCTTGCATTTACCTTAAAATGACTTGTTCAAACCAAATCCTAGTTTTGACTTTTCTTCCTGTCTATTCCTTCTAGTTTATAGTTGCCAAAAACACTGTCTGCTTACTTTTCCCAGAATGGAATCCTAGATTTTAGATGTAGCCTTATCAAAATCTACTCTATTTTCTTGATTCTTTAGCACCTTTTCCTTCATAAGCTTTGCTTGCCTTTTATTATACATTAAGACTAGAATAGCATCCAGTATTCTGTTACATTTTACATAAGAGTAAACCTAAAAGAAGACAGGTATAAGAAAATTGATAAAACAATTGTGAGTAAAGATTTGAAACAATATAATTCAGCATCATGAGTATTAAATTTTATCCAGATAATGATAAAAATTAATCCTAAAAATTCAGTTATTATCCTTCTTGCCATTAATTGCTTTGTAAATATATATATATATATATATATATATATATATATATATATATATGCCTAAATCCCTTGCAGCTTGTGTTCAAGAAATGAATTTGTTTTTTCCATTAGACCTGATTCCTGAACTGAGGTAAGTCGGAGAAGAAGACAGACATGACACATTCATTTGCTGGGATGGATTGTAGCGGAAGAGACATTGTTCTGAAGACAGTAGTTATTGCAGAAACTTCCCTGTTCAATGGGAAACCATTTAATTGGGCAGAAGCAGCATCAACTTAGTAGCCTATTTCTGTAGTGTGATGTTAGGGGTCCATTCCTTCCAACAATTCTATATGCTATTTAATATTCAGTAATACATCCCTTTGTGCACTGAGCATTTTTATCCATTTATATTTAACCATTTAACCATTAGAGTGAGATATAAAAATCACCTCTAAAATATTTTAAAATGCAGTTAATTTTTTATATTGCAAGCTACTTTTTCAAAACTCAAATTGTAGAAAAAAAAAAAAAAAGACTGACAAATCTTCTACATTCAGGAGGTTCTTTTTCTTCCAAGAAGATACTCATTTTATAATGAGAGCTCTCTTTTATGAACAAAATCACCTTGAATTTTTTTCAACTGTGTGTGTTCAGATGGAACCGGAGGGACGTTTAGTCTGCACACCAGAAGTGGGGAAGTAGGATACCAAAGAATCTTGTATCCCCTCAAGGAGGTCTCTGGCATTATGCATATACAATTAGGAAGATTTCAAAGTTGCTATCTATTATTGCCACTGAGGTGCCCTTTTTCAGTGGTTGCATCCTCCGTGTAGTTGATGGGGAGCCAAACAGTAAGGTTTGCAGAATTGGAAATATTGCCTTCATGGTGCCCATAAATATCTTGGGACCAGTTTGCTCAATAAGTCAAATTTAGCTTACATAAATAACTCCTCTATAAGTGTACATCACTTACAAATACAAACCTCTACCTAACCACCTAACACAATCACTTCCCAAGTTCAGATACCCTTACTAACACTGTTAAAAAACAAATCCCATAATTAAAAGTATCAACATTATGAGATAAGATAACAAATTTATCCTCAGTTCAGAGATGCTTGACATCAGTAATTCAGTGATATTTTTTTCTTCTCATGAGGTTTGGCATCCTGTAATATAAATAACCTCCCTTAAGTGCTGGGTAAATTCCTGTTGTATTAAGGCAGAATTATAATCTTAGCACCAAGATTATCGCTTAGATAAGATGATTTTCAAAATTACATATATCTTACTTAACAAATGAAGCAACTGTCTAGCTGTCTAAGTAATTTAGCTATCTAACACTCTAATTAAGAAAAGTAACTTCGGAAATGTCATTTATCCCCCAATGAACCTGTCCATAGAGAAAAAGAAGACGTTAAAGAATATAAAAGCCCTATCTATGAAGACAAAAGGAAGACAAATAAAAATATGCAAGATTTGAAACAGGCGCTAATTTCAAACATCTACTTCTTAGGCAGTTACTCAGAGTAGCTTACTCCAATTTGGTCCCAATAACACTCTCTCCTTCTTAGGCTATAGAAGCATTAATGGCTGCATAGAGACTCTGGTGAGTCGCCCATAGTTGCAATACCATCACTAATAGAAAAGAAAGCAGGGTAGGGGGTGGAGGGAGTGAAAAGAAGAGGGAGAAAGAGAGAAAAGAAAGACACTGAGAAGGAAAGAAAGAACAGGAGTTTACTCCCCCAGGAATTCCAACGACAAGCTTGTATCTCCAGAGTATTTCAAGTCCTTATTGAGTGAAACCTAATCACGTCAATATTTATAGGAGCAAGCCTTATGATACAAGAACCATACCACCATGTGGCCAGAACCTCTAAAATACCAAGACGTGGACTTCTGTCTGTTAAAACCTGTATCCCAGCTTATCTCTGAACCCTCATAAGTAAAATACATAGATAAAACACATAGATAAGGTAGTACTTTTGTAGGTGATTACGAATGAACTCAAATTACAGTTATATAGCCAAAAAGTGATTCTCCACCTGAAGAGTATTATAAACCCTGAACAATCCATCGTTTTATTATTTCAATTTAGTAGAATCTGTAAATAACAAGAGGAAGAATTGGACCCTGCTCTGTTTATTATTTGCATCACTGATCAGAAAACAGGATTTGTGCTTAACCTAGTTAAAAGATTTAAAATAATTATAGCTACCTATCTAGGCTCATACTCTAAAATGTTCTGAAATTGTGCCATCTTGTGGGAATTTGGAAAGATAACAAATGACTAGGTTCAAAGTTTCATTTTTACCTAATATAAAATGCTCCTGAAATTGTAAACATGAATGGATATAGTATCTATAACAGCATCTAACATGCCAAAGAAATTTTTATTTTTATTCCATATTTCATATAAAATAAGTTCAAGTAATTATATCAAATTATGGACCAAGCAAATCCATAATTTGATATAATTTAGACCTCATAGATACTTGAAATAAATTATAATATTTTCTTCCTATTCTCAGAATAATGAAGCCTTATTTTAAAGTTGATTGTTTTCATTTACTAGTCAGACTTTTTAGTTTTTATATAGTGTAAAACTCAAAAGTAATACTATTTTTATAGCAATCATTTGAACATTTTATTCTTTTTCTTTCTCCTCTCTTATACTTTAATGAATTTAAATCATCATCATATTATTATTCTTATCTTCTCACCCAGTTATTGTACTTTACATAAGTCTATTTTTTTCTAGCTGTGTATTATTTGAGATCCACATCATATGTTCGAGGCTAGAAAACAATGAAAATTAAATATCTCCTTTTTTACACATAACAAAGTCACTCAGGATGTTTTCCAGAGCCTGTGCTGAAAATGAGACAATGAACACAGCTTACCGGTTGCCTGTTTATGTCACTCCAAGGAAGTGATCATGGACTGTGAACCCTACCAATTCAGATGTCACTTTGCAGAACAGGGGGATGCTCCAAAGGGTACAGAAAAAGAATTTGATGTGCCTACTTAAATCAACATATGGCTATTTGTGGTCTCCAATAAGGGCAGTTTTTAGTGCAGTGTTTCCATGAAACTGGGTTTGAATAAAATCATCTTCGAGTTGATTCCAGTTTGTAGGGGCAACAGCTCAAAATAAGTTCAAAATGTCCAATGAGGGCATGAAGCAATGAAGGATGGAATACAGGTCCTTGAAGAGATATCTTTAAAAGGGATCAACAACAAGATATTTAAAGTAGATTAGTGACCAGGACAACTGCCTGTACCCTCTTTCACATTCTAAAATGATGTTTTGTTCACATTAGCTGAGAAAAATAAAATAAAATTTTAAAATTAAAAAAATATATATTTGCTGAATGTAGTGAGTTTTTCCCTCTCATTTTAGGGCTATAATTAATTGCCCCCCCCCTTTTAAAGGAAACTTCAAATGACCATAAAGTCAATTTACAGTTGCCTTAAACAACTAAAATACATTTTAGTTATTTAATAAAATAAATTTTCAAAATGTACATTAGTTAAACTAATAATCATATTAACTTATGTGTTCTGCACCTAAAATAGGAGTCTTAATGTGGAAAAGAAAGTAAACTTGAACAAGATTTAAAATTAGCCACTGAGGACACAGGCTTATAAAAATAATTAACCAATAATAAACAAGTACTGTGTTTTCAAAGCAAAATCAGCATATATCCAGAACCAGAGTGCTCTCACTTCACTACAAGTAAATTCAGAAGTCTGGACGCCTCCATCAAATAAAAAAAAAAAAAAAAGATAAAGTGGGTCATTGAGCTTTCACTCTAACAGATATCAAAAATCATGCAGCTTTACTTTTTTTGTTTATCTTGATACCTTCTACAAGCCTACATGTATAAGGCTTAGGAAAGAGCCTGGCACATGGAAAGCGCCCAACAAATGTTTATTTTTTTTTTCTTCAGAGTGCACATCAGTCAAAACTTCAGATTCTGCAAATGCACAGGAATTGAGGTGGGCGGAGAGGGAAAGGAGTGGCTGAACATTTAGCGATACAATTATCTAAATACTGGCACCTTGTGTTAACCTTTCCAAAAGGTCAAAGAGAATCCTTTATGCAACTTGATACAAAAAAATTCAATGTTCAATTGTTCTTGTTTCCTTCTCCAACTATGACTATTTAAATAAATAAAAGAAATAAATATCACCATAGACAACTGGCTACTTGGTACACTTTTGCTGTTGTTAATGAGAAAAACTTCCTTTGGGATAAATGATCATTTAAAAGAGAAAGAACTTGAATTCCACCACAGGCGAACTTTAGCAGCTGAAAATATTTGCACAATGCATGTAGGTTTCTAAGAAGGAAGCAGCAGACAATTAAATTCTCCACCACATTCATATTTGCTTGCTTAGTTCCTCTTCTCTCCTAAGGTGGCTATAAAATCCATGCTAATTGCCCGTCTACCTCACAGGAATGAAGCAAGCAGTAAATGGCAAGAAAGCAGCTGGAAACCCCTGAGTATTGCATATTCATGGGAACAGAAAGCTGCCCCACTTGACCTGGCAAGGCTGAGACAAAGCCCTGGACCCAAACCCTGAATCCTCAAGAGACTGGCAATAGGAATGCCAGGTGTACTGCAAAGCAGTGAGTCTAGAAAAAGAGCCCTCTGTGAGCAAACTGCATAGCAGCAGCCAGTAATATCCAGTCTTCTGGGGTGCTGCACTTATCCAGGATTGTTCTGCAGAAGGCTAGAACGTCATAAACTTCTTGTGAAAAAAGATAATTCAGTCACAGATTTTTGTCATTTATTGTATACTTTGACCTTTTCCCTCAATGTTAGCAATCACAGCTAACATACTGAATGTTAACCACATAATGATAACTTTGCATTCATTATCTGACTTAATTCTCAACAATTCTTGAGCTAGTTATTTTTTATTATTCTTTGCTTATGGATAAAGTAACTGAGACAGGAGAAATTAAGGAATTCACCCAAGGACTTGCACGGTGCAAAATAAGCGACAGAGCCGAAATTAGAATCTGGCATCTCTATAGAACTTGCCTTCAAATCATGATGGCTCCTGGATTTTTCTGTGACCTCCTTTTAAATTCCAAATATTTTTGTCTTCTTGTCTTCCTCTTTAGACCAATACCTGCTCTCTGAATATGATAAGGGCAGAAACACAGACAGACAGACAGACAGACAGACAGACACACACACACACACACACACACACACACACACACACACACACACACACAATGCAACTCTTAACCAGTTCCCAACTCTGGCTCTATTGATGCCAAGCAAACACTCTAGGAGGCAATAATTTTCCATGTCTGAACTTGGAAAGATGTAAGCACAGATCTCTCTACTTAACAATAACCGAAGGGAAATTTCAAGACATGCCCACAAGAAAGAGAGTTGAGTTTTCTCTGAAGGAACTGGCAGAATTTCAAATATATTAATTTATTTTATGCTTCTGTTCTAAGACTGTGAAATGTTTTTAAGTCTCTGCTAAATTTTACTCTAATGTAGAACAGTGGGGAGGTGCTCCATCTCCTGGGAATCACTTGAAAAGCTCACCGAAACTGTTTACTATGAAGTTTAAGAAACACCTGAAAAACACCACAAGTCCAGTCTGTCTCCCATCAGAGTCACTGGCAGACAGACCACAGACTGTAGAGAGAGAGGACTTCACAGAAACTTCTCAAATGCATTTTACATTTGCCTTGTGACCAGAGAGAAAGAAGAAAAGCAAAAAAAAAGAATTAAATGGCCTTTACCTGGCCTCATGCATTGCTTTTCGGCATAGATGTTCTCAGGCTTGCTTAGCTATCAAAGCAGACAATGCATGCTGTGTTTTACCTGAAAGGATAAAACAAAAATAATATGTTTGAAGGGAAAAAAAGTCTTTCAGCAAATTTATCTCCCCTTAGTGCTTTTAACTCTGTAGAAATGCTAGAGTCTGTAGCAGACCATCAAAGAATCATAAAGTGAGAAAATATATATTCATATGAATAAGAATTTAAGTTCATCTCTAGTTACTTTCTTTAAAAAAAAAAAAGAAAAAGAAAAGGAAGAAAGCTAAGGACTCCTAACAGCTCTCAGTCAACTATTACAATGTTTAATCATGATTTAGAACAGAAAAAAAAAAATCTCTAGATAAATGAATTATTCTTCTTGCTGCAAATTAAGCCCCTTGCTTCTCTTTCAATCCCCAGTGGAGATGAAGGATAATTAAACATATCCTTTTCAAAATTCCCTTTCAAATGCTTGAAAACAGTTATGAATCTTCTCCATCCTAATAAAAAAAAATCCTCAAGATATTGACTCTTGCAGAATCTCTTTTCAAAATGTACATTACTATATTTTATCTTCTTGACTCTCACATCTCTGGAAATTTATTAAAACCCAAAGATCAAAATTAGAGCAACTCCTTAATAAAAGTTTGAATAATAATAAATATCCTAGAATAGTTCATTCTAGTTCTCTAACATTGACTATTTCTGATAGCTTTCAAAATCAATTATTCACTTTGAACTTATATTTCTGTTTAAGTGACTTACTTGTTCTACCCAGGTTTTTGTTTATGACATTTTTCTAATTTAAAATAAAATACTCTGCTATGTTAAATCATACTGCTCCCTTAAAAATTAATCTCAATTTAGTGAAACTTTTTTTGATTTATCATGTGACACATGGAATTATATACCTCTTTTCCAAGTATTAGAAACCTAATCAAAATAGTGGCATCTCTAATTTAATGGAAACAATATTAATTCAATCATTTGTCAAATTACAAAAGTTGAGATGAGAAATAGCCCCTCAGAGGCAGCCAGATCTGAACCACCCACTCTGGAAACGAATCGGTGGAAGGACAGGGGATGAAATGTCTTGCTCAACTCTTGGTAATCCAGGCATGATCTCCAGTCCCAGTTCTTCCCATGTAGTAGCCCCTCTGCCACACAGCTACTCTCACGCAGAGCACCATGGGAAATATTCTGTGTATGGCTTGTTCTACATCCCTTCTATGCTATTTCAGATACAGAAACATCCTTCCTCTATCCCTGCTTCTCTTTTTTTGCCTATGACCTCTGTCTATAAATTAATTCAGCAACTTAATGAATGCCAAGAGTTTTATCAAGTCAAAGAGTAAGACAATAAGACAGTAATGGTGTAATTATATGCTAAGGACTTCTCATTTCCTTTCACCCTTTTAACAGAAGGCTAAGTACACAACCCTACAATTAAGAGATCCAAGATGCTGATAGATGGAACAAGAGGAAAGACACTACCTGAAGAAGATGGGCTGCTTCTAGGGATGAGTGAACACAATTACCCTGTATGGAGGCATGTCAAAGTACAGTAGAGAACTATAATCTGGTGATACGGCATCAAAGAGAAGTCTAGTCAATTTAAGAAGTCTTTATTGTTTCTATTTTTTCAAAGATTTTTTTTCAATCTCCTTCCTATTATTTACATCACATCATAGACTAATACAAAAATACATGTACATAGTAATACAACCATGAAATAGAAGCATGTCACACCTAAGAAGTTATCCTTAAGATACATAAGCTTGGATCCACCAGGGAATTATTTATTTAGTATCTGTGTCCTGTGCTAATACTTCTTTCCTTCTAATACAAAATGTGATCATTATGATGATTTGGTACTTTAACCACATTTGTCTGCTACATGTGATATCTCCTGACATTGGGGTTCTTTCTATGTGCGTAATTTACTCACATCTACTAACAACCTTAAAAAAAAAAAAATCATTAAGGAAAACATTGACTGCTTTTTATAATATGTATCTATACATCTAGAAATACGTGAGACATCTACATGTTCAAGAGTCTGAATAACATTCACAGGGTCATGAAAAATAATAAGTAATTTCTATTTCTAATGCTATTTGAATGAGTTCTATTTCTAATTGTCATCACTTGGACTAGTTCCAATGTACTTCTGATTTTTCAAATGTTACCACATAGGTTATCAATCATTATCTAGTAGAAGGCATCCTGTCACTTTTATATATTACTGAAATCTTTCCCTAGCTACAAACAAGTGTGCAAAAAAACCAAAACCAAAACCAAAACCAAAAACAAAACCTGTAATAGATTTGTGCTTTTAATTTATCTCTCTTCAAATATTTTTCAATGTTCACCTTTTAAATCATTTTAAAAATTACATGGAATAATGACAGATAGAGTATACTAAGGAGCCCTCACTCTGTCTCTATTACTCTGCTTGATTCAGTGTAACTCTTGTACAAATAAAACCCTGGCATCATAGATGCAGCCAATTTCCAAATCACTGAACCAGCACTCAAGTACCAGAACGGGAAATGAGCAGTAACCGATCCCTGAAGGGTAGTTAATGATCATGATGTCACTGGCTATAAATAAGTATGCCGCCTACTACATCTCAGGGCTATGAAGAGTGCCTACAGATAGGCATTACTTCAATTCACCCTTTCACAGACCCTGAAAAGCAAGCGCAAAACAGATTAGCCCATGTCCATATACTGATCTCAGCACCACCTGGAAACATAGGACACTCTGGAAAAACAACCAGGCTGACTTTAGGCCCAACTTCAGGCAACTTTGAATGTAGTAAATTAATATAAGCTCTTCAAAATTATATTCTTTAGAGAAATGGCTTTCATTGTCTACATACCTGTCACTATGCAAACTATAAAACATAGATATTTTTTGCTCAGTCTTACAACACCACCATTAAGACATGACTTATATCCATATTTTACAGATAAGAAAACCAAAGCCAAAAAGTAAAATGGCTTTAGTAAGGTCAAATGACAGGGCCAGGATTCAAGCTCCAGTCTATCCATATCTTTTCTGTAGATAACACACTGCTACAAATAAAAGGTATAATGCTGTAAAATAGTAGTATTTATTTTTAAAGTTGCAAAATAGAAAAATAAATAAATGTTTTCTTTTTTGCAAAGTTGGAAAATGGCAGTACTTTTTGGAATGGTATGTATCACCAAAACATTTGTCTTTCTTTTTGAGAGCATTCCACTCAAGCCAAAAACTATTTCATCTCAGCTGACTTATGGGGCAAAAATAAAAAATACATAGTCCAATGAAATGGAGAAGGGAGATGAGAGTAGTTAGTGTTTTTAATTTATGAAAGCATGATTACTAACAATTGTTTAGCTCTTAACCAAAATAAGTACTAGAAAATAGGATTATGGAGTTTTCCTTTCTCTTAATAAAAATAAACAGTCAAATAAGTAGATTTCATATGGAGTTAGTATACTTTCTATATTCTTCCCATAGAATTATGCACATTAAAATATCTTTTTCCATTGTGAATCCTCTTCAAACCTGAAAAAGGCACAAAAATCTAAACTAACAGGCAGCCCTATACTTAGATTGGTGTCTTGTCACATTATTCTGTAACCTTTAGAAACATGGCTAATATTCCACTAACATAAACATAAAATTTATGGATATATATTAAAACAAAATAATTCATATAAACCAAACTTTAGAAAAAACAGCAGCTGCTCAGTTAATCACTGAATTATTTTTCCTGAGCATTTAATAAAACAAGCTTCAAAATTATAGACAAAGAACATGACCTGGTTCTCTAATACATTTACAGTCTATCACTAGGACATCAAAATCTATGATTACAAAAGAATTAATTTAATCTGATCAACCCTCCTCCTTGGGTACTGGATTAGTCTATTAGGGCTACTCATAACACAATATCATAGGCTAGGTGGCTTAAACAACAGAAATTTATTTTCTTACAGTTTAGAGGCTACAAGTCCAAGATCAAGGTGTCATCAGGGTTGGTTTCTGATGAGGCTACTCTTCCTGGCTGGTAGATGGTTACCTTCTCATTATGTCCTCATGTGGCCTCTTCTTTGTGTGCATGCAGAGAAAGAAAGAGAGAGTTATTGCTTGTGTTTCTTTTTTTATAAGGACACCAGTCCTATGGTATTAGTGACTCATCTTTATGATCTCATTAACCTTAATTACCTACTTAAAGGTCCTATCTCCAAATCCAGTCACATCAGGGGTTAGAGCTTATACATATGAATTTTAGAGGAACTAATTCAGTTCATAACAGGTACCCAATGCCACATAAACAAGGAATTGCAGTTGCATATAAAAATAAGATACTAAGTATCAAAAACAAGAAGCCAGGGGGCCTTGGAGGGGCATCTAAAAATACTAACCAAGCATATTGGCCTTTTATGTAATGAACTGGTGAATTTAATCAGAACCTTTAGTTGAACTTTCAGTTGAACTAGTCAAGTAAATGTCCACATCAATTACCTTGAAATATAATACAATATACTAAAATAATTGTTTCTGAGTCCTTTTGAGGTACATCTATTTCCTTAGGGACAGAACAGTTACAAAACAGTCTAAGAATTACTTTTGGTCAGGTCTATTAACCATACTCATTTAACAGAAAATAAATTTTGATCTCTCTGAACTCTGTACTGGCTAAGGTTGTAGCTCACCCAGAATTGTGTGCTCCACTATTCTATGTGGTTCAGAAACTGTGCATACACCAAGCCTGCGTTATCAGCTTAGTGGGCTTAAAGACTGTTTTAGGTACTCTTTACATAAAAAGACAGAAAGAGTAGGTTCAGTTACTTGATTTCTTTAAGTTGTTTTTTTTTTTAAATCATAATAAGCCTACTTTGTAAAAAGCAATACTATAATAAAAGTTTACTTCCTGATGTAATAAAAAATCTATTTATGGATTTTCATAAATCAATAGCCCATCAGAACTACCATAAATACTAATAACTATGTAAAAGAACCCCTAGGAGAAAAGTAAAAATTCTAACTTCATGTTACTTTTCCAAAAAGCTTTGGAGAACATTATTGGTGTTCAGAACCACTTGAGCTTCACAAATACTTTAAGCATATCTTTTCATTTCACTTGAATATTTAGAATATTCAAAACATTGTGATTAGTTTTCAAAATGAAACTACAAATTAATTAGAAATTTAATCATTGTTATTTTAAGATAGAATAGATTCTCCTTTTAGGTACTGCTTATAATTAACATTTTTCCTAACTTTCCTTTCATGAAATATTTTGTTATTAGGACATTTAAAAACTTCTTTTCTAATTTTGCTATGCCAAACTAATTACAAAATGAATTTTTTATTTCATAATTCCTTACCAATTTTATTCACCCTCTGGGTACTAAATTATAATTAATTCTGCTCTTTTTCTTCTAACAAATTTATGTGTATTATCATATATATTAAATTTTCAGTTCTGTAACTTTTTTCATTTTATTGCTTTGCACAGTGACAATGTGGACTTCATTAAAAACATGTAATCCTTTTGCCGTGATCAAGGCATAATTGCAAATCTTTATAATACAATAACATTCATGTTCTTCATATTTTATTACAAGAACTCCCCATTCGGCATGAAAATTTTGGAATTCCTATTCTCTTAAATTACAATATGAGTATGGAATTTAAGAATTCCAAGTTCTCACGTTAAGACAAAACTGCTAATAAGCACATCTGTTGCTGTTTTTTCCTCCTACTACTCTAAGTTAAAATGTACTTACTCATCTATTTTTGTCAAAGTAATATTTATATTAATTTAGATAATTAACACAACCTACAAAATGATGGGTTTTTTAATCTGAAAGTGATAAAAATCTTGCGATACAATGAAGCAATAGCATTCTGCTGTGAAATTAGATTATTTGACCCAATCTACCTTTTCCAGAAATGTATTAGTATGAATAAGTCTTTAGAAGTGCAAAATGTGGTGTAGCAGGACAGGGATTAGTGGGACTAAAAAGAGGCATTCTCTTCTCAGATAGTGTTTCACTGGTGCTATTATGTTCTCCTGCATATCACATGAATCTTGGGAATATTCTCCTAACTTGTCCAGAATTTATATAGTCCCTTTGGGAGTTCACAAGATAGTATTATCCATTTTTTAAGGTGGAGTAAGAGGTAGGAAGGGTTCTAGGGGACAATTGAAAGCATTCTGCAAAAGTTTAGAGAGAATTGCAGTTGTAAGTGATCACTGAAGTCAGATCATAAACTACTTGGCACCTTAGTCCAAAATACAAAACGAGGCTAACAAATCAGCTTTGTAAATTAGCCCTTTCTCCCTAGTAAATGTAACTAGGTTTGTTAAAAATTATTTTCTCTTACTTAAAGCTTTTTTTACTTTGTTCATAAGCATGTATCTTCTTTACTGGAAACTGAGACCACCTTAAAAGGTCAACCTTTTAAGGTAGAAACAGTCAAAATGATCAACAACCAAACATTTTCCCTGAGATTAAAAAAAAATATGTCTCTTCTAGAAGGTAAACTTTCTCAAGTCTAGAACACTTTTGCTCTCTTCAGTGTTCTTATAATCTAAAAATAAGATTTCAAGTGGGCACTTTCTAATACCTTAAATTTTTGACCCTCAACCTTCTTAATTACTTCAGTTTTCTACCATTTTCTCTGTCCTTATTTGTCCTACTTTTGATGTATAAAGCTTCTCACTCCTTCTAAGTCTAGTAGATTAGGACACTAAACTCTGTGAGTCTTGGACTATTTTTTCTGAACTCCATGAAGGCAGAAGTCCTACCTGTTTTTTGAATCATCATTATTTCCAGAATGTAGCATAGCATAAATAAAAATGCAATGGTCCTATAACCTCCACAATTCCACAAACAGGTTTTTTGGGCTAAGGATTTATAACAGCTTTGATGTAATTCTTTCCCAGAGTTTTAACCCTTTTCTCCTTTGACCTGAGAATACTCTCTCAGGGCACTTGTGGTTAGAAATAAATGACATGCTATTTATAGCATTCTGTTTTTAGTAGGGGTGTTTCCATTTATAAAATATAGTAATTCTCAATTGGTGAAAATATCAAATCCTAGAAAACGTAGCATTCCTACACGTGATGTTAAATAAACGCTGGCAGTGAGCTGCATTCTTTTTTTCTAAATGGGAAAAGAGGCTGTGGTGGGTACCCTTTTGAGATCCCTGGCATCTTGTACTCATTCCTACAACACTGTATGATTGTCTTTTACTCCACTGTAAGATCCTGAGAACAGAGCCTCTGTCTTTAACTTTTATTTTCTCAATACCTACACAGTGTCTAAACCACAATAGAAACTGTATTTGCCAAATTCATGAAAAAAATATACAGGTCCTATGGTATGGTGACAATACCCCCAGCAAAATAGTATAGGAACTATGCTGCAGGAACAAGATGATATCTAGAACGGAGTCTGCATTTCCAATTTGTCAGAGAACTCAAAATTAGAGCCTGTGATAAAGCAGAAAAATGGTCCTTAAATATATTCACACCCTAATCCCTAGTTTTGAATATGTTACCTTACATAGCAAAGGGGATTTTTGAGATGCAATTAAGTTTAAAGACCTTGAGAATGGACTATTAGCCTGGATTATCCTGGCTGGTCCGATCTAATTACATAATCTTTAAAGAGACTGAATTTTTCCTGTCACGGAGATGGGACAACAGAAGCAGGATCCTAGAGATGCTAGAAAGGTGGCTTTAAAATTGGAAAAAGGGCTTCCAAACGAGAAAAATTCAGGCAGCCTCGAGAAGCTGGAAAATACATGGAAATATATTGTCACCCAGAGCCTCAAGCAAGGAATGCAGTTCTACAAATAGCCCAGGAAGACTACTGTAGGAATTTTACAAAACTGTAAGATAACAAATTTGTCTATTTTAAGCCTCTAAATTTGAAATAATTTGTTACAACAGTAATAGGAAACTCACTGAGCCTGAGTTTGCCTTCTCAGAGGCTGCATCCCTAGACACATCTGGTGTTGCTTATAATAAAATAACTTCTAAAGTTTTTAAATGAAACAACCAAACTAAGCACATTGATATAGGTACTGAGTCTTTCTTTTGGTAAGCATATTGGATATGATGCAACAAGTTTAAATGACTGAAGACTTTCCCTCAAAATAAGATATGTTTGCCTGTATCCACTCATCCTACATACTTTAGAAAGATTTAATCAGACTGAAAAGTTAATTGTTCAGCTTCTCAGAAATTTAGTAGAATACAAAGTAATTGATCTATCTTCCTTCCTCTATGAAGTATATAATATTTCTGTCATTTTTAGTGTGGATAATATATATTATTAACATGCATAAAGAAATATAACTTCTCTATCACCCTGGTTCAAATTAGAATTTCTCAGTTTCTCCTTACATTGCCTACTAGATGCGTGCCGCTTTAGACAGAGTGTCAGTATGGTTTGCAATCTCACTTTACCCTTATGAAAATTCTGTACTATTATTTCAATTTTATGATTGCCTGTAAAAGCGATTGCTCCATTGTCTTAGTAACATCAAGTTCTCAAATAATATTCTAATATTTTGTTTCATGAAAATAATATTCTATAAAAGTTTTGTCTAATAATTAATTACCTTCTTGTAACAGTGGTCACCATAAGAAAAACCTGAGCCATTTATTCCAAGTTCAATAGGAAAGTGTCATGTATTATATAATTTTCTACTCAAACCAAAGAACATGTCTGCCAAAGAAGGAGTTACATTGAGTACTGGTTATTATCATTAAGTGAAAGTGTTTCTTTAAAATACCCACCCAATGAATTCAGAAGCTGGTAATAAGCATGTCACTAATACGTGACAAAGATTACACTTCAGCCAATTTTTTTCATTTTTGCTTGTATGTTTGCCTCTATTTGTTAAATCATATAAAATAATTTACAAGTTATTAAGTCCACAAAGCATGATTATTCAGAGAAATTTGGGGCAAACTCCTTATTTCACTCTAGCTGAGGAGTCATAAAGCTGCAGAGTACCACAGAAGGTGAGAATGAGGCATAGTGGGAAGAGATCAAAGTTCTAAAACTCTGCTTCCCCTCACACAGCCCAGCAACTACCCTGCAGTCAGGATATCCAACTCTACCTCAGAGATGGGAGGTTTACCCTATCTAAGTTTAATTGAGAGGGTCTAAAATAGGGACCTCAAGAATGTTTGTCTTGGGAGTGGAGTTGAGACTCAAGGTTGGAAATTAGAGATTCAAGAGCAAGCAACATACTCAATTCTGGGATCTCTGCCACCTTTCCCTTGTCTTACTATAAGAGTCTGATGTACAGAATTACACTCTTTAGACAGGGGCCCAAATGACCTCATTAGGGGAACATTCTGTGGGTATTGATACTGGAGTTTGCCAAAGTAAAGATTCTAGCTTGCCAGATGCTACTGTTAACTCACTTGTCAAAAGGATCTGTTTTCACACACAGAGCTCCAACCAACATTTCTGTCACTCACTGTTAATGATAAACAAAAACAAGAGTCACCGTATCTTTGTGAAAATGTTTCAAATAAAAAGCAGAGACCACAACAAGTAATTTTTAGTAGTGGCTACTTGCAAAAAATCAGAAGTAGGATGAAGGATACTTGCTTTATCCTTCAATTGCAATTCTGTATTCTTCGGCTATAGTTTCAGTGAGCATATATTTGTTTAGTTTAAAATTTAAGATGTACATAATTTCCTAAAAGAAATCTGCTTTTTTCCTCTTGCCTTGGTGACCACAGAGCAGGTCAAACTTCAGGAAATGGTTCTCTTTTTATTTATAGGGTCAGACACTGTGTACTCTCTAGCATCTGTCAGAATTTGAGATCGCACAGAAATCTGCTGACTCCAAACCCACCACCATTCAGTCCCTTGGCTATTTAATAACATACCAATTAGTACATCATATTTTCTTTCTTCGTGCAGCAGATGGTGTCAGAGATAGTTTGCAAGACTTCTGCCTTCCAGAAAGATTTGATTCAGCTTGATTGGCTTCATGAATTGGTTATCAAGGGACGAAATGAAGACAAAAACGATATTATGACTAGACTTCCCAGTGGGTGAGCATATAGTGATCAAATTATTCCTACATACACATGGGATATTCTACAGTAGAATAGCTGGATTAACTACCTTGTGAAAATATGCAGCCAAGGCTCAATTCATTTATTATAATTTCTAGTTGATTCAGGAATACTTCTGATCTGAGTTATCCTGCCCGATGCTCAACTGCCACATATGGTGCGTGGCCAGCCCATTTTGCATCTTTGCCCCTCCTACTTCCCTATGTACAAAACACAATTACTCAGTTTTGCAAGGTTAAGAGGGAAAGGTCCTCTCCAGCACTCTCACACAAATTTAACTAAACTATAGCTAATTAAAAAAATGTGCAAGTTCAGAAATAATTTATAGTAAGTATTAAAATATCCATTTCAACAGGTGAACTTTGTGCATTTGCAAATGAAAAAATTAACACCAATAAATTGCTTTGGATACAGTATCGTCGCTTGTGTGCTATATTAATTTACTGCACTAATTAACTTACTGTCTCACACCAAATCAACATGTCCTCTCTGGGATGAACTCATATTAACATGACTATATATGACCTGCTATAAATTTTGTAAATTTTTCTCAATATATATACAGATATTTCCAAGAATTTTTCTACAGTGCAAACATTTTGCTATTTAAACCATTATACCAGTGTATATGATTAAATTTTAGCATTTTTAAGTACCATCAGTCCTGTATTTGAACTCTTCTTTTTTACCTGTTTTTTTTATTTGTTTGTTTGTGTGTGGGGATGGTTTCCCCTTTGGTTTCAGGAAACAAAATATACTGAACTTACTACACAGGTCAAGAATGGTATAGTAGAAAAGCAGAGATCTCACAGAATCGAAGAGTAAGACACTGTAGTCAGGTCTCATGGGGACAGAAAAAGGACTAGAGATAAGATGCTTTTTCTATCTTTTAGAAATCACAGTGTTTCTTCCATCTCTGCTTCTCTTTTCCATTTGTCTTAACTTTGCTCTATCTCTATATTCCCTTCTCTTCTCTCAATTTATCTGAATTATAGCTCAGTATGGCTACCTCAGCTGAATATCTATAATATTTCAAGTGCCTGTGACAAACTAACTGCAAAGTCATAGTTCAAATTCTTGGGAAAATGTTTCATTTTGATTGATTAGTTTTCCTTGGGAAAGTTGTTTCTTCCAGATCCAACCAATCATGGACAAGGGAAACATGTGGTCCAAGCTTGACCACTTGGGCTTCCCCTTCATCAATGACTATAAACAGAGGCAGTTCATTTATAAGAGGGCATGAGATCCTTCCAGTTTCAAAAGGCCAAGTAAATTTAGAACTTCTCTCTTTAAAGCTACCTCTTAGAAGTCACTGAAGAGAACAGGAAGAATAAGAAATAGAAATATATATCTATAGTCAACAAAAATCAGATACAACTAAAGGCACAACTCAAAAAATTATTGAAATCATGATTGAAAGCATTAAAGATCAGATAATGGTTCATAAACATGTGAAAGGAGAACACATGCTGCTGTCGATCTCAGAAAAGCAACATATTCAAAATTAAAGGTCCCTCTTTTCAGCTGAAAACTAAAATCCTTTTATTTCCAACAGTAGAAAGGGCTAAACAGACTGATAGTATGAGCTTTCAAGGAAGCTATTCGGTTTTGAAAACAGTAGACAATTCTGAAGAAATCACATAGGCAAGGCACACTTGCAGGAATTGATCTGTTGATGAGCAGCAAAAGAAAAAAAGAAATAGTATTAACAGCCCCACAGCTTCATCTCTCCTTTGGTTGGGAAGAAGTCAAGGCTTAAAAACCCTTATACAAATTCATAGATAACAGAAAAAATTCGTGCTAGCCTTCAACCCAGCTCTGGCTTTTTTCTATAGAGAGAAAAATCTGGTCCAAGACAAACTACCTTTATTCAATGATGAGTAGTTAAAAAGGGCACAACATAGGACATTTACAAGGAAAGTACGTAAGAAAAAGAATGTGGGAGTGGAGGAGCAAAAAAAAATTTGCTCATGAGGAAAACTTTCCTTGGAGCATTTAAAATTATGACCAAACATGGCACTAATATAGCAAAACAAAACAAAAAGAAAAAAAGAAAAAATGTCATTGACAATGTTTAATAAACAAGAAAATAATTAAAGTATCCCAGAAATGAAGATATTTGCAAGTAACACACACAAATACATAAACACAGAGACACTATAGACAAGCTAAATAATAATAAAGGAAATAGAGTATAAGTATAAGAAGAATATATCAAGATAAAAGGGAATAGCCCTGCACACTGTTGAGTACAGCCTGCCCAATCAGGGAACCCCTATGTTCACTGAAGCATATTCACAATAGCCAATATATGGAAGAAACCTAGGTGTCCATTGATAGATAAATGGATAAAGAAGATGTGGTATGTATAAACAATGGAATGTTATTCAGACGTAAAGAAGAATGAAACCTTGCTATCTGTGACAACATGGATAGACCTAGAGGCTATTATACTAAGTAAAATAAAGCAGAAAGAGAAGAAAAATACCATACGATTTCATTTTTTTGTGGAATCTACAACAAAATAAAATGGAAACAAACTCATAAATGTAGAGAAAAAACTGATGGTTGCCAGAGAGGAAGGAAGAGGAGAAATGGGAGAAAAATGTGAAGGAGGATAAGAGGTACAAACTTCTAATATAAAATAAATAAGTCACAAGAAATGTAAATGTACAGCATAGAGGAAATAGTCAATAATATCAGAATAACTTTTTACATGACTCATTATTAGACTTCTAGTGGTAATCACATGGTAAGGTATATGCCAAGTCAATATATTATACACTCAAAACTAATATACTATATGTCAACTATACTTAAATTAAAAATAAATTTAAAAAGAATCCCTGTGAAATAGTCCTAGGTTGCAAGCTTTTAAAAGTTAATTATTTCCTCAGATGTAGTTTTGGATTTCTTCCTGAAATCCTGATAGGCAAAAATCTAAACACACAAATGCAGCATTCACTGCTTTGGAAATATCTAAATTATGTCATCCCTAATGGTCATCTTATATGTCCTAACAAAAAAAAAATCAACAAATTATTTTCTAAAATGTAAAGGTTCTTCTGATATATGAGAAATGATAATATAAAATTTAAACTCAATATAGGATTAAAACTCAGAAGCAGTTACAGTAAAGATTAGATATGGCCACATTAATATGAATTTACCTCTTATCTGAGGGCAAGGGCATGAATTATATGACGATTTTTCTATAACTGAAATGTAGATACTTATTTTTATGGTTAACAAGTTTCTTTCAAAGCTTTTCTAAATATTACTAATATTTGTTGAAAACAAGTTTACTTGCCCGGAACTGTGCAAGTACTTCACAAACATTATCATTTAATCCTCGCGACAATATAATGATGAAAATAATTATCTCTATTTTATAAATATAAGAGGTAAAGTTCAGAAATATTGTCTGAGATCCATGGTTTATGAATCTTAGAGATGGAATTTGACCCTTTATATTTCACTCCAAAATTTGTAGTTTCTCCTGTAAATCATGTCAAATTCATGGTTCATATAATTTAAATATTAAACTCAGTTGAGGAAAATAAATAAATAAATAACAAATCACACATAACATCAAGTAAATAACAAACTACACATCTACTTTTTCAATTATTTTATCTCTTTGTACAGAGACTGACTTATGGCAAGCATTTGGTATTTTTTTAAATTATTTATTATACAGGAAGTAGATTGACTAATTGCTGAGAAAACATAATGTAATTAGGTAAAAAGGGAGCATACTGATATTTTTAGACAATTTTTTTCCATTGGGCAAACTTTTGCTTCCTTCATCAAATAATATGTTATCATAATAAAAGTTTTCTTTTATTAGCATTTACATCTAAATGTCTTCCCTAATTACAGCTCTTGAGAAGAAAAATATAGAAACCATTCTGATTCTATTACAATTTGTTGAGAATATTTTACATCAAGTAATATACTTGAAATTTTACACATATCATTTCATTACTCCTCATTTCAAAGGAGGAGAGTCAATTGTACAGCTAGGATCCCAGGTTTTCTAAATCTTTCATGGTTTCCATTATACCAGTGGCTTCCAAAGTGGAGTCTATCCATGCAAAAAAGCATACAAGATTGACTAGCATGGAAATAAATTATTAAAACATATATAATATGTATATGTATATGCATATGCATGTGTATGTGTGTGCACGTATACTTATAAATTTATAATATAAATTCTTTTATATATTTTGTATAATTTTTAATTCTTATTTTTATCTTATGACCTACAAAATATATAAGTAAAACAAGTATATAATTTATACTTAAATATATATTTATTTAGGAGGGAATATAAGCAAAAATAATTTGCTGATGGAATAACAGTCAAAATTCTACTATAGCATACTGCCTTTCCATGACATGTCATTCTCTCTGAAACACAATACATACATACACAAAGAGAAGTAAAGGAACTTTCTAAGATCTTTGTCTAGAGCCAGTAGATGCTAAAACTTGACATAAACTAACCTTGTTCTGCCCTTTCATAAGTGCAAACTGGGAAATCCTCTGCCTGGAGGCCTTAACTCTAGACTTTTCCTCTGGGCGCTTTTAATCATAAACACTTTAGTCCTGGCCTGCCACACCTTCGTTAGCTTAGGTTTCTAATTTCGCCATTAATAGGTGAAAGATGGTTCAAAAAAGCTGGCTGGGACTTCAATATACTTAATATACGGTAACAATAATAAAAGAAAGATTAAGGAGAGCTAAAGAAATAGAGGAATGCCTTGGGTATTTTAGAAGTCTTTCCAATCTAATTTGATCAAATTCCAAAAACTAAAAAAAAAAAAAAAAAAAAAAAAAAAGTCGGAGATTTTCAAAACAGACTCATCAAAATCGTTTAATAATATTCCAGCACACTGCTAGCAGCTGAGCAAAGCCAGTTCCTTAAGCCCTATTTGTTAAAAACAGAAATAGCAAATTAGAAAGGCAAACGTGAGTGAATGGAAAGTAATTAATTTAGAGGAGTTAAAACGAATGGCAGAATATTGTGAGAAAAAAATAAAAGGAATCTGAAGAAAAGATAAAAATATTCTGTTTAAATTGAATAGCCTATTCACAATAGCAAACTCTCCTAAGGCTAAGAAGAGAAAGAATTGTTCAAGGAAGCCTATCGAGTTAAACCATGTTTAAGCGTAAACCATAATTAAAGTTGATGGTGTAAACAAGTAAGACACTGAAAAAGTTTTGAATAAAGCCCACTTGAGGAGTTGAGGGATCCAATGATGACCCACCTTCAAAAATCTAACACTTTATTGTATCCACTGCTGCCACAAAACTAAAGTCAATTGTGTTTGCTTGGTCAGCACATATACTAAAACTGACATTATCCAGAAAAGATACTATAGCACATATATTACAACTGAAATGATATAGAAAAGATACTACAGTCCCCATGAAAGGATGACATACTAATTCTTAAAGTGTTTTATGGTTTTCTTTTTTTTTCACAAAAGGAAATGCAGGAAGGATATATCAGAAACTAATGAGACTGGTTACATACAGGAGCTAAGTGGGAACATAGTAGAAGGAATTGTGGAGAAGGCAGTGATTCTTTTCTGAGTATACATTTATATATAGTTTTGACATTCACTTTTTGAATTGTGTTAGTGTTTTATGTATTCAAAAAATAAAATTAAAAATGCTTGGAGAATAAAACATAAAGTAGCAAATAATATAGCATGACTATATTTCAAATTAAAGAAAAAAACATAATTGCACTGAAGTGAAAAACAGAACTAAACTGTGTAACTTAGAACACAGTACTTTAACTATATAACCTGAGTCTAAAGCCAAAAAAAACTATAAACTAATATGGAACTCTAGTTAGAGGGTTTGTTTTTGATGGCAGTGTGAGCTAACAATTCTAAAACCACCTTCTGTGTACTGTAGAATTGAATAAATGATTAAATATAGAGAGCATTAAAGATGCTAGATTTCTCACTGTTGGAGAAAGCAGTTACAACCATCAAAAGGAAAGGTTAGAATGAATCATGTAGTGCTGAATTGAAATGAAAATTATCAGTATAAACTCCTGTTTTAATAAATTAGACAGATAGGTAAATAAATGGAGGTAGATATATTTATATTTCTCAATCTTCCTGTAATTAAGGGCCTAGAAACAAAGACAGCCTAGCAGCAATGAGTACACCTTAATCCTGATCCTGGTTTCTAAATACTATACTCCACTGAAAGGAATCTGTGTCCTTGGAAATATAGTAGATTCTTGGTGATGGGGCAGGGAAAGTCAAAAATGAGCTTGGAACATCTTGTAGTTCCAGAAAGTACACATGCTCAAAAAAACAATGAAGTTATGCCAAAAGGACATAGGAGCCTGTTTGAAGGGTTTCCACTGGCTAAATATGAAACAATCGAGCATTAAAATAAAATGATAATAATATTCATTGGATAAAAAGATATCTATGAGTCTACATTTATATAAAAAATAAATAAGTTAATTAATGGGAGAAGAAAAAATGTTTCCTTATATTACACAAGTAAAGGAGAGAGAATAATGACGTTTAAAAATTACAATTTGGCGATTATAGTCTGTCCAAGTTTAGCCAATGGATCTTCTGAAATTTTAATGAGGATAGATATCAAATTAGGGGCATATATGTGAGTAAAGTAAAAAGAGCTACTTGTTTAGCAGATAAATCAGTAAGAGCATTGCCTTTGGCTTTTGTGGTAATTTCAGAAAATGGACTTATATTTTATCAATTGATTTTTTTTTGATATTTCATAACTTCTACTATGTTTTTTTCTATCAGATTACCTAAATATGTCTCAAATTCCCTTTGCTTCCATAGCACAGCAAAATCATGAACTAATATGTGTCTATTATATGTTAAATATTTACCATTTTGCTTTTTCCAGAACACATGCTCAGTTTAAACCTATTAGTTAGCCGCTTGGGAAAATAGAACATTAGGCAATGAAGTTGATTTGATGGTTGCATACTCTATGATGATAACATATTCTGCACAGGAAATATCTGTCATTTTAAAGAAAAAGACATCTGTAAACAATATTGAATCAGGATTCATTAAAGAAATATCTGGAAGATCAGTCCTGGACACACTTCCTGAGTTACAGCTAAACAGTTATCTGAAAGGATTAAGATTTGAACAATGGTGAAATATAAAAAGCAAAAATGTAAGAAGACTTCATAAACAGTAGAATAAGTGACAGAGACTTTTAAAACTTGCTTGGAAGTAAAAGAAAGCACACAGCACTGTAGCTGAAATTACAAAGGAGACTGTAAATGCCAGATGGGCCCAGCCAAAGAGCAATTTGCTACCATGGTAATGGAGATCACATAACTTTAAAGCATTTACTGGCCTCACAAGGGGATATCTGTTCTCTGGCTAATACTTTCTGCTCTTTCTGGTTAATGTTCCAGGGCAAATAGGGGGAAAAAATCTCATCAAAAGCCTGATTGGGTCTCAAAGAATAGACAAATTGAGTCTTGGTATTTATTCACTTAGCTTTGGCTAGGTCAAATAGGAAGCTGGTTTACATGAAATTTTCCAAACTATAATAATGAAATTTCATTTTTTGGTAATAATTATTTTTGCTTTTATCTAAGACTTAGCAAGTGCTTTCATGCTAACAAGTAGCTGCTTTCAAGAAAGGACATTTGAGTGAGAATTCTATGCCGGAAGGAGATAGACCACCTCATGGTCAGCCCTTCCCCTCTGGATAAGCAGAGTGATGAAAAGGGGGATGATAAATCTTGACATGACTACCCAGATTTTGACAGTGGCACAAACTGACTGTTATTAAAACAACTATTGGAGGTGCCATGATCCTGAAATGGATACCTTACTTATGCAGCAAACACAACAAAGCACCATAGTTTGGAAATGAGTACTTTTTGTAAAGAAAAACAACAAAACAAATCACTCCCTAGAAAAATCTAAAACTGGACAGCTCAACACTTACCTAGCAACTAATGAATTTGGTTGGCCCAGACAGTACCAGCCAATCAGCAGCATTTGGAAATCCTGACTTCCTGACATGGGACAGGTACTGTATTCCTCCCTTGAGCCTCAACTCTAGAGTTTAGTCTTTGTGTTGGATTAAATTCCCTGCTTAACTCTCCATTTTTGGTCCAAGGATATTCAATTTTTTCTTTAATATAAGAAAGGCAACATCACTGTGGAAGCCAAAATCAAACTGAAAGAAATATTTGTGAAATTTGTCAGCTTTTAGAAATCTGCAATGTCATAATTTCTTTTCTATTGTAAATAAATGTCAATTTTATATTTATAATTTTAAGTTATTTTTCTTAAAGGGCATTCCTGATGCTGAATAAACTTAGGACTCAAAAACCTGGAACAGCTGATTATAATTCTGGGACTTTTGAAAGTGACAGTTAATTTTCACATTGGTTTCTCATGGGTTCAGATTCGGTGGAGGATATCTGGATTGAGATGCTATTTTCTCTGTGAGATCTTCTGAGGACAACAGGTTGGAACTGAACAGATAATATCTAGTCAAACTTATTAATCACTTTGACCTTATAATCCTAGGGAACTTATCTTGATAAATAAATTTATATGCCTTTTAAAAAGAATTGCATATTTTAGCATGCATCTCCTTTTTACTTTGATTATCAGACTTTCTTATAAATGTAATTTTAATGAGTTGATCTCAAATGTCTGCTAATATTAATTCTTTTTATGCCACATCTAGTTTTTTAACCTGAATTATGCTATTTAATTTGTACAACATTATAATCTATCTACCCTTCTTCCTGAACATCTACAAAATTGAAATCCATAATAATGAACATTCCTCCAAACTCAAAATTTCTGAAGAAAGGAGACACTGTCTGATCAGTTTTTACTTGCAAGTTAATATCAAAGGGTTACCTTGATAATCACCATGTATTCATTCATCTGTCTATCCTTGCTAAATATATTTTATTTCCTACTAATACCAATTACCAGCAAGTAAAAAGAACACTGTCCTAGTATTAGTTAAGAAATCAAGAGCACCATTAAAAAGATGCACTTTTGAAAATCTTTATCATCCACAGAACACAAAACAGAATGGAACATATTTGCTACTCAATAAATATCTATGGATTTACTAAAATTTAATATTTCAACAACAGAAAAATAATCCTGGGTCCAGAAATCCTTTGAGTCCCAGATATGCCATTTTCTAGTTATGTGATTTTAGGAAAACCATTTAATAGCTGTGTATAAAATGGGTTGACAGTTTACTCTACCTGTGTAATAAGATTTTTTAAAAATTGTGAGGCTGAAATATAGGAGCGAGTGCTGAGACCAGGGTATGGTAGAGTTGGCAATACACTGTTTTCCTTACAATCTAGTGGGAAAGATGGAAATACATGATAACTGCCATGATGGAGGACTCTGTATAGCACAGTGGAGCAAATTTTCTTCATCTGTTTTTGGCGTTTGTGAGGGTCAAGAGGGAATCACTCTTGCAAAACAGTGGCATGAAAATCTGTGATGTTTGGAAAACTGAAAGTAGTTCAGGTTTGGCAAAGCATAAGTGGGGAGAAGGTAAAGTAGAGCACAAATTAGGGTAGAAGAAGTAGATGATAGAAATTAATAAACAAGACAAGATCATGAAGAACCAATATGTGCAAGAGTTTGTATTCTACCATTTGGGCTGTGGGACATCACTAGAAGACCTGGGGGAAGAGAGGAATACACATTTGCTTAATGGAAAAACCATCCTGACCCTAGAGGAAGCAAGACCAGTATTAGGAAATGCAATCATTCCTCTTCCAGATTTCCTAGCAAGTCTGGTGACCACCTAATTCTCTCTTCATGTTTAAAGGAAAGTATACTGTCATGGTCATCCCCATTTTTGCCCACTTAGACTAATACCTGCCTGCAATTACCCTAACAGTGCTGTGTATCTTCAATTACACAATTCATCCCACTACAGTTAGTAGATTGCAAGACAAACTAAACAAGTTTGACATTAGAAAAAAATTATACTGGTTTGATACATTGTATATAACACCAATGGTATTAATAGCTAATATTTATTAAAGTGCTTAGGTGCCATATGCTATGCTAATCATTTTACAAGCACTGTTTCATTTAATCACATAATAACTATAGTTATAGTAATGATTCTTATCAGCATTTAACGAAGGAGGAGGAAAGTTTAGGTAAGTTACATACCATGCTCAAGTTCACTCACCAAGTAAATAGCTTAGTTCAGGCTCAAACCCAGGGGTATCTGACATCAATACTCTTACCATCTATAGGGATGGTAAGAGTATTGACAAAATGGACATTGCCTCAAGTATTTTAGTACTAAAGAAAATGGGACTATATCTATTTTTTTGGTTAATAAAGCAAATGGTGTCACGGAAATATGCATTTTCCAAATTTTTTACTATTGTATAATTATCAAAAAATTAGCAAAAAGTTGCTCATTTGATAACATATTTATTCAAAACAAACCAGTAATCTGTATAGTAATGAATCGCAAAAATGCTCCCTTTTGATAATACTGATCACTGAGTCACACTACCACAAAAAAATTATCAACAGAAAGGATGCTGGCCTAGCTAGTGGAACAAATGAGAGAAAATATGGCCCAGATAATATAAAATTGTGAACATTCAAATGGATTTATTTAGGAGAATAAAATTTTCTTAGTATTTATTTATATCTCATTGGTTCCAAAAAATCAAGATTTGGAGATATTTATAAAATTTTATGCAACAAGATAAAAGTAGTAAATAAAGAAAATAGGACTAAGGAAATAGCATTTTTGTTTTCTCAGCAGATTTGGATTCCTAGTTACTACTGTTTAGTTTAATATGCAAATGAATTTGCAGTCTTCATAAATATACAAACTGTAGTGGCAGAAATCTAATATGCTTACCCAAGTTCCTCACCCTGGGTGTGCATACCCTGTATAATCCCCTCCACTTGGGTACATGCTGGACTGTGAATATGATGGATTTTACTCCCTTAAGTGATCTATTATTATAAAGGTGGAGGGGTTTTGCAGATATACTGAAGATCACAAATTAGTTCATAGGGGCTAAATAAAAGGGATATTATCTTGGATGGGCCTGACCTATCAGGTAAGCCCCTTTATGGGACCCAGACATTCTAGAAGGAAGAGATTTAAAGCATGAGAATTTTTCTGACGGCATTGAAGTGGTAAACCATCAAGTTGTTAAAAAGCAATGTTACTAGGACTGAGAGTGTTCACTAAGTATTAAGGACAGTCCTGGCTGACAGCCAGCAGGAAGTGAGGACCTCTGTCTTATAGCTGCAAGAATTAAATTCAGCCAACAACCATCTGAGTTTAGAAAAAGACTCTGGCGTTAGAATGAGGACACAACCAGACCAACACCTTGCGTGAAGCCTTTTAAGACCTGAGCATAAATACCCAGCTGCGCTATGCCTCCACTTCTGGCCTACAGAACTGTAAAATAATAAACAGATAAAAATTGTTTTAAGCCACTATGTTTGTGGGAATTCATTATACAATAATAGAAAACTAATTCACTGAGACAGAAATGTGACTCACTGCCTGTCTAACATATGAAAAACACTGGCTTCTGACACCAGTATGTCACAAAGCACAGAAACAGTTCCCCTCAGGTAATCCAGACTGCACCATGCATGTAGAAAAGCATACATCTCTAAACAAATCTTCCATAATCTGAAATTTTTATTGTTTTGCATTTTCACTAATACAATAAAAAGATAACATGTCAAGATTAAAATGATATGGGGAAACAGCAGAGGTCAAATATAAATAACTTTAACAGCTCTTATAGAAAATATTATATCCTATCACCATTAATATTACTCTCATTTCTTTCTTGACACAATGAACCTTGGATTTCTAAGGGATTAACTCTCCATCTTGAGAACTATATAAAGGCTAGAACTCATTCATGCCTGTTTTTCATTCTCCTTTAGTATCAAGACTTCATTCACAGGGACTTGTCACAAGTTTGTAAGGATCTGTTTTCTCTGATTTTCTCATACTTCAACGTCTTAGTATTGGTAATAGGGAAATTTCACAGTGATTGGGTAATACAAGCCCCAAAGTCATATCTTATTGGGCATTATATCCCTGAGCCCGTATCTTCCTATAAACTATGTTTGTTTGTTTTTTTAATTTTAAAACTATACCAGTAAGAGGTATTGTGTTGAGGAAGAGTATATTTTTTCTACCTTTTATTTTTTCTCTCCCCACCCCTCTCCACACACACACACACACACACACACACACACACACACACACACACACCATACACATACTCTTATTTAATTAATTGATAGTTTTGAGAAATAAAGCTGAAAAAATGAAGACATTATTTTCCAGTAGTATGAGACTTAGACTACTAGCCTGAATTCTGGCCAATATAAAATGTTCTATAACTAAAAATTTTAAAGAATATAGTGCTTCAGCTACAAGCAATCTATTTGCCATTTCAAAGCTGAAATACTGAAACTCATCAGATAGATTACAGAAGATGTGAATTGCTGGCGGGGGCACATATACCAAAGAACATTTTGAAGCTATTTCATTCACTGAATAAGAGTGATCCTGATCCCACTAAAAACCAGCATTGTTAACAGGTCTATATTTCATAGAATAATTGGTTAGAAAACACAAAAACATTTCTAAAATTATAGTAGCTTTCTAATTGTGAATTTGTTTATTAACAAGTTGGTACACATCTATAAAAGAATAATTGGGATTTGCATTTCAAGACAACCTTAAATAATTATCCTAGTACCACAAAGATGAAAGTGTGTACAACTAAAAAACAAATTATTTGACACACTCCCAAAACATTACATACACGTGCATATACATAAATATAAACAGCAGTTTATATCTACCTCTTTCCCATAGAAAACATGATTTTTAGCAACGTAGTAGCATGAAAAATAAACCCAGATCATCGCTAAACACCAGATTTTAAATATAAAAACCAAAAAGTAGGCTAAAAGCACTGTTTTATTTTATTATAAGAATATTCATTTTGAAATGCCTAGCAGGGAAAATGAAAGACAGATAAAAGAAGGTGGGAAGGAAGAAAGGAAGGAAGGAAGGAAGGAAGGAAGGAAGGAAGGAAGGAAGGAAGGAAGGAAGGAAGGAAGGAAGGAAGGAAGGAAGGACAAGATGAGAGAGATAGAAGGGGTTGGAGAAAGGAAGGAAAAGAGAAAATAAGGAAAAAGGAATGAAAGAAAAAGAGAAAGGAAGGAAAGAATGGTAAGAGTTGTCAGATAAAATTATTTTGCTACCCAAATCTCTCTTATTCATTCAACAACAATGCATTATGAAGTAGGCACTGTGCTTGTCACTAAAAATACAAAGCGGCTGAGGACAATATCCAGTGAGAATAAAAATACAAATAAATAATTATAATGCAGTATAAAAAGGGTGGCATTACAGGTTTGCGCACAACTATTAACTCTGCCTGAAGGCCTAAATTCACTTTCCATAAATGACATTTTAACTGGCCCTCAATGGCTAGCTAAACAGCATTTGCTAGGGTGGAGTGAAGGGACCAGGTATAAACTTAACACCTAAAAGAAATTCCAATTATCTCAATTCTTTCCCTCCTAATATCTAAACCAATTCTATGCCCACCTTTCAAACTTAGGTATCATATCTTGCTCCTGCTAGTTGCTCCAGATGAGAGACAAATCCATCTGAACAATAACTCCGTGGAATATGTTGCAAGACAAGGTGGAAGCCTACTGACCTATATCACACTGGAGGATAAAGAGGCTTTGAGCATTTCTGAGCAAGACACAAGAAATTTATTTCATGACTGCTGGAACTAACTAAAGGAAGATACCAAGAAAGCCAAAAATGTAGAAGACTGCTAGGTGAATCGGCAATCTGAGAATGGTGTTTGGTAATGGTACCACACAGATAGGGCTTCACACAAAAATTATACATAAATAATTTTTTTTTTATTCAGTGAGCTGAACAGATGGTTAGAGATGGCAGGAAAAAAAATTAGTGAATTAGATTATAGATAAATAGAAATTATCCAAACCAAAGCATACAAGAAAAGAAAGAAAAGGCTGATGAAAAATAGAGTCTCTAAAACTGTTGTTGGGTTACATATGTAAGGACGCCCACTCAGTATTTCTATTTTGTGTGATACAAGAAGTCTGAGCCAGTGCAGTAAGATGGGGTGGGGAGTAGTATACAGATTGACAGGATTAAACACAACCCTTCATTTAGAGACAACATGATTACATATGTAGAAAGTTCATTTATATATTGTCTATAGCTGCTTTTGTGCTACATCAGTAAAGCTGATAGTTGTGACGGAGACCAAATGGCTTGTAAAGTCAAAAATATTTACTCTTTGGCCCTTTACAGAAAAAAAAAAATTGCTTCTGATGTAGGAAATCTTAAAGAATCTACAAAAAAACTATAAGAATGAAGAAGTAAATAAAGCCAATAGCACAATGCAAAAGCAATATTTAAAAACCTATTTTAGTTCTACATACTACCAAAAATATAAAAATGAAATTTTAAAATTCCACCTATAATGGAATTAAAATATAATCTGGAGTAAATTTGAGATATGGGTCTGTATGCTGAAAACCACAAATCATTGTTGAAAAAATAATAAAAAAATTTAAACTAAATGAAGATATATAATATTTTAATATAAAAAATATGTCAGTTATCTCCAAACTTACCTATAGGTTCAATGCAACTCAATCAAAATCTGAGCAGGATTTTTTTTTTTGGTAGATTATTTTAAAACTTGAGAAAGCAAAGAAACTAGAATAGCAAAAATAATTTTAAAACTTGAGAAAGCAAAGAAACTAGAATAGCAAAAATAATTTTTACAAGAACAAAGTTAGAAGACTTACACTACTTGATTTTAAGACTTACCATAAAGCTGATGTCTATAAAGACTTATTATAAGATTTATTATAAAGTTAGTGAGTTTACTATAAAGCTAGTAAACCAAGATAGTATGATATTGGCATAAGGAAGATATAAATATCAATGGAACAGAGTAGAAGCTCCAGAAATAGTCCCACACTTATATGACAAATTGATTTTTGACAGTGTTACAGTATTTCATTGTGGAGAGATCATGTTTTCAGCAAATGGAACTGGAATAACTGAATACCTGGATGGGAAAAAAAATAACCTTGACCTTTATCTCATATCTTTCACAAAACATAAGCCAAGCTAAACTACAAAACTTCTAGGAGAAAATTATTTTTCTAAGAGAAAATATTTTTGGTCTTGGGTTAGGTAAAATTTATTACACAGGACAAAACACACACACATACACACATACACGAGAAAAAATGGTATATTTGACTTCATTAAAATTAAAAACTTTTCTTTGAAAGACAGTGTTTTGAAAATGTAAAGACACACCATATATTGGAAGAAAATATTTTCAAACTATATATCAGAAAAGGACTTGTATCTAAAATAAAGAGTTCAAACTCAAAGATAAGACAGATAATCTAATTAAAATGGGCAAAAGAGGATGTACCAAAAAGTCAACAAGCACAAAATGCTCAACATCACTGATCACTAGAGAAATGTAAATTGAAACTACAATGAGATAAAATTACACACATACTAGAATGGCTAAAATAAAATTAAAAACTGATTATACTGAGTTGATGAGAATGTGGAATAGATTAGTTTGCTAGGGCTGCCATAACAACATACCACAAACTAAGTGGCTTAAACAATAAAAATTTATTGTCTCAGTTCTGGAAGCTAGACTAGATCTGATATCAAGGTGCTTTTGAGGACTATGAGAGGGTACCTGTTCCATGCCTCTCCCCTAGCTTCTGGTGTTTACTGACAATATTTGGCATTCCTTAGCATGTAAAAGCATCACTTCAATCTCTGCCTTTATTTTTTCACAGCATTCTCCCTGAGTGTGTATCTGTGTGTCCAAATCTCACCCTTGAAAAGGCCAGCATATTGGATTAGGGCCCCTTTTAACCTTATTTTAAATAATTACATTTGCCACAAACCTCTGTCTAAATTAGATCACATTCTGGGAGTTAGGACTTCAACATATGAATTTTGAGGGAACACAATTCAACCTATAGTGGAGCAAAGAAAATCCTCATACATTGCTTATAGGAATGAAAATTAGTACTGCCACTGTCGGGAGCCATTTTGAGACACTGAAGAAGTCACATAGCTTATAGGCCATAAAGCAGTTACTGAGACTGCTTAAACAATGGTTCAAGGAAGCAGGGATTTGAGTTAAACATTACTGACCCTGGAGGAGAGGTATGCCTCCTAAAGAAATCCTTTTAAGATAGTGGAATGTTTTACAAATAGATAGGATGTTTGTACCCGAAGGAAGGATGTATAGGAACTTATGTAAATGCCAGCATTCCTATGGTATTGTACTCTGTGCCTTGCTATTGTGTTCAAAAAGAAATATAAGGACTATGCTAAATAAACTCGAGGCTGCAGCATTGACTGTATGCCCTCCCAAAGCGCTTTCCTGTCTTCTTTTTCCTTAGGCTTCACCCCGCTCTTTTAGGTGCTGTTCGACTTTAGCCGGCTGGCTCCGGCATGCCACATCAGCAATTTCTTATAAAGTTAATTGTACACTTAATAAATGACCCAGAAATTGGATATCATCACAAGAGACATAGAAACATACGTCCACACGAAGACTTGTAATGCTAATGTTCATAGCAGAATTATAATAGTCCAAAACTAGAAACAATCCAAACGTCCATTGGCAGGTAAGTTATAAACAAAATGTGGCATATTAATACAATGAAATACTACTCAGCAATATAAAAAAGTAAACTTATGTACCCAAACAACTTAGATAGATCCTTTAAAAATTAGACATAGACAATAGACTAGGGGTTACCAGAGGGTAGGGGGAAAGGGGAAGGGAGATGGAGTAAAAAGCGTCAAATATGTTAAAAAAAAAAAAAAAATTGGTAAGAGTAGATAAGGGTAAAGGGGGTCAATATATGGTGATAGAAGGAAATTTAACGTTGGGCGGTGAACTCAATGCAATATACATATGTATATTATTGAATCGTACACTTGAAACCTATATAATTTTATTGTTCCCCCAATGAATTTAACAAAAATGTAAAATAAATAAGAACTTAAAATAAATACTTCTTTCACTTAAAGTAGAAGTCTGGATCAGCCAAGGCCATCGGATACCCAGTGCTCAAGTCTAACCAGGATGAACAAAGCTACCTAGCCAACTAGCCCACACACTATAAAAGCAAAAATCTTGTTGTATACCACTGAGGTTTCCTGGGTGTTTGTTACCTAAGATTACTGCAGTGGTAGATAACCTTTAAACACATTCAACTTGAAGTTTCTTTTGAAAATAATCTATCATCCAAAAAGCATATCCTGTCTTAATTTTGTTTGGAGAAAAGAAAGCTGGTCTTTGTTTTTTAAAAAGGAATAATGGCCCACATTTATTAATAAACAAAAACATGTGAAATAAACATTGAAGAAAGACAAAATTAAAATGCCATTTATAACAGAGTCAATTATTATCTTTGGGGTTTTTTTAGGCATTTTTATTGCACTTCGTATTTTAAAATTGCTCTTTTTTTTTCTTTGACATTCTAAGGCTGCTTGATATACTTTAAATGAATTTCAGAGCCACCATTAAAGTCTGATATTTATTCTTCCTATGTATCTTATACTTTGGTGCTTATTCAATTTAAGATAAATTTGAGAAATTTTAAGTCTGTAGCAAATGAAGGAGGAACCATGGCCTAAATACTCAGCTAGTAAACCACTAATAGCAGCTGGTAGAAGCTCCTTTGTTTTGATATGCACAGACTCCCTTTGGAGAACATTAATAATCTCACATTCATTTTTTCTGTCCGCTTCCCAGACTTCAGTCTCCCCCATACACATTCTCGCAAAGGTGGATCTATCTCCATTTTTCAAGGAAATAAATCATAAAGTTTTGTCATATACAAAATATTCAAACCCATTTTACAAAGATATTTGGGAGACAATAAGCATGTGAACTAGAGCTGGACTTCCTGAGTTTACAATCCTAGCTTGGCCACTTTCTGGTCTTATGACCTTGGACATATCACTTAACTTACCTAAGCCATAAATATATAACCTATAAAAAGGGGAAATAATTATAAAATCATACAGTTGGCCTCATCAGGTTGCCAGGGGTTAACTTTATGCAAAATGCTGAGGACAGTGCCTGGTTCATTGGAAACTGATGATAGATGTCAGCTCCCACTCACAATTACACACTGCTCTATAAGAGCTTTTACTCTTTATTTTTTAGTAGCATATGCTGAGACAGGGCTATTAAAACCTCTTTGCAGGACAACAATTAGGTAACATGCAAAAAATATTTAGGTTCTTAAATTATACATAAGATTTGTATATATATATGTATATATAATACATACACAAGCATAAAACGATCATCCCATAATAGTAAAAAATGGTCAATACTCTAAAAAAAAAAAAAAAAAGCCAGTGAGGATTGTTTAAACAAATTATGGTATATGTCCATTTGAAGAAATAATATGCACCCATGAAAAATTAAATTGCTAAGGATTATTTATTTTAGAAATGATCCATAATATGTTTTTAAGTGATGACTTAAGTTATCAAATAATGTAAAGATAGTTTCATTTAAAAATATGTCGAAAAACAACTGGAAAAGCAAATAATGGTTACTAAGTGATGAAATTTTTCTGTCTTCTATATTTTCTAAATTTGCTTTTCTACTGTAGTTTATATTTTCTTTGCCTACTTCCGCCCCCCCCCCCAAGCTCTCAAATCATCATTTTTCAAAAACTGATCAGTAAAACTCAGGTAAGTAAAAGATGTATAGATCTTAATGATTTTACTTTCTTTATGAATTTCAAGCACCAAAGTCTTTACCCCCAAAACTTCAGAGAATTAGAAATGCACTATGAACACAAGGTCTATACTTTTAATGCATGGAGGAGCTAACCAAAGTTCTTTTACTTTCATCTTGCTTCAGATATCTGTAATAAATTTTTGTTATTATATCAGCCACATTCTTTTCTCTAACTTATAGATTTCTCAAGTCTTTTCATAGACACAAAAGAACTATAGTGATTGTAAAATTGGTCATAATATATATTTGCCAAGTCTTTAGGTTGAATACAATAAGTAAGAAATTGACTGGAAAATGTAGAGTCCTGAGAAGAGTAAGAAAAGTTGGGGGGGGGGGAGTCTCATTATGTACAATACAATTGTTGTTATTAGTCTGCCATCACACTGTTCTGAGTTGGTTTAAGACCAAAACAACCTGAACACCACTATAATGCTCTTCTCATTAATTTTCTGTTTGAGCAGAAGTACTAGAAGACTCTTGAGAAAGCCCAGACATTTAAGATTTATAACTCATTTCCTCTGACCAGGAAAGTTAGAGTAAATTGCCAAGCTTGAATTTGTTGTTTTGAGACTTTATAATGGACAACTATACTCTATTGCCTCAGATCAATCATAGTAATAAGCCAATTAAATGATATCACTTCAGATAATTTTCTCAATCTTCTGCCCTATTCAAAAAGCCATAATCGAGGTTCATACCCAATTGCAAAAAGTGCTTGACCACAGTGAATATGCTGTGAGTGAAAAAGCCAGGCAAGTTTGAAAATTCTGCTTGTCATCTTGTAGCAATTAGTGATTAAAAAGAAAAAAAAAAACATAATAAATCCTGTCTTAGAACTGGGACTAAACAAACCTGCTAGTTTATTGATCTTATTTTTATTTTGTTAATGATTTTTTAAGTTGCTTTGATTACTGCTGGAGGAGCAACTCATCAGGAGAGGAATATATATTGTAGTCTTTTGTGTCTCTACATATCCACCTCACTAATAGCTTCCTAAATCCATAGGATAAAGTGAAATAAATGTAGGATAAAAGCAATCCCCCCCCCCCTAATTTACAGCCCTCAGCTAGCAGAGGCTAACTTCCATTGATCTTTCTTAATCACTTGGGAAGAATGCTCAATAAAAGCTTACCCTCCTCTTTATTTAAATAATACCAATTGGCTTTAATTAGCAAACATTGTAAATACTCTTCTATTTATTAACCTGATACTCATACCCTCTTTGAGTCCCACTGATTTGGCATTGATGAGTAACATGAGCAATGTTTTAAGATCTATCTCAAGTAAAAAGGGTCAAATACAAAGTTTTCTGCATTTTAATGGTATTTTAAATTAAACTAAATATTGTACAAAGAAATACAATTATGGATGTTCTATACCCTAAGTCCCAAACTCACACCCTGAAAATAGTACCATTACAGATATTCTATATCTCTTCTTTAAAGAAATCATATTTGTTTTTAAGGCAAAAAAACCAAAAAAACAACAACATAAAAACAATTGGACACTTTAAAAATACTCTGCTCCAATGAGATGTGCTATGTTTTGTAAAAGCTAGTCTGATATGGTGGGAAGAAAATATGATCTCAGTTTTCAACTTCTGCACAGTCTGTGTGACAATGTAGGAATCACTTATCTTCTCTGGATCTCAATTTCTGCATTTAATTATCTACTTAAGAGCAGCAAGATAAACTACTGGTGTCTTGAGGTACCATCTAACTCTCAAAGTTCTGGTATACAAGCCCTGACATTGTATTTTGGGACCAAGAGAGTAATAAAGTGACCTGTAGATTTCTAGGGTCATTTCCCTATGGGCTTCTATTATCAGCTACTCTACCAGATAAAGAAACTGAGCTTCAAAGAGGTTGATGCCTTCACCAAGATCACAGGCCTAATAAATTGAGCCAACACAATCATCTCCTTGGTCTTCCAACTGCTAACGTTCTTTCCACATTTTTTCTACACAGTTCTGATATCCATATTTCTGAAATTACATTTTCAAATGCATTCCGTTAGCTTTTGAGAAAAGCATACCTTTCCAATTTTATTTGGCAGAGTTGCATTTAAAAAGCTTAACATTGGGTTTATGAAAGGCATCAAAGAAAAATTTCCCCAAGCTTTATATATCTCTAAAGATCATTCATAAGCACAGATGGGCCTCATGAAGATAAGTGAAAGTCAGCTGTATACAGTTAAAGTATGAAGTTACAGCTTAAAGACTGTCTTCTTTTTGCTTCCCTTGCTCTCTGTCATCTGGAAAGGAGTTTTACTGACATGGCAATAATGTGAGAATAGCCAACTAGCAGATTTCAAATCAGTTAAAATATTTGTTAATGTAAGGAGGGTCTAACCCAAGAAATAACTAACTAGAATAAATATATAAGAAAATTATATAAAATGTGGTTAAGAAGCTGTCAATTTTTTTAATACTCAGTTTGTCTTATGTTTTTCTTATAGTCTCCCATGGTTATTCAAGCTTTCATTAATCTCCTCCTTGGACCTTCTATAGTATGTACTATCTCTTTCACATAGGTTGAGACCTTATTACCTTTAAATTGACCTAATTGTGAATACCTGGCTTTGGAAACCACTTCCACATCCTAATGATGGTCACACCTCTTACTTTCATGGTTCTCATTTATCCTCCAGCTTCCAAAGATATAACCCAGTCCCTGTACTAGAGGAGGAAAGAAACATTTCCTACTATCCCAGTTAAAATTTAAGATTGTCTTCTCCTAGGGTCTTTTAAGTTTTATAACATCATTAATATGGTTAATAAAATAGCATAACTAGCTTTTCTAGACTGGATTATTATTGCTGCACAATATTTTTTCTTCTGTGAGGAGAAAGCATTCTGGTTTCTAAGTGATTATCTCCCATATAATCTTGAAACATACCTATTTATAATTTGGGAGTAGTCCACATTCTGATTTTATTGTTCACTAAAATCAATCTTTCCTTTCTACACTGTAACCATCCAAAATAAAGCAGTATGAGCTACTGCTTTATTTTACTTTCCACAATGCTTATCAAAGTCCTGAGTCTACAGTGAATGCTCAGAAAAGATGCCATTGACTGAACAAAAAGCAGAGAAGTTCTGCAAATACAAATAAGGACACAGGAAAACTTATAACTGTCCAAACCAACAATTATACCAGCATATGTTGAAATTCAGAATGCTCTGCAATATATGTTGAGGTCTTGGATTTATTGTTTTAGAAGAGCAAACAGGGATGCAAAATGGTATCAAAACATAAGAAGGTAGAAGGAAGATGAGACAGAGAAAGACAAAGGAAGATAGAGAATGAGGTAGAGAATAACACCTGTGGGGAAGAGAGAGTAAACAAGAAAGAAGGGAATGCAATAGAAGATCCAGGGACAAAGAGAGAAACAGAAGGAGACAGACATTAAAATAAAGTTGAAATGCCATGAATAAAAATTACCCAAGGGTAGGCAGTTATTAATTATCTAAGAGAAAATGATCAATAATTTTTGTGTTTTCTGTTTCTAGACTTTCTTAATTTAGTTTCTACATCAAAGAGAAAGAAAAGAAGAATAAGAAACATAAAATTGATTAAATCTCTTTAAAGTAGATTGCTAAAAGGAATTTCTCTGGGAAAATTGTGAAATAGATTAAGTTCTGTCTATTTTCTATCTGAACTGATTTTTTTTTAATAAAAAATATACTTTTAGGAAAGTTCTAAATTTTATTCACACTAAAGTCTAAAAGAGTAATTCAACTTTTCAAACAAATTATTGGCAGTAGTGTGTCCATATAATTTCTTGTCTAAAAAGGAACACGTTTGAAGTGAAAAAAGATACTATTAATAATGATGCCAGGGAAACAGATGTAAAGCAGGGCTGGTCTGGTGGAAAGTAGATGTATGATCATTCCTAGACAGGAGAGAGAATCTGAGGGAAAGGGCCCCTTCCTGAGTCTCTAAAACAAGTTAGCTTATTGCTTTATGTCATGCAGTAAAGTCAGCTCTGTGCCAGAGTCTCAAGTGAATCAAATAACTATACCAACCTATTCTGTCTTCAGCATGTTATAGAACAATAAGACATATATCACTTCAAATTATAATCCTATCACAGAATCATTCTAGTATGTTCTGCCTTTCTGAATACCTGATGCAATAACTTACAAGAGTGTTGGCTTCTAGCGCTACAAATATCTGCCAATTAATTAGCAGTGCAAATGGAAATGCTAACAATTGCCTGATTTGCATTCAGATGTGATTTTAGATAATCCAAATCAAGCCCTCTCCTATTTTTCTCAATTATAAAAAATTCATGTTAAAACTCAAAACATATATTCTTAAAATAAACCAAAGTTGTTTCTGGCAAGTAGAATTTATATAATGATATATGAACACACAATAAATTATATCTTTGAAAATTAGGTCTACAAATAAACAACATAATCAGCTTACCAGAAACCTTAGTCTATTGATACTAAAAATTGGCAAATATATATATTTGAATTAATAATATAATTACAGCAATCCAAGCTTTATAAAAATGCCCTTTTCATTTAACACATATTTTTCTAAAATTACCTAATCCCATTCCTTTAATCGCCTTCTGACCAGAATCACCCCTCCCCCCCCCCAAAAAAAATGAGGGCTAGGAAAATGGTAGGGTAATAAAACACTTTCTAATCTCTGGTCATTCATATCTGATGTTAATTTATGGCACAGACTGATCTATTCCCTTTAGGCTTTCCATAAGCTTTCTCTAAACCAAAAAAAAAAACATTCAGGTAATGAATTAAAAATTCACTAGAAAATATCCTAAGTTTAATTGCCAATTGTTGTGTGGATGTCCCAACTAGCCCTAGTTTGTGTGAAAAATCAGCAGGTTTTATATTTAATAAAAATTTAATGGTGATATAATTAAAACCATTAATTCTTTATTTATTCAAAATATATATTGAAAATAAACTCAATGTAATAACACTGTTACAGGATCTGGGCTTATTAAAATTAACCAGACAAGATCCTTGTCTCAACAGAGACAATAGGGGAAGAGTCAGAAAGAATCAAGGTCAGCATAGCACTGTTTACATTTCTCTGCTGTGCCAAATAGAGGAGAATAAGCCATTCTCAATCTATTTAAATTAAGTGATAACAAATGCCTAGCTTGCTACACGTGCTCATATGGGTAAGTGAAGGTAGGCAACTGCTTGCTGTGTTACTCAGACTACAAAGCCACTTGCTTAGATTCTCAAGTGTTAAGATGGCTCTTCTCCTCCTTCATCAGTTAGGCATAAAAAGAAACCCAGCCTTCTAACATGGAGATCCAGAACATACCATGGCACAGTTAAAAGCATAATAGTTCTTGCTAGGCTCTTCATTAATTAGCAAAAGAATAAACTGCAGAGAATACAAATTACTTATCAAATAGCATAAAGATAACATGTACTATACAGCCGTCACTCACTGAGAAATACTCTGAATGTTTAATGCTCTTCACTGTCCCACAATTTCCATTCATATCTACCCCAGAGAACTCATGAAGTAAGCACTAAGCAGGTCTCTTAAGACATCAAGTTCCCTTAAGCATTACGTGAGAACTTACCAAGTGAAATGAGTCCTGAATCGTGTCATTAGCAGAACAGTTTTTTAAATGGAAATAGGATCAGCACACTTTAAAGGTTAAAAACTAAGTGGATATCATTATAGAATCACAAATTAAATTTTATTTCATCTTCAAGTGCCAGAGCTAAGGTATACAGTTTTAAATATTACTTAAAGCACAAAGAGATCTGGCAGAGTGTATGAATGGAGCTGAAATTCAATTCATGCTACCAGTTCACTAAATCCTGTGCTCTGGTGTAGGGCTTCATCAACCTACAGGAAAAGGGTGCCACTTTTTAATTCATCTTCCTAGAATAGATTCTTTTTTTATAATTCTCCCAAACATTCTTGTATAGGCGAATAGATCTTGGACAAATGCTACTAGCAGTATAGCAACTAAAGTCAACAGCAACTACAAAAGAAGTTTCTACAGATTGACCTTTTATTCCTGTCAAGTATCAAAAATAAACTTTGAAAATAAGAGTTTAAATTCAAAGAGTTAGCTTTCTTAACTATAAGCCTAAAAGAACAACAACAAAAAGTATTAGAGGTGAAAATGCTCTTTTAAGAGGAGATAATGTTACCAACCACTTTGGTCTCACGTTTTAGAGTTTTCCCCATAGCAGTAATGACTGGACATGGAGTCACACAGTCTATCATCAAGTCCCACCAAGACCAGCAACATAGGCCTGAGAGAAGCCATAGTGCAGAGGTTGCCAACCCCCAGGCTGCAGACCAGTACCAGTCCATGGTCTGCTAGGAGCCGGGCTGGACGCAGGAGGTGAGTGGCCAGAGAGCCAGCAAAGCTTCATCTGTATTTGCAGCCACTCCCCAGCACTAGCATCACTGCCTCAGCCCCACCTCAGATCATCAGGCCTTAGATTCTCATAGGAGCACCCGTCCCTGGTGCCAAAAATGTCATGGACCGCTGCACAGAGAATAGTATCTGACTCAAGGGACTGAAAAAATTACCAGTTATCCTGACCTGAGCAACAGCTGTAATCTAAACTAATCTAGGACATATTACATTTAAATATTCCTGACAATAACCTGTTGTTGAGAGCCTGGACTCTCTGTGACTCTTCTCTGTCCCTAGCTCCCAGTGCAATACTGGACATGCAGATTCTATAAATGTTAGTTAAACAAATAAGAGACATTTAGAAATTGCCACTTAGAGATTCCTAATATCCATGTCGTACGCTCAACAGTGAAGGCAATTAAAATTCTATCTGCTGTGGAATGTAGGCTCATTTCACTTATTAGGCTCTCAATTCAATTCCATAAATATTTATTAAATACCCGTTTAGTGTAAGGCACTACACACATAAAACTGTGAGGAATACAATGATAAATTTATACAGGTGCTGCTTAAAGTGATTATTGTTTCATGAAGGTGATAGAGGTACAAAGGCGGAGTGTATCAACCAGCATATTGTCGTTTTCTGCTAACAAGTCCGAAAACCTACAGACAATGAAATTTATTTTAGAGTCACCTTAGGAATTTGAGCTGAACTGCTATCACATGGAACCAAAGTGAGTAACAAGAGCTTTGACATTACCTAGGGGGTTTTGTTGAACATTTTCATCTCAGATGTCTCACAATCCCAACCTTCAGTTGTTCTCCTAGAGAAAACAGAGTAAATGGTGTCATGGTGCCCAAGAAGAGAATGACAATCAAGATTATAAAAATGCAGGATCTTGCGGTAGGACATTGAAAATGTCAGGGAGCCCTGCCTATTGCTCAACAGAATTGGAAATACATTACAACTTCCTGCGCTCTGATTCTTTCCTATGTCCCAAGAGCTACTGCCACCCCATGAGGATTTACAAGAATCTTATGACCACTAATTGACACAACATTCTAAAACTCAAAAGTATGATCTTTGTATTTTTTATGCCTTTTGTATCCATATTTAAAAAATTGGTAACGGCCCAATGACCTGTCAATATTATGGCATGTTTTGAGGAAAAAATGCAATAAATTATTTTGAGTAGCATTGGTTTTGATTTGCTCCTTGTCCAATTTGCATACCAATCATTTAATGAGAACAGTTTGTATTATAATGTTGGCATATCTCACTATGATCTTGTTTTAATGGAAAATTTTCATTGTGAGATTAACATGGCCTTCGTATTATAGGTTCTTTGTGTTCTGCATTTGGGTTATCTAACTCTTTGAACCATAAGTCAGAATGCTGCATAGTCAAACGGAATGAGACAGTTGATCAATAATACAGTGTAGACAAAAAGAGAAGAAAGAAGACAAAGAAAGAAAGAAAGAAAGAAAGAAAGAAAGAGAGAGAGAGAGAGAGAGAGAGAGAGAGAGAGAGAGAGAGGGAGGAGGGAGGGAGGGAGGGAGGGAGGGAGGAAGGGAGGGAGGAAAGAAGGAAGGAAGGAAGGAAGGAAGGAAGGAAGGAAGGAAGGAAGGAAAGGAAGGAAGGAAGGAAGGAAGGAAGGAGGCAGGGAAGGAAGGAATTAAAATGTTACTGTACTCGGCCATCATTCATAAAATGTAATAAGCATTTCACAGTCTTATTTTCTCATAGCAAAAAATGTAATGAAAAAGAAAATGTCACATGATTAATCATTTCTCCTGACAAAAAGTTTAATAGGAAAGGGAGAATGTTGTATTACCAATGTAAATTAGTCATTATGGCCTTAATGCTATATTTCCATGGTGATCCCACACTGCTATGTTCAAGATAGCTCAAATCTCCTTTCTCCATAGGTATCTGGCTGGTTTCAAGACAGCCCCCCAAATTGACAAAGTTCAAAATACAGCAAAAAGATTTAGAAAAATGACTAGTGCAACAAAGGACTTGCTTTTGATGATATATTATTATGTAAAAACAGCTTTTAATAAATGTGACGCACAGATGCAAAAACTAACTTTCAAATATCAAGAACAAAGAATACACATTATTTTTCCTTTAAAATATACAATTCTTAAGTTTATACCAAGAAAAATAAATAAATAAACATAATTTGAAGCAATGTGGAGGGAAAAAATCATTTATTATTAAATGAAATGGCCACACTACAGGCTATGCTCTAAATTCAATAAGCAGAAGGTAGTTCTCACTAATAGGAATTTCCTCTTGAAAGAAAAAGATCAGAAAACTCTGTCAGTTTTAGACCGCAAAGCTAATATATATAGTTTGCATCTAACTGGAAGCAGAATGTAGTAAAAATAGTGAGTGAATATAAAAATCAATTAAATAGCATAAAAGATCAAAAATCAAAAGAGATATTGACCTGTATTTAGGGCAAAAATAAAATTGATTATAAAATAAAATAAAATGTTACAAATATATTCCCAAATTTAGGCCTGTAAATTACTTGAGAATTTCAAAACTAAAAATAAAGCAATTCAGTTCCTTTAATACAGGCCCTTCATATAGGAGGCATTAGATTAATTTGATGGCAGCCTTTTCAAAAATGCAATGTCAAAACAGAGAAAATATAATTAATTTTCATTCCAAATCCAAGTGTGAACATGTGCCTAAGAACCACAACGACAAAAGACACTCCTATTCCCAAAGAGATGTATCCTTGATTTGAAGAAATATCTGCAATGGCAGAGAAGGGAGCTATCTGGCACTCGGTGAGTGATAATGAACAGCAATGGGAGAAGCAGCTGGAAAAAATACTCTTGGAATATCCAATTATTTGACTCCTGAACCAATCACTTGATTATAAAAAGAAATGATAATAATTCATACATTTGGGGCTGAAAATAAAAATGTTATGGAAAATGTAAACCTATATCTTCAATGAAGGAAGTTATTGAAAAATTTTAATGACATAAAAGTTAACATGTTTTGGGATCGATGAAATAACTGGAGATACTAAAACCACAGCAACAAAATACCATGAACTATAGAAAAAGAAGAGAACAGAGCTTTCCCAGTCTGGGATTTGTGGCAGCTGAGAGCTGTGTGCTGTGATGTGCGGAGGGGCTATGGGATTAGATGCAGATCCTAGAGGGCTGCTGTAAATTATAAACTAGCATATGTGCAAGGGGAAGAAGCAGCCCATTAGTAAATCTTTCATATATAGATGGGCTCCCAAGAGGTTAGTTTGTACATTATTCACAGAAATAACTTTGACTGCAAAAAAGATTTGTGGAGCATTTCAATTGCCCTGAGATAATTAAGAATTTGTTCAGTGAACAAAAATGAAAACCTTAAAATCATAGTTAGCTGAACAAATTATTCCAAAATGACATCATTTATTTGATAGTAAAATAAGTTTGGTCAAAAAGTAACAGGAGATTCTATTGTGGTCACTTAAACTATCTGAAAAACTACAAAACAAAGAACTGAGGCCATTTAGTTGCTATGTTCCACCTTCAGAGAAGGGTATAGCACCTCCATTAATAATGATAACTTAACATGTACCATATCTGACTGAAATTTAATGCATTTCTTGGCCTGTAACTTAGAAAACTTCTCATAATAGATTCCCTATAACCATAGCATTGGTACAATCTGCTAAAATGTTCAATAAAGCAGTTGCACTTGGTCTATAAGCAGCATACAATTTTCATTTTTGCTGTGATTGAGTGGATAACTCTGGCAAAAAATTCTTCTGGTTAAATGTGGCTTGAATAATAAACTCACTGTCCTTTAAAAGAGAGCTGGATGTATGAAATGGAGAATGGCTTTCACTTAAATCTAGTTCCATTAATGCATCTTAACTGTATTATCCCTGTACTTATGAGGGAAATATTCTTGATGCAGCTTAGAGAGAAGCTACTTTCATCATATATTTAAAAGAGATGCATAAAACTCACATAAGCAGAGTATGATGCAAGAGAACAGTTATAAATATAGATGTCAAGAAAAAAGGAATTTAAGGAGTGAGGACAAGTACAAAACTGAAAATTAAATGGGATATGGAAAAGTCAGAGAGCAAAAGGTCAGGAGTGAAGAATTCATGTTTTCATAGTCTAACCACTTTCTTACTTTTGTCCTAGTCTCTATCATTTTTCTTTTTTTTCTCTAGGCGAAGTTTTTCATAATGAATATATCAATACTATCTCTGACCAAGCCTATCCTTACATCATGCTTACTGGTTATCTTAGCAGATCACTCTTCCTTCTTCACAAAGCTTGTAGGTTTTTTTCCTAACCAAGTTACATTTCAGATTCCAAAGAAGATATCAGTGGGGGAGATTTCTAGGGCCAGAGAGTTCATATCGTAATTCTTCTTCTGACTTCTATTAATGCCAAGAGTGAATTACTTATTCACCCGCGGAACCAACAAAAGAATGGAGAATAGCACTGAAGCTTGATATCTAAGCCTAAAACTATATCTGCTCCTCATTGATTCTAATAATAAATCATCCATGATATAGATTTTTAAAAAAGAACTTGATTGCATTCTAAAAATTTCCAAAAGTCACTTGCTTACTCAAATCTAAGCTAGGGGTCATCTGTTAGCATAGAAGTCATGAGCCTTGCAGATCCTAACAAAATCATTATGGCTTACATTGCAAAAGCTTCCGATACAACTAATAAGTATGTTAAGTATTCAAACTTAGAAAGAAAATAGTCTAATATATCCTGGGATTTTTCTAGCAAAGGCAGTCATAATGGTGGAAAGGTATACTTTCTCCACTCCTGTTCAATTTACAATGTATAAATATTCTGTTCTAAGTGGTGGTAAGACTTAGACCAGCTCTTGGAGGACCACATTGATTTCTCACAGCTGCAAATATTGTCTCTATTCTTATTATTCAAAAATGTATCTGTGTAACCAAACATAAACTCTCTCCTGAATTCGTCCTGTATTTTCAATTGTCAATTGCACATCACAACTAACTGTTACATTTCCTCCAATTCTAGATTCTCTTTCCAAACACATTAACTTCCCTCTGAATTGTCTCTACTTCTAAATTAAATAATATACGAAAGTGAGAAGAGTTCCTGGCATATTGCCTTGTGCTTCCTAAGCATTGGCTTCTTTTCTCAAATTCCTTATTTCTATTAATACTCCACAATTCTCTGTTAGTCCCTGAGCTAAATGTCTCAGATCTTAAACTATTACCTCTGCTCTACTGTCTTTAAGTCACTATCAAGCCATTTCTCTATTCCTACTTCTATTCTAGATCAAGTCTCTTCATATCTTCATTACTTCACTAGCATTCTATAGTTTACCTCTCTCAAAATTCACTTACTTGCATCCTATTCCCAACCACTTGCAACTTGACTTTTTTTGTTCTCAGATTAATCTTGGTAAAAGCCTACATTTAGCATATTGGTTCCCTTCACAAAATCTACAGCAGAAAGTGTATCATGTAGAAGTTTGAATGTGCATGTAGGAGACAGGATATGTAAGTTGAAAGGCACTAGTATTTCTATGCTGGATTTCCTTCCTGGCATATTTTGGGAAACTTATGTTTTGCCAAATCCCAAATCCCAATATAAGTGAGTCAAGAAATCAGAAAGATGGAAAAAGTATTATAATTGCACAAAAATTAAAGATTATCAATTAACATAGAGATACTACTGGTAGGAGGAAATCACTGATATCAGGTTGAAAGCAAGACAGAAAATGCTGATGCACAGGGTCGAAAATTAAAGTCTACAGTTCCAGGAACTGAAGCAGGAGCAAGTAGGAAAGAAGAGCTTGTAATCTGCTCAATCAGTCAGTCTTTGCAGTTATTGCTTTTTGTGTGTATTCGTGGCTCTACCTACTTCTAGTGGTCAGGCATATTTTCAAATAAAATAAATATTAATATGTTTACATTCATTATATACTGTTAACAAAAATCAATGAATGAAATTCCAAGAAATAACAAGTAATAGAAGGAAAATAAGCCCTTAAATTGCCAATTTGACAGGCGAGTCTCTTGTAGCACTGTTAATATTGCTTAGAGATCCAAACGTTGCACTATTTGAATAATATCCAATAATATTGGCTGGTGTTTTCCACTATAGGCTATTTTCTTATAAATTATCATAAATTAATATTTTCTATTTATTGCACAACTTTTTTAAAAAATCCATAATATAAAAGTATGAAGTTTTTAAGAATAACTTAAAACTTCAGGAATTCCCAAGAATTCCTGGAAATTCTAATTTCTAATTCCCACAAATCCCAATGATTAATATGTGTCAAGAATTTTTAAACACTAAGAAATACCACAAGCACAATTCCAATTAGTTCAAAAAAGAGAAAATAACAGAAAAAAAAAAAGAAGATGGCATTAGAGATTGTTATCAACACTAAAGTGTAAAGGGGTCTATAAACCTAAGAAAATGTGATAGATGCAGAAGGTAGCACCACAAACAATCCACAGCCATGTAAAGCCACAAGCTATTTTACAAAGCAGTGAGTTTGCTGGTTGGTTACTATTTGTATACAAAACAAGACTAGGATAAACGAGACTAGGGTAGAAAAAAATGCTGAGGCTTTAGCTTATGAAGGGCGTCAAATGCTTAAAAGCCAAGGCATACCCATTTGAAATTGGTTCAACAAATAGTTGTTGAATGTTTCCTATTTTCTACATGAAGTCTTTCCCAGTGATTTTCACACCTCCTTCTTTGAACTTTCTATAGAATTTACATTTTTACAGACAATTTAACAGCTGTGAGTGTGTGAGTATCTTGGAGACAAGTTTCGGTGGTACTTGATGGTATTACTACTTGAAACCAAGAACTGTCTGCATCATGTCATGTCAAACACTTTCTTCCCTGTGGGGTTCTTGGGGGAGCTCTATGCACTAAGAAAAACAGCAGAATGGAAATCAAAGTCCCATTGTATTTACAACTCATCAAGTAGCGGAAAGCCCTCATGCTTAATCAAACCTAATCTATATCAGGGGACCTGGAGGTAAGTTTAGAATCATGTAAAAGGAGAGTACATGAGTGAACAAGAAATTCGGAAGCGATCCTAGAAAAAGAAAAGAAGAAAAATAGAGGATGATAGTCGGAGTTAACCCCAAGGAAATGGGTTCTGCCTACATCTATTTAGTATTGTGACAGAAACAAAATGACAATAACAAGCACCAAAAAAAAAAAAGCACATAGAATAGAGTCATGCTCTTAAAGGCATAAAATTCTTCTTACTAGCAAACCTTGGTCCAATGATGATTCTGGGCTTGGAACAAATTTGACTCCTCTTTTGTGGGAGCCAGCAAGCATCTAGCAGAACGGGGTAGATAGTGAGTATATCAATTAACTAATACCTTGAAATAAGATTTCTTTACAACAGCACTATTAGCATTTTAAGGTCAGAAAATTGTTGCAGTGGGGGGCTGTCCTGTGCATCGTAGGCTGTTTATTAGCATCGCTGCCTCCCACCCACTAGATGTCAGTAGCATCCCTCAAATTGTGACAACCAAATATGTTTCCAACATCACCAAATGTCCTTGGAGAGGCAAAATCACATCTGATTCAGAAGCATTACTTCCAAACGTCCACCCATTTATTTTCACTCACATGACTCCTGGTCACGTGTTGAGAGGACAGCTGAACCTACTTCAACTTGCACTTTCCCCTGGGCTTGTCTATTCTATGTAGGTTGAGCTCAGATCTGCATCAGCAGCACGTTCATCCAAGTGCCCACACTAAAAGGACAGCAGCTCTCTAAAGGGAAAGTCTTCACATGACAGTGGTGAAGACACAAGAGGGGAAGCCCAACTGTGAAAGCTCATTGCAAATCCTTACTTGTTTCCTGTCTGCAAACACCTCATTAACCTTTTCCTGTTCAGAAAAAAAAAAAAAAGTGCAGCTCACTGCTAGCGTTCATTTAACATCACATGTAGGAATGCTACATTTCCTAGGATTTGACATTTCCAGTGATCAAGAATTACTATATTTTATAAATGGAAATATTACTACTAACAATAGAATACTATAAATAGAATGATGCCATTTGTTTTATCATTTGCCCAACCTACATAGAATAGACAAGCCCAGGGGAAAGTGCATGTTGAAGCAGGTTCGGCTGTCCTCACAACACGTGACCAGCAGTCACATGAGTAAAAATAAATGGGGGACGTTTAAAAGTAATGGTTCTGAACCAAGTGTGATTTTGCCCCTCCAGGGACATCTGGTGATGTTGGAAACATATTTGGTTGTCACAATTTGAAAGATGAGAAAATAATAAAAACAAGATATTCCTGGCTAATTTGGGGAGAAAGTTGAGGACTGTAATCCACAAGTTATCTCAAGGTAAACGCTGTCACTGTAGGCACCACCAGCAAATATTCTCTGGGCAAATGGGAAATAGATTAACCAAAGCAAAGCAAAAGATCAAACTCCAATTAGGAGTGGGGAAGAACACTTGGCCAGTAGTGAAAGAACTTACCATTTACATAATAAAGGACATAAATAGATGGAGATGTGAATTAAAGGTGGTAATTCACTCTATCACAGAAGAGAAGTCTCTTACCCACAGAGACCATGCCTTATCATTCTCCTGTTCTTTATGACATCAGGTAGGTTATCTGTTATAAGTATCTAAATAAACAGATACATGTTTGCCTGCTTTCATCCTCAGTCTACTTCTCCAAGGCTCATGTCTCATCAGATGTGAAATGATACAAAATTAAAACCATGAGCCATTTTAGCTATAAATGATACCAAACTGTCACAGAGCAGTTGCGGTGGCCTTTTGTTTCAACTCAAGCTCTGCTCTGCTCTATCTCAGACCTCATTCAAGAAATAACTCTCCTCATCCAAAGGACAGAATACAACCTCCCCAATCACCATATCAAGTATAATTTAGGACACACCCTGAAAAACTCAGAGCATGCAGATATCAAAGAAAGACAAAGAGTTGCAGTGCCACAAATAGGCAGAACAGTTATTTAAAAGCATTTGTATTCAGTAGTGGGATCAAACTTCCTTTGCAATCTAATCAATAAAAAAATCTGTGTAAAGACATATTCTTTAGTAAGAATAGTAAGAGTTCTAAGGTAATCAAAATCAATTACAAAGAATAGTAAGAGTTCTAAGGTAATCAAAATCTTGGCTCAGGCATTCACAGGACCTAGAAGACTTGAAACAACAAAATAAAAAATGAGTTCATACACAGGAAAACAAACTATTCTATTTTGCTTTAGAATTTTCTCCATACCTCTAGTGGGAAAAAAATATCAGGCTTTGCACAAGATCTCTCTATATCACTTATAGTTAACTGGATATAATACCACTTAACTGTAGAGCAAACTGTACTTAATTCTCTTCTCATACAGTGGATTTAGTTATTCTATAACCATTCTTCTGTGATCTTCAAGATGCCTAAACTAAAGAACTCAACCAGGTTTTATTCAAGATGGATAGCTGGATTAGTCAAACCATGCATGATGATTTTAGTCATTTGCCTGGAGGTGATTCCAAACTGGATGTTCTACACATTTCAGCTATTCAGCGTCTCTCCCACAGGAACCTCTTGCTCCACATCCTAAAATTATCTGATGCCTATTCTCATCTATGGAACGAAGAGGTGTCTGACCACAAAGTTGCCAAGATGTATTTAGGCATTCAGGCTTTCACTACAATATTTATAGAGCACCTATTATAAACTGGGTACTCTGCTAGATGAAAAGTATACAATTCCTATCCTGTACACAGTGGCATCTAGAAAAGGATAGTGATAAGTAAAGAAATACATTACAGGACAATGTAAAGAGGTCATCAGCAGAAGGAAGCTTCTGTGACATCTGGGTGGGAAATGATACAGAAGATTGAATGGTTAACTCATCATGCTAGAGGCATCAGGAACAATTTCCATAAAATGTAAATCCAGTATAATGTGGAACACATTTCTCTCATTAGAAACCTAAAGAATCGAGATGACAGTATCTCTTTATATTTAAACATGCTTTTCTAGCTCTGTTTTCCATTTAGTGAGAAAAGATTAAAGTGTTACCGAGTTGTACTTAACATTCAAAAAAATTCCAAGTATGTGCAGTAGCTAAAAATTATAATATCCAAGGGTCACTACCATCTTCTCACCATATTTTCCGCATATTTTTATAAGCTATAAATTTTGGAGCAAATGTTACCTATGATTAAATTGCATTTGATATTATTGATCTTTGTGACCTCCTGCTTCCTTTGGTAGGCTACTATAATTACCTTTTAAAACAAAAATTAAAGTAATGAATGACAAAAAAATTCACTAACTTTCTCTCTCACTCCAGCTATCATCTGGAATCTCTGAGTCTCTCAACCTTTTTCTAAAGCTATTAATATTATTGCTGTGTTGACCTTTGCTGCTGTTTGCCATTTTGAAATTTACAGATCAGCAAGCACCAGTAAATCTTGTCAGAATTAATGCAAATGTAAGACACAGTCATTACTGGTTCCTCATGGTAAAGAATAGCTCACTACAATGTTATTACTGAGACACAATTTATCCTGATTGCCAGAAAGATGAGACACCCTGAATATAAGCAGTAAACTCACTCCGAGAAATAAATTTCACTGGCATTGCCCACACAGAAGTTTGTTCATAGGGATGAATGCTGTCAGCGCAGTGACTGTTAGAGTGATTGATTCACTCCTGAGTATCTCCCATCTCCCTCTGCTGTAAAATGAAAGTTAATTTGCTCTCATTTGTTCTCTTCACCACACTACACATTTTAGAGGTTGAACTCAGCAAATGAAGATGAGTATATCATGATCCAGATGAGTCCTTTTTTTCCCCTGGCACTGAATGTGCCATTATATTTCAGCCCTGTACACTGCTTTTGTAGAACTCCCTACAATTAATATACCTATGAATTCCAAGCCTAACAGAAAGCATTCTTCGCTCTGTTGGAGGTGCTTACGTTTCTGATACATACATAAGTAGTCCCAGAAAAGAGTTGACAATATATAGGTAGTTCATGACAATCCCATCTCTCCAGTGTATTTTTAAATCTATATAAAGAATTCTTGTCATGATTTTCTTTCTTTTCTTTCTTTTTTTTTTTTTTACTGAACTAGGAATTTGAATGCAGTAGTCTTAAAAAAAACAGTCAAGATTAAGACAATGAGTGCATGTTTGTAATAGAAGCATTCAAAATGCAAACTAAAACAATTTGAAAAAGCAGAAGCAACAATATTTTAAAAGCATGTGAAATAATCCACTTTAAACTAATTTATAATCCTTAAAGAAATTATAAATTAGAAATCTCTTAAAATATCTCTTCAAATCTTAATTTAATTTGAAAAATTAAAAGATAAAATAAACAACAGAAAGTCTAAATTCTTAAGGTTTTATTTCTCACAAGGGTAGATCCACTATATACTCTAGATTATATTAAAATTTTAAAAAATGAAATTTATAATTAAAAGTTATATGTATAAACAGAAGCACCTTGGAGAATAAGTATTATAATAAAAATTGACATAATTTAAAAACTTTAAGACCAATATTTTGACCCTTTAAACATTTATTGATTGCCTTTCATATATCAAACATTATTGTAGGTGCTGAGGATAAAAAGAACCCCCTTTTAGGAATCTTATGATCATAAAAGAATGCCAATTAATATCGTTCTAAACTTGTGATGATCTATATATGGTGGAGATACTGTGAATCTTCTAATTTAACAAATAAAAGAAGTCCAGGAAAAGAGATGGTAAACAGAGCTTTACTTTTCTGATAAGAAGGTAAGTGACCCATGCAGAAACTTTTTTACTAAATTCTTTCTGCTAGAAAACTAAAAATCAAATATGAATTGCCAATGTTAATAATAGCTGATGGACCAAATGCCCATTTACTCTGAAGTAAAACTCTTCTAAATTTAACTTAAAAATTAAAATCAGAAGTAATTGCTCTTGACCAATGAAGATTATAAAACCTAAAAGTACATTTTAAAATTATAAGATTTTAAGAAGTGATGTAACCAAGATGGTGACATCAGTCTTTCCTGACTTTGTTCCCCTTCATGAGAAGAGCAACTAACAATTATCCATGAATAAAATACCACTGCAAAAAGCCTGGAACAAGGGGATGTAGGTGAGCATCCCTCAGCACCAGAGAGACCAACACAGATTGCATTAGAAGGATAAGAGAAGCAGCTACCCGCTCACTGCATTGCCCCTCCACTAGGCCAGGGCAGCACCTTACCAGAGGTCTTCCCTGAGGTACAGTTCCTCCACTGTGAAAACAGAGCCCAGGGTGGGCATCTAGCTAACCAGGCACTGTGGGTGACTTCTTGGAAGTTCCCACTCCAGTCTTACCTCACGGGATCATGAGAATTTGTAGGGATTGACCACTAGGAATCTGATTTTGATGGAGAAGAGGAGAAATTCTTGCAAAAACCAGCACTAGAATCTTGGCAGACCAAGTTCTTATGTGGAGCACCCAAGTAGTAACTGCATGGTAGGCTCATGAACCTGCTTCTTCCTCCACCTGCCACATCCCTCCACCATGGTGGTAGTGCCCTGACACCTAGAAGACCCAGATATGGTGGGGACACCCACCACCCGGGTCACCCAGTCAGCGACTCTCATGAGCACAGCAGTGGCCCACCCCATTGCAGGAACACAGGCAGTGATGGAGCACTAGCAATCCTATAGATACAAGTAGCAGGTGGGTAAGAGAAAACAAAAACTTGCACTATACCACTATCTACTGGAAAACAAAAGAAAAACCTTTAATTGTCAATCTGCTGAATTGTTAAAACCAAAATGGTGCCTAAATAAAAAAGTGTTCAGTACTTCAAACGAGCCAGCAGAGGAACAATACATCAAACACCATGAACAACTAAGGTAACATGGTATCACAAAAAGAAAATGACAATTGTCCAGAAAACAAACTTCAAGTCATGGAAAATTATGATCAGGATAACAGAATTCAAAACAGCAGTCAGGAAGAAACTCAATGAGATACGAGAAAACTCAGAAGTACAGCTCAATGAGCTCAAGGATAAAGTTAATGAACAGAAGTAGTACAATACGAAGAGACTGAAACTCTAAAAAGAACCAAACTAGAATTCTGGAGGTGAAGAACTCAATAAAGATGAAGAATGCATTAGAAAGCACTGGAATAAAGAAGACCATATGGGATAGAGAATTAGTGAGCTCAGAGATATAAACCTAGAAGTGATTCAGGTGAAAGAGAGAGAACTAAGATTTTTTTTTAAAAAAACTAAACTCTGAGAACTGACTCCATTAGAAAGGGCGACATAAGCTTAATGGGTATCTCAGAAGGAGAAGACAGGGTAAGGGAAAAGAGAGTCTATTCAAAGAAATAATAGATAAGAACTTCTTAAACCTGGGGAAGGAACTGGACATACAATTACAAGGAGTTTACAGAACACCTAATTGCCTCAATGCAAAAAGACCTTTTCTAAGGCACAGTATATTAAAACTGTCAAAAGTCAATGATAAAGTAAGAATTCTTAAAGCATCCTGAGGGAAAAAAAGATAGTAACCAAGAAAGAAAACCCCATCAGCATCAGGCTATGATCAGATATCATCAGCAAAAATTCTATAGGCCAAGAGAGAGAGGAATGATATATTCAAAACATTGAGAGAGAAAAATCACCAGCCAAGACTACTCTATCCAGCAAAGTTATTCTCTAGATATAAAGAAGAAATAAAGACTTTTGCAAACAAACAAAAGCTAACAGAATTTACCACCACAAGACCTGCATTTTAAGAAATGTTGAATTTGGCTCTTCTACATGAACCAAAAAGACAAAAGTGAACAAAACTTTGAGTAAAGTGACAGACAGACAAACTGAAGTAGAAATTGCAACTCCATTTCAGAACAGGTTGTTAAACAATTATGTTAAACATAAAGGTTAAAGGGTAAAAAGCATTAAAATAACTACAGCTACTTAAATTTGAAAATTAACATACATTATAAAAAGAAATAATTTGTGACAACAAAAACAAAAAGAAAAGGAGGAAAGAGATGGAACTTATAAAGGCAGATGAAGATAAAATGCTATTAGAAGAAAAAACTTTTTATCTATGAGACTTTTTATATAAACTTCATGGAAACCACAAAATAAAAATCCAAAGCTGAGGCACAAAATATTAAAAAAAAGAAAATGGAGAAAAACATCACTAAAAACCTGCAAACTAAAATAGCAGACAGAAACACAATGGAAAAGAAACAATGGAGATACAGAGTAATTCGAAACAAATGGTAAGATATCAGTACTAAATCCTCATATATCAATAACCACCCTAAATGTAAATGGACTGAACTCACCAATCAAAAGGAACAGAGTAGCTAGACAAATTAAAAAAAAAAAAAAAAAAAACAAGCCCCCAACTATATATTACTTTCAGGAGATCCCACTCAGCAGCAATGACAAACACAGACTTAAAGTGAAGGGATAGAAGATGACACTCCAAGCAAATAATATCCAGAAGAAAGTGAGAATAGCCATACTTACACCCAACAAAATAGACTTCAAAACAAACAAAAAAATGGTAACAAGGAATAAAAATGGACATTTTATAAAAATAAAGGGGGAAATCTATAAAGAAGACATAACATTTATATTATAACTACAATTATTAACATGCTACAGTGAGAAATAGACACACAATAATAGTAGAAGACTTTAACACCCCACTTACACCAAACGGTAGATCCTCCAGTGTTAATAAGAAAACATCAGCCTTAAATGACATATTAGACCAGTTGGACTTAATAAATATTTACAAAACTTTCCAACCAAAAGCAATAGAATAGATATTATTCTCAAGTGCACATAGAACATTCTGAAAGCTATACCATATTTTGAAACCTAAAACAAGTCTCAATAAATTTAATAAGATTCAAATCACACAAAGCATCCTTTCTTACCACAGCAGTATAAAACTAGAAATCAACTACAAGAAGGAAGCTGGAAAAATCACAAATATGTGGAAATTAAACAACATGTTACTGAACATCTATTGGGTCAATGAGAAATAAAAGAATAAAAAGATACAAATACAAATGAAAATGAAAATACAACATATCAAAATCTTTGGGATGCAACAAAAGTGGTACAAAAAGGGAAGTGTATAGCAATACAGGCTTACCTCAAAAAAACAATGAAATATCAAATAAGCATTCTAACCTTATTCCTTATGGAATTAGAAAGAGAAGAACACATGAAGCCAAAAGTCAGTACAAAGAAGGAAATAATAAATATCAGAGTGTAAATAAATGAAGTAGAGACTAAAAAGAAAATAGAATGATTAATTAAACTAAGAGCTGGTTCTTTGAAAAGACAAACCTTTAGCGAGACTCCTAAGGAAGAGAGAAGACTCAAATAAAAAAATCAGAAATGAAAGAGGAAAAGTTACAATGGATACCACAAAAATACAGAGAATCATAAAAGAATACTGTGAAAAACGATACACCACCAAACTGAACAATCTAAAAGAAATGGATAAAATCTTTTTTATATATAAATAAAATCTATTTTATATATGTATATAAAATATATATATATAATATATATATAAAATATATTTTTATATACATATATAAAACCTAGACTCATACAACCTTGCTAGATTGAATCATGAATAGAAAATCTGAATAGGCAAATAATTAATAAAGAAAATTGAAACAGTAATCAAAAACTTGTAAAAAACAAAAGTCTAGGACCAGATATCTTCATTGGTGAATTCTACCAAACAATCAAAGAAGACTTAATACATATCCTTCTCAAAATCTTCCAAAATTTTTGAAAAAGAGGTAATGCTTCCTAATTTATTTTATGAGGCTAACATTATCCTAATACCTGAAATAGGCAAGGACAACACACACAAAAGAAAATTATAGGCCAATACCTCTGATGAACATAAATGCAAAAATCCTCAACAAAATGTTAACAAATTGAATACAACAATATATTAAAAGATCGTATACTACGACCAAGTGGGACTCATTCCAGGGATGCAAGGATGAATCAACATCTACAAATCAATTAATATGATATGCCACATTAACAAAATAAAAGATAAAAATGATACATTCATCTAAATAAACATAGAAAGAATATTTGACAAGATACAACACTCATTTATAACAAAAACTCAATACAATAGGTATAGAAGGAAAGTACCTCAACATAATAAAGGCACATATGACAACCTACAGCTAACATCATACTCAACAGTGAAAAACTGAAAGCTTTTCCTCTTCGATTAGAAACAAGACAAGGATGCCTACTCACACTACATGTTGATGTACTAGGAAGTCCTAGGAGAGCAATTAGCCCAGAAAGACAAAGGCATCCAAATTGAAAAGAAAGAAAACTGTCACTATTTTATATTGAGAAACCCCTAAAAACTCCAACAAAAAACTCTGAGAACAATAAATAAGTACAAGAAAGTTGCAAGATACAAAATCAATAAACAAAAACCTGTTGCATTTCTATATACTAACAAACTATCAGAAAGAGAAATAAAAAACAGCAATCCCATTTACAACTGCAACAAAATGAATAAAATACTAGGAGTAACTTAACAAAAGACCTGTGCACTAAAAACTATAAGACATTGTTTAAAGAAATTTAAGAAGACACAAGGAAATGGAAAGTCATTCCATGTTCATGGATTAGAAGAATTAACACAGTTAAAATGTTCATATCACCTAAAGCAATCTATAGATTCAATGCAAACTCTATCAAATCACAATAGCATTTTTCACAGAAATAGAACAAAAAATTCTAAAATTTGCATGGAACCACAAAAGACCTCAAATAGCCAAAGATGCCCAGGAAATAAAAAAGGAACAAAGCCAAAGGAATCACACTTCCCATTTCAAACTATACTACACAGCTATAGTAATCAAAACAGTATGATTTTGGTAGAAAAACAGACACACAGACCAATGGAACAGAATTGAGAGCCCAGAAATCATATATATATATATGACTAATGTATGACAAAGGAGCCAAGAATATACAATGGAGAAAAGAAAGTCTTTTCTAGAAATGGCATTGGAAAAATCTGACAGCCAAATGTAAAAACAAAATGAAACAAAAAGCTAGACACTATCTTATACCATAAACAAGAATTAACTCAAAAAAAAAAAAGATTAAAGAGTTGAATGTAAAACCTAAAACAGTAAAAAAATACATAGTAAAAAAACAATAAGCACTAAGCCTCTGGATATCTGTTTTTAGTAGTGTTTTTGTAGCGTTGACTCCAAATTTAAGAGAAACAGAATGAAAATAAATAAGTGGAACTACATAAAACTAAAAACCTTCTTCACAACAAAGGAAATCATCAATGCAAAAAAAAGGCAACCAAACAAAAGGGAGAGATATGTGCAAATGATATTTCTAAAAAAAACCCTTAATATCCAAAATATATAAAGAACTTATAAAATTTAAAAAATAATAACCCAATTAAAAAATGGGTGAGGAACTGAATAGACATTGTTCTAAGGAAGACATACAGATGTCCAACAAACATATGAAGAGATGCTCACCATCACTAATTATCAGGGAAATGCAAATCAAAACCATAATGAGATATCACCTCACAACTGTTAGAATGGCTATTATCAAAAAACAAGAAATAATAAGGTTGTAGATCATGTGGAGAAAAGAGACCCCTGATATACTGTTGGTAGGAATGTAAATTGGTAAGTCATTATAGAAAAAAGTATGGGAATTTCCTCAAAAATTTAAAAATAGAACTACCACATAATTCAACAAACCTTTTTCCAGGTATTTATCCAAGGAATATAAAAACACTAACCCTATTTCCATTGCAGCATTATTTACGATAGCAAATGTATGGCAACAATATCTGTTCATTGACAGATGAATGGACAGAAATGTGTTACACACACACAATGGAATACTACTCAGCCATAAAAAATATGAAACATTGCTATTTGCAACAACATGGTTGGATCTTGAGGTTATTATTCTAAGTGAAACAAGTTGGATGAAAAAGGGCAAAAAAACAAAACAAAACCATGATTTAATTCACATGTTGAATATAAAACAAAAAAGAAATCAATGAACATACAAAACAAAAACAAACTAATAGATACAGACAATAGATTGGTGTTTACCAGAGAGAAAAAAAGGGTAGGAAAGAGCAAAATGGGTAAAGGGGATCAAATACATGGTGATGAACATAAACCAGACTTTTGATGATGAGCATACTATAGAGTATACAGATATTGAATGATAATGTCATGAACCTGAAACATAATCTTATTAACCAATGTTACCCCATTAAAGAAAAAAAAAAATAAGAAGGTAGCATAGAACTCACTGGTAATGGAAATATGTAGTCAAATTTAGATTCTGTAATATGATAATGATGTTGCATAATTCACTTCCAACTCTAGTTTAAAAGTTTTTTAAAAAGTAGTAAAAATAAGCATAACTACAATAATCTGTTAATGGATACACAACATAAAAAATGTAAATGTAACACCAATAATCTAAAATGTGAGGGGCAAGAGAAAAGAGTAAATTTTAGGAATGCTATTAAAGGTAAGTTGTTATCAATTAAATAGGGTTTCATAATTTTAGAGAAATTTTATGTAAACCTTATAGTAACCACAAAGGAAAAACCTGTAGTAATTACGCAAAAGAACATGATAAAAAAAAAAATGTTAAAACATACCGATACCCAAAGATGTTAAAACATAACAAATGACAGCAAGATATGAAGCAGGATCAAATGATCCACAAAATACTAGAAAACAATGAACAAAATGGCAATGTAGTTCCTTACCTATCAATTACTTTAAAAGAAAATGGATTAAATTCTCCAAATGACAGAATGTCTTATTGGAAAAAAAAAGATCCAACAATATGCTGCCCACAAGAGATTCACTTCAGCTTTAAAGATACACATAAACTGAAAGTGAAGTGATGGAAGAAGATATTTCAAGCAAATGGAAACCACCCAAAAAAAGCAAGAGTAGCTCTATTTAGAGCAATAAAATAGATAAGAAATTAAAAATTATAAAAGAGACAGAAGGTCATTACATAATGGCAAAGGAGTCAGTCCCTTAAGAAGATGAAACAATTATAAATATACACGTATCCAACATTGAAGCGCATAAATATATAAAGCAAAAACTAACAGAGCTAGTCAAGATGGCAGAGTAGATAAACGCCATGCTTACCCCTTCTCATGACCATATCAAAATTACAACTAAACTACATAACAACAATTATTGAGAATTACCTGAGGACTACTTGAACAAAAGTTCTATAACTAAGGATATAACTATAACTGAAGAAGCCACATCAATATTGGTAGGAGGGGTGAAGACACAGGACGGGCTGATCTCTTCTGCACAACTGAATTGGCTGGCTTTAGGACAAGAGCTGTATGGGCAGCTTTCTTCCAGACAGAAGGGCCGGCAGAGGACATTGTTCTTTTGTTGAGCCTCCCTCTCCCGGCATGTAAACACAGGCTGGCACCATACCTGAATCTCCATCAACCTGGTTAACACAGGTTGCCCTCCCCTGGTATGGAAATCATTAAAAATTTAGTCCGTATGCTTTGTATTATCCGGTTACTAAGATTAAATTTTCTAGGAAAATACAAAGCATATTTCAATTTTCTGAGTTTTATATGTCTTCAAAAAAAAATCTACTTTTTAGCATTTCCATTAAGTAAATTGCAATATATGCTTGAATTTGTCACACAGGTAGAAATAATGAAGAAAAGAGAAACTAAATTCATAATTACTTGATACCAGTGTGACTAGTTTAAAGGGGAACTTTCTAATAGTCTTGCTAACATGAGTGTTTTGATTGTTCAAAATCAGACAACTAATAAAATTTATTTTTAATTAAGAGATCATTTTTTAAATAATTATCACAATCCGTTCTCTCAATATTAAGTGATCAAGTAATGGAAGAAAAAAATCTAAAACAAACCTCTCAACTTTTGCTCAGAAGTATTCCTTCCAGTAAATGATAGCTCCTTACAAACACAGAAGGTAAAATAAAAATGGTTAATTATAAAAACATAGGTTAGTATTGACAATAGTTCTCTAAAAGAATGAATAGCATATCTGAATTTTCCTTATCTCTAAGCAATCACTACAAGAGGACATGTAATTTATTGTTGAATATGCCATTCTCCTACAAAAGCAACCTATGAAACTTTCCCTCAGTTGCTATCTTAGAATTTTTTTTTCAGCTTTTTAAAAATATAGTTCATTCCAAGGAAATTCAAAGTGTACCCATTCTTTTCAGGTTCTTCTCTTTCCCTCATACAGTATTTCCCAATCTTGTTATGATCACAGATACTTTTGCTAATTGAATGAACAGTGCTTTGCATTCTCTCTTCAGAAAATATGAACATATGCTTGTACACATAAAATTTTACAAGTAATTTCCAGGGCTCCATGAACTTGTGGTTAAGAAACCCTGCTTTAGAAAGAATCATGTTGAAACTCATAATGATTCTTTAATGACCAATTTATTAAACATATTAGATAGAGAAGTGGTTTACATCTAGGAATATGAGAAATTCCTTTTTAGATTTACATGTAAAATATTTATTTGATACAAGTGATACTTTGAGAACATGTTAATGAAACTGCATAAACAAAAAAAGGATTGCCATGATTTTATTTGTTCTTAATAAATTTAATTACAACTTTTACTATATTTATAAATAATGGTCCACAAAAGTGAAAAAAAGGATTATTCTGTGTAGTGACAATGCTTGGTATACAAATTGATTTGTAGAACCTCTTTATTAACTCCAAGACACACACACCTCACTCCCACCACAGTCAGAAGCATGAAGCTAACTGATTGGGAAAAATAAAAATAGATAAAAAGTTCCTAAGAGAAATTATTTTCATTTAAATACAGAAGGATATCATCTGACAGAGAGACTATTAAGAAAAAGTTTCTTGCAATATAACCTCTATAATTATATTGCACTGCTCTTTTAAATAGCCTTAGTTTGTTTCAATATGTTATTTACATTTTGTTTATGAAGATTTTTAACAGCAAATTGTTTCCATTTTCATTTATAACCTGTGGTGACACAAAGTGAATCGGTTCTATAAATTACCATGGAAAGTTGTAAGCCAACAATTTGGCAGAACAAAGCCCTGAGGGTATAATAAGCGAGAGGGAAATATGGTATTTGCAATTGCAGGCTAAAATTGAAGAAGAAAATATTTGAATTGCAAATATCATATTAAAAATGGACACTGCTCATGACTGCTTTATGCAATAGTTTTGCAGGCCTGAGATGAGAAATAAAAAAACTGTCACTCTATTTAGTACCATTGAATACTAGGGCTCGCCTTGTATCCTCAAGTTCATTAGAGCACCTAGTTCTTCACTAGAAGTATACATTAAGGTCATTTACCCTTGATTGCATCAGACTAGTAAATATTGTTAAGTAGCTTTGAAGCTTTACTTTGGACAGAGTCATGATCAGCTTAATAAAGCCACTTTGTGTGGGACCATGACTAAGTTTGGCTGTGTTTAAAGACGTTTTGTCACATAATTAAAATTAACTTTTACTTTAAATTCTCTTTCCCACAGAGGAACCCAGACATGCTCTACTAACAAACCAACTGCATGAAACGAAAAGCACAGTAATTCTGAAGCTATTGGCTTGGATAAATGGGAATGTAATTAAAAAGGAAAAGGTTAGTAAAAGATCATGCTGGGAATTGAAAATAAAATCTGAAATGATGTCCCAGCCTATCCAGGTCTTTTTCAGAGTGTAGGTAGCTATCTCAACTGCTCTACTTGTCCCAGGGTCCATGTTCTTTCCCTGCCATTGCCTATTCGTGCGTTTTCTATTTTTAACAATCTCCACAAATAATCAAAATTATTTACATGCAGAATATTTCTGTATTACTCTAATGCTAATAATTACCTAAAAGCATTTTTTCATTTGTATATTGGAGAAGAAAAAAATGATTTTTAGAATTCTACCTTTTTTAAAATTCTAAACTCTGTTGCCACCAGCTCCTTTCCTAACATCAACTTTATTACCAATATCTTCAGGAAAACTCTAGCCCCATATTTTAAGCTAAATTGATTCTTGGGAGTATAATAAATACACTTTAAAAGGAGTATTTTTTGCTTTGCTTCTCCATACACCAATAGTATACAAATCACACCAGGTTTTTAAACACATTTCACAGGATCACTGACTTAGAACAGAAGGAGAGCTTGGGGATCATCTAGTGAAACATTCTCATTTTACAATTAAAGAAGCTATGGCTCATATGATTTACTGAGGGTGACATAGTTAGTGGCAGAGCTAGTGTCTAATAGTTGCCAGGTCCATAAACCAAAAGCCCTGGTGATGCTAAATGTATATACTGAAGTCAAAATCCTCCTAGCTGATTTCCACTATGACTTTTTGCTTTTTCCACTATGACTGCCTTGGTTTGGGTTTTAATCTCTATTTTGTATGACTTCAAACTCTCATTTTTCCAAATTAATTGTCTAATACTCCAATGCCACATTAATCTTCCTAAGAGTCCTCTTTTGTCTACTCGGACAAAGACAGCCCTACTTTTCTCTAGACCTCTTTAATTATTGCAACCAAAATTCACACCCAAATTGAAATATAGGATCCAACGAAAAAATATTCCCCATTGGGATGAGATAATATCAGCTTTAATAATTGAGCAGAAAAAAAACACAAAAAGGAAAGTAGGTTCTACAAGGGGCGGGGAAGGGCAACTGATTTATGACACATTTTATCATGAGAATCAAACTTTCAGAATTAAGAGAGATCAGGACATTAGCTATCCCAGCATTTCCCGGAGTGTTCCTTGGAACTCAAGAGGCACAGGGTAATAGAGTTAATGATTTTGTGACCAGGTAGATTTAGGCAACTGCACAGTTATACCAAGATAAATGTATTTCTTTCCTGTAATATTTTAAGAGCCTTTTCATTAGCCTGGTAACAGGTTTAGTAATATACCAAGACAGAAAAATTATAGACAATATGTTGCAAATTTATTTAACCAAAAAAAACCTTTATAGAGGATCCCATAGAATTACTGTTTTGATGGATATCATTGGGGAAATTTTTGATCTAGACCAAGTTGACAAATTGTAATTTACTTAGTGCCAGAGTCAGAACAAGAATTAAATCTCTTTATTTTCAATCTAGTGATGACTTACAGGAACATTTCCATTTGTCTTAGGCTTTTTTGGTTTTGAGAGATGGTCATAGGGATGGGGAGCATGGCATAGAAATGCAGTCAGCAGTAACGTAATGGCTAGATGTAGAGCCAGATGGGTGATAGAGTAATTTAAGGGAGGTGGGAAATCATTTCATAAATTGTATAAATGTCTAAGCAATGTACTGTATACTTGAAACCAATAATAAAATAAAATAAAATAAAATGCTTTTTAAAAAAGAAAAAAAAAATGATGAGAGGGGCAGAAACAAGCAGGAAGCCTCATCCAGGGTGAGCTGATTACGGGACTCAATAAGGGCTGCCCTTAAAATAAACATGCAGATTGCCATCTCTAGCACAAAAATGAAATTGAAAGGTTTAATTCTTAGTTGAAAAATAACAAGCACTAAAGAAGATATTGCATATATAAAGGTAGAGCATTAAAAATATTTAAATTAAACTTTAAATAAAATCACACCTAGAGACTCTAATGGCATGTATTAAGGGGACTTTTTAAAAAATGTTTAAAATTTTGTAAACTCCACTAGCCAAAAGCGGAATATTTTGAGCAATAAAACTAGTAACTGCAATTGACTAAAAACTTTATATTATGTTTAAATCAATGTATGTGTGTGTATAATATACATGTACATATACATATATATGGCATACATAATATTTGCAAGATTCATTTAGAGAATTTTTTTTAATCGCATTTCCTATACAAACTGTACTTGAGGTGACCAAAAGGTTGATGAGGGGAAGTTTCTCTTTATAGAAATTTTCCAAGTAATAAATAAAGAAGGAATGATAGAATTACAATGTCATCCTGATGAAATAATGTATCTAGTTAATTAACATCAAGGCCTCTAAATCACAAAAAGAGAGACACACAGGATATTCATTTTCCTCCTGATGGATCCTCCTATGAAGTATACTTGTCCTATTATTGAACATTAATTTGATCAATTCTCTATTTCCAAATACCTTTTATAGTAAATACAGGAGACAGAGGAGCATGTTAAATGACACCATTGTGGTGCAGTTAGCAAAAATTAACAATATGAGAAACTCTATAGTGCAAATAACCTTGTTTCTTCAATAAATATTGCATGGAAGAAGAAAAGAAGAATAGGAAAATTATAGATTTAAAAGATACAGTAACTAATTTAAAATGCACATCCTTTATTTGGATCTTGACTTAATATTTTTTTGTGTGATAATGCTACTTTTTCAAGTAGTTATGTTTTAGAGATACATACAGGCACTATTTACAGGCACTTGATTTAAAACAATCCAGTGTTGGGTATGGGCTTTTTAAAAATGAAATAAGATTGTCTCTGAGATGGTAACTCTTAATACTAGGTGATGGCTATATAAACGGCTCATTACACTATTCTCTCTACTTTTGTATGTTTGAAATTATCCTCAATAAAAATGTTTTTTTAATGTTTGTAGCTAAATTATAGTATAGTTTTTCATACTACATCAGATTAAGTTTAAGCTAAAAGAAGATAATCACTGCTTAATTATAAGATGATCAAAGCTTATAAAATTAGTCATTTTCTCTTTATTCTTTTTCTATGTCTGGAATTTTTAATCCTTTTCCACTGGAAAATATCATATAGTAATGATAACTACCATTTGTTATATATCATTAATTCAGAAATTAGAACAAAAGACAAGATATAAAGCTGATTATATAATTTAAGTTTCCATTTTATGTCATTCTGTCATTGATATATTATTTTGAAGCTTTGACAAAACTTAAAATCATAGATCACAAAATTAGAAAAAATACTACTTTTTACTCTTTCCCACATTAAGTACATGTTATGATATTTTCCTTTCTGCTACATTCACTGTGCATATGTATACAAAACCTTTAGCTCAATATTATGAATTTACTCTTTATTTTCCCAGCTATTTCAGGAACATACTTGTTCCCTAATTATTATATTGTAAGTAATCCAAGAATAAATTCCTTATAAATTATTTGGAAAAATGCCTGGTCTGAATAAATCATATTAAAAAAATGAAAGAGAAAAAGTATTGCATATTTTTAAAATACAGCTTTTTCAAATAAACAAACAAAAAATGAACTCATAGACAACAGAACTGTGGTTAACAGAGTAGAACGGAGTTAGGGGGAAGACAAAGAGGATAAAAGGAGTCAAATTTATGGTGACAGAAGGAAACTGTGTTTGGGTAATGAGCACACTATAGGTATACAGATGTAGTATTATGTTCTACACCTGAAATTTATATGTTATTAATCAATGTTACCCCAATAAATTTTTATTTAAAAAATAAAGAAATAAAAGATTAAAAATACAGGCTTTTCCTCTGACATAAACATTCTTTCATCTTTTTCATTAAGTTTAAAAAGTTGGTCTTTTTGAGAAGATATATGAAACCCAACCTCTGGCACTAATATTGTGAGGTTAGGCGAATCATTTAATAATGTGGAAGAAGCTTAAACCCTTAAGAAAGAATAATATAAATCATAAAACACATCAATGATATTCCCTACAGGGAAGGCTTTAGACCAGAGGTTGGCAAACTTTTTCTGTAAAGGATTGGGTAGTAAATATTTTATCTTTTGCAGACCAACAATTTCTATTGAAACTATTCAACTCTGCTGGTGAATCATGAGAGTAACCACAATGTGTAAACAATTGAGAGTGTTACCGTTAGGACGATCTAAATTCTTCATTGCCCTAGCAGTGCTGGGAAAGAAGGGGCTGGGTCCTTTCTGCCAATGCAGTAAAGAATCACAAATCAGTGAAGTTTAAGAAAAGTAAGATTTATTGAAGTACATTTCAAGAGAAAAATGGGCTATACTAGAGAGGGCTATAGCCTTGTAGAGGTGGAGAGGTCTATCTTACATATGGCCATGATGGCAGATTATAAGAGTGATGCTTGTTAATTGGCCTGTGAGGTCATTTTGATTGACACTTGGCTGTTATAAAACCTATTGTTAACTGTGCATGTTCTTACCCAGAATTCAGTATGTTAAAATTAGATTCATGAACTTCCGGGCATATGTATATTTTAATATGGTATAATGAGACCAGGTGAAAAGATCAGAGTAGTCCTTACTGCACAAGTGTTTGTGGCTGGCCTACACTGGTTGTTGTGCTATGGTCATTTATTTTTTGTACTCCAGGATGTAGGGGTATTGTTAGTGAAAATGAGGAGTCCTACGAGCAGCCTTTGGGTTGGGTCACCATTGTCATTCCTATGGTTACAGACTAGGCCTTCACTCCTGTTGTTCACGGCTACCTAACTACCTAACAAGAGTGAATGTGTTCTTGTAAAACTTTTGAAACCGGAATTTGAGTTTTATATAATTTTCATGTATCATGAATAGTTTTTTTGTTTTTTTTTTTTTGATGTTTTTTCAACCATTTAAAAATGTGAAAAACATTCTTAGGTTGTAAGCCCTACAGAAACAGACAGTGGGCCGGACTTGGTCGATAAGCATGGTTTGCCAGGCCCTCTTGATACAAAACACTTTCTGAAGTTTACACATTTACAGTGGAAGTACTTAGTGGAAGCATGTTACCTGATTGCAACATCAGAAACAAATGAGTTTCATGTGAAGGATCTTTAGTATATTTCTGTTGGAAATTTTTGTCTAATGTATTTTAAATATTCAGATGAAAAGAAACCTGGCACCTTTAAAAATCTCTGGTAGGATCTAAGTGATAAAAACAGCTGGAAGAATTAGAGGTTATTAAAAAGGTAATCTTAAGTGACCTGGAATAATTATTATTTATATCAATGCAGCTGACAAAAGCCAGGGAGTGAATTTAATTTAGGAACTCTACATGCAAAGGAGAGCTTGGTCAAAAAGAAACTATAAAAGGAGAGAAGTTGTCAGTCTACTGTGTCAATAGGGTTAGGGTGGTGTATATATAATATGTTTGCATTGGGTTCTGGGTTCAGGATGATGAAAAGTCAGCCTCCTTTCTTGCAATAGCTGCAACAGTGCAGGTAAAATCAAAGTGCAACAAAATGCAGTTATAGTTATTCCTAGTAAAAATTGGATAAAAGATGTAGAAGGGTGGAATGAGAAGATAACCTTGAAGATAATGAGTGCTCAAAATTCAACTTAATGCCTTCTCTCTGAAAATATGCATGCAAATAATTTGAAAACAGAGTAAAACTCTCTCTCTCAAATGCCTGACTCCTTAAATACCTGAGTCAAGAAAGAAGATGTATGTGAAATTTAGATGACTTCAATTCTAAGAAAAGATTCAAAGCATCAATATTGTATTTATCAGTGCTAAATAACAAAATAGCTATTATTTATCAATAACACAACCAGCACACAAATTCTCAACTTTATAACGAGTGTTAAAGAAATAAGTAACCTTCCTAGGGTCACACAACTAGTAACAGGTCAGGCAGAAATCTGAACCCAGCTTGGGCTCCCAAATTCAAGCTCATTCCCATTTTATAGCAAACAATGTTAAGACTTTGGTATTCCAGAGCTGTTCTTCCATGCTCCTGAGTGTTCAAAATGACAATGCACTGTAAACAAGCCAGCAACTCTGCAACAACACACAGACTCAAGGAGCACTAGGTGGAGCCTGGAGTCCTAGCTGCCTACAGAAATCAAGGCCCTGTGTTTATAGCAGATAATAAAGAAGAGATTGCACGAATGTTTAAAATCCAGTTAAAAGTTGGGCTTCTGACTATGATATATTTCACTGCTTTATATATATTTTTATATAGAGAGAGGTTTGATTGCAAAGATTTAATTTTCCTTAATGAAAAGAGCTCAAATTTTAATTCACACAGACACCACACACAGAAACACACACACACACACACACACACACACACACACACACACACACACACACACACAGCTTGAATTAGAGCCTTGACTTCCAAAAACATGACAAAGAAAACTCTGTGTAGGAGAGCTTCAAACAACTCTCCAATCACCTTTCAAATTCTTCATTTAATTAACAGGGATGATTCTTTCTCCATAAAGAGACAGAAATGCAGCAGTTTTCCCTGTCTGTGTTTTTCTATACAACTAGATACCCTGGGCTCAGGACTTTGAACGCAAGACAGTGTAATAATCTCCAAGGCCTGCCAGGTTGATTAGCAGGAGAAATGCTGTTCCAAGAAGATCTCCAAAGGGCCAAGCCAGGTGAGAGGAACCATCAATGCTCAGAAAATTCAAAATCAGGAAGTCTGAAGATTTTCTGTTTTAGGGTGCTACCATCACAGGCAAATTTTTCTATCAGAAAATGATTCACCATATCAATGAATTTGTAAAAAATGGCCATAGAAGCTTTGCTCAATGTGAAGATAATTGGAATATTTGTTCATCTACTTTCTCTATTTCTTTTTCAGTATTTATCTCTCCTTCTTTAAACCTATACCTGAATATTCTTACTAGTTCTGTTACAGGACTATTGTAATTTCCTTTATTTTTAAAGAATTTCCCTTTCTTGGTTTCCACAGATCCTGATTTTTATTGCCTTTTTACTAAAAAGGTCACTTTTTAGTAAAAGTTGTCTGTGCATTATTTTTCTGAATCTTCTGACCTATCTTTCTTGCCTACAGTAATGGGTATTGGGAACTAAACAGAAATGGAAAAAATATGTTCGCTGAAATAAAATATTCCCAGACAGACCCTATTCTCTCTATCTCCCTGTCTTCTCACCCCATCCCAGCAAAGTGATTTCTGTTCCTAAGTTTTTCCTCAAATTCTCCCAGGCACTTAGATACCTGAACAAAGTGTGGCACACTGGGATTAGAACACATCACAACAAAAGCATTTCAGCAGTCTATTTGTCTGGATATTTTGACAGCTGGTAAACAAAAGATCTGAAACTCCTGGGACTTCTGCATGCAGCTGGACCAGGTAGCTGGGCCACATCAGTGTATAGTGAACACGGGCTTTGCTCCCTATTAGTGCTCCTCTCTGGCCAAATTTGCTGCCTTATTTTTACTCGAAATGTATTATTCTAAGCAGATGGCTTAGTCACATTATATAAATCATTCTTGTTTCTTTAATATTAAGCTCTTTGGTTGTTTGAGAATACAGTGCACATACACACCAAAGAATGCCAGAAAAGAACTGTGAGTGAAATGGCGTTTGTTTTTTCTATTATGCAGATTTTGTCTAAATTGAGATGAATGGGACACTAATTCAGCAGCCTTTTTAAAAATCTAGCTTTATATTTAATATCTTCTGGAACTCAAATGAAATTTTGAATAACATGGGAGCATTGGAGCAAACGTGAGCCTTTAACATAAAAGAAATATTACATTTTTTCACAAAACACCAAGTATCCAAAACTGAATAACCTACATCTAATATATGATATGGGTAAGGAAGGGCAACTCTTTAAAATATTTTTTGGTTATCCTCTCTCTTTTCTGGTATGATTGCTTTTAAGCCTAAGAGAAATATACTCCATTACCACCTTCTTGCACAGACTGTAAGATTTTTGGAGTGTAAAAACATGAGCATGGACTAAAATCTGCGCTTTCATTGGATTCTAATGCACTTCAAATCTCTCTGGTACAGTTTCATATAGTTGAAGCTTTTTGTTGTATTTTAATGTTGTTGAAACTGAATTTATTGATCAATTTGTGTGGTAGGTTTAAAAATGTTAGTCATGTAACATCCTCAGTTATTAAAAAGAAGTTAATAAAGCCCTTCAGAGATAGACTTCATTCAGTTTCACAGTTTCGGTATTGAACTTCTGAAATTCATATCAAAACTAGAATGGAACACATTATATAAAATGAATAATATAACTATACCAATTTTGATTGGATAAAGTATAATTCTATTGAAATTCCCACATCCCTGAGTTTCACATATAATTTCTAATATAGATTTTGATTTTAATTCTGAATATATCTATGACTTTAAATATCTATTTTATTTTTAAAAGTCAATTATAATTTCAGATATATTTATGTATTTATATTACTTTTGAATTCCTATTGAATTGCAAAAGAGTTCTGTAAATTATACATTAATTCATTCTGTAAAATGATAAAGATCTCATCTCTTTTAAAAAGTTCTTTCCATACAGAAAACAATTGTATACTCTGTTTCTATTTTTGTTGCCTCTGTCAAGATTTCACATGAATTTTTAAAGAGTAATTTAAATTACAAATATAGCCCATGTATTCAGATATGAAGTGGTAAAAAAAATGGCCCATTGAGATAGTCTGATTTGTAATATGGGTTAATACATGATCAAAAAACCACTACTGACTACTACAAGGCTATTTCCATAAAACTGGAAAAACTGCGAGTCTTTTTTATTTTTTCATCTTTAGAGACTTGATAAGAAGAAATTGATTTTTCCAAGAATCATCATTTCCTTTCACCTAAGTATAGCTCCTACTTATAGAGGCAAAACAACAGGTTAACCCACTGTTGCTTGTCAGGTTTTGCTGCAAAAGTGAAAAAGAATTAGAAAATGTCACATTCCAGTGTTCCAAAAGATAAATTTATTTTCTATTATGAAAGTAAATAGGGAAGAGAGATTTAATCCTATATGCCCCTATATATTTCACTTCCCATCTCGATCAGAGTAAAACCTAAAATCCTTATCATGGTCTACAAGGCTTATCCCAGTATTCAACCTCACCTTTAACCACTCTCTCCCTTGCTCCTCTTCTGCCAGTTATCCTCCAGGTAATTTTTTCTATACCAAAACACAACCCTGCCTCAGGGCCTTTGCACTTATTATACCCTACGCCTGAAATGCTCTTCTCCCAGAGAACCACATGGCTCAATCCAACACTTTATTCAGCTCTTTGCTCAACATTACTTCAGAGAAGTTGGTCATCCTACATAAAATATCCCATCTTTTACCCATCACTGTCTATTCCCTTCTCGTGCACATAATAGATGCTAAAATATTTGAAATGTCTGAATGAATACTGCAGTAAAATACTAGTGGCAAAGATTAAACAACTCTTCCCAAGAATCAGGAATGTCTGCATGGCACCCCTTAATCTGGATCTGGAAGGATGAGTAGAAACCCACTAGGTACAAAACAGCATGCACTTGTGTAAAATGGCCAGTTGTTAAAGAAACTGAAGTACAGAGTAAAAGGGGTGAGCAGTTGGAGATGTGACTTTGTCTGACTTTCAAAGGAACTTAGTTACCAGGAATAATTGTTTTTGTTTTTTTTAACATTGGAGAAAAGCAAATATGAAACAAGATCAGCTCTTTTGGAATGACTTTACAGGTATAAAGCATGGAAGACAGATTTGGACAGGTAAGAATGGAGTTCAGGATACAATTTAGTAGGCCAGCTTAATAGTCTGAGATATGATGGGAGTTTGAACTTAGGCTGTATAATATGAGATGCTAAAAGAGGATAACATATGCTCATAAAATATTCAGCAGTGATGACTATTCTACATATATTATACTTATAGTCAAAATATTACTTCAGAATAATTTTCTTTCTTTATATTAGTGTAATTTGTTAAGCAGATGCAATCTGAAAAAAAAGAGAGAGAGAAAGTAATACAGAAAATCTAGGTCTTTGCACAATTTGCTACTTTCTCTAAGAGACAGTAGATAAATTGTGAATGTCTCACCAGGTGTTGCTGCACCTCGAAATGGCAACCAGTGAATACACACTAAAAAATGTTTCTAGAGATTTGGATTCCCGTGAAACAAATGTATTGAAAAGGCTTTCAGGTTATATGTGGAAAATAATTGTAAGCAGTATATATGAAACGTGATGAATTGGAAAGGTTGTTCACAGTAAGATTAATACACAGTATTAAACTTAAATCAATAAAATTCTCTCTGGACTAAAGCACTATCTAGTCCTCACTTGGGTGGTAAAAACTGAATGATGAAACAAACCATTCTCTACCAGATAGTGATATATAATTAGAGCCCACAGATGAAATTTTTAATTATTACAGACTTTCATCCTGTTCAAATAGCTTCAGATCAAATAGGATTGTACCCAAATATACTATTTATTTTGTGTAGAGAAAAGCAAAAGCATTCACTTTTAATTTATTTTCTATTATATTAAAACTGCAGTTGGTCTCCAACTTAAAATAGTTTGACTTAAGATGTTTCAACTTTATGATGTTGTGAAAGCAGCACACATTTAGTAGAAACTGTTCTTCTAGCTATGAGCTTTATGATACTCTATAGTCACAGCTTCAGTCAACCCTGCCACCACAAGGGTAAATAACCAATACTCTACAGCATATTCATTGTGCTAAATGATTTTGCCCAACTGTAGGCTAATGTAAGTATTCTGAGCACATTTAGGGTAGGCTAGTCTAAGCTATGATGTTCAATAGGTTAAGTGTATTAAATGTATTTTCAACTTACGACATGTGTTTTCAACTTACAATGGTTTTATCAGGACACAACCCCATAATAAGTCAAGGATCGTTTATTTATATTCTGCTTATGAATTTAAAGGATACACTGAACAGATGTGCAGGTATTAATACAATGCCTCCCAACTCCACACCCACCTTATTTTCCCTGAACAGACTACACATTTCTTTGCTAGTTGGCTCACTGTTAGGCACAGCCATCAAGGGTCTTAGAAGGACACTACCAGGCTAAAGGAGGAAGAAGGGACATACTGGGTCCCAGCGGCTAACTGCATTTCTGGCAGTTCAGTTTCAGATTCTCATTAGCAAGAGTCACTACAAGATTGGTGGCTTTCAAGTTTCAAGGCCAGCGGTCCCCATCGAACTGCAGTGGCAACCGCACCCTCTCCTCAGAGAACTGAATCTCAGTCTTGCAGGACCTTCCTCTCAGTTTCAACCCTGCTCTCAGGTAGCAGCCACTCTCTACAAATGTTACCTCTATCCTTTAATCCTTTTAGTAGGATTTTCTCTCATTAAAAAATTCTTTATATCAAATGTTCATGTCAAATGACTGCTGTGGTTTCTGGTTCCTTATTAGACCCTGTCTGATATACCATGTGTTTGGCTATTTGCCACATGGATATTTGTTATCTCCCTCAATATTACTGGGAGTTAGGAAACTAAAACACAAATTCAGCTAAAGGTGTCTGAAAAATATTAATATTCATACTCATTATTCTAATAATCCATTTATAAGAAATTATTCTACAAAAATAATTGAATAAGAGCTCAAAAATTAGCTCATAAGAACATTTTCATCAAAGTTGAAAGGAACAAAAAACAAATTCAAACTCATCTAAATAATGATAAATAATAATAATAATAATAAAAGATATTAAAGGATACCTAAATGTCACAAAACCAAGCACAATAAATAAATACAGCTAGGTAAGATTCATGGAAACTGGAACTAGTAACTGGAAAGTTGCCAGAACCAAGGCAGTGCCTTTCTCTATTTGTCTCACAAGAGCCACATCATCCATTCCCATCTCCCTTATTCCACTCTCCTTTATCTTTCGATAGTGCTCCAATATGCTATACTGCCTATATAAAATGTTGATTGTTTGTTATTCCTCTCCTCTAGGATGTATGCTTCATGAAAGCAGAGATCTTTGTTTTATTCACTGAATTGTCCCAAGCAGCTAGAACAGTGAATGGCACATAGTAGGCTCTGTATGAATGCTCCATTTTTTCTCTTCTATAGTCCCTCAGCTTACATATGGCCAAATATGGCTAAATAGAGTCTCCAACTTAAGCTATCAGTTATTAGTGCAGTTTCTTAGTTTACGATTCCAAATCATTGAGCAAGTAACCTGATTGCTACTACTCACTGCCTTGAGTGAAGCCACAAGTTATGGAACCCTATATTAAAACTGCAGTTTTGGGAGAGGAGAGGCAGATGTAATGTCTTGTATCCCATTACTCATTCAGAAATGTCTAAGAAAAAAATGTTCTGCATATCTAATACAAAAGTAATTATTTATTATAGAATTATTTTTAGTAATTATTCAGTAGCATTATTTTTGTTGGAAAAATAGAAGCTATCTAAATACCCATTAATTTATATCCATACATTAAAAGTGATGATTAGTTTATATTTATACACATGGACATATATTCATCATATATATATTTTAAAAGGATATCATAATGAGTCATACCATTTGAAACAACATGGATGAACCTATAGGTATTGTGCTAATACCTGAAATAAGTTAGACAGAGAAAGATAAATACCACATTATTTCACTTTATATGTGGAATATAAAAAAACAAAATAAACAAACAAACAAAACATATACAAGCTCATAGATACAAAGGGTTTGGGGGCTGGATAAAAAAAAGGTGAAAGGATTAAGAAGTACAAATTGGGTCTGGCCAAGATGGTGGAGTTGGTAAATGCTATGTTTGCCACCTCCCATGACCACATTAAAATACAACTAAACTGCAGAACAATCAACCTGGAGACCCATCTGAAGACTAGCTAAAAAGAAATCCCATAACTGAGGATATAAACAAGAGACCACATCAAGGCTGGTAGGAGGGCAGAGACAAAGAACAGGCTGGCCTCACACTCATGTGTGTGGTTGAGCATGGAGAGAGATTTCTTTGAAGCAGAGGTTTCTCCCTGAGGAGCAAGGGTCTCCAGTCCCACACCAGGCTCCTTCACCAGGGTTCTAATACTGAAAAGAGAAGTCCCCCTCCACCCCCAATAACATCTGGCTGTGAAATTAAGCAGGGATTCCACCTACCTGGATGAGATAGAAGGCTGCTAGAAACTCAGACATCCTCTTAAAGGGTGGGCACACACAGACTCACTTTCAAGAACTCACTCTGGGCTCTAATTCTAGAGGTACCAGAGACATACAGGGAAAGACTGAGTTGTGTGCTTTATGGTAAGAGCTATTTCCTGTGTTCAGTCTTTCTCCTCTGTAGCTTACAGGTGGCCACCATCTTTCCTGTGTTGAATCCTTTCTCCACATGGCCAAATCTGAAACTGCATTGACCTGGTTAATTCGGATTGCTCCACGCAACTCAGCACCCCTGAAAGAACTTTCAGTAACTGGGCAACCAGCCCTACCCCACATACCACAGGAATGTTCAGCAGCAAACAGCTAGCCTTGTCTTCCAAGTCACCTGAGGCACTTTTCAGTGGCAGACAACCAGCCCCAAACTATGCTACAGTCTTCTTAGAAAACTCTTGAGGATCTGTGGGCCTGCAGTGGGTGGTAGTTAGCCTCAGTGTGCTCTGGGCATTTTTCAGAGTGGTCCCAGGTTCAGCACTGGTGTAAAACCTGAATCTACATTAACCTGATGAACAACACTTGCCCAACCCTGGTGACTACCTGAGACTCTGCCTCACTCTACTCGCCTATCACCTAAAGATCCTTTAGCAGCTGAGCCATACAGGCAGGTAGCATCAGGGTGCCCTGGGCCTTATGTTGAGCTGCCCCAGGCTCAGAACTGGTGGCAGCTAGCCTTGGTTCACAGCATGGCCTCCCCCACATGCCTTCAGGTCCACCAAAGGCATCAATCAACTGAAGATCACTTTTTAGTTCCTACCAGCTAGCCCTAGGCTGGTCACAGGTAGCAATTGATCTTGGACTACATGGGAACCCCTCCTGAGAGACCCCAGAAACAGCACACCCAGAGGCAGTTTCAGACCACCATAGAGTACCACCCAATTAGCCACACAAGCAGCATATTCAAACTCAAAGGGTAAACTGAACATGCACACAAGCCTGTTGAGGCAAATGCCACTTTATGGGGTCTGCCCACATATAGAAGCCCATATGTGATGGGTTTGGCCAATCCTCAGAGCTAGTCAGGCTGAGAGTCAATTCTACCCACTTATGTGCCAATAGCAATAAAGGCTCAACTACAACAGGAGGGTGCACACAACTCACACAAGGGACACTCCTGGAGCACACTGCATAGGTGATCAGGGAAACTGTGCCACTGAGCCATACAGGATACCTACTAAGGCCACCTGGTAAAGACTGAGAGACATAAGAAATCTGAATATATAGAAATGATATATAGAATATATAGAAGTGGCCAAAAGGAGGAAAAATATAAATATGTCCCAAATGAAAGAACAGGAGAAAACTCCAGAAAAATAACTAAATGAAATGGAGGCAAGATACTTACCAGAGTTAAAAAACACTGGTTATAATGATGCTAGAGAAACTTAGTAAGAATTTTAACAAAAAGATAATAAGCATTAAAAAAAGATATAGATATCATAAAAAGAAACCAGTCAGAAAAAGATTCGATAACTGAAATTAAGAAATATATTAGAAGGAATCAACATCAGATTAGATGAAGCAGAGGATCATGTCAGCAATTTGAAAGACAAAGTAGCAGATATATCCAATCAGAACAACAAAAAGAAAACGAATTTTTTTAAAATGAGAACAGTTTAAGAGACATCTGGGACAACATTAAGCATAACATTTTTATTATAGGAGTATCAGAAGAAGAGAGAGGAAGGGATCAAGAACATTTTAGAAGAAATAATGACAGAAAACTTTTCTACTGAGAAAAAAAAAATAGATACAAGTACAAGAAGTGGAGAGTCCCAAACAAGCTGAACCCAAAGAAGCTTACACCAAGACACATTATAATTAAAATGCCAAAGGTGAAAGACAAAGAAAGAGTCCTAAAAGCAGCAAGATAAAGGCAACTAGTTACTCATAAGTGAGCTCTCATAAGAATGTCAGCTTATTTCGCAACAGAAACTTAGCACCTAAGAAGGGATTGGCATAAAATATTCTAAGTGATGAAAAACAAGGACCTACAACCAAGATTTCTATACCCAGCAAAGCTACCATTTAGAATCGAAGGAAAAATAAGAACTCAGAGGGAAAAAAAATAAAAACTAAAGGAGTTCATCACCATCAAACCAGCATTACAAGAAATGTTAAGGGATTCTTGGAGAAGGGTGAGGAGGGGAGGAGGAGGAGGAGGAGAGGAGGAGAGGAGGAGGAAATCAAAATTGTGAATAATAAAATGACAATAACTATATACCTACATGAATACATATAAAGTAATAAACAATTACTTAAGTGTAAATGGATAAAATGCTCCAATTAAAAGACATAGGCTAGGGGAAAAAATGGTGTAGATGATAGAGGCTCTGTTCATCCCTCTGGCAACCAAATCAGTGTTGTGCCGGAAACAAGGAGCAAACAGCAAGGAAAAATCACCTGGGATCTAGATTAACAAGCCATACAACTAGGAAGAAATCTAGGAAACCACCCTGCAACAGCAGAAGGTAGGATGGGGCGAGGACGCAAGGCTGCCTGGTCCCGAGTGGCTGAGTGGAACAGAGGCTGCAGCAGCAGCAGAGACCTCTTAAAGGGGCCGAGTCTGTGAGCAGACTTGAGTGGTAACAGACCTGCTCGCCCTGAGCACCAGTGCTGGTTGGGCTGTGCAGAGGCTACCAGGACTTACAGCAGGGCAACTGAGTTGTCAGAGTGAGTACCGAGGTAAGACTTACTCCGAACAGAAGTGCTGGCAGTATCCATTGTTCCTTTGTTGAGCCTTTCCCCTCAATGTGCAGACTCAATGCAGCCATTGTGAAGACATCATCAAACTAGATAACAGTGGTCACTCCGCCCAGAGGATTCCCTGAAACTCCACCTCCTCCAACTCGCGTCCCCATCCAAGCCACACCCAGGTATATCTTCCTTGAGTCAGGTGCTTCTTGCTGAGTAGCGCCTTGACTCATACTGGTGGCAGCTGGCCTCAGTTTCTGGTGTGGCCTTTTGAGGCAACTATAAGCACAGCATCTGTCGATTGCTTGCTGAATCTTAACAGGTGGCCCTGGAGGGGCAGAGGTTTGGGCTAAAATTTGCCCTGCAGCTGAATCCCTCACACCTACCCAACACCTACCACAAAGCTGCACTAATAAGACCAGGAGACTTAAGAGCTTTGCTTACATAGAAACAGACACAGAAAGGCAGCCAAAATGGGAAGACAAGGAAGCAGAAAGCATATGAGAGAACAGAACAGAGATCCAGAAATAATAGAGTCAATCTAACAGATACAGAGTTCAAAATAATGATTATATACATGCTCAATGAACTTAGAGGAAATGTAGAGGATTCAGTAAGAACATCAACAAAGAGATAAAAAACATAAAAATGGAAATGGAAATTATAAAAGGGAACCAGTCAGAAATGAAAAACACATAACCTGAGATGAGAAGTATATTAAATGGAATAAACAAGGGGAATAAACAAGAGGATCAAATGACCTATATCGAGGATGGAGAAGCCAAGGACACTCAACCAGAATGTCAAGAAAAAAGAAGCCAAGACTATAATAATTTAAGGAGGCTATGGGACACTATTAAAGGTAAAAATAACCATGTCATAGGATATTTGAAGGAAAACAAGATGTTGAAGAGCTATTTGAAGAAATAATGATGAAAAACTTCCCTAACCAGGTGAAGAAATAGACATAAAACCCCAGGAAACTCAGAGAGTCCCCAAAACCAGGAACCCAAAGAGGCCCATAACAAGGCACATCATAATTAAAATGCTAAAGTTAGTTACCTACAAGGGAGCACTCATAACACTGGAAGCTGATTTCTCAAAACAACAACAACAATAACAACAACAACAACTAGGCAGGACAAAAGGCTTGGCACAAAATATTCAAAGTAATCAAAACCCAAGATCTACAACCAAGAATTCTTTATCCAGCAAAGCTATCATTTAGAGTTGAAGGACAGATAAAGAGTTTCCCAGACAAAAATAAGCTGAAGGAATTTCTCATCACCAAGCCAAATACTACAGGAATTGTCAAAGGAACTTTAAGAAGAAAATCATGCATCAAAAACAATAATAAAGAATGGTAATAACTACCTTTCTATCAACAAGTACCTCAAATGGAAAAGAATTAAGTGCTCCAACCAAAAGATAGAGTGGCTGAAAGGATAAGAAAACAAGACACCTTCATATGCTGCCAACAAAAGACTCACTTCAGATTAGAAGATACACAGACTAAAAGGAAGGAGATGGAAAAATATATTGCCTTGATGGACCTAGAGGTCATTGTGCTGAATAAAATGGGTCAGATAGAGAAAGACAAATATCGCATGATTTCATGTACATATGAAATCTAAAGAACAAAATCAACAACAACAACAAAAGTGGGAATAAACTCATAGATACAGAGAATATTTAAAGGGATACTAGATGGGAGAAGGGTTGGGGGACAAAAAAATGCAAAGGGTTTAAGAGACACAAATGGATAGTTGCAGAATAGACATGGAGATGTAAGTGTAGCATGGGGAAGATGATTAATAATGTGATAAATCTGTAACAGGGAAGAAGGATACTAGATTGAGTGGGGTGATCACTTTACAAGTTATGTAGATCTCTGCTCACTATGCTATACAACTAAAACTGGTATATTATTGTATGCCAACTATAGATTCAAAAAAACTCATTGAATTGTACAATGTAAATACAAGTAACTAATTGTCTATTTCAATAAAGACAAAAAAGACTGAAAAATTAAAAATTAAAAAAAAAACAATAGGCTAACTGAATGAGTAAAAAACAAGACCTTTACACATGTGGCCTACAAGAGATTCACTTCAGAATTTAAAGACACAGAGACTGAAAGTAAAGGGATGGAAAAGATATTCCATGCAAATAAAAATGGAAGAAAAAAAAAAGGCTGGGGTAGCAACACTTATATCAGAAAAAATAACTTTAAGACATAAATTATAAGAGACACTGGGGCAACAACGCTTATATCAGAAAAAATAGACTTTAAGACATAAATTATAAGAGACAAAGAAGAACATTACATAATGATAAATCCAACAAAAGGACATGACCTTAGTAAACATCTATGCACCTAACATGGGAGCACCTAAATATATAAAGCTAATATTGATCTACATATAGGGATAGAACAGTAATACAGTCATAGGTGGAGACTTTAACAGATCTTCCAGACAGAAAAGCAACAGAGAAACAGTAGCCTTACATGATACAGTAGAACAGATGGATTTAATTGATATTTTTAGAGTATTTCACCTCAAAGAAGCAGAATATACATTTTTCCTGAGTGCATATGAAACATTTTCCAAGATACACCACATAATAGGCCACAAAACAAGTATCAAAAATTTAAGATGATTGAAATCACACCAAGCATCTTCTCCAATCACAACAGTATATAACTAAAACATACAATCTTCCAAGACTGAGTCAAGAAGAAACAGGAAATCTGAATAGAATGATTGCTACTAACAAAATTGAATCAGTCATCAAAAAATAACAACAAATAAAAGCCCTAGACTGGCTGTCTACAGGTGAATTTTACCAAACATTTAAAAAAGAACTAACATCTATCCTTCTCTAAATATTCCAAAAAATTCAAGAAGAGAAAGGCTCCCAAACTCATTTTACAAAGCCACCATTATCCTGAATTCAAAAACAGACAAAGACATTAGAAAAAAGAAAACTATAAGCTGATATCTCTGATGAATATAAATGCAAAAATTCTCACAAAATATTAGCAAACCAAATTCAGCAATACATTAAAAAGATCATATACCATGATCAAGTTGGATTTATTACTGGAGTGCAAAGTTGATTCAATATCCACAAATAATTAATGTGATACATCACATAAACAAAATGAAGACTAAAAATCATTTGATCATATCAATAGATGTTTGAAAAATTCAGCATCTATTTATGTTAAGAACTCTCTGCAAAGTGGAAATATAGGAAACATACCTCAACATAATAAACACCATATATATATGACAATTCTAACATCACACTCAACAGCATACTCAACAGTAAAAAGCTAAAAGCATTTTTCTTAAGATCAGGAGCAAGACAAGAATGGCCATTATCACCACTTTTATTTAACATAGTATTGGAAGTCCTAGCCACAGTAATCAGATAAGAAAAAAAAAAAATGCTTCCAAATTGAAAAGAACTAAACCTGTCATTATATGCAGATAACATGATACTATATATAAAGAATTCTGAAGAATTCCCCATTAGAATTGATAAATGTATTCAGTAAAGTACCAGGATATAAAATTAATACTCAAACTCAGTTGCATTTTTATACACCAATATGAGCTGTGAGAAAGAGAAATTAGGAAAACAATCCCATTTACAATTGCATCAAAAAAAAATCCTCCTCAGAATAAATTTAACCAACAAGGTAACAAATGTATACTCAGAAAATTATAAGACAATGAAGAAAGAAAGAAACATTGAAGAAGATACAAATAAATGAAAACATACCACCCTCATGGATAAAAGAATAAACATAATTAAAATGTCCATATTGCCTAAAGCAATCTATAGATTCAATGCAATCCCTATCAAAATAACCAATGACATTTTACACAGAATTAGAACAAATAATCTTAAAATTATATGGAAGCACAAAAGACACCAAATAGTCAAAGTAATCTTGAGAAAGCAGAACAGTGTTGGAGATATCACACTATCTGGCACCAAACTACACCACAAGACTATAGCAGTCAAAACATGGTACTGGCATAAAAACAGACACGTAGATCAATGGACAGAATAGAGAGCCCAGATAAACCCCATATGGTCATTTAATTTATGACAAAGGAGGCAAGACTATAAAATGGAGTACAGGACAATCTCTTCAATAAATGATGTTGGGAAAACTGGACAGATACATGCAAAAAAAAAAAAAATGACATCAGACCACCTTCTTACACTGTGTCCAGGAATAAACTCGAAATAGATTAAAGACTTAAATGTAAGTCCTGAAATCATAAAATTTCTAGAAGAAAACATAATCTATAAACTCTCTTACATTGGTTTTAGTAATATTTTTTTCTGATATATCTCCTCAGGTGAGGGAAACAAAGAAAAAATGAACAAATGGGACTACATCAAACTAAGAAGTTTTTGCACAACAAAGGAAACCATCAACAAAATGAAAAAAGGAACCTACTGAATAGGTGAAGATATTTGCCAATGATACATCTGATAAGGGGTTACTATCCAAAATTTATAAAGAACTCATACAACTCAACACCAAAAAAAAACAATCTGATTGGGAAATGGACAGAATATCTGAATAGACATTTCTCCAAAGAGGACATATGGATGTCCAATAGACACATGAAAAGATGCTCAATGTCACTAATTAAGAAGAAATGCAAAACCATAATGAGACATCACCTCACACCTGTCAGAATGGCTATCATCAGTAAATCAAAAAATAAGTGTTGTCAAGAATATGGAGAAAAGGGAACTCCTCTGCACTGTTGATGGGATTGCAAATTGGTACAGCCAGTATGGAAAACAGTCTGGAGGTTTCTCAAAAATTTAAAAATAGAACTACCATATGATTCAGCAATCCTGCTTCTAGTATTTATTCAAAGAAATCCAAAACTAATTCAAAAAGATATATGTACTCTTATGTCCCTGCTATTTATGTCAATGCTATGTACAATAGCCAAGATATAGAAGCAACTAAATGCCCACAGTAGACAACTAAATAAAGAGGAGAAGGAATATACACACAGTGGAATATTACCCAGCCATAAAAAAAAGAAATCTTACCATTTGGGGCAATATGGATGGACGTAGAGGGTATTATGCTAAGTAAAGACGTCAGACAAAGAAAGACAAATACCATATGGTCTCACTTATATGTGGAATCTAAAGAACAAAATAAACAAACAAAAACAGAACAGACTCATACATACAGATAGCTAAATAATGGTTACCAGATGAGAGATGTTTTGGGGGACGGGGGGGGTTAAAATGATGAAGGGATTAAGAAGTACAAAGGGGAAGTCACAAAATAGTCATGGGAGTGTAAAGTACATCATGGAGGATATAGTAAATAATATTTAATAACTATTATATTGCCATGTGGGTACTTGACTAAGTAGGGATGACTTCATCAATTATATGAATGTCTAACCACAATGTTGTACACCTGAAACTAATATAAAATAGTATTAAATGTCAACTGTAATTTAAAAATAAGAAAAAATTTTAAGTACAAATTAGAAGTTATAAAATAAAGTACAGCTTAGAGAATATAGTCAATAACATTGTAATAACAATACATGGTGTCCAGTGGGTGCAAGACTTACCCAGGGAATCATTTTGAAAGTTATATAAATTTCTAACCATTCTGCTATACTCTGGAAAGTAATATAATGCTGAATGTTAACTGTAATTGAAAAATAAAACAAAATTGTTAAGAATATCATAAAACAGAATAAAGAGTAAGATTTTATTTCTGTATACCATGCACAGAAATTCTGGAAGGGTATCTACCAAAATGTTACAGTGTTTTCAGTGGTGGGAATATAAATTAGTTTTATTTTCTTTTAATGCTGTTTATAATTTTCTGATTTTTAATAATAATTGTCTTTTATTACAACAATAAATAAAACCATTTACATTCTGTTGGAGGAAATAGAAGAGGAAAGAAGATGAAATATATGAAGAAAAAAAAAACTCAGTTACTGATGTAATCATCTCTAGACAAAAAAATAATGACTATCTAGTAAAATTAGGGTTAAATAAAAGTTATCTATATAGTATATGAGTTTTCAACAGTGAAACAAATTGCAATGAATTGATATCTATCAAGCATGTTCAAATTCATAAGTTCATAATTATATTTTAAATATTGGTCACCTTCTGATGATAGGGAACTAACTCATCATCTTGAAAACTAGTAAATAAGGAGACAGAAGGAAACGTTTACCTAGCTTTTTTTATATGAACTGCACCACTAGGTAATTAATAGGAGATGCAAGGAAGTGTCTCTTTATAAACATATTCCAACTAATAAGTACAAAAAAGAAATGGTAGAATTAGAAAACACTATTTAAAACTGCCGATGAATGATTGATATATGCATTAAACATCAATGGTTGCTAAAATCACAAAAAAGATTAAAAAACTAGACATGTAGCTCCTATAATCATGCCAAAAAACTATGTATAGGCTTGTCAAAGGAATCAAGGTGAGTCAGGTAAACCCTCTGGATTTAGTAGCCAATGTGCAAGAAATATCCATGAGAAAGAAACATGTTGAACTGCACCATAAGGATAGCATCATCAAGATCCAGACTGTGGAAATTCTACATATCAAATTTCCCAGGTTTTTTTTTTTTTAAGAGATATACTAAAGAAATGAAAAGGAAGAAGAATGTAGAGATTTTAAAAAGACTTAAAAGCATGTCGAATTTTTAAAAATGTAAACTAAACTAGAGTGCATAGGAATCCACATTTGAGTGATAAAAGTATAAAAAGAAAAATGCAAGGAAGTCACTATAAAAGGATTATGGCAGGATGGAGGGGGTTATAATTCAGATGCAGCAAATAAAAAGGTGGTTATTTATTGACCTGGGTGATGCTTACTTTATAATAAATCATTAAGCCATATGTCAATTTGGGCAATTTTCTGTATCTGTGTTTTATTTTATAATAAACAGGATTTAAAAAGCAAACAGAGTTGACGTAAGTAGGATTCAAAGTTTAACTTTCTTTTTTTAGGAGAGGAAGCTCCAGTAGGGTAAAAGTGAAAGGCAGGAAATTGTCTGAGATGACAAGATGTTGCAGGAAGAGTGGAAAGTAAAGTGAAATGCCATAGAGGAAGTTAAATGTGGTGAGAATAAAATCTTTCTTAATCTCACGGTTTTGTCCTGCCCCACTCATACCTCTTTTTCAGAATCTATGTGCTATGGGGGCCTAAAGGTGAAATGATCCTTCCCAGCCTGATTGTAAAAGAGTTTCACAGACTACCTATACTTTCTAGATATCAAAACAATTATGCCTAAGCAAAAATTAAAATGCCAATAATATTGAAGATACATGTTTTATCTTTTCCAACTGGATCACTTCCCATTGGTGTTTTCTGAAGCAGCAAAATGATCCATATTTCTAACAAAGGAAATAGTTCCAGTTTATACTCTAAAACTGGAGGAAACCATTTTGAAATTCTTAAAGACAATATTTTCCAAGTTGCAACATGATACAAACTAACTAAATTATAAATCACTTGCCCTAATATCCAAGAAACCAATTTATCTCTTTTAATTTTTTCAATCTCCTCTTTCTCATTTTTTTTTTTTATTTTGATACTCCTTTCTTTACTCCATTGGCCACCATCCTAAACTTGGATGCAACTAGAAAAGGGATGGGGAGTGATAGAAAGCAGAGAAAGAATGCATGGCAGGTTTATGGGCAAAGTCTGACAAAATGAAAATGTCATTAGACATAGCTGTGAAAGATGTACTGGAGAAGGAAGGAGATAAATAGGCAGATGCATGGAGGCACCAATGCAGAGGGTAGTCCAGACTGGACCAAACACCTGGTTTTTTAAAACTAGACATGATCAGGATGGACTCAGCCACTATCCAGACCCATGTTTCTAAGATATGACACAGATGAAGCCATTAGAGAGAGAAGAGGGTCCCTTTTTATCTAGCATATGCTAACATAAGGGATGTTTAACCAGCCCAGCCTAGCTTTCCCAGACATGAGCAAATTTGAAGGCATCTCTGTGAATGATACATTGTAACCTGAAAGAGGAAGTTATGTTAAACACTTAACACTAAAACTAATCTAATCATGTTTCTTCAAGATTCAGATGCTCTTTCATATGTGGCAATAGTTAAAACTCATCAGTATATAATTAGTTATTACTGCATGTATGATTTATGGGAATGCTATTTGAGACTCTGGTAAAGAAAATCCTGAATAAACAACTGTACATTTAAATAAAAAACAAAACTCTTGAGTAGGTATCCTTTTTTCATCTTTCTTCCTTTTTCCAATCAAAATTAAAATACTTATTGAGAATATGTCTTTTAAAGCCAGCAAAAATGACACTAAAAATGTCTAACATCATTTTTCAAATCTAGAACACATGCTATTTTAAAAAATATTTTGGCCACAAACAAATATTTGGGCACATTAATAAATGCCCCTTTTGAAAACTGTTCACTCACAAAGACTTTAAATCACTGTTCAGAAAATAAAGAACTATTGAGAATTTGAAAAGTAAGTATAATTCATCCCTCTCCAAGTTATTTTGCATTTTCAAGGTTAGTTGATCTTATAAAACATATATAAATATGCATATCTTGTCTCTGAATCAGGTTCATTTTAATGTCCTGAAGCAAGAGGAAACAGGAAAGTCATAAAGATTTTCAAGTATGAGCCTGAATAAAACTTAAATACTATCTATAAGCTTGTGCAATTAAGAGTTTCAATTTTTGTATGTGTGTGCATGGCTGCATTTATCTCTGACTACAAGGAATTTATATTGGCTCCAAGGCTTGACAGCAGCCTGAGCAAACTGTTTTCAGCAGGCATTGTGTTTAATCCACCTATATGCAAAAGCTGAATCGTATTGGCTCCATGATGCTTGAAGAAAAAAACCAAACATCTTTATGTGGAAGACCAAGCAAATATTCTGTTTTTCCCACTGTACTAATATGACAGAATTCAACTAATCGATTATTCTGGGACAATTTTTCTTTACAAATCTACTTAGGGTTCATGACAATATTCAGCCTCCCCAACTAAAGCGTAACATGGAAATAAAGAAGCAGAAACTTACTTTCCAAAACTTAAAAAAAAAAACTTACACAACCAGTTACCACATATAGAGTGCTCATTCTATTCAGAAAAGAAGTGGGTTCATTAATTTAAATTTATCTTCTAATTTCAGTGTTTTTATTATTATTATTGATTTAACGGTCATAAGACTAAAATTGAGAACTTCCTTTCCCTCATATTTTAATAAGCTTAATTATTTTGTCATTTATTATTTTTAAATCAAATTTCCTAAATTACTGAGGAAAAAAAAAAAACAGGAGAGACAGAGAGAAATAGAGAGAGATTGAGAGAGAATCACAAAAACTTTTTTTACAGTGACAAGACACCAAATTCAAAAGCCTTATCAAATAGGATAAACCAAAGACATTATTTGCCATACTGAATATTATAATTGTTCAACACCAAGTCCAATCTTTGTTTAAAGTACTGCTGTTGAGTCTCCTCACATTCTACATTGAAAATTGCTATAATATCCAAGAGATCTATGCTACACAGAGACTAGTAAACAAGATAGTAACAAGATAATTATCCAACTGCATGTGAGTCATTTCAGCTGCAATTTCCAAGTCAGTGAACGCAACAATAATAGGCTTCTGGAGAATTTATATGTTATCAGACTACTCTCAGTACTTGCCCCTAAACTAATGTGGCAGAAACACTAGTGCGGTCCAAATATTATATGTCCAAAACATGCATTGTTTCCTTTTTTGCAAAAGTACTATGTGATCTCCCATATTGTAGCCAATATGTAATGTAGAATACAGTACCTTCAACTCATAACTTCAAATAAGAAACCCAATGCAGTCTTGGAAATTTTATTGGAATAGCCAAGTATGCTGATCAAAGTTGAGCCCATTGTTCTCCTCTAAATGTATCTGTTATCAAAAACAGGTAACAATCGTTTTAGGTGAATATGATTCTTTCACCCTAATTCACTTCACCAATATGTATTCTATATGAAATGCCCTGTGCTAGGCACTATAAGATATTAAACAAAACACAATCTTTAAAAGCTAGATTAGGAGAGCAGAGTGTCCTCAACCAGAAGGCAAATGATGAAGGATTCAGCTTAAATTCTCAGTGAACTATGACATAGCAAATTAAAGAATTTATAATCTGTGAGTTCTAAAATATCATCACTTCTTTATTATATTTTCTACTTATAAATGAAAAGTAGGGAAAAGTAGCTACTATGTGCTAAATTGGATAAATTCCCAAATCACCATTAATTAGAAGTGTAATAAAGACTCATTTCATGAAACGTGTAAGCCAGTTGGTAAGTCACTCGATCCATTTGATAGAGATTTTTAAATCCAAACAAAACATTTCTAGAATTTTTGTTTTAAGAGAACAATACATTTGAACCATGGTACATGTACAGTGGATTCTTTTAATTAGAAATTACTGTCATGGCTAAAAGCATCTATATCAAATAGTAATATTAAATTTGACTTTATCTCATAGGCCTTGGAAATAGTTAGGAATTAGATTTTGGCAAAACCCAAAGAATTCAAATTAGGGTCAAATGTCTATTCAATTTTCTTCATCATGATTTTCTCAACTGATCAAGGAACGTTAGACATGTTGGTCATGAGCTTCCACTGAACAATCTTTATATTCAGGGGAATGCTGATACAAACAAAATAGCTACACCTCTGACTTTAAATGAATCAGGAGGAAATAATATGCCCTCAAAGTTTATTTTTCCCACTGTGTTCTGTCAAAAATATTCGGTGAGAGTCATCTATATCCTATACCAGTAATGTTAAATACTGACTTATATTTCTTGAAACCCATAAATATTTGTCTACCAGAGCTTAGCTATATAGAACAGAACTGTTTCTTCTGTGTAATTTTCCATTAATACCGGTTGCACTGTATGGCTGAAATTCTAAAAACACAAGTCTTTCTACAAGCACATCATTAAAATAGCCTCCAGGTAATTGAATCGCCCAGGAGTACTAATGAAATAAAAAAAGTCTTCCAAGAAAAAATGTACTCCACATCTGTGCACTGGGTACCTGCTTAGATCTCTAACCATCCTTATGCATGCTTAATTTTACAGTTTAAGTTATCTTTATTAATTTTAAGCACTCCAATTTCAGCATAAGAACAAAAAAAGAGACTATAGATAGCTTTGAGTACACAGTTTGGCTACTACACTAAACCTGAGTACTTTTCCATCTTAGAAACAAATCTAAAGTCAAGAAAGAAAGAAAGAAAAGAAAGAAAGAAAGAAAGAAAGAAAGAAAGAAAGAAAGAAAAGAGAGAGAGAAAGGAAGGAAGGAAGGAAGGAAAGGAAGGAAGGAAGGAAGGAAGAAGGAAGGGAAGAAGGCAGGCAGGAAAGAAAAAAAAAATGTAATCTAGGAACCAAATCATGATGAATTGCTTCCATTCTTTAGGCAAAAGTACTAATAGTGGAAGATTGGGGGACAAAACAGCTTATTTTAAATTTTTGTTAAAGAGATATCCATCTGGTCTCCCCCAGATGGATACTGTAAACTTGCGAGTCTATTTCTTGCTGTAGACAAGTACATTCGCCATTAAATTCTTTTTCAAATAAATTCAAGGACTATGTACTCTTATTCAGTCCTCTGATGGAGACAGTCTGAGTGTGCTTTACATTGTTTACATCAGTAACAGTCATTTGGGCAGAGGCAGCCTTCAGGAAAAACATTATCTGTATTAATAATTATAATTAACAATCATGGAAAATCTTCTGTTTCAACCTGATGCTGAAGTCTCATCTTAACAATTAAAATTTTTCTTCACTTAACCAGAAAAAAGGAAAACGTAGATTATAAATCAAGCTTCCTAGTTCAAATTTAAACCAAATATATGATTGAATATATTTAATAAATAGAGTAACAAAAGAGAAACACTTTTGAATAGCCTAGAAAGGGCTAAAAGAAAGAATTATATAAAATTTAAAATTTAATAAATTTATTAATATAATAAAAGTAACCTATAATTTTAGGAACAAAAGCCACAAAAAAAGTATATTAAAAACATACAAAATTATAATTGTTTTTTCCAGTTTGGAGAAAGTTTACATTTAAGACCATATTGACATGGAAACAACATCCTTTCCTGGTTATGTACAAATAAAACAATTTCCAGCAGGTAATTTATAATCATTAATATAAATTAACACAACGCAATTAATGTAGGTGATTGATTTTGGAAACAGAATGACAAACACATTCACAATGTCTTTTCATGTAAAATAGTTGTTATAAAAAACAGATTCCATCATAAAGAAAATTTATCTAAGCTCATATTTTCATAATCATTTTTAAATGAAGAAATTAAACTCATACGTGGAGTAAATATAATCCAGACTTAAAAACAGTTTTACTATTAACCACAAAAGTAATAACCAAACTTTGATAATTCCAATCACTTGTATTTTTTATAATTCTAATCAGCAAGCGCTTGAACATAACCAATCTGTGACAGAACAATAATAATGATATTATCCAAGAGCTCATTTTTTAAAATTGACAAAAAACATTAGTGTTAGCCTATCAAAGGTGATCAAAAACAAGCTCTTATACCTTAACTTTGTGAATGTAACTTGGTTTGGAATTACTCTGATAAAAATCAAATTTGCCCAAAGGCATGCTTAATCTAAACATGAAATGTCTCAAAGCCGAACAACTATAAGGTAAGCCAAAAATAAAGTAACTCAAGATGAGAGTAGTCTATTTTCTTCCTTAAAGTAGAGACTGGGAAAAATCTAATTACTGATCTGTTTCAACTCTGAGGTTTTATCTTTAATCCACTAAAAGTTAAAAGGCAATGCATCAAAACTGTATGCCTGTGGGGGAAGTGTTGCTATGGAAAACCACCTGGTTTCACATCCATATATTTAAAGTTTTGCTTTTATTCTTTTTTTCTTTTCTGATCCTCTAAGACTTGCTAAGCTAGAGATTTATGACTATTATTTCATTGCGATGAATTCTGAAAAACACACATAATAGACACTTGAATAAAACACATTTAATGACCTTGCAATTAAATAAAATGATTGTTGGAGGACAGATTTTTCTCTGTAAGAACAAGAAAAAAAAGATAAGAGGAAAGATTTAGATTAAAAAAAAAAAACTAGGTAGGTAAAAATAAGAGACATAATAAGAAATATCTGTAACCTTTTGCCATACTATCTTTCTAGCTTTATCAGCCATTTCTCCCCAAATTATGCCCTGCATTCCCTGACACAGAATTATCAGGTATTTCCTTAACTTTGTTTTCCCCTTCTGTACCTCTGCCAATTTAAATGCCATCCATTTTAGACTCAGGAGAAATCTCTCATTTCGCTAATCTCAACAGTGTCCTTTAGCCCCAAACACATACTCAACCAGATGGTCTCATTTTTCCTGAAACTTTTAACCTTTTATTTCTACCTTTGTCATAGAAACCTTTAACCTATTTTGGCATGAGATATGTGTGTGTGTGTGTGTGTGTGTGTGTGTGTGTGTCATATTCCTACACCCAATGACTACAACCTCCTGGAAGGCAGAGATCAATGGTCACAGTCATTTTCGTATCCCCTGCAATGCTCAGCACAGTGCCTTTCTCATAGTGATTACAGAATAAATATTTTTAATTAATAAACCTAGTTTTGGTTTTACTCTTTAAATCTTTACTGTTATTTTGCAATATACAAAAATGTTTGATGTGTGCTATTTGTGCTTCTTTATAGCTTCCTCTACCCATACCCATTGTATGAAAAGACTGGTGAAATCTTAGTCACTTTCTTTAAAAAGAAAACCTCTCCTCCTCAGTCTTCAGGGATCACCAGCACCTTGTGAATTATTCACCACTGATATAAATGCAATGTTACCTTTCTAGAAATAAGTTCCGTGAAAGCTTTTTGCAAACATTTTTTCCATAACTTAATAGTAATTTTGTTGTTGGGCAGGGAGAATGGGAAAGATGTCTAGCCTACAACCAACTATTCCTACCACTGCTCTCACTATACTGTGCAACCTGCTCTTACATCAAAGTAAAATGTGTAGAGAAATTGTCAAGAATTGGGCAGGTTATATGAACTAAACGAACTCTCATCAAACTTACTTTCCTCCAGTGTTGCACAACAGAAATTTTAGAACTGTTGTTCATCAACTTTACTGTGGTTGCATTTCTACATTAGTACATCGTAAATTAGCTCTATGGCTAACAAAGCACCCTTGAGCAGATATGTATGCTACATGGGGAAAGCCAAGAACTGAGCAGTCCCAGTATCATATAAGTAACCCTTCTTTGTGTACATAAAAATCTCAAGAAAGAAAATTATTGTTCACCTAAACCACAAAGCCCTTGAGGACTAGGACTACATCTTTACTCTGTTTGTGTCTTCTAGGGCCCAGCAGAATTTCTGTTACTTCTGAGAACCAGTGAATAATACTGAAATGAATGAATAATCAGTGCTATTTTACCACATTTTCTGGATATCATATGATTCCTAATCCCTTAACATTATTAATATTATATAACAAACACTATAGCATGAGTGGTTTATAAACAACAATTTTTTTTTCTCACAGTTCTAGAGCTTAGGAAATCTAAGATCAAAGCACCAGCATGGTGAACTTTTTGTAAGAGCCCTCTTCCTAATTTAGCTGGTGACTTCTCACTGCATCTTCAAATGGTAGAAGGGCTAAGGATCTCTCTGGAGAATTTTTTATAAGGCACTAATCTCATTCATGAGGGCGCTGCCAAAGGTACCACCTTCTAACACCATCACCTTTGTGGGTTAAGATTTCAAATTGTGAATTGGGGGGATAACAAATATTCAGATCATCACACCTGGTATTTCCTCAAGAGCTGAGTTTTGTCAGGGTTACAGGGTTTTAGCTGACATATGAAAGAGGAAAAGTTGATACTGATCACTCTTGAACTACATTATAATATTTCACTAAATCATTATGTCTACCTGCAGGTTATTTGGCCTCTAGGTAACCGAGGGTCAGAGTAAACCCAACAGGAAAACTAAATTATTGTCAAGTTTCTCTCTTCCCAACTTGTGCACAGGCCTATAAAGCTTGAGCCCCTAGAATTAACCTAGACATGAAAGATTCAACTGAGAGCAATCTTTCATTCACTCCTACCTCCACTGAGATCCTAGTAAGCATCTCCTGGCATTCCACCTGGCTTCGCATCTCTCTCTGTGCAATGCTGGACCATCTGGCACTCCTCTCAGGCTGCCCATTTTATTTTCCCCTCAGAAATCTACATCATTGTAATAGCAAGATTTTTAAATGGAAGGACATTTCTACAGAATAAGTCTCTCAGCATAAGTAGATGAATATATAAGTTATAACATCTAATTTAATAGCTCCCTTCCAAGGAAGGTAAAAACATATTAATCATTGTTTGATTCACTAGATCTATAAAGCATCAGCACTCATTACCTGAGAAAAGGTCTGTGCAATCCACAACACTTTTACTCAGCAATTTCTTTTAATTAACTTATTTTTAAATGGACTACTTCATAATGTTTATAGCGAATACTTCCAAAAGCATTCCACTAGTTACTAGCTAATTTATTTTGTTTTTATTATTCTTACTAATATTGATATGATTATCTTTACCCAATTTAAAGTTTTCACTATAAAATTATGTGGTTATCATTAGTAGTAGACGTAAAATACATGGTGCATGAACAAAATGTAGATAATCTCCTAATTTTCTGAATATATATTTCTAAAGAGAAAGCTAATTAATAAAAAACACTTCAAACAGAATAAAGATAATTTTTAAAGAGTGTTTTTTTTCAGTAACAGTCCTATAGAAAGTTTAGTACACCAGGAATTGAGAGAGCTAATTCTAGTCTTAACTGTGTCACCAATTTCCAGAAGCCTCAGCATGTATACACATTCTTTCTAGGTGTTCCAAAAATTAAAGGCCTTCATGGCCTAGTTAGGGACATTTACTAAGATCGTGGTTACAGCGAGCAGCAGATAAAGAGCATGCTTGCTTTTTCTCACTGTAACAACAGTGAATTCCCCAAGTTCCAAGTTCAGTGTCCCTCCTCTGTAATGCAACTCACTGTGTGTGTAGGTACTTATCTGGGCCCACCTGCATGGGACTTGGCAGACACAGGGAACCAACTCACATGAACATGAAATCTGGATATTGTTTTTGCTATAAGTAATAAAGTCCTTTGTCTCTGGTGCAGGAGTATCATGTCTTCTACCAACACCTATGAAGTGGCAGAACATGAGCTTGTCCACCTGCAAGAAGGATAAAAATACTTTTCTCGGTTTTATTGAAATATAATAATTAGTTGATTGTATTTACATTGTACAATTCAATAAATTTTTTTCAATTATAGTTGGCATGCAATTATATATCCATTTCAGCTGTACAGCATAGTGATTAGAAATTTATGTAACTCACGAAGTGATCACCCCGCTAAATCTAGTACCCCTCTTAATTACAACATTAACTATTTTCCTTATGCTACACTTTATACCGCCATGTCTACTTTGTAACTATCCATTTGTACTTCTTAATCTCTTTGCCTATGTTTGCCATCCCCCCAAAACCTCCTCCCACGTAGTAGCCCTCGAAATATTTTCAGTATCAATGAATTTATTTCTGTTTTTATTGTTGTTGTTGTTGTTGTTTCTTTTGTTCTTTAGATTCCACATGCATGTAAAATCAGTGATATTTGTCTTTCTCTATCTGACTTATTTCTTCAGCGCATTACCCTATAGGTCTATCAAGGCAATATCTTTTTCCATCCCTTTCCTTTTGGTCTATGTGTGTCTTTTAATCGGAACTGAGTCTCTTGTCAGTAGCATATGTAGGGGTCTTGTTTTCTTATTCATTCAGCCACTCTATTTTTCAGTTGGAACACTTAATTCTTTCCCATTTGAAGTCCTTGTTGATAGGAATGTAGTTATTACTATTTTTTATTCCTGTTTTTGAAACATGATTTTCTTTCTTAAAGAAGTTTCTCCAACAATTCCTGTAATACTGGTTTGGTGATGATAAATTTCCTAACTTATTTTTGTCTGGTAAGCTCTTTATCTGTCCTTCAACTCTAAATGATAGTTTTGCTGGATAAAATATTCATGGTTGTAGATCTTGGGTTTTGATCACTTTGAATATTTTGTGCAAGCCCTTCTGTCTTGCCTAGTTTCTTTTGATAAATCAGCTCAGTCTTATGGGTGCTTCTTTGTTGGTAACTAACTGCTTTTCTCTTGCTGCTTTTAAGATTCTCTCTTTGTCTTTAACCTTTAGCATTTTAATTATTATATGTGTGCCTCTTTGGGTTCCTCTTTCTTGGGACTCTCTGAGCTTCCTGGGGTTGTATGCCTATTTTCTTCACCAGGTGAGGGGATTTTCCATCATTATTTTTTCAAATAGCTCTTCAATATCTTGTTTTCCTTCAGATACCCCTATGACGCAGATATTTTTACCTTTAATAGTGTCCCATAGGCTCCTTAAATTATTTTTACAATGTTGGCTCCTTTTTTCTTGCCATTCTGATTGAGCGTCCTTAGCTTCCCCATCCTCTATATTGGTGGTTTGATCCTCTTCTTTATCCACTCTGTTGATTTCCTCTAATATACTCTTCATCTCAGAGAATGTGCTCTTCATTTCTGACTGGTTCCCTTTTATAATTTCCATTTCCACTTTTATGTTTTTTTATCTCTTTGTTAAACTTCTACACTTCCCATAAGTTCATTGAGCTTCTATATGACCAGCGTTTTGACACTATTATTTCTGGATCTCTATTCTGTTCTCTCATATGGTTTCTGCTTCTTTGTCTTCCCATTTTGGCTGCCTTCTGTGTCTCTTTCTATGTGCTAAGCAAAGCTCCTAAGTCTCCTGGTCTTATTAGCGTGTCTTTGTATAGTAGGTGTCCCATGGCACAGTCCCAAGAGGAGTTCAGTTGCAGGCAAAATTTAGCCCCAGGCTGTGCCCCTCTGGGGCCACCTGTTAAGATTCAGCCAGCAATCCACAGATGCTGTGCTTATTTTTGCCTCAAGAGGCCATGCCAGAAGCCAAGGCCAGCTGTCACCAGTGTGAGTCTTGGTTGTGCTCAACAAGGCACACCAGATTCCTGAGGACACAACTAGATGTGGCTTGGATGGGGCCGTGAGTTGGGGGAGGTGGAGTTTCAGGGAATCCTCTGGGTAGAATGACCTCTATTATGCAGTTAGATGACATCTCAGCTATAGTGGCTCTGCATTCACACACAACTATAGGACTCAACAGAGAAATAATGGATAGCGCCAGCACCACTCAGGAGAGATCCTCACCTCCAACCCTCACTCCAACTCAGTGTGCCCCTATAAGTTTCTGGTGCCCACTATGGAGCCTACTGAATGCTGGTGCTCAGAGCGAGCAGGTCCATCACTGTGAAAGCCCACTCACTGACACAACCCTTTTAAAAGGTGTCTGCAGCTGCCACCTGCTGCTGCCATAGCATCTGTCCCACTCAGCCACTTGGGATCAGGCAGCCTCGTGTATTCACCCCCTCCTAACCTCTACCACTGCAAGTTGATTAATTATTTCTCTCCCTAATTGTGGTGCTTCTGTTCATCTAGATCCCCGCCAACCTTGCTTGCTTTCCCCTTCTTTACTTCTTGCTTTGAGGAGACTTGGGTTCTAAAAGTTTGTCCACCTGAGATGGTCTCTGAGACCATCAGCTCCCTGAACATGGGCACTGTATCTGCCAAGCCCCTGACAAAGTTTTTGTGTTACCTGGAGCTTCTGAGGTGGCCTGGTCAATGGGCCCTGAAGGTGGAATAGGGAGTAAGGACCAGAAACAGAGCCTAGTTTGTCAAAATTGACCACATGCTGGACTCCACAGTCATATGCCCATCACTTTTATAGCCCTTTCTCAGTCCAACTCCAACTGGGGCAGGCAGGCAGTTCTGGCTTCATAAAGAGATGCTGGAGGGTACAGGGAGCTCTTCTAGCTTGGGGTCCCTGCGCCATCCCATAAGGCCATTGAACCTCTCTAAAACCAGGTGGTTGACAGCCCCACTGTCGACTGGTGGCAGATTCAGGGTTTCCTGCAGCATTGTTAGCTTTTTTTTCAGGCTCGCAATTTCTTATCAGTTTTCCATAAGTCTTTCTGGGCTAATCTCAGCTCCAGCTTGGCCTGGTCCAGTTCAAAGTAGGCTGCGATTTGCTTCTGGAAGAAAACAAGTCCTTCTTCAGCTTGTCAGTTAGCTTTCCTGAGGCTTTCCGTACCTCTTTTAAATTCTCCTACTCTTTATTGAGCAACATGCAGTACACAGCCAGCTGCTACACCGGATGACTGTCCTACACTCATGTCTGGGTCGTTTCCTCCACCTCTGGTCATTGGCCCTGGAGTAGAAGCTCAATCCGCTCCCCGATCTGCATCTTACTCCTGAGTCCGCGGGCTTCCTCCCGCACTTGTTCCAAGAACTTCATTTGTTTCTTAAGGATGGAGAACAGCGTTTCAGCTGTCTAAGGCCTTCTGCAGATTCCACAGTGGCGTTGCGCTCTTTCAGTGTGTCCCACAAACTGTCGATGATGACCTGGCTATCCCATTTCTCCCTCTCTTTCTGGGAAAGCTCTGATATGATCCAGTTCATTCTTTAAGACTTATGCATCTAAGACACACTTCTCCTGGTCAAGGTCAAAGAAGGGCTTATTGATAACAGTTCTTCTGCCAACCTGGATTCGGCACTGTGGGCAGGTTCGATTTGGTCCTGTATCAAACCATTAGATAAGGCTCCGCCCATCACATCTCTCTGCAAGCGGATCAAAGAAGCCCGTTCTCTGTCTTCACTGAACCAACTCTGTTCCCCCAGACTCAGCCCAGCTGTCATCTCCTCCAGAAAGCTGCCCTGACCCGCCTCTGCCCAGGTCAGGAACTCCCATACCGCTCCATTTAGTGACATTCTCATCACCCGTCTGGACTCCGGGGACGGGATGCGGAGGCCCGACACTCCACCGTCCTGCACCGAACCGTGGTGAGTGCCCAGCCCGGAAACAACGGTCACTCACCACTGCAGGTGAAAGGTGTGGCTTCAGTGGATGGCGGCCACATCACACAGTGGTTGAAGAAGTAGGAGCAGTTGGTGCACAGAGCACAGATAGGCATGATAACTGGACTCAAAGGGCCCAGGTAGCCAAGGAAACCGCAACGAATTTAGTTTCATGGCCGCCCCCCACTACCCGCCTCTGCTCACTTCAAATTTGGCCCCACTCAGTAGGGTAAAATTTTAGACTTTTCAGTTCCTGACTAAGTAGTTGGGTGATTTTTGATAAGTCACTTAGTAACTACTGATAAGTAGTTACTAAGTGACTTATCACTTTGATAAGTAACTACTCCAAGTCTCTCTCTTCACCTTTTAATATAAGGGATTTAAATTAGATTACCTCTCAAATTGCTTCCATAAGTAAATGTTTGATTCCTCTGACAGAAGGAGAAGTAGCTTAGGGGATGGAGACTTTCCTCTACTTATCTCCATCACCTCTGTCTTTAAAGATAAAAATATTTTACAAAATTTTGTTTGTTATATAATCTCAAGGGGCTTAGGAAAAATAGAGCAAGTATCATACTGAATATGGAGAACTTTTTATATAATACTGATTGATATAAGGATATAATCTTAGAAAATGAAAAATAAAATATATTTTGATTTTTTAGATATTATGTTTTCCACCATAAAAATCAGTGATATGGGTATTTGTCTGTAAGTTTTAATTTCTAAAAGTCTTTTGTCTCCTATGTTAGACTAATATTAAGCAAGAGCCCCTCTGAATCTATCCCACAGAGATGTGTACTACTAAGTAAAACTTCTCTGCTCATTTCCCACCTCCCTTACATTTCAGAGCCAGTAAATAGCTTCCTCTTCCCCTCCTGAAGCAATCATAAGGTCATATGCTGAAACAGTGATATTATAAGATGAAAGAGCCTTGGTTGTTCTGGGTCTACTAGTAACTACGTTGTACAAGGCCTGATGTTTTGCTGGACACTGAATATTAACAAGTAATTAACCAGTGGATGTTAAGCCACTGATATCTCACAGTAAATGTATTAATACAACATAATGAACTCTATCTAGTGAATGTAGAATTCATGCCAGGAGTGAGGTGTTGCCATAACAAAAACCTAACATATGTCACTGGCTCAGTGGTTACATAGTAGGAAGCAAAGAAACTGATACCAGAGGCTAAAATTATGGTCATCTTCATTATGCAATGGCAAAATATTTGGAAGTTACTTAAAGTAATTTGGAAAGCATTCAACTGAGTACCAAACAGGGAGCTCTAAGAGAACAGGTCAGAAAAAAGAAACTTAGTGTGTGTTGATTATTTTTGATTGAATCTGGCATATAAATACCGGGGGGGGGGGTAATATATATATATATATATATATACACACACATAAGAATTTCAGGAAATAATTTACTGATTATAAGAAGAAATGAAAGAGAAAGGAGAATGTTCAAAAATGCAGGGCCCTGTTGGTTATATAAGCCAATTGCTTTTAAAACCTAGACTATAAATGATGAGATTAAAAATTGAGCAGATAATGCCCAATAAAATCTATCAATGAATTTAAATGCTTCAGGAGAAATATCTGATTAAGTATAGGGCTTTCTATATATTGTTCTAGGTAGATTCAAAGTATCCATCATTAAATCAAGAAAGAGAAAGAGTTTGAGATGAATTATGTGAAGGGGGGAAAAAAAGCAAAACAATATAACAAAACCAAGAATTAAGTCTCAAACATAACTGTTAGTTTAATCACTAGATTATATAACTGACTGGATTCAAATAAAAGCATATTAAGTTTTCAAGAGAGTTGACTTTCAAGGAAACTGGAAACTTGTGACTATTTGTGATATTAAATGATATCAGACTCCCAAACTTCAAGGGATAGTAATTAGGTTTCAAAAGCCATACACCCTCCAAAAAGATAATATTATTCAATGTCTGCTTCAGCAGTGGTCAAAGAAAATAAAGAAAAAGAAGGGGCACAGTCAGGGGCAGTGAGAACAATGAACAAAGAGCTCTACCAGAGGAGCTGAGTCTAGTTGGGGAGCACCCCTCTACCCCAGTGCCTGCCAGTGGGACTGCAGAATCTCTATACACCAATGACTACCATTTCTTCTATTTTCTTTTTTATTTCTAAGTGTAAGTGCTAATTGTAGTTATCCTGTCTATTTTATACTACTTCAGATTATGTTTGTAGGAAGAACATAACTTATCTTTTAGTTCATAGGACTCTACACTAGGAGGAGCACAACCAGACTTGGTATAGAGACCAATGTGTGTCATTCTAATTTTTGAGCTTAATACAATAATTCAGTGGAATTTCATCTCTTTAGAGGAGATAGTCCATGTATGCAAAGAAGAGAGAAAAGACTACGAAATAACCAAAATGAATATTATGCCAAAGATATTTATTACTCACCAAATATCCATGTGTCCCACCAGAAGTCACAGCCCCTAAGAGTTACCTAAGCAGATTGAAGGGACTAGTTCTGACCAATGAGCTATAAGCAAAAGGATATGTGTTATTTCTAAGTCAAAGCATTTAAAAGCCAACTCACAACCTTCCTGCTTGCTTTTACTCTGCTGGAACAATCCTGTAACCAACCACATTTTGAAATAAAAGTGTTACAAGGTGATGGTGGCTTGGCCAGATTGGATCCCTGAGTAACTAACTATGTGGAGCAGAACCCCACATGATCACCACTGACCTTCATTGAACATAAAATGTAAGAAAAATATCTTTATTTTATTAAACCACTGATTTTGAGGGCTTAAATTATTACTTCAGCTTACCCTACTATATCCTAACTAATATATCTTCCCATGGGATAGAGGGATCAGTGAGAAGAATGAGTGGTCACAGACAAGGAGTTAGTGATCAACTTATTTCTCACTCTTTGAGGAAGAGATCCAGAAAACCAACCCCATTACTTTGGTCCAAATGGCATAGAAAGCAGAACAATGAACCAAGGGAGCCATTAACACTGCATCTGTCATAAAATACATAATCCCAAATAAATAGAAAATACCAAGTACCGAGAAGTGAGAGTAATCCCACAGAACCCATGGTAGGGAGCAAAGAGTGGGAACATCAATTTCTACTTTAACTGACTTCACCCAGAAAATAGGCTAATTGTTTTTTTTTTGTTTTTGTTTTTGTTTTTAGTATCTTTTATATAGAACGCCTAATTCCATCAGCTATGAGGATGGACCAGATATGATTTGATTAAATTAGTCCAGAAACTTGTCTACAGACAAAGTCCCAGAAGGACATTTTGAAAGTCATTTTTAACAGGTCATTAAAAAAGTATTTTAGCAAAGAAAGAAAGTTAATAGGTAAAAAGAATTTCCCAAAATAGTATTCATATCTTTTGATATATAAATATTTCTCTTTTTTAATTAAATTTATTGGAGTAACATTGGTTAATACAATTACATAATTTTCAGGTGTACATTATAATTTGACATCTGTACATTCTATTGTGTGTTTACCACCCAAAGTCCAGTTTCCCTCAGCTACCATATATTATATCCCCTTTACCTAATTGATCCTCTTCTTCCCACCCCCCTCCTATATTCGAGCTCCTTTACCATCTACCTACCTTATCCACCCCCACCCCCATACCCTCTGGTAACCATTAGTCTATAGTCCATGTCTATGAGTCTTTGTTTGTCCTGTTCATCTGTTGCTTTAAGGTTTATATCTCACATATAAGTGATATCATGTGATTTTTCAACTTTTTCTGTCTGGTTTATTTCACTTAACATGATTACCTCGAGGTCCATCCATGTTATCTCAAATGGCAACATTTCATCTCTTCTTATGGCTGAGTAATTCCATTGTATATATATATATACCACAGCTTCTTTAGACAATCAGCTATTATAGGACACTTCAGTTGCTTCCATGTCCTGGCCACTGTGAATAATGCAAATATCTTTTGGGATATGGGTCCTCAAGTCTTTGGGGGAAAATACCCAATAGAGGGATTGCTGGATCATATGATAGATCAATTCTGAGTCTTTGAGTAACCCCCATACTATTTTCCATAGTGCCTGTACAAATTGCAGTCCCACCAGCAGTGTATGAGGGCTCTGCTTTCTCCACATCCTCTCCAACATTTGTTAGTATTTATTCTGTTGATTATAGCTATTCTAATAGGTGCGAAATGAATCTCATTGTGGTTTGATTTGCCTTTTCCTTAATAGCTAGTGATGTTTGAGCATCTTTTCAAATATCGGTTGGCCATTTGTATGTCCTCTAAGGAGAAGTGTCTGTTCCGGTCCTCTGCCCATTTTCTGATTGGATTGTTTGTATTTTGTTACAATCGATCATGATTTCTTTGTATATTTTGGATATTAGGCCCATATCAGAGGTGTTACTTACAAATATATTTCCCATTCAGATGGCTATCTCTTTACCTTGTTGATGATTTCTTTCACTGAGCAGAAGTTTTTTAGTTTGATGTAGTTCCATTCATTTATTTTAGCTTTTACTTGCCTTGCTTTTGAGGTCAAATTCATAAAATCCTCTTTAAGTCCAAGGTCCTTGAGTTTAGTTCCTATGTTTTCTTCTATGTATTTTATTGTTTCAGGTCTTATACTCAGGTCCTTAACCATTTTGAGTTAATTTTGGTGTGTGGTGATAGACAACAGTCTAGTCTCATTCTTTTGCAGGTGACTTTCCAGTTTTCCAGCACCATTTACTGAAGAGGCTTTCCTGTCTCCACTGTATGTTTTTGGCTTTTTGTCAAAAATATTTGCCCTATACAAATACGGGTTCACTTCTGGACTCTTGATTCTGTTCCACTGGTCCATGTGTCTGTTTTTCTGCCAAACCATGACATTTTGATTACTGTTGCTTTGTAGAATGATTTGAAGTCAGACAGAGTGACTTTTTCTCAGGATGGCTTTGGCAATTCTGGGTCTTTTGTGCTTCCATACAAATCTGATCATTTTTGTTCTATTTCTTTCAAAAATGCCCATGGATTTTGATGTGGATTGCATTAAATCTGTATAATGCTTTAGATAATACGGTCATTTTAACTATGTCAATTCTTCTATCCAGGAACAGGGAATATTTCCATTTTTCATATTTCTTTAATTTCTTTTAATAGAATCTTATAGTTTTCAATATATAGGTCTTTCACATTTTGTTAATTTATTCTTAGGTATTTTATTCTTCTTGTTACAATTGCAAAAGAATTATTTTTCCACCTCTTTTTCTGACACTTCATTATTAGAGTATAGGAACAATGGATTTTTGAACGTTGAATTTTGTATCCAGAGACTTTACTGTATTTGCTTATTGTTCTCTAGTAGTGTTCTTGTGGAGTCTTTAGGGTTTTCTATATAGAGAATCATGTCATCTACAAATAGTGAAGTCTGACTTTTTCATTTCCTATCTGGATGCCTTTATATCTTTCTCTTGCCTGATTGCACTTGCTAGGACCTCTAATGTTATATTGAATAAGAGTAGTGATAGTGGACAGCCTTACTTTGTTCTTGATCTTAGAGGGAAGGTTTTTAGTTTTTCACCATTCAATATAATGTTGCTGAAGGTTTGTCACATATGGCCTTTATAATGTTAAGGTACTTTCCTTCTATACCAATTTCATTAAGTGTTTTGACCATTAAAGAATGCTGTATCTTGTCAAAGGCTTTTTCTGCATCTATTGATATGCTCATTTGATTCTTATTTTTTAATTCATTTATGTGGTGTGTCACATTAATCGATTTACGGTATGTTGAACCATCCTTGTGCCTCTGGGATGAAGCCCACTTGATTATGCTGTATAATCTTTTTAATATGTTGCTGTATTCAGCTTTCTAGTATCTTCTTTAGGATTTTGCATCTGTGTTCTTGAGAATATCGGTCTGTAGTTTTCTTTTTTGTGTTGTCTTTGCAAGATTTTGGTATCAGGTAATATTGGCCTCATAAAATGAGTTGAGAAGTATTGCTCCTCTTTTTTTTTTGGAAGAGTTTGAGGAGAATAGGTATTAAGTCTGTTTGAATGTTTGGTAGAATTCACTGGTGAAGCCATCTGGTCTTAACTTTTACTTTTAGGTAGGGTATTGATAATTGTTTTCAATTTCCATATTGCCAATTGGTCTATTAGATTTTCCAGTTCTTGATTCAGTGTAGGAAGGTTGTATCTTTTTAAGTACTGCTCCTTTTCTTCTAGGTTATTTAAATTTGTGTTTTATACTTTTTCATAGTAATTCTTGTATTATTCTTTATATTTCTGTGGATCAGTCTCAATCCCCCTCTTTCATCTCTGATTTTGTTTATTTGATCCTTTCTCTTTTTTCTTTAGAGAGTCTAGGAGGTGGTGAGGGGTAATTTTTATTAACCTTCTCAAAGAACCAGCTCTTTGTTGCATTTTTAAATTGTTTTCAATTTCATTTTTTTCTGCTCTAATTTTGATTATTTCTTTCTTCTACTGACTTTAGGCTTCATTTGTTCTCCTTTTCTAGTTTTTAAATGAAGCATTGGTTGTTTATTTGGGCTCATTCTTGTTTTTGGAATAGGCCTGTAATGATATGAACTTTCCTCTTATGACCACTTTTGCCATGTCCCAAAAGTTTTGATATGTTGTACTATCATTATCATTTTTTCTATGTATCTCTTGATCTCTTTTTATTTCTCTCTGACCCAGTTATTCTTCAGTAGCATGTTGTTTAATCTCATGTATTTGTGGTTCTTCCTGCTTTCTTTTTGCAGTTGATCTCTAGTTTTCAAAGCATTATGATCAGAGAATATGGTTGGTATGATTTCAACTCTTATATTTGTTGAGGCTATCTCTGTGTCCCAGTATGTGGTCAATTCTTGAGAATGTTCCATGTGCACTAGAAGAATGTATAAGCAGCTGTTTTGGGATGGAAGGCTCTGTAAATGTCAATTATGTCCAGTTGGTCTAATGTGTCATTTAAGGATGTTATTTCCTTATTGATTTTTGTTTGGATGATCTGTCCATATCCAACAGTGGGTATTTAGGTCCCTACTATGATAGTGTTTTGGTCTGTTTCTCTTTAGTTCTAGTAATTGCTTTACATATTTCAGGGCTCCCTGATTGGGAGCATAGATATTAATAAGTGTTATGTCTTCTTGGTGCATGATTCCTTTATCATTATGAAGTGTCCCTCAGTATCTTTCTTTACCTTTTTTATTTTGAAGTCTATTATCTGATATTAGTACCACTACTCCTGCTTTCTCTGAATGCCATTTTGCTTGAAATTCATTTTCCACTCTTTCACTTTGAGTTATATTTGTCTTTGGAGCTGAGATGTGTCTCCTGGAGGCAGCATATGGTTGGGTTTTGTTTTTTTCATTCTGCAACTCTGTGCCTTTTTATTGGTGAGTTCAGTCCATTTACATTTAGGGTGATTATTGAAATATGAGGTCTTCTTATAGCCATTTTATCTTTTGCTTTCTGGTAGCTTCAGTGTTTCCATTGCTTCCTTGTCTTGTGTTTCTGTTTTCTTTATTTTGGTTGGCTTTTGTGGTTTTCCTCTGTCTTCTTGTTTTATGTTATAACTTCAGTTCTGAATCTTTGGTGTGTGGTTACCATTAGAATATGAAAAGGATAGTTATATATATACAGTCATCCATTTTCTTTTGTGTGTGCCTTATCTCCATTCTCCTTTGTGAATTTGGATATTTGAATCCTCCCCTTTTCAGTCATGTTATCTCAATTTGTCCTCTATATATGCTGAATGTTCATTACTATCTTGCTATAGCAATTCTCTTATTATTATTTAAGCTTATAATGCCCTGTTCTTAGTAAGGGTTGCACTTTCTGCTTCTATTTGCCTGATAGTCACTTTACCCTAATTATTATTTTTTTTTGTCATTTTGTTTTAGGTGAGCTGACCCCTTTCAGTATTTCCTGTAGTACAGGCCTCGTAGTGGAGAATTCCTCAATTTTTGTATGTCTGGAAAGGTCTTAATTTCTCCTTCATATTTAAAGGAGAGCTTAGCTAGATACATTATTCTTAGGCTAGTAGTCCTTTCACTTAATAGTTTAAATATTTGATTACATTCCCTTCTGGCTTGTAAGATTTACACTGAGAAGTAAAAGGAATCTAATGGGTTTTCCTTTATAATTACCGTTTTCTTCTCCCTGGCTACCCTGAGAATTCTGTCTTTGTCGTTGATTTTTGATAATTTTAATACAAAGTGTCTTAGTGAACTTTTTGGGTTGAGATAATTGGGTGTTCTGTTGACTTTTTGAATTCCAAGCTCCAGCTCATTCTTAGATTTGGGAAATTCTCATCAACTATTTGTCTGAAAATGCTTTCAATTCCCTGTTCCTTTTCCTTCACCTTCAATAATGCCCTTATGTTTCCTCTCCTAATAGTATCAGCTAGTTCTTTAGTTTCCCTTTCATTATTTTTCATTCTTTGATTTTTCTTTCTTCCTTCTGATTTATTTCTAGATTTCTGTCTTTGATATCACTGATTCTTTCCTCCATTTGGTGACTCTATTTCCCAAGCTTGCTATTTCATTTTTCAACTCTTACAGTGCGTTCTTCATCTCCAGAAGTTCTATTTGGTTCTTTTTTGAGGGTTTCAATATCCTCCTCTGCTCGTATAGTTGTTTTTTGATTCCTAAAATTATTGATTTGAGTTGTTTGGATCTCATTGAGTGTTTTTCAAAGTACCATCCTGAATTCTCTGTCATTTAAATTGCATATTTCTATGTCTGTAAGCTTATTTTCTGGAGATTTTTTCTTTCTTTATGAATGCCTTGTCATTTTGGTTGTTCATGGTGTTTAATGGACTATTTTCTGGGCATTAATGGAAGTGTATTGTGCTTTCTTTCCAGAAAGAAGGTTTTATTATATAAAGGTCTCTCTTTAGCCTGCTGCAAAGATGTTTTATTTTTGGTTTCCAGTAAGTGGTGTCTAAGGCTCTTGAATCCCTGCTTTATATAAAGCCTAAATGACTTTTTAATTCTTTTGTAGATGTTTAATCACACTTGCTACTCTCAGTTTCAGTCCCTGTCAGTGATAGCAATCATTTTGGTAGTGTTTGCTCAGATTCCCCTGGGCTCCATGGTGATCAGTTTTGGAGGGTGTGGGGAAGGGACCCTCTGGACTGGGAGTTGGAGGCTGTGGCTCAGCCTCAGTTTTGAACTGGGGCCAGTAAAAATCAACGGTTGTTTCTCTGCAGTCCTGTCCTGCTTCTCTGCTTTCTGCCCTGATGACTAGGCCCTGGTGCCAGCTGCTAGAAGTTCTAGCATTTCCAGGCAGGCTGATCAGGGAAGTCACACCCAACTTCTTCCCTCCCCTCCTCCTAAAGGGAGCTACAAAGGCTGTGAGAGGTAGCTTCAATCTTGGCAGCTTTTGCTCAGATTCCCCTGGGGCTCCACAGTGTTCAGTCTTGGAGGGAATGGGGGAGGGGAGGAATTGGGGCTGTGGCTTAATGCAACCACTGCTTGTAAAAATTAGCTGTTGTTTCTCTGCTGTCCTTCTCTACTTTCTGTCCTGATGACTGGGCCCTGCCCTTGACTGTGTGGAACTCATAATCTCTCCTAGGCAGGGCCGTTCAGGGAAGTCGCCGCACCTCTCTCCTCCCCCTCTTCCTCCCCCTACAGGGAGCTCGACTTAGAGAGGCAGCTTCTTTATTTCTCCCATTCCACTGCCCAACACCCGGGTTTCTGACCTGTGGTAGTTCTTATGCGCAGACCCCACACTCAGACCTGCTGGTGTGCAGTTTGTGTGTATTTTTGTTGAATTTTAGATGTTCAGCTTTTTGTTGTTTCAAGGGATAAGATCTGGGGACATCTCTCACTCCACCATGTTTCCAAAGATATTTCAAAATCCTAAATACTTCTTTTGGTAGAGACAGAAGATGTCATTAGAGAAAGTAATTCTAAGAGTTATTAGAATGTATTTGTTTATAGCTAAAATAATTTGTTTTTAAAAAAGTTGAAAAAATGTAAATGCCTTTATTATTATTATTGAAGTAGAAAAGTTTACATTTGTTATTCCTTTGATGAATTAATCCTGTTTTTTCCAGGTTTGGCCTCTTTTTAGAACACACTGGAGAAAATTATATGTTGTGGAACAATTGTCGATGAAAGCTGAACATAGGCTACTAAATTCAGTCTTTCTTATTTTCCTCTAAACATTGTTAACAGTTATCCTAGAAGCTGTAAAGTCAGTTACTAATGCATCAACTCTTCTTCATAGAAAACAAAGAAAAGAAAACAATTCTGAACTGCAGTATACTTTTTTTAATCTGACACAGATGACAATTTTTAAAATAATTTTGTCAGTTTATAAAATTATGTCAAAAGATAAGCTTCTCTAATTCTGTTACATCTCCTTTTGTTGAGGGCTTTTGTTTTTGTTTGGCATGAAGCAAAATGGCAAGAGTCCAAGGTAGCAAACTTATTTGCATCACCGATTAAACTAAAAGGACTGTGTAACTCTCAGCAGCAAACAGTATTTGATAAAAGTTTTTGATCTGGTAAAGATCTATCATAATGGCTGTGCTTAAATTATTTCTTGCAATTTTGGCTATAATTTCAAAATTGTAGTGGATAATATTTGTTGAGAGTTGAAGTTATTTTGTGCTCAGATTTACATGTTTCCTAAGTGGACACTTTCCAAATAGAAGGAGAAATTGATAAACTTTGCAGATCCTAACTGAAATAATTTAGTTCTTGTTTTTTGACCAACTTTAAAATAGAATATGGAGAGTCTAAACAGAGGAGTTGCTTCTGTTCATTGCTAGCTGAAAACTTTCATCCCCATAAGATTATTTTAGATAACCTTTCAAAATTTTAACCACTTTGGCTATTTCAACTTTTATTGTCATATTTTTCAAATATCTCTATGTACAGGGTTTCATTGGTTACAGTGGAGAACAAATGAAGAAGGGAAGGAAGAAGGAAGGAAAGAAGGAAGGAAGGAAGGAAGGAAGGAAGGAAGGAAGGAAGGAAGGAAGGAAGGAAGAAGGAAGGAAGGAAGGAAGGAAGGCAGGAAAGAAAGCAAGCAGGCAAGGGGCAAGGAGAAAGGGAGTGGGAGGGAGAAAGTGAAAAATGTATGAGTCCAATCTTTGAGCAGACTGTCTAAGATTGCACTGTCTGATAAAAATTTAATTTAAGTCACAAATGTGAGCCACATGTGTAATGTAATCTTTCTAATAGCTACATTATAAAAGAAAAGAACAGGTGAAATTAACTAATATAAGATTTTATTTTATAAAAGCTAATTATCAAAATCATTATCTAAACATGTAATCAATATAAAAATTATTGATATACTTTACATTTTTGAACTAAAATTTTTGAATTCCGCTGTGTATTTATACTTACAGCACATTTCAATTTGGATTATCCACATTTCAAATGGTCAATAGACACTGTGGCTGTCAGCCAACATATTAAACAGCATACACCTGAAAGAGGAATGTAGGGAAGAAGGGGAAGGAAGAAAGTAAACACAGACACACAAATGATATAAAACATACACACAGATACATTAAATATTTGAAGTAAATGAACATGATTGGTCAAGAAACACATATAGGTGTTAAGTGATACTTCAAGCAAAGCCTATTTCTTCAATTTAAATAATGCTCTTCCTCAAAGTATTGTCATTAAAGAACTTAAAAATGCACATTGGTATCTCTTGCACTAAATTTCCAAGTGCTAAGATTAATAAATAGAAGCTAACTTAATTTTTTAAATTCTGAAGTATCAAATTTAAAATTTTGAAATGGATCATGTTGGAAATCATTATCCCCTGTTGAGATATTACTCCAGTCTCATAAAATTATCAATATTAAAAAAGGAAATACATTTTTTAAAAAATAAGGCAAAATTTTAGGAACTCCAACAGAAACCCTAAATTCAGGATAAGCAAAGGGCAGGGAAAGCTAAAAAGGCTACCACAGAACAGTCAAAAAGAAGGATATTTCAGAGCTCAGAAGGTGATAAATATTTTTAGAAAAAGTAAGCTTCTAAGCAAAAACAACAATTCCAAATAGTCAAGTCAATCAGTGTTTGCTAAGTTATGGATGGGTCTCTAGAACTAGGTATACACTAAACTTATCGCACAGATATATTAGAAGGTGTTTGTCTCTACTTTCTGGGACTTCGCAAAATACACCAAATACTAGGTTGGAAAGTGCAAACAGTAAGGACAATAAAAATTTAGAAAAATAAGAGATCAGTGTGGCCAAAAAATGCTTTCAAGAGGAAATAGACTTAAGGCTGGCCTAAGAGATGGAGGGCAATTAAAGATATGAAGTCGAAGAGAAGGTGCTCCAGGAAGGGGAAGTTTATATGCCAAGACAAACACTTAACTACTAACAACTGTTTCATGTTGGTGAATTTGGTCTTCCAATTTGAATTATAATAATTGTTCAGTGCTATCTTAGCAAGCTTAAACATGATCCCCAATAATTCTAGCAAGAATTACTAAAGAGATCATTATTGATGAGATTTGGGGAGGCAATTTGTGAGCACTTAGAAAAGTAAGTAAGATATGCCAAGTAATCTCATACTCTTTAAGGAAGTTTAGCAGTGTAATAAAAGAAAAGCTATAAGTAGAGTGCATATTAACTTTTGTAAGGCATTTAACAAAAATCTTTTTTGTAATTTTTTCCTGAAAAAGATGCATGAATAAATACAATCTAGATAATAGTATAATTTGGCAGTTTTCTATAACTAGTTAAACTATATCCAACAATGACACATGGAGTTATTACCCTCTAGACAGAGCACAAAGAGAAGATGTCCCAAAGATTTCTTCTGATCAGTTACTAGAAAGTCACTACTAGGTCCAGAATTTTAAAAATTATATTTAAAAAGTTTTTTCAAAAAGATAATAATGGCAACATGTCCTCATTGCCTCCTTCTTCTCCCCACTCGCAAGAAATTCCTGACTTCTTATACACTGACTCCTTGGTCAGCAGCAGTTTCACCTTTTCTCCCCTATCTATCATATTCTGAAAATTGAGTGATCACAACACATCTCAGATAGTTGTCCACAGATGACAGGTCTATGAAGGACCCATGCACAGGGCTGCTCAGATGCTCCCAGTTGAAAGCCCTCCCTCCTCTTCTCAGTGTAGTTTCCCTCCATTTCTTTCTCTACACACCAACTTGATCCCTGACTCTTCTTCTCCTCATTCTTATCTGTAAGTTACATCTGAATCTGCATTCCTGCAGAGCTTAATTAGGCAGGGGAAGAAAAAAATTGGCCCTGTGAGAGAGGAGAGAAATAGGGTATACAAGGAAAACACAAAGATTAGTATTTTGAGGATGACTTTCAGTCAAAACAACAGAGTATGTAAACAATATTCTTGCCTCCTCCAACAACGGCATCAATATACAACTAAATTATAGAACAACCACCCTTGAGAACTAACTAAAGACTAGCAGAACAGAACTCCTATAAACTATGTATAACTATAATTATAAAGAAGCCACATCCAGACTTCTAGGAGGGACAGAGATGTGAAATGTGCTGGTCCCATATGCACATGTAATGGTCAAGATTTGAGAGGGATAACTCAGCTGCAGAAGTTCCCCTTGAAGACCAAGTGGTCTCCGTTCCACAATGGGCTCCTTGTTACTACCATCAATGCCAGGAAGAGGTGTCCTTACAACATCTGGCTGTGAAAATCAGCAGCAATTTCATCCAGGTGAGATAGAGGGCTGCTGAAGTACCAGGCATTCCTCTTAAAGGGGCCTACACAGACTTACTTGCTGACTGACTCCCTTGCTCTGAGTTTCCAGCAGTGGCCCACAGCAGCTCAAAAGACATTAGAGACATATGGGGAGAATTGAATTATTTGGCTTTAGGGCAAAGGCTGGAGGAGCAGCTCTCTCAGGGACCAATGTGCTGATAGGTGCCATTATTTCTTTGTTGAGCCCTCCACAACCCTGGCTACAAGCTCAGGTGGGTGTCCAATCTGAGTCTCCATGAAACATACCCAACTCTGGTGATTCCCTGAGAACCTATACAACCCAATTGTAGGCAGGCTGTAATCTCTTCAGTGGGTGGCCAACCTCATCCAGAGCTGTGGACTTCCCTAAAAACTCTGAAAGGTCTGCAAATCCCTAACAGGCAGCTTGCTGGCCTCAGTGTGCCCTGTGCATATTGCTAAGTGGCCCACAGCACAGTACTAATGGTAGTCTACCTCAGTTCACAGCAGGGTCTCTCACAGTGCTTCCAAGCCCAGCATAGGCAGACACCAACCATAGATAAGTTGAGGTTCCTATCAGGTGGCCCTGGGCCAGGCACAGGCAGCAGCTGACCGGGACCTGCACCAAAGACCCTCCCCAAAAGCCCCACAACCAACACACCAGTGGCAAACTTCAGACCACACCAGAGTACCATCCAATTAGCTCCACAAATGACATAGCTGAAGTGTGGACTCAGAAGGCACCAGGAACCTGATACAGCAAATTCTACTTTGTGGAGTCAGTTACCATACATCAGATCATTTACTGTACCACAGCCGGTCCTCACAGCCAATCATCCTGGGAGTCAATCACACCACTGATGTGCAAACAACAATCAAGTCACAACTACAAGAGGAGGGCACACAAAACCCACACAAGGGACATGCTGAAGCACCTGACACAAGTGACCAGGGAAATTGTGCTACAGGATTCTGCTGGACACCTACTACATAAGGTCACTCTACTAAGACTGGGAGATGTAGCAGATATACCTAATGTATAGAAACAAACACAGAGAAGCCGCCAAAACAAGGAGACAAAAAAATGCCTTAAATGAAAGAATAGCAGAAAACTCAAGAAAAAAAAAAACTAAATGAAATGGAGGCAAGCAATCTACTACCAGATATAGAGTTTGAAACACTGGTTATAAGGATGCTCAATGAACTTAGGGAAAAGAATACATAAACTCAGGGATACTTACACAAAAGAGATGGAAACTATTACAAAGAACCAATTAGAGATTAAGAATACAATAATGGAAAATGAAAAATACATTAGATGGACTCAACATCAGGTTAGATGAAGCAGAGTATCAAATCAGTATTTGGAAGAAGAGGTAGCCAAAAACACCCAATCAGAACATCGAAAAGAAGGAAAAAAAAAAAAAACAAAACAAAACAAAAAAAGAATTGTTTAAGAGATCTCTGGGACAACATCAAGCATAACAACATTCATATCATACAGGTACCAGAAGGAGGAGAGAAAGAAAGGGATTGAGAATTTATTTGAAGATATAATAATGGAAAAACTTCCCCAAAACCTGATTAAGGAATTAGACATACAAGTCCAAGAAGGGCAGAGGATCCCAAACAAGATGAGTCCAAAGAAGCCCACACCAAGAAGTCATAATTAAAATGCCAAAAAGTTAAAGACAAGAGAGAATCTTAAAGGCAGCAAAAGAAAAAGCATTAGTTACCTATAAGGGAGCTCTCATAAGATTGTCAGCTGATTTCTCAAAAGAAACTTTGCAGACCAGAAGAGATTGGTACAAAATATTCAAAGTGATAGAAAACAAGGACCTACAACCAATACTACTCTACTCAACAAGGCTATCATATAGAATGGAATGACAGATAAAGAGCTTCCCATGAAAGAAAAAGCTAAAGGAGTTCATCACCAGAAAACCAGTACTACAAGAAATGTTAAGGGGACTTCTTTAAGAAGAAAAATAAAACATCAAAAATATGATTAATAAAATAGCAATAACTACATACCTATTAAAATTTACTTTAAATGTAAATAGATTAAATGTTTCCAAGCAAAAAGACATGTGGTAGCAAATGGATAAGAAAACAACATCCATATTAAGACTGCCTACAAGAAACCCACTTCAGATGAAAAGACATGCACAAAATAAAAATAAAGGGGATGGAAAAAGATATATTATGCAAATGGAAACAAAAAAAGCTGGGGTAACACACTTATATCAGATATATCAAAAAATTAACTTTAAAACAGAGAATATAACAAGAGACAAAGAATATTACATAATGATAAAGGGATCACTCCAACAAAAGAATATAACCTTTGTAAATATTTATGCACCCAAGGTAGAAGGACCTAATGTGAAAAGCAAATATTGATCAACATATAAGAGAGATCAACAGTAATACAGTCATAGTAGGGGACTTCAACTCTCCATTGACATCAATGGATAGATCTTCCAGACAGAAAAATTCACAAGAAAACAGTGACTTTAAATAGCACATATTTCAAGTGTACATAAAACACATTTTTCAGGATAAACTACATGGTAGCCACAAAACAAGTCTCAATAAATTTAAGACAATTGGAAATTCATGTCAAGTATCTTCTCCAATCACAATGATATGAAACTAGAAATCAAAGAAAAAAGAAAAGAAACATATGAAAGCTACAAAACATGCTACTAAACAATGAATGGGTTAACAATAAAGATCAAGGAGGAATCAAAAGATTCCTCAAGACAAATGATAATGAAAACACAATGACTCAAAAACCTATGGATTGAAGCAAAAGCAGTCCTAACAGGAAAATTCATAGCAATATATGATACTATATGAAGAGAACCCTAAAGATTTCACCAAAAAACTATTAGTACTGAAAAATGAATTCAGTAAAGTAGCAGGATACAAAACTAATATTCAGAAATACATTGCATTTTATATACCAGTAATGAGCTGTGAGAAAGAAATAAAAAAAACGAACCCAATTTACAATTTTTTAAAAACCTGCCTAGAAATACATTTAACCAACAAAGGTAACAGACTTTGTACTCAGAAAATTATATGACATTGAAGAAAGAAATTGAAAAAGATACAAATAAATGGAAATATGTACCATGATTATGGATAGGAAGAATTAACATAGTTAAAATGTCCATATTACCTAAAGCAATCTATAGATTCAATGCAATGCCTATCAAAATGCCAATGCATTTTATGTAGAACTAGAACAAATAATCTGAAAAATTATATGGAAGCACAAAAAACTCAAATAGTCAAAGAAATCTTGAGAAAGAAACAGAGCACCGTTGGAGATATTACACTGCTTGATATCAAACTATACTATAAGGCTATAGTAATCAAAACAACATGGTACTGGTATAAAAACAGATACATAGATCAATGAAACAGAATAGAAAGCCCAGATATAAACCCATGCCTGTATGGTCAATTCATCTATAACAAAGGAGGCAAGAATATAACAATTAGATAAAGGCAGTATCTTCAATAAATGGTGTTGAGAAAACTAAACATGAAAAAAAATGAAACTAGACCATTTCCTTACACTGCATATAAGAATAAACTCAAAATGGACTAAAGACAAAGGTAAGACTCAAAACCATAAAACTTCTAGAAGAAAACATAAGTAAGAAACTCTCTGACATTGCACTTGGTAATATGTTTCCAATATATTTCCTCGGAAGGGAAAAAATGAATAAATGTGATTATATCAAACTAAAAAGTTTTATATAGCAAAAGAAAACCATCAACAAAACAAAAAGGTAACCTACTGAATAGGAGAAGATATTTGCCAATGATGCATCTAATAAGAGATTAACATCCAAAATACATATAACATCCAAAAAAAAAAAGATTCAAAAAATAGGCAGAGGATTGAATTGACATTTCTCCAGAGAAACCATATAGATGGCCAATGAACACATGAAATGGACATTCAGTCACTAGTCAGTCAAGAAATGCAAATTAAAAACAGAGAAATTTCATCTCACACCTCTCAGAATGGTTATCAAAAAAAATCAACAAAAACAAGTGCTGGCAAGGATGTGGAGAAAAGGGAACCATTTTTCACTGTTGGAAGAATGTAAATTGATGCAACCACTATTGAAAATAATATGGAGGTTCTTTGAAATTTTTTTTAAATTAAATTTATTGGGGTAACATTGGTTAATACAATTATATAATTTTCAGGTGTACTTTATAATTTGACGTCTGTATATTCTATTGTGTGTTAACCACCCAAAGTCCAGTTCTGTCAGCTACCATATGTTTGATTCCCTTTACCCACTTCACCCTCCCCCATCCTCCTATATAGAACTACCATATGAGCTAGCAATCCCACTTCTGGGCATTTAACTGAAGAAACCCAAAACAGTTACTCAAAAAGATATATGCATCTTTATGTTCACTGCAGCATTTTTTACAATAGACATGAATAGGGAAGCAACCTAAATTTATTTATAGATGATTCTAATAATTATATATCTTACCATTTGGGACAAGATGAATGGACCTAGAGGGTGTTATGCTAAGCAAAATAAGTCAAAGAAAGACAAATTACCATATGATTTCACTTGCATGTCAAATTTAAAAAACAAAATAAACAAAACCAAAACAAATTCATGTATACAGGGAACAAACTGATGGTTGCCAGGTAGGAGGGGATTGGGTGGCTGGGTATAAAAGGGAAGGGATTAAGAAGTACAAATTGGTAGTTACAAAATAGTCACAGGGCTGTAAAGTACAGCATAGGGAATATAGTTGAAATATTATAATAACTAAGGTATGGTGTTACTAGACTTATCAGGGGGTCACTTTGTAAGTTATATAAATGTCTAACCACTATGCTGTACACTGAAACTAATATAATATTGAATGTCAGCTGTAATTGAAAGCTTAAAAATTTTTAAATATCTTGAGAGGTCTCTCTTACATTCATTATACCATAAATTGTATAAAATTAGATAATCATAATCATATCACTCATTAAAAAATCTCACAAAAATAATTCTAATCCTTTCACATATAAAAAAATCACTTTTAACATTTGTAGATATATCTTTCAAAAATTTTTTCTGTTGTATGTATTTGTATATGTATCACATTAGAAAATCTGAGTCTAAACTTCTTTTACTTGATTTGGTGGTAAATGGCCATAATTTTTTAGTTCTATCCATTAAGAGATATAGAAGATACTGTTAAAAATTATGCTTTTTCCACACAGTGTCTAAGTCTTATAGAAGTTTTATGTACATAATTATTTCCCTAAGATATGCTCTTAGAAGTAGTATTAATAAGGCAAACATTAGCAGGGTTTTGATGTGTACTGCTAAGTAGTGTGAACAGTTTTAAAGTGTCATTCACAAATGGTGTGGTTGGCAAATAAGAAGGTAATAATCTTAAAGAGATGACTTCAAAGGAATGGCAACAATGTATAGAAATAATGTAACAATTTATAGGTTTTAAAGAAATGGACTTCTTTGAAACAAGAACCTCCTATACTAGAAGCATTTAGATAGAAATGAATAACTGTCTTCAAGAGATACCATAGTGATATTAAGTACCAGATCCGTCTCTGCCCCTCAGGTGCCCATCCTACTCATTCCAGGGTCAGGGTAAGGAATCTCATCTAAATATAAATCATACCATCAGATTGACAGAGACAAATATCACTCAACTAAATACCAAGTCATCCTAAGGCTACCTGCAATCTTTTCAGGATTCCTCTAGAATCAGTGCCAGAATTTGACACAAGCTTCAATGGAGCCTTTTTCAAGAATGATATCCCTGCAGATGACAGGTATAAGGATATCAAAATTAAGTAGTAAGGTGCCATATCTGTACAGTACCATGTTTTCATTTCAGTAATCTCTCTCTTTCTACACACACACACACACACACACACACACACAACACACACACACACACACACAAAGCACACCAACAACGTTCAGACTGCCCAGTCTTTTGAGATCTTCTCTGCCTTACGTTATATGGGCTTGATAAAACTACCTATATCAATGCCCTGCCCCCATGGCCACAAAAATAAAATATGGGCCCATCTGGTCAAATTATAGGACCCTTGGACATCATGATTGGTTGAAGGTAAGTATATGACCTAGCTCACATCAAATCAATCTTTTTCTAGAAATTCTTTAAATTTAAGTGAGAAATGATGACCTCTCAAGACCTCTGGGTTTATTAAGCTTCGATGTTCCAGGCCTGCAACCATATTTTTCAACTATCGTGAAAAGCTCCCTCTATTAAAAAAGAGAATAAGATCAAAATCTGGAGAAAAGCAGACACAATACATGAAAAGAAAGAATCCTAATAGAAGTTAAATCTCCAGTTATAGTCTGCTAGAATTTACCTAATTCTTATGGAGTCTTCCCTCAACTCAGTGATCTACCCTAGCGCTATTCAAATGTTTTATGGGTGAAATAAATCTACTTTAAGTTTGTGCTTGCAACCAAAAAATCTGGACTAATAAATTTTCGTGTCAATAAGCCAACAAAATTAATTAATAACAACTACTGAGTAATACAAGGTGGACTATTTCCTGTTGATATCTTGTTAAAGGCTCTAGAAAGCATTTAATAATCTTTGACGCATTAGGAATACTTGCTTAATCTAAGATATAATACAACCCACTGGCACTTGGAAAACTTTTTCTTAGCTTCTACAGTGATGATGTCTACCCTGAGATAAACATTTTACTCTCATGGCTATGATAGTCTTGGCAAAGTCCCCAAAGATACAAATCAGATTCAGAAAGGTACAGCTAGAAATGGGACAGGTCCACCATTGCCCTGGAAATTCTATAATGCCACTTCCCAGCTGCTGGTGAAGTAAACTTTTACCACCTTAAACCACTCCCCTCATCCCCCCCCTTATATTTTATAGCTATAGGTTACTCAGTTCCTCCTCTCTCCCCTGTTCTGGTATTTTATTGTTTTGTGTTCAAATCAGTAGTTATCAGCTGGTGACTTTTACACCTTAGTGATGAGCATAGGCAGAAGGTGTAGAGAGGGATAGCTGGGACCATTTCGTTGTACCTCACAATGTTTTAAAAGACAGTGTATCCAAGCAGTTACAATGTTTGGTCATAGAACAAACGCGTTTTTTCACTGTCGTTTTACTAATTACAACATTCCCTAAACTTTGCAACCCTTGGTTATTGAGGCTAACAGTCCACATTACAGTTTCAGTGGATAAATACTATGCTAGACAATGACGTTCTCCTTGGTACTCAGATTTGTAGCCTTCAAAGACAGTGAGGATATCCAATGTAGATCTTCTAAAACAGACCTACCCAGCCTAGTCATAGTCAACTACAAACTGCTCAGATTCTGAAAAAAAAGTCAGGGATCAGAAAAAACAGAGCACAGTGGTCTTTCCATATTTTACTCTATTTTCATAAGAAGCCAAAATTTTGTCCTGACCCAGCAAGCTGAGTTAAATCAGCAGGCAAATTGAATAGTTACATTAGAAGCAACAAGGTGATATGAAGTGAAGTATATGTATGTAAACTTCCATTGCAATCAAACACCTTGGAAGTAAATTTATTTGCAAATAAAAATATGATTTTTTGCTTGATGTTATTATTTAGATATTTAAGCTACTTATTGGCAAGCTTTTTGGAATAATAAGCCCAAGAAAAGAGAAAGGTTTGGCTAAGAATTTCATACTCTCTGGTACCACCTTCCTCTCCTCTCAAGGATAATAATAGACAAAGTGAATAGTTCCAGTAAGAATTTAGCAACTTCCAGAAGATAAAATGGCCTATAGACTGCCTTTTCCCAAAATATGTTTCATGAACATAAGTCTCAAGAAAACATTTAATGGAAAATAAGGGCTGGAGGACTTGTGTTCAAATAATTTGGGCAACAGAGAATACATATCTATCTCTAGCCAAGAAATTCTCTGTACACATAGAGAAGGCTTTGGGAAGCCTTACTTAAAAAAAAAAAAAAAAAAAAAGAAAAGGAAGAAAGAAAAAAGAAAAAAAAAAAAAGAAAAAGAAAAAAGAAAGAAAAAGAAAACATGTTTAATTTTATTCTTAAAGCCCAAATGTCCTGGCTTGTCCTGTGAAAAAAAATTTAATGTAATTTGTGAACTAAGTGTTTTCAAAATCGTACTCTGGGAAATTCTATCCAAGCACTCAATGAATGAAGGCTTCTGGTATGAAGTGGCATTTGTGCCTGATGCCACTTCATACCAGAATCTAAATTCTCACTGAAACCTATGAAGGCTAAAAAGATGGAAATTCACATTACCCATACTAATTAGGATTGGTAGTCAGTTTAATGTCAGAATTAGGGAGAAAATTTCCATCATCCACAAAGCCTAATAGGATCAGATTTTTCAATATCATGGTATGCCAACCCTTAAGCTATGCCTCAAATTCTGCCCCTAGGCCAGAAACTCAGGGTCTTTGCTAATCAGAAAATTGATCAAACTATCCATTGCTATAGCTTTTCAAGTCATCAAGAATCGTGCCCACAACCCCAGTCAATATTTCTCTTTATATGTCAGGAGTAGATAGAGCTACCAGAAAACGGTTAAGAAGAATGGAGAAATGATCAGAAATATCCATTGACATTCTAGGAGGTATTTGCTATGAAAACACTTCATAGGTAGGAAATGAATATCAAAAGAGGATTGGAAGAAACGGATACTGAAGATTATCATTTTCATGTTGATGAGTGTTTAATTTGGCATTGGTCAGCATCATAGAACAGCAGCCACAAGAGATTAAAACCTGCTGGGCACTAGAAGTTGAGCTATAAATCATTCGTTTCAACTTTGTGACTGGCTAAAGATCTAGAAAGGGATTTGACCACCACACAAGTGGTCAAAAAAGCCAAGAACATTTGAACAAACAGTGTCTGGAAAAACGATTCCTTTTTGAAGAGGAAAGAAACAAACGTGCAAAACATAGAAACATTTGTCATGGAGCATGAAAGACTCAGAAGAACAGCAAACTTCTGAGAATAAAATAGAATACCAAAAAAATTTTTTTTAATTATTTGATATTTTTAAGGAAATAGCAGAAGATAATGGCCACTATAAAAGTGAATGAGAGACATTTAATGAGAACAATAACAGCCTGGGATTAAGTACAGAAAAAATATTTCATGTGGTAGAAAGGAATTTTTTGGTGTTAGAAACCTGGTAGTGACTAATAGAAGAAGCCACATCACCTTGCTACTATAATAGGAAGTGTGGCCACTGTGATAACTAAAACATTCTGACCTATGGACTTTTGCTGCATGAGGTCCTTAGAAACAAAATAGATGGGCAGCTCACTCAGACACAATCTGACTCATAACACTATTGAGAGTCATGACTCCTCATCCAATTCTCAAACCTGAGGCAATTTTACATACCTACAGCCCTTGAATATGTGTGTGGGAGCGGGGGAGTTATAACTTGAAGAAGGGCCCTAAAATAACATCAAAGTATGCACTGTCATCTTTCTTCTGACCTTTCCTGATTGAACTTGCAGCCATTCTACTAGGGTTACTGTGCACTGAGAAGGGTACATATCAAAACATTCAGATATTTTAACATTTACTTTGAGTCAACACAAATTCATAGAACACATGTCACACTGTGGTTCACTTTGTCAGACTGGGAGCTCATAGGAATAGAGGCAAACAAAGAAGTCTTACTTAAGTCCATGTTGTCATTGGCCAGCGACATTCCGAATCCACCATATTATTATCCTCCATTAGCTACGCAACCCCCAGCAGCTACCACTACTACTAATTCTTTACATGTGTATACTTATTTAATCCTCATACAAACATACTATTATCCTCATTTTACAGATAAAGAAGCTAAAACAAGACACAAATGGGTTAAGCAACTTGCCCAAGGTTATAAAACCAGTAAGTGCCAGATGCTAGATTTTAGGGATTCTGGTTTAAATCATACTGCTATACATCTTCTACAGGCTATTATGATAGAACCAAGTAGAAGCCCCTGGAGATTTTTCTTCCTACCAAAACCCAGAAGCCATAACACATTACCCTAGAAGGGTAATCATGAAAAACATCAGAGAAATGTAGAAAGAAATCACAAAAGTATATGCAACTTCATGACTAGTAACATAAATGAATACTGAAACGTGTTGTTTGCTTCCTTCAACAGTGACTCACATATTTATGTATGTTTGCATATATGTGTGCATATATAAATTAATAAAAGTAAAATAATCAATATACAATTGTTAACAAATTAAGTTATTAATGACTAATAATATAAAATTATGCAAATAATTCTGTATACATAATTTACTTTTTTCTTTTTCCTGTTACTAATATAAAGTTATTTAGGTACGTAGCTTTGCAACTTATTCTACACATTGCAGAATTTCGAGACAGAATCACAGCAGAACTAAAGGAAAGTTGATTATAAGCCAGACTCTGATGTTGCAAATGGATGGAGAGTGGAGTACCGCATAGGAAATAAGCTTATATTTATGTGTATGAAGAAAAGTTATTTTACATTACTTGCTTTATTTTGGTTTTGTATGTGTAGATAAATCACTTCCAAGCAGATCTTAGCTTTCCATGATTCCTCTTGATTTGAGTTTTTGGAGACTCACAAGTAAATATCTTTTATGTTTAAATTAACCAGAATTGGTTCCCTTCTTTTGCAACTGAGAAAATTTATATATGTTTATCTTGTATATTTGTGTTCAAGAAAGGGAACTTAAGCCTATTTATGGGTCTTGGAACAATTGCCAGGAGAAAGAGAATTGTTAATGAGAGAAGAAGGATAGGTGGAATAAAAATGTGAGAGGAGATTAAGAAAGAAAGAGAAAAATGTAAGAATCTTCAGTGGATTTATTAAGCCAAAAATACTTGTCAAAGCACCAACTATGTGTTAAAGTGGTTGGAAGCCTATTCTTCCAAATATTTTAATTCAGAAAAGAGACATGACGCAGATATGAATATATAAGAACAATTCTTAGAAGAAAAACCAAGATCTGTAAATTGTGATGGAAGCCAAGGAAAGAGAAATATGCAAGAAAAAAAGAGGGAAGAAGAGAGGGGTATTTCCTTTTATGTCCAATATATAACCAGGTAGAGGCACAACAGTGTAAAATGCTGCAGAGAGTTGAGAAGAACTGGAATAGAGCAAAGAACATTTTTTAATAATTAGGGAATTAAAAGTCTATGGGGAACATTGACATTGACAAACAAAATAAGAAATTAGAGGAATTCACACTTCTCAGTAAATAACAAACCAAATTATTACCAACTGAGTTAAAAGCTGAAGCAGAATTCAAAACAATTGGAGCTGCCACTTCCAGAAAACAAGAAATGAAATAAAGGATTCCTCAGCACCAGTGAACATCTGGCATAAAATTATAGGATCCAGCAACAGTCAGAAGCTCTGAGAGCAGAAACAGAGAATAAGGCTCACTCAACCATGGGAGCTGGCAAAGTAGAAGCAACAGAAGGCCAAAAGGGCAAAGGATTCCAGAGTTGATTTGAGTGTCCAACTGGTATGTATTTGTGGAAAAGCATTTGCTATGAGAAGCACATTTTTACTTTACTTGATAGTATAAACATGAAAATAAACACAGCCCTTTACCTAAAAGAAATCCAGGCAGATTGTATTAAAATATTTACCATTCTTATAAAATATTAAATATCTGTACAGGGTAATGTGATAGTTGCTATATAAAGTGAGTTTTGCCAACTAGGATCAAAATCATCATATGATTTTGTATTTGTATAGGATTTACAGTTCAATTTCTTCTGGGTGTTCATTCCAGATGTTTGCTTTGCAGAAATTTTATCTTCAAGTTGTATACTTACGATTGGTGAAATCTTCTCTATATATCTGTATTCTCCAATGAAACAAACTTATTTTCTCTTAATCTCCACAAAAAAAACATAAATGCTTGAAACTTTAACTATATTTGATGGGTTTTCTTCCTGGCTTCCACAGTACTCACCAGAAACCTTTTATACATTATTATGAAATTAAACCAAAGCAGTTTCTACCCAATAGAATTCCATAACGACTCCACACAGAGCAACTGCCCTGGAAGAATAAAGATAACTAAAACAAAAATCATCATTAAAATAAGGTTGGAATTAGATATGAAACCTTGTAAAATTTTAATCCTTAACTAAATAGCAGTGTGGTGCAAGCAATATTTTAGACACTATAAGAACAGAGATGAAGGAAGCACAGCACTTGCTCTTAATGTTCCTTATATTCTAGTAGAGGAACAACAATAATACACCAAATTTTATAATTACAAATTCATTTGATTTTTATGAAATTACTATCCATCTCCAAACCTATCTACCATAAGTTCCTTTAGAGCAGAGATTGTGCATATTTTCCTAAGTACCTAATATAGTTTCAGCAACATAGTAGAAAGTATTATGGATTCGACGAATACAAAAGGAGGTAGATGAATAGCTGAATGGGTGACAGGTGGATAGTTGAGATTCATATTGCTTTGAGAATTTGAAGTAGAAAATACATTTAATTATCTGAAATGGGTGGTGGTAGGTGATAATGGCAAGTTTTAAGAAAGTATGGCATTTTAGACATAATGTAGAGAAATTTGTTCCATTCTGTTTTGTTTTTATCATTCTACAGTGTGTATTTGTTAGTGTCTCAAATTCTCCAGCCAAGCAAGATGACTTATAGAAAAGTCTGTATAATCAACAGCCCAAAAATCAGTGACCTCAAAATATGGACTAATCAAAGTGATCTTTTTTCATAAATTTTTTAAAAGTTTTTTTTCTCATGATGAGAATTTTTAAAATGTACTCTTAAAAGTAACTTCCAAATATAAAATACAGTATTGTTAACTGTAGTCACTATGCTGTATATTACAATCGCAGAATTTATTTGTCATAAAATTAGAAGTTTGTACCTTTTGACCACCTTCACTCATTTCCCCCACCCACCATCCCTGCTTCTGGCAACCACCAATCTGTTCTTTGTTTCTGCGAGTTTGTGTTTTTTTAGATTCCATATATAAGTGAGATCATACAGTAGCTGTCTCTCTGTCTAATTTATTTCACTTGAATAATGTCTTCAAAGAACAAGGAACATCCATGTTGTCACAAATGGCAGAATTTCCTTTTTTATGGCACACATATGTGTATATATTATACATTCCATTTATCCATCAATGAACATAGGTTATTTCCATATCTTGCCTCTTGTAAATAATGCTGCAATAAGCATGGGGGTGCAGATATTGCTTCGAGGAAGTGATTTTGTTTCCTTTCAGATAAATACCCAGCAGTAGAATTGCTGAATTATATAGTAGCTTTATTTTTAATTTTTTGAGGGGCTTCCATACTATTTTCCAAACTGGTTGCATTCTCACCAACAGTGCACAAGTGTTCCTTTTTCTAGAGAAGTTTGACATTTAGGTTAATTTTTTTTTTCACTCGAGGACTATAAATAATAGTTGAGGAGTAAGAAAAATCTTTTTAGTTTAGCAGTACAAATGGAATGCATATGTGCTTATTATATGCATGTGCTTTCTAGCACATGCACATAATGTGCTGCCTTCTAGTTTTTCATTTATTATGTATGCATACATAATAAGTGCATATAATGTATGGATGCCTATATGTGTGTGTTCATGTGTGTAGTATGTGTTTGTATGCATGTAGTTGAGATGACTCCTCTATATCTTTTCTGTTTGCAAGTCAATAGACTATATGCATCCACAATATTATCAAACTATTATTTTAAAAAATCAATAAAAAAGCATTCTTTATTTTGTGGCTGTAGCCATATAAAAACAATACCATATCAAAAGTTAGGAAAATGTCTGAAGCTTCATTTTAAATTTGACTTGAGTGAACACTAGGAAGACGAAGGCCTTATCCTGAATTAAACTTAAAAAAATAAAAACTGTCATTATTGTTATGCTTTTGGTGGCATTTCTAAGTGTTAAATTTCACACCAAATTTAACACTTAAAAATGTTAAATAGGGAACAACAGTACTATATATTCATTCAGGAGTCAGATCAAATGAAGAAACTAGGTGGTGGTGGTTACGGTCAGAATTATTTTTGTATAATTTTCTCCATTGTCATTTTTTATTTTAAGGAAATGAAGTAAGTGAGAAGCAAAAATGTTTTTAAACCACAATGACAACATATATACAAGAGAACAAAGTTAAAGGGGGCACACGTTAAAGTGCTTGGCTCTTTGATGAAGATGAAACCCTAATTTTGGAGCTAGGAAGAATAGACTTTTGTGGATGATAGAAAAGTGCCAAAATGGATTTATTGCAAGTCATTTTTACAGTGAATATTTTTGGGAAAGGGATACCCCAGGAAAATAAAACAAAGACATATTGGAAGAAAGATGTCAAAGACAGAAGTTGTGCATGTTCCAGCAGACGAATCTGAGCAGATCAATAGCCTTCTTGGAAATCTGTTAAAGCAGTTTCATAGGTCTGAGAACTTGAACAAGATGCCAATCCTCCAAGAAAGCTCCTATGTGGGTTGGGCTGTCAAATTTGTGGGAGTGATGGAGAACTTGTCCATAAGAGAATCAGGCTGTGTTGGTGTGTGTATGATAGTTGTTAACTATATTACATATGGGCTAAAACATTCTTGTTGTAAAGTGGAAAGGTTCACATGATAATCATGTTCACACATGACATTTGCTAAGAAAACAATGAGCTTTTAGCCTTTTTCAGTGTCAGTCTTAGTTTCTATAGTTAACCACATGCCTGCAGAGCTGAAAAGACATCCTGAGTGATTTCTGATTGGGTGACCTCTGAAGTGCTGGGTGGACAAGAGCACTAAGTGGTGACTTTCTGACTCTATTCATACTTCCCTATGCAACACAATTGTCCTTTATGCTCACTTTGCATTCAGAGAAGCAGCGTTCTGCTGTGGAAGTTGAAGAGCTTTGGTGTTTACTGTTCTGTTTTAATTACTTTCAAATGCTCTGAATCTCATCAGATTCTTTGTTGGAATTGGCACCATCTGACCAGTTGATGCACTTGGACAATATCCCTTGAATTTAATCCGAGGAGCCACGAAAGCAGCTTTTGATTCTGATGCAGATACTTGTAGAATCTAAGATAAAATTCAGTGCATAAAGATAAGTTCTATTTCTGCCAAAGCAAACATACTGCTAGAATTTTGGGGGTAATGTACACTTTTTTCTCATTATTATTTTTATCCACTTGCATTTCTATAAAGGGGTTTAGCACTATTTTTGTCAGTTTTTTTCCCTCTACTATTCTGAGTTAGTATTTAAACAGACCCATATTTAAACAGACACAATGATCTATGGAAATCATTATTTTTTAATCCAAGTGCTACAGACGTGTGTCCTTCTAATTAAGTGGGGAAAAATCCACCAGTCAATATAACTGTATTAAAAATCATACCTTTTTCAGGAACCATCTACTGTAGTAAAAATGAATAAAATCTTCAGGTTTTATTAGAATGAAAACAATCATTTCCTAGGTAGGAAAAGAAACCATTATTTCTATGTTTGGAGACTGGCATTTTCCATGTGTATAATGTGGATCTAGTGGGATAATACTATAATCCTTAGAGAGTGGTGTGGGTTCTGTAAAATGTGTTCAAAGCCATGTCTGTGATGAGAATGATTGAAATAGCTGTCTTCCTCAGTGCTTTTGTTTTGTTATAGATCAAAACTTGATCAAGGTCTCAGGTTCAAGGCCTTCACAAGCCAGTTAGCTTTGCTTTTCTTCTATGTCAAAAGTTGCCCTAGAAAACCAGCTAACTGGATTTTTTTATGCTCTTGGCCTTAAAAGTGATAAGGAAAAAGGATATGTGTGGCTTAGTGTAAATAACTCACTGGCCCTCAAAAATCAATCAAAACAGCATATCCCACTGATAATAAGGGTATGCAAAAAAATGAGCATGTTTAAATGTTTTATAAATTATTTTAAAAATAAACCTTTGTATATTTGCCTAGTTTTTGATAAAATTTACAGTATTTGAAAATGTCATTTGGTTCCACGCTGCCTACATATTTCCTAAGAGAGACAAGCAACATTTTCAGCTAAAATTCCTGGGGTGGAATTTAGAGAATTAAAATTCTCTTTCATCTGGAAAACTCAGTAAGCTATTCTTTGTGATGTTATCCTTTCTAGGGCCATGTAAAGTGTTTGCTATAACTCATGTTGTAGTGAGTATACAAGCCTGAAGAACAGCAGAATCTACTTCAGTTTTATCTTTACCATTTCTCCAGTATGTCCAAAGATCTCTCACTTTTTTTGCCTCTTCTTTATTTCCCTTTCACACCTTGTACCTCACTTGTGAGTTATTCTCTACCACAAAGCAAAATTGCTGGGGATCCCCATTGTGGTCTTAAGTAGACACCTACTCTCAGCAGACAAACTTCTCATCTTATAATTGATTGATTTCTATAATCCTTCTTCCTAATTAAAATTTACCCATCATGGGTCCTATCCATTAAGTATCCTAGTAGAGACAAATGGTTGTTAATACATGGTCTTCTTACGTTATATATTTGCTTTTTGTAAATTTACCACTTGAAACAGTTTATAAGGGTGAGTGCTTTATATTGGTAGGCTAAAATGGAAGATATTTGGATCAAGTTCACCCTTTTATTCTGTCAAAGAAAAAATGCACCAAGTGCAGTTAAAAAGGCAAGAAATTCTTTATTTATGACTATTGCAATAGGAAAGAAACATTGAACTCAACTTGAATATAGCAAAGGCAGCTGGGATTTACAGCCAATGAGCAGAGTGAGGAAGTCATTGGTTAGAAAATTACTAAGAGGAATTTAATTAGATATCAAGGGTAAAGAAGAGGATCATAATTGGGTATCAAGGGTGAGAGATTCTAACTAGACTAGCTTAGCGGGATTCTTGCTGAAACTGGGAGCAATAGATTCTTTGCTAAAACTGGGCTCAGCCAGCCTAGGACAGGGCCTAATTGAGAAGATGGATCAAAGGAGACTAACTAAAGTTTGGTCAGGAAGGGAGTCCTCATCAGTTCATAAGTATTAAACAGCCTTCTCAGATGTATGAGGGTACGTCTTATCAGACAGTTATATAATCAGATTGTGTTTTAATGAGTGCTACATCACTTTAATATAGTGCCATTCATTTCAAATCGCTTAATTATACCATAAATACTTTCCTGTGTTACTTAATCCCAGTTAGGTACAGGAAGAAAGGGGGCAGTTGGCCAGCCATTAAAAAGTGGAAATAAGAACAATGTATGTCAAAAAGAGTCTATTTAGAATTCAAATTGTTGGAAAAATTGGAGTTGGCAGTTATAATATAGGTGGAATTTCTGTGAAAAGAATGTAATTATCCAAACTAAATTTTAACCAGCACACCTGAGCACTTCAAAAAAAATATTTTTAATACCATAAATAAATACCTCTTTTGTACAATTTCCCAGTGGGAAAATACCTGTTCCATGGTGAGTTGAATTCCTGGGGTTTTGCTTTAGTTCTGGCTCAGTGGGAAAAATACCACCTACTGAATTGCCATTCTTTTTCCTGCAGAGATCTCTGATCAAGCAAAGAAAATTATTATTGGGTATTTAACGATTCTTATTAGCATTTGATATCTTAGAAATCTGTGTTCAAATACTTTTGATTAGGAAAGTCAGAAGTTTTAAGTTGTAAAGTGTATCAGGGACATGACTAAGGAGCACTGATGTCACTTGGCTGGGGTCGGAAGTAGCCTGAGAAGCAGTTTTCCTTTTGGATCTCAATCAAGAAATATTTCTCCAATTACAGGAAAGAGTTTAGAATTTCCTTCCATGTGGTAACTGGGGCAGAATTTCTACTCAGAGGACAGAATATTAAGGAACACTGAAAACTGAGGTTAGACATCGAAAAGACAGAACCAAACTGGAACTTTGGACACAATATTTAATTCTTTCCTTCCCCAGAGAAGAGCTGGATTCTGGGGATTTCTCACCCAGTTGCTCTGCACTGAGTTAGGGGAGGATATATGGCAACTGCTCAATGTGCTAGTTCAGATGATCACCTTTGTCCTCATTGGCCACCAGGCATCTAGAGTATGCTAGGTCCTGTCGGTGCTCTGAGACAGGGGAGACAGAAGACATCCTTGGAAAAGTTGGAACATGGGAAGCATGATCCAACTCTCCATTCCCAGAGAGAAGCTGGATACTGAGGGTTTCCTTGCAATCATTTGGCATTGCACCAGTGGTAGAGATTATAGTGAGAGGTTATCTTGAGTTTTCTTATTGGCTTCGATGTGGTTGGTTTTACCGTCCTCTGGGGTATGGGAATCTTTCAAGTAGCTTCTAGATATCTCACAGAGAGAATTAGTCCATGCAGTGTTGGTGAACTGGTGAGTCTGTGGAGGGGAGGAGAGTCCAGGATTTCCTTTTCTGCTATCTTGCTGATGTCACCCCTCTTGATACAGTATTATCAACTAAAGTCCACATCTAATTCTGATTTTCTTGGTTTTATCTAATGTCCTTTTTCTATTCTGGGAATCCATTCAGTATCCCCACATTACATTTAGTTGTCATGTTTTCTTAGGCTGCTCTCAACTTGTAACAGTTTTTCAGATTTTCCTTGTTTTGTTTTTTTTATAACCTTGACAGTTTTGAGAAGTGTTGGGCATGTATCTTATAGAATATCCCTCAATTGGGATTTGTCTGATATTTTTCTCATGATTAAACTGGGATTATGAGTTTTGTAAAGAAAACAGGTAAAGTGCCTTTGTCATCAACTCATATCAAAGGTACATACAATTAACATGAATGACATCATTGTTGATGTTAACCCTGATCACGGTACTAAGGTAATAGTTGTCAGATTTCTCCATTATGAAGTTAATCTTTCTCCTTCTTTACTTATTGTATTCTTTGGAAGGGAGTCACTATCACTCCCATGCTTAAAGAATGGGAATTTGTGTTTCATCTCCTTGAAGGTGAGGTATCTACAAAATCATTTTGAATCTTTGCATGGGAGATTTAGCTATTTTTTGTTTAGTTATTCTATTATATCAGTATAAAGTCATGGACATTTTATTTATACTTTAGATTACAATACAATACCACTTTATTTTTAACTCAAGTTGTTCTAGCTTTGGCAATTGGGATCTCTCTTAGTTAACTCCTTTCTCCTTTTGAAATACTCCATCACTGTGAGGTTGTCTTTTTGTTTGTTGTTTTTGTTTTGTTTTTGTTTTGTTTTTTTTGGAGAGGGGTAGCACTTTCTTACTTTTTAGCATTATAAGATTTTCCGACTCATTTTGTTATTTCTTCTCCAGTACTAAAATCAGCCATTTCTTTAAGAAGCTTTAGTTGCTTTATTGTACAATGATATTAGAAACCAAGATCCAGGTGCTAAGTGTGCCAGTCGCTACTGCTATGTCAGTGTTTCTAGGCTCTCTCAGCTAAAGGAATAAGAAAATATATGTGCGTAACTAACTTTGAATCTATAGATCAAGTTGGAAAGAATTGATGTATTAATAATATTGACACTTCCATCCATGAACTTGGAATATCTATTGAATTTTCTTTGATTTCTTTATCAGTTTTAATTTTCTGAATATACATGTTACATGTTTTGTTAGATGCACATCTAGTACGTTTAGTACATTATAAATAGTATATTTTCTATGTTTCAAATTCCAATTGGATTCTTTGGAGGGAGGAATTTTTTTATTTATTTGATTGGTTTCAAGTATAGAGTACATTGGTTAGACATTTATATAGTTTATAAAATGATCCCCTAATTGCTTTTTCTCTCCTCTGGCTCTCCTCCTAGATATTACATTAAAACTAACTGCATTCCCTATGCTGTGCTCCCTAACCCCCTGACATTCTATCAATCTACTAACTTATACTTCTTTAGCCTTTCAACCCATTGTTTGTTGCTAGTATGAAGGAAAGAAATTGACTTTTGTCTGTTAACCTTGTATCTTGCCCCTACCATTTATTAATTTTATATTCAGAAATGCCCCCCAGGTTCTCACAGTAGGGGCTGAGAAAAATCACCTTGTGTGTATTTTTGGGAGAGGAGGGCAGGATGGAGTATTTATTTTAAAATACACCATAGCAAAGTCCTACTTTCCAGGGAAAATTTATTACTAGAGTCTTATTTACATAGGCAGAGGGTCAATACAGCTCTAGCCCCCCTACCCTACTGTATCACCTAAGTGAGGGAGAAATTAAATGTAAAAAACACCTGTGAAGGTCACTCCAGGGACAGGCACACCAGAAGACTAAGACTTGAATCATAAGATAATAGAATGCTTCTCCACAGGTCCTTACACCACATCACAATATAGTAATAGTGGATTAGAATTCAAATTGCAATATTCAGACTGTTTAGGAAAGATATCTTAAGGGAACCAAAAGATAAAAGAAGAGACAAAAACAAGGACACTATAGGAATTTTTTTAAATTTCTATATTATCTATTATTTTAATGCCAGTTTATTTTTTTCAGACTATATCTACATAAATTTTTTTTGACATTCTATTTTTTTATTTTCCCTCCTATTCCTCCTTCCCTTCTAGTAACCACTAGTCCATTGTCCATGTCCATGAGCCTTTGTTTGTTTGTCCTGTTCATTTGCTGCTTTTAGGTTCATATCCCACATATGTGATATCTTGTGATTTTCAACCTTTCCGTCTGGCTTATTTCGCTTAGTATGATTATTTCAAGGTCCATCTATGTTGTTGCAAATGGAAGTATTTCATCTCTTCTTATGGCTGAGTAATATTCCATTGTATATGTACCACAGCTTCTTTAGACAATCAGCTATCATAGGACACTTTGGTTGCTTCCATGTCCTGGCCACTGTGAATAATGATGCTATGATCAATGTGCAAATTTTTTTAAATATGAGTTTTCAAGTCTTTGGGGTAAAAATTCAATAGAAGGATTGCTGGATCATACATGGTAGATCAATTCTTAGTTTTTTGAGGAACCTCCATACCGCTTTCCATAGTGGCTGTACCAATGTGCAGTCCCACCAGCAGTGTATGAGGGTTCCTATTTCTCCATTTCCTCCCAATATTTGTTATTACTTATCCTGTTGATTATAGCTATTCTAATAGGTGTGAGATATCTCATTGTGGTTTTGATTTGCATTTCCCTAATAGCTAGTGATGTTGAGCATCTTTTCATATATCTGTTGGCCATTTGTATGTCCTCTAGGGAAAGTGTCTGTTCCAGTCCTCTGCCCATTTTTTGATTGGATCGTTTGTATTTTTGTTGTTATCGAGTCATATGATTTCTTTGTATATTTTGGATATTAGGCCCATATCAGAGGTGTTGCTTGCAATATATTTTCACATTCAGATGGCTACCTCTTTACCTTGTTGATGATTTCTTTCACTAAGCAGAAGCTTTTTAGTTTGATGTAGTTTTATTCATTTATTTTAGCTTTTACTTGCCTTGCTTTTGAGGTCAAATTCATAAAATCCTCTTAAGTCCAAGGTCCTTGAGTTTAGTTCCTATGTTTTCTTCTATGCATTTATTGTTTCAGGTCTTATACTCAGGTCCTTAATCCATTTTGAGTTAATTTTGGTGTGTGGTGATAGACAACAGTCTAGTCTCATTCTTTTGCAGGTGACTTTCCAGTTTTCCCAGCACCATTTACTGAAGAGGCTTTCCTGTCTCCACTGTAGTTTTTGGCTTTTTTGTCGAAAATTATTTAATTATTATACAAATACGGGTTCTTCTGGACTCTTGATTCTGTTCCACTGGTCCATGTGTCTGTTTTTCTGCCAATACCATGACATTTTAATTACTGTTGCTTTGTAGAATGATTTGAAGACTTTTTCCCAGGATGGCTTTGGCAATTCTGGGTCTTTTGTGCTTCCATACAAATCTGATAATTTTTGTTCTATTTCTTTAAAAAATGCTGATAGGATTTTGATAGGGATTGCATTAAATTTGTATAATGCTTTAGGTAATATGGTCATTTTAACTATGTTGATTCTTCCAGTCCAAGAACAGGGAATATCTTTCCATTTCTTTGCATCTTCTTCAATTTCTTTTAATAGGGTCTTATAGTTTTCATTTTATAGGTCCTTCACATTTTATTAGATTTATTCCTAGATATTTTATTCTTCTTGTTGCAATTGCAAAAGGAATTATTTTTTCCACCTCTTTTTTCTGACACTTCATTATTAGAGTATAGGAACGAATGAATGTTTGAACGTTGAGTTTGTATCCAGAGACTTTACTGTATTTGCTTATTGTCTCTAGTAGTGTTCTTGTGGAGTCTTTAGTTTTCTATGTAGAGAATCATGTCATCCACAAATAGTGAAAGTTTGACTTTTTTTTTTCTATCTGGATGCCTTTTATATCTTTCTCTTGCCTGATTGCACTTGCTAGGACCTCCAATGTTATATCAAATAAAGTGGCGATAGAACACAGCCTTACTTTTTTATTGATCTTAGAGGGAAGATTTTTTGTTTTTCACTATTAAACACCAGAGGAATTTGAAACCTCTGAAACTTACAACCAGTGCAAGCTTTGAACAGTCCAACTGCTAGTAAAATTAAGATAAAACCTTACGCTATTTACCTCAGTTGTTATTGCACAATGTATCATGTCCAGATTTTAACAAAAATTATAAGGCAGAAAAAAGAACAATTTGAACCCATTCAACAGTGAGGAAGAAATACTTTCTCAAACAAAAACTGAAGGAATTTATAACCAGCAGATCTGCCCTAAAAGGAAACTTAAAAGCTCTTCAGGGAGAAGGAAAATGCATGTTAGCAACTCAAAATTACATTTCTTATATAAAAGGAAAGTCTCAGAGAAAGAATAAATGAACATAAAATAATTTTATTTTTTGTACTCAAGTGTTTGAATAGGTAAATTGTTTTTCAAAGTAATAATAATAACCTTGAATACTATTATCTTCCTATACTTAGTTCTTGGTAGACACTGGGATTTTCTACATAGAAAATTATATCATCTGTGAATAAAGATATTATATTTTTTCTTTTCCAATCTGTATACCTTTTATTTTGTTTTCTTATCTTATTGCACTAGGTAGGACGTTCAGTTAGATGTTAAATAAGAGTGGTGAGAGAAAACATCCTTGCCTTGTTCCTGATATTAAAGAGGAAGTAACCAGTCTCTCTATGATGTCTACAACTATGATGTTTTATTATATTTTGTGTAGTTTTTTTATAATGTTGAGAAATTTCCCCTCAATTTTTAGTTTGCTGAGAATTTTTATGATGAATGAGTGTTCGATTTGTAAAATGCTTTGCATCATTTATATGATGGTTTAATTGATTAATTCTCAAATATAGAACCAGCTTGGCACATCTGGAATATATCTCACTCAGTCATGATATATAATTCCATTTGCACATTGTTGGATTTGATTTATTAATATTTTTGTTGAGAATTTTGTCTATTTTCATGAGAGATATTTATTTGTAGTTTGCAGTATTTTAAAAATAAACTTTATGACTTTTTTTGAGTCTGTCTACATTATTCAATTAATCATTTATACAAAGCTTAAATTGATCTTTCAAGAGAGAATTCAATAGGCTAGGGGATAAAATGGAAGGCAGGGCAATCTGATTTGTATTACTTAGGAAACAGTCAAACCCATATATTTATTCTTTAAATTAGCATTATAATTTTTTAAGAAGTCAAAATTAATACTGAAAGAGTCTTTCTCATATAAAAATTACTTTTATTTCAGTTTAGTTCTCTGAACAATAAAAAATAAAATTTATTGATCCAAAAATGAAAAAAGAATTAAAACCTCTTTCTTTCAGTAAAAATATATTTGGACTTTAGAATATATTTGCAAAGGGACAGTGATAATTCAGGACACACACTTTAAATTGTATTACAGTCCCTTTGAGACAATATTTAGAATATTTAGATAAGGGAAAGAAGTACAAACATCAAACAGAATCTTCAAATTGAAGTTTGGAGAGACATTTAATTTAGTACTAAATCTTGATTACCTAAAGATATGTATATGTGTGTGAATCTAATAGATATAGATTATATAGATATAGATGTTAGATACATAACAATATATTAGTAATAATAATATATAATATAAAATTAAATATATCAATATTTCAAATATAGTAAATATAAAATTGATGTAATAAATATAAATATAAATAAATATAAATAATTTTAATAAATATAAATAAACACTTTTCTGAAGATAGGTTTTATTAGGTTTTTGTCTGAAATTAGTTAAATGTACAAAATTAGATGTATTTTATTTTGGCTCAAAACTGATGAGCTCATCATTAATATTTTTAGAAAACAATATTTGAGAGATGGTTGCTACTTTAAGTAAATTTTGTCACATTTGGAAGAATCATATTTTTTTAAGACTGCAATAAAATTAAAAGTATTTGTTGGAAAATGTGTCATTTATTTCCTAGTGACCCTCATTATTATCACAGGTAACAATAATAGAAATTTTCATTTTTTAATGACTTACATTGCATTTTAGAGACTTGGAATGGACTTGGAAGGAAATATTTTGAGATAGCAAGTTCCATATTAATGCATTTTCTACCTAGAAGAGAAAATATATATAAAAATTGGATAAATTTGATGACTCTTAGCCCTAATTTTAGTTCTCTTGAGTACAATCTAGCTAAAAACATCATGTGACACAAGCTGCATACTTACTACTATAAAATTTCTAGTTGTCTAGTAGTGCCAGATTCAAAGGAACTTAAGAATCACAGAAACAACAGTACTGGAGTCTCTAGATGATTTTTCATGTGTTTACAACTTATTCAGCCTTATTGCATCTTTAAAAGGAAATTTGTTCTAATTGTTGGTTTGTTTCTAAAAAGTCTACTTAATACCTCTTTTTATCAAATAATAAATAAAATTCAATTGTGCCGATGATGTGTTTGAGAGGGAATAAATCCTGGAAGGGTACATTATATCAATCTCTTTCTACAAAACACCTCCTTGGAAAAGAATTGAAATTCTTGTCTTCATTCAAATGTGCAGTTGAGGGAAGTCATTGGTGCCAGAACTAAAGAAAATTTCTGTAATGAAAATAATTAAGAAGTTAAAAATCTCACTTGGGCGGTTCGGCATTTTGCAATTATTGAGATTCTCAAAGGTTTTGGACACTTTGTGCTTACAGGAGTGTTTTACTAGTTTAAAACTATGAGACTTTATTCTTACCACTATAAATAAATTTACAACTTCTATGGTGAAAAAAACCCACTCTACAATCCTCAGGCCATTTTATTAGATGGCTTTTTCAAATCTATGAGAGGGAATATTGAAAAGTAAAATATGCAAGTCATTTGATTGCAAATCAGTGTTTGGCAACAACGCCAAGAAGTTGCCTGCAATTCACAGCATAGATGTAAAGAAACTGGAAAGTAAGTATTCCTAAAATACTTTTTCCAATAATGTTGGTATATTGTTTTTTTTCTCTTTCTGTAAAAACTGCCTTCTACCTTTTTTTAGCTTCAAGTTTTTCTTTTGTATCTATACAGGAAGACTGAACGCCAAGAGTAAAATTGACACCAAGTCTCATGTGTTTTTCATAACACTTGAGAATAGCCTATCATTAAAAAGAAATGATTGCACTCCCAAATACATTTTTGGAAATGTATTGCTTGACACTTGAGATACATTCAACTCTAGAATGATTCTGTCTGCAATCTGTTCATTTTTATTTTACTTCTTTTCTCCCTCTGTAGTGCTTCTCTCCTTTTTCAACATTTCCCTTCGGTTTCATTTTAGCATTTTCCCTTGAGTTCACACCTTTACTCCTCTTTTCATTCTCAGTTTTTGTTTTATGGTGTGTTTTTCTATCTTGCTCTGCTGGGATTCTACCAAGTCACTCTTTGGCTTCATGTATGGAATCAGCAAAGTAAATCTGACAAAAACCTGTGAATTGTTCATGGTGACACTTTTCAACATGGTGGGGCAGCTGGGAAATAGAGTGTTTTTGCTTGTTAGTATGAAGGATTTGGGATTTTATCTTTGAGGGTTAGTGATGTTACCTTTTTCATTTTAGTACTTGTCCGATATTTACTTAAGGCAAATTCTATAAACTCCAAATGAAATATCTAAGTCTTCTATGATAAAGGCAGCTAGAAACAAGGAAGAAATAGCTTTGTTCATATGTAAAATTTAAATAATAATAACATATTGGTAGACATACACATACCACATATACAGTGGTGGGTGGTGAATTAAAAGAAGTTGTACTTATGAAAATGATATGTGAAAGATAAGGCATATAAGAATAGTTATCCAAATTAGTTAGAGTAGAGTAGAAAATAACTAGCTAGATTCATAAATTCTGGAAGAGGTGGTAAGTTGTGACAGAAATATAATGGGATTTTCAACCATACATATCAATAGTATGTTAAATTTTTATTTTTGAGCTAGTCAAAACAACAAAAAATTTCTGCTTGTGTTTTTGTAACTAAAACCTCTTAGTCGTTATATAAATCTATTTTACTAGTCATGTCATGGGAATCCAAGTGCCAAGTGTACCAAGACAAGATGAAAATACTGATTTATACATAAATATGACTTTTCTGATGTCTTGACCACTGAAATTGTATATCTTTAGAATGAAGACCATTTTGCAACTCCCATATCTATTTCATCTAGTCCACTATCTGTTATGTATTTTAATAAATGAAAGAGGTAAGAATATGGGTGAGCAGAACAGGGATCAGAAAAATGTATTAAAAACTAACACTTAGAACCTCCTCTTTGTGCAGTATATAAAACAACCCATAAGATCATGACAACAGTTTTTAATGTATTAACCTTCCATTAATGTGAGATTTTCTGCTGATAGCTCAACTAAACTAAACTAAGCAAGCTTGGCTTCTAAAGCAGCATATTAGGAGTAGTTATATCTCAAAGTTGCTTTAAAAATTTCAAAGGTGACTTTTGACTGAGTAAAACTAATTAATACTAAAATATCGAGTCAGTATTCTTATTAATATATCATTCATTATTTGCAAAAAGGAATCAATGTGTCCTGGTCAAAATGTAAATATACATCATGACACATCCACACTGGAGAACCTGTTCTTTATGTCTTAGCACAGCACATTCCAGTCAGTAGAGAAATGAATCAGGCAATTGTTGTTTATTTGTTTGTTTTTAATTTTATAAGAGTTTATCTGAGCCCAACTCCTGGAGAACGAGATCTCAAATGCTCTAGAGAATAACAGTTTTGTATCTTCTTTTATGCATTTGAAATTAAGGAAGAAACATACATGAAGGTGAGAGAAAAAAGGCAGGGAATGGATTACAGGATAGTCAACAACAGGCAATTATTTTTTAATTCACTGGAACAGTGCCCTCTTTGCTATAACTGACTAGTAAGATTTTTGGACATTTTAGAGCTGAACTATTCTCAGTATAGATGAGCCTGGTGCCACCTTGAATGTTCACCATTCACAGGCTGGCACTTTGGCCATGGGAACTCACACGTGTGATTCGTTTCCATGGCAACCCATAAATTACAGAGTCTAAAGTCAGCTGCAAGAAAAAGAAAAATAAATAAATTTTAAAAGACCCTCAGCCTAGTTCTTGGCAGAGTTATCCTGGGCATCTTTGAAGCCTTTTTGGTTTGGTTTCAAAACCAGCCCTGTCATAAGGGAGACATAGAGATTGTGCTCATCCTGCAGACTGGCAATTAGAACTGTCTTCTTAGAAGCAAGAATCTAAAACTAGTCTTGGGGAGGAAAGAAAGCATTTTCATAAGCTATGTGTCAGATAAAGGTCTCTTCATAAGTAGACTACACCATCCTGCTGTTGTCTTTTTTTTTTTTTAATTTCTCTTGATGACATGAAAGAAGCCAAAGGAATTGGACATTTGACTTTTTAATGATTAACTAATGTGACTATAAAATTTATTTGAATGTTCAAATAAATCTAAGATTCACACCTTCAATTTATTTTCAGACAGACAAATATATTTCTCAAAAGGACTGTCTACTTTGACAGCAACCAATGCTAAAACCAAAACAATTTATATGTGCCCTTCAGTAAGGAGGGCAGTGAGCTCAGAACCTTGTGAACCAAATACCTACCTGTATGTTACACATTATCACATATAATCTTCATACCAGTTCCAGAGGGAGGAGAGTTTCATTTCCATTTTTCAGTTGAGGAAAGCAATGCTCAAAGCTGTTAACTAACTTGTTGAAAATCATCCAGCTAGTAAGCGGAAGAATGAGAATTCAAAGTAGAAGAATCAGCTTCAATGAGTCCACTCAACTTACAATCATCATCTTTAAATATGGAATTCAGAGAGAAAAGAACTGTTTCCTCACTTTTGTATTTTGAAAAAAAAAAGCTTTCCAAGTTAATTTACATATTGAGATTTCCTTTACAACAACACACACATACTTCACAATAAAGGATAATATGAGCAGGTTAATGTATCAATCTGTCTGGTTTATTAATGATTTCACTCAATTAAAAAAGGGAGATAAATGTGGGCATTTGCCACATAACAGGTCATTGTGCCTTTTGCATCAATTGAGTTTCTGCACACGTAGTTCAAGGACATCCTGGGGCCTAATATAGAGACCCTTCTTGATTTATACTTTATTTCCTGTAGAACAACAGATTACAGTGTGCCTTTTGTTTTAGATAAAATCAGGATGTATAAAGCAGTGATGTATTGACTCCATCTGATGCTAATAAATTTATACAGATTTGTTTCAAATTTATACAATTTTTAACTTATCACCAACTCTGAAAAGCCTGGTTAAGACAGTCATTGTGTCATACTGGGTTTGTTTAGATTCTGTGTCAACATCAACCCCAAATAATCATGGAAGCAGTGCTTTTACAGATGTATTTAAGCTGGTTTCTTCTTAATTCAAATATCCTAAATATTGATGAGCTGGAAATGTACTGAAAATAATGCAGTCAGTTTTAGTATTTTAGGTTTTTTTCAGGGTGCTTTCCTAATTTAAATTATATTTTAATTACATATAGATGACTATATCCAGCTATCATAGAACAATTTAATTATATTTTGTTTCTGCCTCATCATAACTTGAGGCAAATCTATATGTTGCTAATATTAGCAAAAGCAATCCTGAAAACACCACTGCTTCTCTTTCTATATGAGGGATTATTCTTTCCTAGTGCTTAAAATGTTTCTTTGAATTTGCTGCATATACATTAAAATTCAAATTCCACTGCATACAAGGCTTCTTCACATGTAGATTTTTCATTTTCTGTCCTCTTCTTAAATCAGAGCACAGGCTTAAAGCCTGTTGAATTTAAATCCTACCTCTGCTACTTTCTGCCTATGTAAATTTGAGATCTTTTTTTTGGTTTTGTTTTTATCTTAGCTGGGCTTAGATTCATTTTGTGCAAAATCAGGGCAATAACACTTGACGCAGATTTTTCGTGAGGAGTAAATGTTAGAGAACATATAAAAATGTTGAGAACAGTGACTGGTCATTGCTAGCAATACAGCACACCATCCAGCCTTTTTCACCCTCAATTTTTCCCTAAATCCCCCTTCCACTCACTCTGTTCTTTAATCACACTGAACAATTTTCCTTTCCCCAAGTAATAAGTGCTTTCCTGTTCTCCTACCTTGACATATACATGCACACTGCCTGGAAATAACCTTTAACCCTTCCTTTCACCTCTCTCCTCCTTTGGTCATCTGTGTCATCTCCTTTGATGATGACTTCATTGGCCTCTCTGCACAAGAGTTTTGAGTCGTTACTTTTATTCCTGAACTCATGCAGAACCTTTAAATACCTCTATTATAAACTCAGGATATATGGCATGGTTACCTCTAGGTCTTCTCTATTAACCTGAGCCCTTCCATGGCAGACTTGCCATCTAAAGCCTGTTTGTGTCCCCAGTACCTAGAGTTCGATATTTGTTGATTTAAGAATTCTGTGCCCAAGAACTCATAGGCACTATATTCCATTTCCTTTTTAATTTTTTTCAGTGTACTGTTTTGTCTTGACTTTACAGTGCCCAATACTTCTAGCTGCTGATCTTTTCTGCTCATCGACTTCTTCCTGCAATTGTTTTATTTAGAACTTTAATTATACAATTATTAAATAATTGATTCTTGCATAGAATTTCAAACAACTTAGGTGATAGTAAAGTGTCCCTGGATTTTTTTTCAGTCCCTTTCTTCCCAGAAGTAATCATTGTTAGCATAACTCTTTATAGATATTGACCTATATAAATACATATAATAGTATATATACTTTTTGTTTTGTTTTGTTTATTCTCTTCTATTTTCTTAAAGACTTTATTTTTTAGAGCAGTTTTAGGTTACACAGCAAAACTGAGTGGAACGTACAGAGATATCTCATATAATTCACTGCCCCAATACATGTATAGCCTTCCTCATTATAACATCCTGCACCAGAGTGGTACATGTGTTAACAACTGATGAACCTACCTTGAGACATCTTATCACACAGAGCAAAGTTTATATTAGATTACTCCAGATGTTGTACATTCTATGGATTTAGACAAATGTATCATTACATATATCCACCATTACAGTATCACAAAGAGTTTTTACTGTCATAAAAATCTTCTGTGTTCATCTATTCATCCCTCCCTCACCTATCTGCATTTTTGTCATTAAAAAACAATGCTACAAAAAATGAACATGATATGCACTATTTTTTTTCTAAGATATTGCACTAAGTTAGTTCAGACTAACCATAACAAAATACTATAGAATGGTGGTTTAAATACAAGAAATTTATTTTATCCCAGTTCTGGAGGCTGGATGTCTGAGATATGGGTGCCAGCATGGTCAGGTTTCCGCTTTCTTCTTGACTTGTAGACAGCCACCTTCTTACTGTGTCCTCACATGGCAGAGCAGAAAACAGGAAATTCCTCTCATGTTTCTTCTTAAAAGGGCCCCCCTCACGAGCTCATCTAACCCTAATTTACTCCAATATCATCTCATTGGGAGTTAGAGCTTCAACATATGAATTTGGGACACAAACTTTTTAGTTTATGTACTCAGAAGGCAGAGTTACAAGGTGGAAGTTTCTACCACATTGTTCCCAAAAGGATTGTACGTGAGCCACCAAAATGCTTGAAACTACCCTTTGCCCTGCACCATACTAAACCACTTTTCCTACTTGTTCCCAATTTTTTTGAGGAAAAATTTGCTATCTCTTAATTTTAATTTGTATCCTCCAGTTTTTACTGAGGTTTGTAAAGGAAGTGCAATGGTCATTGGTCATTTATTTTTCATTTGAATTATATTCATCCTCTTTGTTTCATTTTCCTATTAGGCTTTTGCTTTGCTTTGCTTTGCTCTGTTTTTTGTTTTGTTTGTTTTGTTTTTGTTTTGTTTGAAGGAATTTTTTATTCTAAATGCTAATCTACTGTAAACTCTGATAGCAAAGTTATTTTTTTGTTTTTGTTTTTTTTTTTAAATGTTTTGTTTTGCTGCTAGATCCCTAGGCTAAAACAGTACCTGGCATACAGTATGTGCTCAACAAATGTTTACTGAAAAATAAATTAAAAAGGCAATAAATAAAGAGGTTGTAAACATTTTCAGTGTACTGTTTGTCTTGACTTTACAGTGCCCAATTAAAAGTTTTCTACTAAATATTCTGAGTTTTGTGTTTACTTTATAATCATTCAACAAAAGGTTACAAAAGGTTCTCTTTTATTCCCCTCAAATTCTATGTTATTTTTTTCCTACTCTATTCATTTTTACTCAATTTATTCTACTTTCTTTGCTCATGATGTCTATGGTCTAAGCAAAGCAGTAATTATTGTTAATACATAATCTAAGAATTGATTAATGAGTCTTTATAGAAAATCACATTAAACACATTGAAATTTTGTTTTATTGTTGAAGGAGTTAAAATACAATGTGGCTGCCCTTTGGGCGGGGGGCTTATTGTCCTCCTCAGCACATTCTAACATAGGGTGGTACAAGAATATATTTTTATAATGACATCCTTTGTGGTTACAGCAATCTCAAGAAAGGGCTCTAGGAATAATGTTTTTAAATGATAGCATACTATTTCATTTGTATTCAATTTATTATTTTAAATTAAATTAACAGTACATTGGGTCCTGGATAAATATTCTAAATAAGATAAGAATGTCAATACACTATTATCTTTGCATGCACGCTAAGCAAAACTCACAGAAGCAAAACCCTAGGATACAATGTCAAGCAAGGTATTTCAGGAAAGTTAGCAATAATATTATGTTTGGAAAGTGAAAAGTAAGATGTGCATTACCAAAGTTACCTTGGGAGCTAAAACAGAAAAGCCTCCTGTAAGTGTTCCTTATCACGGCAATATTCTCTGTAAAGGTGGACTGTCATATCTGTCTTTTTTAACCACATTTCCATCCTGAGTAGTACACTGTCAACATATAATATGAAAGCCATCAATACATGTGACAGTGTTTGCGCTCCAGGTGGCGAGAAACCCTGTCAGATGAAGAAGGAAAAACAAATTAGGAAGGTAATATTCTTGAACTGAGATGAGAAGTATAGTGAACCATGGAAGAACAGCGATGGAAGTATAAAGTGAAGTTATAAAGAAGAGAATGATCATTTAAGGAACAAGGCAACACATTCATGTTCACTTAAATAAGAGTAAAGCATGTATAATTATTTATTATTGGACTTTGCATAAAAGATGTTGTTGTGGATTATATTTCCCATGTAGACTTTTCCACTGAAAAGGGTGGCACATGAATAAGAACTTTTCTTCTAGCTGAAAATTATTTGTACAGTGCTTTTCTTTTGTGAGCAAAAGTATTAATCAAATGTAACTTGCTTAATTCTGAACTGTAATTGTGGAAGTCACTTCACAGAGGGGTAAGTAACTAAGATACAAGGATGTAAAAATGACTTCTAAAGAGAGACATCTACCATAAATAGTATTAAAGCTATTCGTTTAATAAAATGTATTAGCTATTTTGTAGTTATCTATGATGCATGGTTTTGGTAAGCTTACACTGTAGATTAGAAATTAAAACAAACTTTCTGCCCTTGAGAGATTTAACACTGCTTAGTGACCCTGATTGGCACACAGATGACAGATACACCAAGTCAAACAAGCAAAGACAGTGTGCACTTAAGTGAGTGAGTTAGCCAGTAAAATATTATTTCTGCCAGTTTTTAAAATCAAATGTGCCTCTAATTCAGCTTTTATAAATGGATGGTACATAAACTGGAATAATCTCCAATTGTTATAAAACTTTAAAAGATGCAGAGAAATATTATTCTGGAAAATAAAGAATTAAATTCAACAGAGATTTATTGAGCAACTACTGTGTACTAGTAGCTAGAATAAAAAGGTAACTGAAAAAGTGGTATCTGTTTTAAGGTGCTCTCAATCTAATGAAGTCTATTTGGGAGGGCACTCTAGAGCTGAAGAGACGGAGGACCATAGGAAGGACATAAATCTACTTGAACAGCAGAGGTATCTGAAGAAAGAATTTTAACGAGGAGCGTCTTATGCAAAGACACAGAATATGGATTAGCATTTTCATATGCTAAATAATGCTTGGTCTCATGTGAGGGCAGGAGATGAAAAGTAGGATCTAGTCTGGCTTTATGAGTCACATATGAGAATTCAGAATGTATTTAATAGCCCCTAGTCAGTCTATTTTCTCTGTGAAGCAAAAAAAAGTTCTTTCACTTTCTACCCTTATGCAAAAATACATCCAGTCCCTCTTCTCTCTAATCTTCATGCGTTTGGATGAGTAATCCCTTTCAGTCCTAATCGGATTCTTATGATCACCTCCCCTGGCCTATTTTATCACTTCTCTTTCTCTGGCTTCAGCTTTATTGACATCTTCCTCAAAGACTATAAATACATCACTCTCATCTTTAAAAACAAATCAAAGCAAAACAAAGTAAACCACCACATCTGGGCCTCTCTTCTCTCCTTCTCTCCATAACAAATACCTCAAAGCTTCTCAAAAGAAGCTCCACATTCAGCTTCTGTTCTCATGTCTCCATTGACACCTTATGATTTTTGCACTTGACATTGCTGATAGACCCTTGATGTTCTCTTGGCCGTCATATGCCATCCAAAATATTCCACTGCTGTTTCCTATTTTTCTTCAGCTTTTTTTTTAGTCCTTTTGTTACTGTAGTCCTTGAACTATTATCATGCACTCTTCTCTATACTAATACTAAAAGAAACCCTCAGTGATAATACTTCCTCCTTTATAAAATTACGACTATCTTTCTGTCATCTCCAAACTTTTTGTTCTTGTCCGACTAATCTAAAACTTGTCTCCACTCATTTTTCTCAATCTCCCTTTACCCATCAGTTTGACATCCCAACATTGGATTAAATATGTTCTCTCAATTGTCACGGACATCCACCTCAGCCAGGAAGTCCAATCATTCCTCTTAGCCTTTGCCTTGCTCAATCACTTATAGCAGTCCACAATTGTTTTTTTCCTGAAACTTCTCATTACTTAAATCTATGGCACTCAGACTATCCCTTGGTTCTCCCCTAAACTCAAATTAACCTTTTCCTCAACCTCTACCTAAAGTCAAATATTCTCCCATTTCTAAATATTTACCTATCTCCCTAAATTGCCCAGCCAATACCTTAAGAAATTCCCCTATATCAGGACACCAACCATAAAGAAATGGTTGGCAGAACATTTAATATTTGAATAACATTTTCTTGAATTAGCCTTCAACTAACCTATTAATTGACTTAAAGATTCCAACTACCTATCATTCTTTGCCAGGGGAGACAAGCAATATCCATAATAGCTCCTAATTATTTTCCATTATATAATAAAGTTCAACCCTTAGCCAAGCTTTAGAAGTTTTCCACTTCGGGCCCCATCATCCTTAAATCTACTGTAGTTCCTTGCCACCCACGCACCACACAGACTGATTACAATCAACTTAATTATTAACAAGTAAATGGCAAAGCAGAAAAAAGGATAAGTGGTATAAATTTGGCCCTGGATTTAAATGTAGCCTTTATCAATGGACATGCTAATTAGCTTGATTATAGTCATTATTTCACAATATATATGTACATCAAATCATCAAATTGTATACCTTAAAAATATACAATTTTAACTATCAATAATTTCAATTTTTAAAACATAGCCTGTATCATCTTTAGCAAGTTAATTAATTTTCCTAAGCTTAAATTTTATGTATAAAATTGTGAGAATACTTAATTCTTCATCTCCTGATAGAATTAGGTTTCTCCTTATAGAATGGTTGACATAAAATACAAACATGAATAATAACATCTAACACTTATTTTTAATTACAATAATATTTCTTCCTATAGCCAGATACTATATCTATGTTAGCTCATTTAATACCCTCAGAAACACCCTTTAAGGTAAGTACTCTTATCACCCCCATTTAAGAATGAGGAAACAAAGGCACAGAGAGGTTAGATAACCCAAGAGCACAGAATTAGGAAGTCTCTATGGACTAAATATTTGTGTTTCTTCAAAAGTCATGTAGTCGTTACCCTCAACTGTGGTTTCACTTTCTTATGGTTTTACTTCCCCACAATCAACCATGGTCCAAAAATATTAAATGGAAATTTTCAGAAATAACTCATAAGTTTTACATTATGCACCATTCTGAGTAGCGTGATGAAATTTTGAACTCTCCTCTCCAACCTTCCCAGGACGTGAATCATCCCTTCATCCAGAGTATTCATGCTACTTGCCCCTGAGTCACTCAGTAGCCGTCTGGGTTATTAGATCAACTATTGTGGTATTGTAGTGCTTCTATTCAAGTAACTCTTATTTTATTGTTATAATTGTTCTATTTTATTATTAGTTATTGCTGTTAATCTCTTACTATGCCTAATTTATAAATTAAACTTTATCGTTGGTATGTACGTATAGGAAAAACATAGTATGTATAGGGTTCAGTACTATTGTGGTTTCAGACATCCACTGGGATCTTGGAAAATCCCTTGTGGACAAATGGAGGACCACTGTATACTGAACCTGAATTCCCAATGTAATGGTAGGAGGTAGGACCTTCGGAGTGGTAATTAGTTTACGAGGGTAAGCCCTCATGAACGGAATTAGTGCCCTTATACGAAGAAACATGGGAGAGCTTGCTTCCTCTTTCACTGCTCTGTCTCCACCATGTAAAGTGTACAGTTGAGAAGACAGTCTTCTGCAAACCAGGAAGCAAGTTCTCACCAGACAATGAATCTGATGACACATTGATCATGGACTTGCCAATCTCCAAAACTGTGAGAAATAAATGTTTGTTGTTTAAGCCACTCATGCTATGGCATATTTGTTATAGAAGCCCAAACTGACTAAGACACAAGTGATATTTCAGAGTCATGTTTCAGAGCACCCAACAGCCTAAAATATATTAGTCCCTGAATAAATCATTAAAAAAAAAAAAAACACTCTCTATATGCTGCTTTGCTCATACATTTCCCTTATTGAGAATTCTATTGTGTCTCTTCCCCACTTCATATTCAGCTGAAGGCAGGCCCTCCTTTCACAGTCCATCTCAAACCCACCATCTCTCCTCCCTTACTCCAATAACTTCTTACTGGTAATCTATCTATCACTATGAAACTAACTTGTATGAAGCTTCAGAGAGATCCCTGGCCCCCTCCATCATGTGAAGATACAATCAGAAGTCTGTGACCCAGAAAAGAGCTCTCACCTTACCATGCTGGCACTCTGATTTCAGATTTCCACCCTTCAGAATTGTGAGAAATAAATTTCTGTTGTCTATAAGCTACCCAGTCAGTGGTACTTTGTTATAACAGCCTGAATGGATTAAGACACTTATATCTCACATATTTATGCACATATCTATTTTTGCAATTAGCTTGAGAGATCTGAGAGGATGAAGATTATGTTTATTTTTAGTTTGTAATCTTTGAACCCTCCAGAACAATCTAGTATAATGCATTAGCTCAAGTAACTATTCAAGTAAGTGTTGAATTTGCTTCTAAAGTATCAGAATAAATCTCCTAGGATTTTTGACTTTAAAAAAAATCACAATACCTTCCTCTAAACTCCTGTGACATTTACATAATTTCAGACTAGCTGGATTTTCATGCAGATAGAAATGAGAGAATAGGCCTGGAGCTTTGTAATATGATTTCGGTAGTAGGCCTCTTCCCTGGTCAAAAAGAGTATTCCATCAGATTTTATTGTCCATGTGAATGCATTAATTGAAAAGCAGACCTCCAAAAGGACTGTCGAACCATGCTGGGATTCAATCATGCACAGATAAGTAACTACTTACTGCAAGACATCTACTTAGTTTCCTAGTTCGTATGAGCCTTTCCAATGTGCACAATGAACTAAAAGCTGCTAAGCACAAAGATGTTCTTTATCTAAGTAACACCAGTGCCATCTGCAGGAAAAGCTCAGCAGCAATTGTGTGGGATTTTCTGGGTTTGTTTTTTGTTTTTTTGTAGTTTTTTGTTTGTTTGTTTTTGTGTATTTCTCTTTAGTCCCATCAGAAGACTTTGCCATGCTTTTACAGGTAAAAACACTACAGGGCTCACCTCCAATCAAAGATTTTCATCCATTCTCCTTAGTGGGTGAAGCAGGTGCTGTTAAAATATCAGAAACCATAGCACAGGTGAACTAGAGAAATTCTAGTGTTCAAAAGGTCACTGGAATACGCTTCTTTAAGAAATAAACAAAACCTGGGAAGTAGATGGAGGCACTTTCCCATGCCTGAAACGTGTTCATGATTTTGGCCATGCAAACTGAATCTTCACCAGAAATTTCAATGTAGTTTTATTAAACTGAAATATCCAGAAGCAAAAAATTTGAGAAAATGCCATTTATTTTACAACTATTTTTTAAAAGAGCTTTATAGTATATGTTTGTTCTAATCTAAATTTACCTTTGATTTTTGATATACACAATAGTCTTTTAGCCTTCTTTATGCCTATTTTTTCCTCCCCCCCCCCAAGTTTTAGATACACGAACTCTGAGTTTTATATAACAATGACTCAGAAAAAAATGATTATCACTATCTCTGGGTAGAACTACCAATTCTATGAAGTTTTATAACAGATTACCTCTTGACCTGCCTATAATCCTGTAGAAATACAGTAGTCCTCCCATATTCACAATGCATATGTTCTAAGACACACTCCCCAACCCCATGGATGTATGTGACAGCTTATATTACCAAACTCTATATGTATTGTGTTTTTTTCTATACATACTTTTTTCCTATGAGAAAACTTAAATTATAAATTAAACATGGTAAGAGATTAATAACAATACTACTAATAAATAGAACAATATATTGTTTACAAAAAGTTATGTGAATGCGCTTTCTCTCTCTCTCTCCTCTCTTCTCTCTCTCTCTCTCTCTTCTCTCTCTCTCTCTCTCTCCCTCCTTCCCCCCTCAAAATACCTTATTGTACTGTACTCTGTACTCGCCTTTCCACTTGTGATTGCATTGGTGGAACCATTTCATAAACAAGAAGGCTATTACCCATGCTTTCTGATTATGTTGCCAGCCTGGATCAGATAATTTTTGTTTTTGTTTTTGAGAGCAAATAGGTTTTTCACTCTGGACACTACACCTGGCTTTATCATATGCCCTGTAGCAGAGCATATGTACCAGAGTTAAGCTGTCCTTCCATGTTTTATGTCCTGATGCTTCCTTTTCACTTTTATAAATGTAGGTTCTATTGGGTATCTTCTACCAGAAGAGCTGGTTTCAACACAATTGAAGGTTTGCTTTAGATGATATTCTTTCTCCATAATCAACTTCTTCAACTCTGCCAGAAATATGGCAAGAGCTTCTTCACTGGCAGATGCAGCCTCTTCAGTAATATTTCTATTTTTCATCTAAACCTATTCCTGAATCTGTGTAACCATACCTTACTTGCAGTAAATGGTTTGGTGTCACTCGTTTCAGGGGATCCTTTGCTGAAGACTTTATACAATTTCAGTGCTTTTAGCACAACATGTTGCCATCAATCAGAACACGTTTTCTGTTCATGCCTTCAACCCATCTCTCCCATTTTAACTAAGTACTTATCATGCACTGTGGTTATAACTTTTGCAGTTTGAGATGTGGCAGCAAAACTAGCATGAATTTCTTTTTTCCTTCTTCACAATTTCACAGATAGAAGATTCATTCTAACCATAGATCTTAGCAACTTCAGCATACATTTTTTTCCTTATTAAGTCAAAAACTTTCATCTTTTCTCTTAAAGGAAGCACTTTACAGCTTCTCTTTGGCACAACCATATTACCAGCATCACTATTCTTACCTACTGGGGCCATTATTAAGTTAAATAAAGATTACTTGAACACAAGCACTGTAATACCACAATAGTCATCTGACAACCTAGATGCTCCCAAATACAGTGTGAATACACTAGAGAGAGGGATGACTCATGTCCTGAACAGAACAGAGTAGAACAGTGTGAGATTTCATCACACTACTCAAAATGACACATAATTTAAAACTTAAGAATTGTTTATTTCTGGACCTTTTCATTTAACACTTTCAGACTGCGGTTGACTATGGGAAACCCTAGCAGAATAACCACAGATAAGGGGTAACTATTGTTCACACTATAAATTCTACAGCTAAAGTAACTTTGTTTCAATTTCATCTCCAGTTCTATAGCATTCTCTTATTCCTTCCAAATAAGGAACTCAATATCTCAACTCAACCATAGTTGACAAGGAAAAAATATTGGAATAAGAAAAGCACAATTACAGCATGGATGGCAGTGGTTAGGGAAACCACTTAACCACTAAATATTTTGACAGAAGATTTATAGGTTTACAAGCCCTCTTCTTCGTTCAGTATCCTAAGTAGTACTGCAAATGAACCAATATTCTAAAACTAATAAGTAAAAAGATCAGAATCACTATGCAAAACAAAATCAATAACATTGAAATAATGAAAGCAAACATTCTGTCCATGTGAGCACTAACATTTGAATCATCACAACAAGTGATTCACAAGGAAGAAAAATCTGTCGTGATAACACCTATTTCCAAAGGTAAACTTGTCATGATTTTCAAAAGCATAAATTAGAATATTGAAATAATGAGTTATCATGGATAATCCACATTTCACTTGCTTAAATGAATTGGGTTTGCATGCTCTCTATAAATTAAATAATAATTAATGGTCATCTGTAGCTACAGAACCAATCTAATAGAACTGATCTATAATAACAAGAGGAAATTGTGTATTATTATCCAGAAACATTCAAATAATACCACATTTCATTTTTTTTTTTATTTTTCAGTTCTCTCCAAATACATTCATTATGGTCTTTGTACATTTCAAGTCTCAGTCTGATGATGTCCCGAAACTATGATCTATGAGGGGAAAATGTAGTCATTATAATGTGTGGAAAGCTTGTCAAATTTCCAAACGGTGTAAGGTTAGCACACTTTCTCACTTTTTCTTCCTCACATTTTCTGCCACTCTTCTTAAAAGAGGTCTCTCAACTGGGTTTATACATCATGAATGGTTACCACTGCACACAGAATAGTAAATCATTTCTGAGTGTTATTGAGAAATGCTGAAAGTTCTATTCTGTCCAACATGTCTCTCCCATCAGCCTGCCAGAAAATCTAGCTGGAGAGAAGATGTTCAACAATTACCATGAGAAAACAATTTTAAAGGTCAGAAATGCCACTTACAATTACTGATGTTAACACAGTCGTCCAGCTATGTACAGAGCCCCCAAAACCAACAAGACTGAATCGAAATGAACAGCAAGCTTAAATGTATAATACAAGACAATTACCATGATCATGTAGGTATTGTTGATAGTTGCTAGAATAAGCCTATAATTCAGATGTAACAAGAAGAGTTACCTCAAAAAAAAAAAAAGACTCACTAGATAGGTAGGAGGGTAGTGCAATAGAAGTAAATTAATGAAGATAAACATTTTGGTAGAATGGAAAGTATTATGATAATACTGCAGTATTCCTGAGCAAATTCTAAAATGTGCTATTGGGACAGGTCACAAGATAGACATAGTCATGATGAGGATCTCAGTTAGTTCTTGTCTCTTATTTAGTATTTAGTTCAAACAAATCATATGACAGATCTTCATAATTTGGGCACCAAGGAGGTCAAGGAAACACTTAGGGACTTAAGACCAAAAAAGAATTGGTTAGTGAAGCAAAAGTGATGGAAATCTTAGGATTGAGGTTTACAATAACCAACAAGGAATAAATTGAGCTTGATGGCTTGATATAAGTCTAGACTGCAGTAAGATAAGAATTTGAAAGCTTGGAGGTCAAAAGAGCTAGAGCCTCCACAAAACATAATTCTGATTTTTCAATCACAAATTATCTTCATGAGGAGAGAAGAGAGTAAAGTAGCAAAGTAAAGAATCATTGCAGTCCAAGCAATTCAGAGAGAGACTAAGACAATGATATATAGTTTTAGAAGCTACATTCCAAAAAGGAAAAGATTATGCCAGAAACATCAAGAAAGACGTAACCACTGAGGATGAATATGAGAGATGCAAAAAACTTAATATAGACTAGGAAAAACTCAAATCTATAAAATATATAAATTGACCCTGACCAACATGTGGATAAGAGTCCCAAAGCCCCATTCACTCTCACCACCAGGTGTCTGAAAATGCTCTTGGAATACTGTCTGAAACCACAAGCTTAGATTAACATCCAAGCTGCTCTGCTCTTTTGCACAAACAAAAGACTTTTATTCCATTCCCTGCCTACTTTTCCAGCTCTGTACACATATACACATCACAAACACACACATCACCACACTGCTATGCTGATTTCCGTTTTTGTGCAAGCTGCACCCTCTGCCTGAAACATTTTCTTTCCTGAAGAAGTTATTCAAGAACCAGCTCCAATGTCATGTCCTCAGCAAAACTCCTTATTCCTCCTCCAGTTATAGTTACTTACCTCCTCCTCTATGTTCCTTATGTTCTTTGAATGAACTGTATTCTCCCATAAGAAGCATAAGACTGTAATATAAGCTATCATAAACAGGAGCAGCATCTACCCACTCCTTCACCTTCTCCTACAGAAAGGCCTTTTTGGGGCTTCAATTCAAATTACTTTCTGACCCTGTTCAGCAATGTAATGGTTTCTATCTCATGTTTGGTTGCAAACTAATGAGAAATGATAATGTACCTGCCTTATATTTAATTCATTTTTAAGTTACTCTTCATCTTAAATTTTCCAGGTGCGTGACTAAGCAAAGTAGTTTACCTATAAAACTAAACCCTGTGGAGCTTTCCATCTGGAGGTTAAGCCTGAAGCCCTTCCTGCCAGGCAGAGACAAGCAATCCTACAAGTGTGAGGAAAGGGTATATATAGAAGGGGAGTTACGGTAACGTAAGTAAAACTTATGAGTTATAGAGAAATTAATAAAAAATGTAAGTAGCAGTATCTTGATGTTCTCTCATAAGAATTATAAATTAATTATATTACTAGTTCTTTAAATTATTCTAAATTTCCAAAGACCACAGCCAGTGTGCATACTTTTTCTGCCTAACCCAGGAACTCGCAGCAATTGTTTTTCCTCTTTCTAAACTCTCTGGCCTTGCATAAAATGCATTAGTTAGAAAAATTAACATTTGGCAGATCCACAAAAGTGTTCCTTTTTGTGGTTGTTTAGCCCAAATGAAGTCTTTGGAATAGCTCCTTGCCTGATTCTGGTCCCGTCGAAGTATATGAACATGGGCACGTCTAAAGTTTGTAAAGGTGCTTAGAAACATGTTTGGATAAAATCTTTGTTGAGACTTTAATATGTCATCCCTTGTAAAAGTTTCTGTAATCTCATAGGACTTTGATAAGATCAACATTTTCAAAGATTACCATTCTGACAGTTTTTTTAAAGTATGTAGTGGTAGAACTATTGCTGGTAGTTACTAAAACAAAGTAACCAACACCTTTTCATACTGTCTACTCTGCTGAGCATAGTATATCCTAGCAATAAAGAAAACTATGCCAAAAACATTTTAGTGTTATCCCCGTCGTGAGATGAAGTTTGCAGAGACTAATAATAAGATAAACATTAAACTATGAAAGTTAAAAGAGAAGCAATCCATTTCCTAGAATGTAAAGTCTTCATCTGTGCTCTAGCTAGCTAAGGAGTAGATAAGAAAGTGACCAAAAATATACAAGAAAGATAGCTGATAACTGAGTGAACATCTGACTATAAGTAAAAGTCAAAATATGGGGAAATAATGGGAGGAATCAAGTGATTCAGCAAAGTGCAGCAAAAAAAAAAGACAAAAGTTGAAAAGTCTATAAATATAATGTAGTAATTTTTACAAACTAAATAAATTATGTTTATTTAATAAATGTATATAACCAAGGATAGAATTTCAATCTGCATAAATTCGATTTGCTCTAAAAATACGGTACCAGCTCTGACATATATAAAGAATGATTAACTAAGCTGGTGACATGTAAGTATAAATGAGTGGCTGGCTGGTCTGATCTATTCCCACCACTAACCTCCCTAACTCCAACGTGTATACACCCCTCTACAACCATGAGGTTTTTTTGTTTCTTTAATGGAAAAGAAAATAAAAACAAAGAGCAAATTAGTGTCTGGGGGCTTTCTGCGTTACCTCATTTCCCTTTCTCTATTACCTATTTATTTCATGTTACTTTTTAAAATTATAGTTGAAGTAAAATATTATATTAGTTTCAGGTGTACAGCATAGTGATTCAGCATATACACCTTGTGCAGTGATCACCACAAAAAGTATAGTAACCATCTGTCACTGTACAGAGTCATCACCACACTATTGACTATATTCCCTATGTACATTACATCCCCATAACTTATTTTATAACTGGAAGTTTATACTTTTAATATTACTTTTTTGAAACTTGAAACATTAAACTTCTTGCTATCTCCCAGACATGCAATGAAAATAAAGCCACATTTCAGGATGGAGCAAAGATTAGGGGCAAAACCTTCAGCTTCTCAAAGCACCCTCATTTTTCTATTCAACATATTTTATAATCACCCTACCTATGGTTTAGAAATATTGTAAATATTGTCTTTTGTATGCAAATTATAAAGTAAAAGTTTTAATAAAAATATACAGATATATTCTATAAATTCACCTTTATAAACTGCCTAAGATAATAGCAATAAAAGCAGATTCATTATCTAAAATGCTCATTATAATCAGGCAACGAGAATATTCAAAAATTCCAGGACTGAGCGAGAATAGTGTGCTAGTCTGTCCTGCTTCCAGATTCTGGGTAGGGGGAGATTTAGGTACATGTCATTGTACCACCACCATTGCTTCCCACTGCTTCATAGCGCAGCTACAAAAGACATATCAAGCCCAGTCTTAAAGAAGCTGCCCACTGTTCCAGCAGTGCCCTTTTTTGGGCTGAATTCCTGCAAAAGCCTCATAATTCCTTACATGTTAACATCACAGCCACAGCACTCTGGGTTCACAGGAGCTCCCACATAAAGCTTATCTGTGTGTTGAAGGCAATGATTTTCAAATTCCCTCGGCAGCATCGACTAAGAACTGATTGAAAACGAAAACTCTCAGACATCACTCTAGACCTATTCAAACAGAAACTCTGAATATTGGCCCAAAACATCTGTGTTTACCAATCCTCCAGAGATTCTGATGCAAGCCAAAGTTTGCGAATCACCAACTAGAGTAACTGGTGTTGGCCACACACGCATTGCATGAAAATCAGTCCTCTTTCACAGACCTTTAGTCCTTTGTGTTAGGCCTGCCTGCCAGGACTCTAGCTTTCCTCAAGATCATTTTATTTCTTCAGCTCTATTTCCTGTCCTTACCACTGAACCTTGAGTGAGGCTACTCTGATAGCCCCCAGTTTCAAATGCTGGGAGAAGGGATGAGGAAAGCTCTTAATGCAAAGGGATCCATCTTCTCCCCGGGACCACTCTTCTAAAATCTGAGATTATAGGGAAAAGCATCTTGATGAGTCCTCCCCACAGAAAATTGTTGCAACCTAATCCCGAAACAGAGTCTGCAAATGTCCTCTAAACTTGCATGACTAAGAAGGCCAGGCAAGTAATCCTTCCTAAAACAACAAAAACCCAGGCAAAATTACCACCCCCCCAAATTATCTTTTTTTGCAATGGAAGTACATGATTCCTGCTTAACCCCTAACTCTAGGAAAGCTATTGAAGAGGATGAAAACAGACAAGCCCAAGAGTCTGACTGTCGATAAACTCTTTTGTTCCTACACATCCACCCACAAATACTACCAGCAATAAGTTAGTAAGAAAAAGATTTAATATTGTCAAACACTGTAAATATTGTGATATTTTTTCTTTTATGTTTCCAAAGAACCAAATGAACTACACAGATTGAATAATCAATTTATTGCATAATTCTCTAATAGTCAGTAATAGCTTATAGTCAATATCCAATCCATGAAGGAAACTTAAAAATACTTTGTTTATTCACATATAGAGAAAAATTTAAGAATTTGATTATTACTTGCTTCAGACTTCATTAGCGTAAAAGATACACGAAATGGAAATGAAATAACAATATTTACCTGTGATTCAAATTTATATAAGATAGCCAATAAGAGTATATATTTTATAGCTACCATAATAGCCAATCTTGCTTTGCCGCCTTGTGAAATTTAGCAAATGATAAATTGCCTTTAAGCAGAAACTTTGTAGTATACTGCATGATGTTGGTTACTACTAATGCTGATAAAATCGTACAGGTACTGCTAAGGATTTTAAGCATCAACTGTATAAATAGCCAGGTTGTCCATCAAGTGAATCAATTTACCATTCAAATGAGATCCTGGGAGAGCTATTGTCATTGGATCTCATTTAAATGGTAAATGTCTCTGGGAGAGCTATTGTGACTACTGCATTGTGGCTGTTGGCAAAATGAAGCTAGTTGCTTAAGGATTTATTTTATTTCTCTATGTGGCCATTAGGGTAATTATAAAACATTATATGCAAATATAATTTAATTTTCTTATTTTTCAAAATGGTTTTGCTAAATGAAACCAATTTAGAGATGTTTTTAAAACTAAAGTCAATTCAAGAAATCATGGGAATGAAGTATGATAATGTGCCATCAAATGAAATTTTAAAAATATAAACAAATTTTATTTTAGTCAGCAATTTCTGTTTCTTTCTTTATCAAAACTCTTGCCAGGTCAGTTAATAATAAACAAAATTAATTAACTGTATTATTTCTTCTAGCATACATGAAAAAGCCAAAGGGTAGCAGCAGGAAAGAAAAGGATATAGGATCTGGAAACTTCACACCAGACCACAATCAGTGATCAAGAGTTGTTTGCAGGTGGCACAAAGACTTTCAAGATTGCTGAAATTTTATAAAGCCGGCCTCTGTTTAAAAAATTCCCATAACACTGAGTACTTTTTGTCATACAATAACAAAAATGAAAGAGCATGCACTTTGGAGACAGATAGATCTACATATATATAAATTCCCACTCAGTGACCTTAGCCAATTCATGCAATATCTGTGAACATCATCATATTTACAAATTATGCTCTATCTCATAAGGGCTAGCGGAGGACCACATTAAATGAAAGAAGTAAAGTACCTCATGTGTCATCTGCTACCTAATAGGCATTCAATAAACAGTAAGTATTTATGTAATTTTGAATAAAATATTTAAATGGTCATTTCAATTCATTCTCTCATACTCCACTCCCAATCACACGTATAAATAAGATCTGAAATTCTTTTATTTCTGTAATCTGAATTAATTGTAAAACAAAAACATCCACGTAAACTAATGCATGCTGCTGTGTCTTCAGTAGGGATGATTAGGATAATGTATTTACTAGTTTTACCTTCTGATTTTCCTTATAATTTTGTTAATCAGACCCTAATGGTTTTTGAAAATTTCAGAAGACAGATTTTTAAAATGAATCATTTTCTAAGCATAAAACAAATAACACATGGAAAGTAATGTACAGCACAGGGAATGTAGTTAATAATGTGACAGTGTTACGTCAGATGGTTGCTGGTCTCATCCTGGTGATCACCTGCGGTACACCTGAAACTAATATAATTCTGTATGTTAGGTATATTTTAATAAAAATATTTTTAATAAATAAAATGAAGGAATTTCTGTTAAAATAGGCCTAGCTAGCCAGAATAATTAATTCTTTGTAGCAGCCTAGTAACAGCAGGAAGACTCTGCCAAGCTACTTGAAAACAAGCCAGGATGTTAGTAGGTAAGTGCTCCTTTTAGGTCACTAGTTAATACAGGTGTTTTGGGCTTCTGGAAGCTTTGTTCTCAAAGGAAAAACATTTCAGTGAATGTGAGAAAGCATCAGGGCAACCATAATGAGTCTGAGACCAGATGCCAGTCATAATTTTAGGCCAGCTGCTACTTCCTTTCGATTTTGAACAAAGACCTACCCTCTGAGAGCACAGCTCTCCCTCTGCCTCGGGATTGCTATCATAGAGAACTTTATGAAACAGATTCTGGCAGGATTTAAACATCATGCTGGGGTGTAGCATAGCTGCAGTGAAATGAGGTCTTAGGTGGGATGGGGATTTGTCAAAACAGCATGTGAAAGAAGTCAGGCTCAAAAAGTACAGTTGGTCAATAATAAAGTATTAAGTTTAGAGAAATGGTAGTTTCAAACAAGACTCTCAGAATCTCAATTAAGTTTCATTCTCACCTGACAGCACACTAGAGCAGGTAATTCCCAAGCTTTAAAATCAAATGAATAAGTTCGAAGCTACATAGTAGCTAGGTGACTTGGGGCAACAACTTATATGACCCTTCTAAGTTTTATTTTCTTCATCTATTAAATAGGTGGAAAAAAATAGCATCTATGTTATAGGATTAGTGTGATGATTGAGCTAATTAATAATATAAAGTTCTCAGCATCATGTCTGAAATATAATAATTCAATAAATAGTGATTGTTATTATTATATGACAGTTATATTGTCATAAACAGAAAATCTAAATTGGCTATAGCTTAAATAAAAGAAAAATTTATTTTTCTTTCATATAAAAGTCTGGAGATAGGGAGCTCAGGACTCTCTAATGTTTGTTTCATCATCCTAGCAATTACTGTCTGCCCGTAAGGGCATTTAATGGTCAAAAACGATTGCTGAAATCCAGCCATTATAGTATGTCCAACTTCCCAGAGACAGAAAAGAGGAAAGCAGCAAAACAAAGAAGACTCATCTCAGCTGTCCGCTTACTTTTCAGGCTCCTATTCTGTCGACAACTTCCATCCAACTTCTTCTACTTACATCTCATTGGCCAGAACTGAGTCAAGCATTCCTGCAAAGGGAAGCAGAAAATACACTATTTTAGCTGTACAAGAAAAATTATGGTTCTGCAAATATGAAGTGGAAATTTGGATTTGGGTAGGAAACTAGATTCTGCCACAACATGTGACATTGTTCTCATCTATCACTTCAGTCTCTCATCGCATTTATTAAATCTATTGTCTGTTTTGATTCTATCGAAATGATTATCAACTACCAGACATTTTTTCCTCTGGTGTTTTCCCTCCAAGATTCCCTCTATTTCTCATCGTCTCTATGAGCAGTAGCTCAAAAATTTAATCTCTAGCTTGCCTGAATCATAAGTCAGCTGGGGGATTAAAGCATCTTGCAACTAGATAAGGTTTGTTTAAATCCTACTTTTAAGATCCAAAGCCTTCCCCAACCAAGACTTCTGCCAACTCCTATGGTCTTCAATCTCCTGATTATGTTTGCTTTCAAGTTCTTGCTACCACAGGCATTCTCTGTTCTATAAGCCAAGCCAGTTGCAACACCATAAAAAAGGATAGATACATACATAGATAAACACGTACATTCCCACAATGCATTTCCGGGTGAAATAGACTTGAATGGAAATCTGAAGTAGAAGCAGAAACATGGTAACAACTTCAAAGACAGTAATGACATTCACTTTCTTAAAATGTTCTCTTGTTTTTAAGTTTATTGGGGTAACATTGGTTAATAAAACTATATAATTTTCAGGTGTACATTATAATTTCACATCTATATATTCTATTGTGTGATTACCACCCAGAGTCCAGTTTCCTTCAGCTACCATAAATTTGATCCCCCTTACCCACTTCACCCTCCCCCAACTCCCCTATATTTGACCCCTTTACCCTGTCTACCTCTTCCCTCCTCCCCCATCTCCTACCCTCTGGTAACACTAGTCCGTTGTCCATGCACATGAATCTCTGATTGTCCTGTTAATTTGTTGTTTTTAGGTCCATATCCAACACATAAGTGATATTATATGATTTTCCACTTTTTCAGTCTGGCTTATTTCGCTTAACACAATTATCTCAAGGACCATCCAGTTGTAGCAAATGGCAGTATTTCATCTCTTCTTATGGCTGAGTAATATTCCATTGTGTATATATACCACAGCTTCTTTAGCCAATCATCTATCATCGGACATTTCAGTTGCTTCATGTCCTGCCACTGTGAATAAGGCTGCCATGAACATCGGTGTGCAAATATCTTTTTGGATATGAGTTTTCAAGTCTTTAAAGTAAATACCCAATAAAAGAATTGCTGGATCATATGGTGGGTCGATTCTTAGTTTTTGAGGAACCTGCATACTGTTTTCCATAGTAGCTGTACCAATTTGCAGTCCCACCAACAGGGTTCCTTTTTCTCTACATCCTCTCCAACATTTGTTATTACTTGTTCTGTTGATTATAGCTATTCTAAGAGGTATGAGATGGTACCTTATTGTGGTTTTGACTTGCTTTTTCCTAATGGCTAGTGATGTTGAGCAACTTTTCATATATTTTGGCCATTTGTATGTCCTCTAGGGAGAAGTGTCTGTTCAGGTCCTCTGCCCATTTTTTAATTGAATTGTTTGGGGGTTTTTGTTTGTTGTTGTTATTAATTCATATGAGTTCTTTATATATTTTAGATATTAGGCCCTTATCAGAGGCGTTGCTTGCAAATATATTTTCCCATTCAAAAGTTTGTCTCTTTACCTTGTTGACAATTTCTTTTGCTGAGCAGAAGCTTTTAAAATGTTCTTTTACCCAGCCCACAATGGGAAACCTTCCTTGGCTATATCTTTGTATAGCTTTTTCCTATACCTTTTCTTTCTACTTCCTTTTCCCCTTCCATCTCTGTCCCTTTCAACTCAGGATTAAAATAAATTCATCTCATTTTCTCACCTGGGTTATTGCAATAGCCTCCTAACTGGTCTCTCTACTTCCACTTTGCCCTCCTGCTGTCTATTTTCAACATGTAATCGGAGGGCTTCTTTGAAAACATATCAGTTCAAGCCACTTCTCTGCTCAGAATCTTTCAATGCTTCCCCATTACACTCAGCAGAAAAGCCAAAGTCCTCACAATGTGTCCTACATGACCTGGACCCCTTAGGAACTCTCAGACCTTTCTCCTACCAACTCCTGCCTTTTTTACCAGCTCCCACCACAAAAGCCTCCTTGCTGTTCTGGAATACTCCCTCCTGAGAGCTTTTTTCCCTTCCCCCATTTATCAACATGGTTTACTCCCTCTGCCACCATTTTTATAATAGCTACCTTTCACCTCTGAATTTCCCATCCACCTCTCTCATTTTCTTTTTCTCCACAATGCTTATCACCTTCTGACAATCTATAGTACTTGCTCATTTATTTTTTTTACTATCTTTCTCTACCCACTAAAATGTAAACCTCATAAGAGCAGGAACTGTTGTCTGTTTCAGTGATTGCTCTATCTTCACAATATCTGGTTAAACAAATCATAAAAGGATTTTTCTCACTCAGAGCATCTTAGCTATCATTTATATTACCTAGGCTTCTACAGACATCCTTTTTATATCAATCGGCTTATTAAAGTATTCTTCCAAATCAAAATGTTCCCCCTTTAAAAGGAATGCTTTGCTGACTATTAAGAAAACAAACTTCCCACATCTTTAAATTAAGCCCCATGTGCCTTTGTGGTGGCCACGGAAGAGTTCTGCTCAGATTCCACTTTAAGTAGGAAACTGCTAGTAGTGTATTTGCCTGACATACTTTATCTTCAAGATCCACCATCACATTCATACCCACACCAAGACCTCGTCTCACCAGCTACTCCCTGCCAGATGACCAAACACAAGGCATGCTGGCACCTGGCTATACCTGCTCAACACAGGACTCTGATGGACAGTCTCTGCTCTGGGGTCCCACTGTCTTGACAAGACTTGCTCAAACTTTACTGTAGTCTGGAGTTCTTTTTACCCAAACTTCCTCCCTTCCCTCTCTCTTTTCATAGATGTCACACCTCCTCTGTAGGTTCCTTGTGGACTTCTGATCCCTCCCCTTTTATCTTTCACAGGTATTTCCCTAATAATTCTTTTATACTTCGATTCCTGCTCCTGGGAGGACCCAGCCTGACAGTTTTCTAGACATTTTCACTTAGATATTACTGTATCACCTCAAATTCAATGTGTTCAAAACCAGACTCCAGAGGCTCTTATGAAACTTGGACCAGAATATGCGGATCAAATCACAGCTTTTGGTGGTACTAAGATAGCTGATGTTTCCATGATGATTCAGAGTGCCCTTTCTTTCAGATATAAAATCTTTGGTTTTGCTGTTTTGCTCCTGAAATGTGTTTCAATTGAACAGGGTATGTCAACTCTGCTAGTAGATGAAGCAATATAAAAATAGCTTCAGAAGGCACTCTAATCTTAAATACGAGGAACTTGCTAATTTGAGAGATAGTCATATGAAAATTTGCAACAAAAATACAAGTAACTGAATTGAAAAAAAATGTCAAATAGCTACATGTTAATATCTTCAAAAACAATCTGTACGTTATTTCAAAGTAAATAAATTTAAAAAAAAAATAATAGAAAACGAAAATTTTCAGAGAAAAAAATTCTAACACCTTTCTGTGCAGTCTTGTTGGATTTTGGACTTACTGTGAAATGTTGAAGTCTGTTTTCAATGAGTCAGAGAAACGTCATCTAAAAAGGCACATCATAACTTTGCTTTAGCCCAGGTTAATTTTTCTTCTCTATCAAAAAAAAAATCATTATTAAATTTTGAGAAGCATTGTGAAAACTTTTCATGGACAGAAAATTGTTATTATGTGACTCATAGATAACAAAGTTTTCAAATGCCTTTGATGCTGGAATTGGGCATCTTAATGGAGACAACATTGCAGGTAGGAAAACTGGATATTGTACATAAGAAATAATTTATATTAAAAACATAAATTATTGAAAGGGGCTGTCTTAGTCTGCTCGGGATATCATACTATGAACTGAGTGGCTTAAACAACAGACATTTATTTCTTATAGTTTTGGAGGCTGGTAAATCTAAGGGCAAGGTGCCAGTATAGTCAGGTTCCTGGTGAGAGTTCTCTTATTGCCTTATTAATGGCTGTCTTCTTACTCTGTCTTCACATGGCAGAGAGAGAGCAAGCTCTCTGGTCTCTTCTTATAAGAACTCTAATCCCATATTGAGGACTCCACCTCATGGCCTCATCTAAACTTAGTTACCTCTCAAAGGCCTCAAAATATAGTTGAACCTTGAACATCAGGAGAGTTAGAAGTTCTAACCACCAATCAGTCAAAAATCCATGTATACTTTTGATTCCCTAACACTTAACTACTAAAAGTCTACTATTGACCAGAAGATTTATCAATAACGTAGTCAATTGACACATATTTTGTATGTTACATGTATTATAAACTATATTCTTATAATAAAGTAAGCTAGAAAACAGTGTTATTAAGAAAATCATAAGAAAAAGAGAATACATTAAAAGTATTTATTGAAAAAAATGCACATATACATGAACTCATGCAGTTCAAACCCATGTTTCTCAAGTGTCAGCTGTACCATCATGTTGGGATTAGGGCTTCAACATAAGAATTTGGGGAGGATACAAATAGTCATTCCATAACAGATACTGTATATTGGGAGTTCCTGTTCTTGTACCAGCACTTTGCATTCTAAAAATACAAGGTGGGGCAGAAAGGACTCAGTAGAAATAACATCCCAGTAGAGGGTGAGGGGAGATGAGAATACAGTTTGAAGCTGAAGACTTTGTATCTTTAACTCCTGAATGTGAGAGATAACTAAATCAGAATCAGTCTTTAGCTGCAGGTATATGGCCAAACACACAAATACAACCAAAAAAGTCTCCCAAGCTCCTTTCTTAGAATGCCTGTTATCAAGAGAGACAATATAAAAGACTTGCAGAAATCTGGATTCCTATGAATAGAAAATCTTTGGTTGTAGCCAATTAAGAACAGGACTGGTAGAAATAGTATAAAGACAGTCCAAAACATGCTGCTTCTCCTGAAAAAGCTCATCATGAAAAAGCCAAACTAAAATTAAAGTTGAGACTTCTTTCATTCATGAGTCCACCTACAATACTGGCATTTTTAATACTTTCAAATCAACTGCCAAAAATATTAGTGCAAAAAAAATTAGTAAAAGAGTATAATCACTCAAATTTTTCTTTACTTGTTGACAAAATTAAGCAATAACCTCCTCTACCCAAACTAACTGTTGGCTACTAATAAAAAATGCATATCCTTGAAAACACTGAAAAGGAAACATGTGGGAAGAATGTGAAGATGGAAGTCAGGTTTGTCTTGACTTTGCATAATAACAATAATATCAACCAAAACTTTAATGAAAATTATATTACCCAAGACAATGGGAATGCTGCTGTGATTTCCCAACAAATCATTCAGCTTTAAATTTTCCAGGGTAAGTACTAGGTTCTGGAACTTATGGTATATTATAAGACATAATATAAGCACTCAAAATTATAATGCATGTCAAATAATAAAAAAAATTAAATTGGAGGGTAAAAGCCAATTGCTAATCAAATTTAAGAAGAGGAGAAAATCAAAGTCTGAAATTCAGGACTTCTTGGAGAATATGGAAAGGAAGCATTCTTTTTGTGAAGATAGAATGTGTATGGGAACAGACATTTAATTTGAAAAAATATAAATATATGTTCAGACTTTTTTAGAAGCTAGTCTTATTTTACCTGCATATTGTTTATTTCTTAACTCCTTTTGAGCAATAAAATCAGATTGATTTAAGGCAAGTGCTCAGTGATACAGAAATGTAAACTATTTTATTTTACCAAGAATTGGTTTAGAAAACCAAAAAATATATATTCAACCTTCCTATATATTCTGAATTTCTATAACTAATTCAATGTGAATTGGATTTGGGAGTTTTCAGGGATTGTAAAATATTCCAAATCTTTTTTTAAAAGCATGGAAAGATGGACAAGGCTTCTTAAGTCATTCAGGCAAATGACTGCCATGTGTCATACCTTGCAGCAAATTTATTCACATGTTATCTTGTGCTTTCTGTGGACTGGCCACAACAGGAAGAGTACAAAACAGATCTTAAAAACCAAAATCCCAAACATGGATTATGGCCCTATTCCCTTTTCTGTAATGGGACAGGTGCATCCTTGTTTATTTCACAGAGTGCCAGGAAAAGGGGATAGTACACAGAGCCAGCATGCTTTCTCTGCGCTTCTGCAAGAGTGCTCATCTTTGGCTAAACCCCAGGGGTCTGGAAATCAGACAACGATGAGCAGGAGAGAAATATAAATGGGAGATTAGAACCATGAGTAAAAAAAATTTTTTTTTAAAGCTGAAAATGACGAGAGAAAAATACATTTGGTTTCTCCTTAATTTTTCTTTCTTTCTGAAAAACTTAGGATCTTGTTAGAAATTGCTTGTTAACAAAAAAAATCACTTTATATTGAAAAATTAAATATGATTTGTAAATTAAATATACAACTGTGTTAAATATATGAACAATATTAAAACATGTATCTTCTATTTAAAAGACGAAATGACTATGTAATCAAAAACAGTATGTCAGGAGAGGCTATTACATAGATCTCATTGATCTTAGAATGATGTTTGAGTTAGTATCCTGCTTTCCACTCTGCTGGCTCTGTGACTCAACCTCTACTTACTTATGTGCAAAATGGGAATGATAATATTATCACCAATCTCATAAGTTATTGAAGGATGTTAATATGTTAAATGTGGATCCAAAAAAGATATGTCAAGTCTTAACCTCCAATACTTCTCAATATGACCTTATTTGGAAATAGCCTCTTTGCAGATAGAATTAAGTATAGCAAGAAGAGATCATCCTGGATTTATGGTGGGCCTAAATCCAAGTAGCCTTATAAAGAAATGGAGATGACAGAGACTCAAGAGGGAAGGTCATGTGAAGACTAAGGTACAGAAAGAAGTTATGCTGCCACTTGCCAAGAAGCACAATTGGTGTTAGTCACCAGAACCTAGAAGAGACCTGTAACAGATTCTCCCTCAAAGACTCCAAAAGGAACCAACCTTGCCAACACCTTGGTTTAAGAATTTTGGCCTCCAGAACTATGAGAGAACAAGTTTTTATTGTTTTAAGCCACTGGTTTGTGGTGATTTGTTAAAGCAGCCTAGTAAACTAACATAGACTCAAATGAAATATTATATATGAAAGTGGTCATAACAACTGCTAATAGCAGTCACTCAATTGTTTACTAAAATTTACTTTAATCTCTTTTAAAAGAGTTATAAATATTTTTGGAGTACAACAATTTGTGCTTTTGCCTAAGGGAGACATCTTCCCCTTATGATGACGAGAGTGCAACCACTTCCAGTACTTTGTTAAGATATTTTAGTTGCCAGCAACAGAATTAATTCAGGGTAGGGCAAACAAAAAAGTAAAAAACTTTCTAAATAAGAGGCAGGGGTATTGAAGGGGGTGCACAAGAGTATCTCTGAGACTCAGAGGAAGAATCAAACAATAAGGATTTAGACTCATTAGAAAGTTTTTCTGGATTTTTGACCACCATATTAGAAGGTATGTGAGTCTTTATCCTGCACTGAAACATTGCAGTATCTCCTTCTAGAAAAACTGACAATTGAGGTCCAAAGAGTCAATCTTTAGAGAAAAGAATCTCAATTGTCAGTGTTATTTGAAAGAATTCAAAGCTTTCCTGAAAAACAACTCGATATTTACATATAGAGATTTATAACTTTTTCATTAGCTTTTAAATAAATCAAGAAGTAATCTCTTCCTCCCAAACCCTTAAAAATGAACCACTGTTTTGTTTTTTTTTTGTTTTTATTCCTTTTGGAAAAGAAGCATGGTTAAAATGTTTAGACTTATTTGAATAAAAATGCAACCACTACTTTTGAATTCTACGGCAGCCTAATTGACCAATGTCTTAGGATATACATATATTAGATAAACTACTTACTTTAAACTCCTGTTTGAGGAAGTTATCACATTTAAATAATTTTGAGAGGCAACCAGAAACAAGATATTTTTCAACAATATGTTCTACTTGCCTTTGGCCATTGCTCTCTGCTCCATTCAGAATTCTCACTAAGAGAAAAGTTAGTGCAACCAATAGATCTCTTGCCCTGGAGATTTACGTGAAAATAAAACTTAGATCACAAGTGAAATCAATGTGATGGATTTCTTCAAACTAAAACTAAATCCAGCAATCTTTATTTGGAAAACATTGGTCTATGGAGGAATAAAAAGACAACTCACAAATATTTTTCAGGTAGGGAAATAAGACATTTATAGGAAACCCAAAATATACAAGAAAAAAGAGAAAAAAACCATTTTACAAGGTTTTGAAAAAAATATTTAAATATATGAGCTTCTTTATTTCATGCAAATGAATTTTTATAATCACCTAGAATTAAAACCATTAGTGTTTAAATTTTAACAACCATAAATTAGTAGGTGTGTAGACATATGCAAAACAGAATAACCTCTGTTCTCTAGATGCTTTTGTCATAAATTAGCATAACATGTCCCTCAAATATAATCATCTTCCTTTGCCCAGTTCCTAACACACAGCCATAATTTATGGATGGCAATAATACCATATATTGAATGATTTTTTTTCAATTACAAGGGACAGAGACTCAGCTCGAACCAGCTTAACCCTTTTCCCTCTTCTGGCATTCCCTTATATTGGCTTCATTTTTATGAAAACTCTCCACATGAAGGCAAAGATGGCTTGCAGATACTCCAGCTTTACCATAATTTCAGGAGAGAGTGCCTCTTTCATGGTAACACTTAAAAAAAAAAAAAAGCAAGAGGAGAAGTTGTTCTGGTCCTGTGTGCCTCCACAAACTAATAACTCAAGCTAGAGAGATGGATACTCTGCCTAGCCTGAGTCCTGTGCCAATCCCAGGAGCAGTAGATGGGATCGGCCCCATGAGAAAGGGTGTTCTAGAAAGGAGAAGAGGAAATTTCATTCAAGGAAAGGCATTAAATAGTATGTAGTAACTTACAAGAGTTGTCCAAAGGGATAAGGGAAGAGAGCTGTTACTAAAACCAAGAAGCAGAGTCTCATAGAGAAATCACCTTGAGAGGAGCAAAAATCTTAGGTGAGGCAAACAACTAATCTAAAATGACCTCACAAGAAGAGAGCCTAGGAAATAAACCCTCTCTCCCTCCAATCTCCTTCCTGGACTTCTTATTGACTAACCTCAACCAGAAGCAAGAGGATCTGGGAGCACATCAATGTAAGCTTTCAAAGCCAAGCCCCAGGGCAGACAGCAAGGTGGGTAAGGGCAGAAAATGAATCTGGAGGGACAAATAGAAAATATGCAACATACTGAGCAAGCAGAATAAATGTACATCATATACTACAATCCCTGGATGCTCACCTATTCATTCAACAAACAATAATGGAGTCCCTCTATGTACAAGACATATTTCTAAGTAAATGTAAAAAAAGGCGGGGGGGGGGGTGACATTATTTTTAAGTGCAATGAATGCATTACAACTCCAAGAATTTGATTCCAGAAAGATTTTCAAATAATTTTTTTAATGTTTTTTTTCCCCCTATGGATTTCGACAAACATTTTTCCATACACGAAATTACCTAATACTCATGTAATGGAGACCACAAATGATTGCAGACCCAAACCCTGTTCTTTTGTTGTTCTTGCTAATTTTTAGAGCCATAAATTGTTCTCTAGCTCTAAGAAAAAGGTACATGTATACAGCATAGAAATAGCACACAGAGAAAAATACTATTTTCAATGGTGCAGTAAGGGAAGGAGTTACTGGGGAGGACAGCAATAAAGAAATAACCCTTCAATTGAATCTTTACAGATAAGTAAGCAAACAAGTAGGTAAATCAGTAGATAAAGGGAGGAGTGACATTCTAAACAGAAAGGACATTATAAGGAAAAGCATGAAGTTATAGTATATTAAAGCAACTGTCTGAAATCCAATATGACTAGAAATTGTATGGGCTATTGCGGTTACTGTTTGGTGAATAATAAAGCCAGAAAATGTTACTCTGTGTGTGTAAGTTTGAGTTTTCAAAAATTGAGAACCAACAATGTGCCTTACATTTCTCTTCTGTACCCCCACATACTTCAGGATTGTGAGTAATACTGCTTAATAGGAAAAAATGTAAGATTAAATTTGTGTTTCATGTTCTTCATCAATGTATAAATACTCTTTATTGGTTGATTTTAATAAAATTCAAATTAATATTATTTTAAAGAAAATACTGCATAGAGATTTAAGAAGAGTATGAATTATGTATGTTTCAAGGATTATTTTAGAAGTCACTTGCCAACTAGACAATAAATTCTTCTAAAATGAAACTATCCCACTATTACACTGAAATAATAACATTAATGAGGAGTTATTTCTAAATAAAGTCATACCAAAGAACTGAAGGTTCACAGTGACATAAGTTTTTTTGAGTTTTCTTTTTTCTTTTAAGTCCAGGAAGAAGTTTAAAAAGATTAAATTTCCACAAAGAGAGACAGGACATGAAAAATTCAAGACTCTAAGAAAACTAGTTTGAGAAAGAGTTGCATGGAAAGGTGTTTAGAGAAAATGAATTTGGGATATTTTCATGACAGTTGCAATAAAGGTGAGATGTAATATTAATTGCTGAAATTTCTAGAACCTTATTATGTGCCAGGCACAATTCTAAAGACATATATTAACATTTTTTAATCACTATAACTATAAAATGTATAAATAAATTAAATAGAGGGTTTAAATTACAACTCTTTAAAAAGAGAGATGAGGAAAGCAGGATCCAAAAAGTTATAAAGGGCATTCTACTTTGGTGTTATTTCAAAGACTTTGTTAAATAGTTAAACTGTCTTCTTATAATTTTCCCATAAAAGGATGTTTCTTGCAATGCTATAAAAAGTGAGCCACACAACGGTTGTTTGTACATGTATTACATCAAACTCTGATGTCTATCAGAAACACCTGGACAACTTGGCAAAAATCCAGAGGTCCAAGCCCCATCCTATTTTAATAAGCCAGGTCCTCCCTAACCTTTATTAGCTCCCCATTAGTTTTGAATCACATAAAAGTTTGAGAAACACTGAGCTGTATATTTGCTGTTGTCACTCACACAACTTACCTGTTACCTCCAGATTATCACAAGAAGTTCTGGTAAACTCTGCTAACCCTCCATTGTCCAAAGGATAAAGCTCAAGCTCCAATGGAGACACAGGACCTCTCACAGTCTAGGCCAGCCTATGAATCCAGTCTCACTCCCCCACAATTCCCACAGTTTATAGTCTCCCACACAACCCATACAAACACATCCTGCAGCCTCAATTACTGTATTACTATTCCCCAAATTAGCCAGTGGTATTGGATCCTTGCTTTGCAAATATGATCCCTCATGCTGGAAAACCCTTTCCCTACCTCTCTGCCTAGAAAATCATGTTGATTTTTCAAGACCCACCTAAAAAGTTCTTTACTCTTTTTATTTTTATTTTTTTTACTTTCTTATACTCCTTTGCTATCACACCTCATTGGGAACCAAAAAGCACTTTTCAAATATCAGCTATGAGACTTAAAGTTTTGCATTACTTATTTAATTTTTAGCTTATATATCTACTCACACCCTCACCCCACGTACTCAAAATCGAAAGAAGAAATTGATCTTTACTCACCCCTATAAACCTAGTATCCAGGCATAGATGGTGTTCAGAAAGTGCTTATTGGATGAAAGAAGCAAGTACTATAAATTTTATAATGCTCTAACACAGTTCTTACTTGCACATTGTGCCTTAAAGATATAAGCCAACAGCACAGCAAAAGCAACAAATTCTCCAATAAGTGTTATTTATAATTCGAAAATCTTGAAATTGATCCATATGCCCATGAATAGAGAGATATGACTAAAGCACACACACACAAAAAAAACTATGAAGTCAATAAAAATAAACATTTTAGGGGATGAATAGGTAGAGTGCAAGGGATTTTTAGGACAGTAAAATTATTCTATATGATACTATAGTCATGGATACATGTCATTAAATAGTTGTCAAACCTACAAAATGTATAACATAAAGAGTGAATCCTAATGTAAATTATGACCCTTGGGAAATAATGATGTGTTGATATTGGTTCATCAGTTGTAATAAATGTACCATTCTGCGTGGGATATTGATGATTGAGTAAGTTGTGAGTGTGTGGGAGTATATGGGAACTGTACTTTCTACCCCATTTTGCTATGAACCTAAAACTGCTCTAAAAAGTAAAAATTATTTATTTTTTAAAAATAAATAACTAAACATTTCAAATATATCAATATGTTGGAAGTATGTGCATAAATAACACCATTAGATTTTATGGAAATCAAAATAATACATACATTGGAATTTATATGCTGTAAATAGTTACTTAGATATTAAATTAATGTAAAGTGTGGAAAATAGAGTTCAATTTCATTCTTTTACGTTTCTCTTTATAGTTGTTGAATGTCGCAGGAGGAAGGGAAATGAAAGGAACAAAATAGGGCAGGAGGGGAGGAAGATGGAAAACCAATTATGCCAGTTTTCTATACGTGAGAAATTCATGTCAAAACTCTAAAAAACCACTTTTTCAGGGAATAGTTCTCAACTTTCATTCCATTGTTATTATGATGATAGGCTTGAAATATACTTTTAGAGAATGTTAGATTATTTTTGTTGGTAAAGACTGCTGTGATTTGAACCTAACTTTAAAAAGTCAGCTTTCTCAAGCAAAGAAATACAAACTTTAATATTCATTTCAATCTGCTTACCTCACAGAAAACACCCATTATCCATTATATGAATATAAGCAAAGAAAATAGTTATGGGCTAGATTGAGTTGGCTCTAAAAATGTAATTGCAAAATTCACAATCTGCTCTGCAGGCCTTTAATTCTACTTATGTAACAATTTTACACACACAGCAGTTTTTCAGTATGTTCAGAGGCAATTAACAGAAATGTTACTAACTTGTGTTTGATAAATCTGTTTTAAAGATGCAAAAAAGTAAACAGATTAGTACTATAGAGGTGAATTTTAGCCAATTTCAAACTACAGATAAGATAAATACTAGAAACTGGGTAAATGAGCATTTTAGATTTTAATTTTCATTAACATGTCATATTGGTAGAAGTCATTTTCATTTTTAGTTTATTTTTTCTTAAAATAATTCTTATTTGATAAGTAGCGAATGTCTCAAAAATCTACATAACAGAGGGAGAATCCATAGATAGGTTTATTCCTGTTTTCCTCACCTATGGAAAGAACAGAAGAAACTATAATATTTCACAGAGGAATAGTAATAAAAACACACACATTTTGTGATGTACATAAGTGACTACAAACTTCTTACTAATTGAGAGTCACCAGGATGTAAAATAATTTCTGTGTAGTGCAGAACAGAGGTAAAGCAACAGGGGTTAGCATTTGCACTGACTTTCACTATCAGGATTTCTAAACTAGCCATTTGCTTCAAAACACAGACTGACTAACAGATTGTCAAGCTTTCATTGCGTTCTTCTACAAGATTCTGGCCAACAGTCTTGCTGACACAGCTGTCCCACCTGGGGCAAGGAGATGGAGCAGATGACCTCTCTACATGGACTTTCTTCACCCACAACTCTTCAAGCAAGCTAAAATAATGAGACAAAATGATGAAAAGTTGAGATTGGAGCTTTAATCAAATATATTAGCTCATAAAAATAGAAGCCAAAACCATCTAACTCAAAACTGGTATTTTAAAGATGAAATTTTTAAAATTAGAAATATAAAATTGAAGTGTTTATTCACAGAAAATCAATCACATTGCTTCTTACACTATTCATGTTGGTATTATTCTGGTTACCTACAATGTGCCATGAATGTGCAAAGTGCTGGTAATTCAAAATGAATAGGATGCAGCACCTCTCTGAAGTTTCTTAAAGTATGATGGGAATAGATAAGTAAATACTGGTTTAGTGTGTAAAAAATCTGATTCAAATGTGCAAAGACCCTTAGTAGAGAAAATACATGGTTCTCTACAACAAAAATCACACCTCACTGACCCAGCACTGTGTCAGGAAAGACTTGTAGGTTAGGTATTAACAATTAAACCAGAACAAAAAAGGCATTCCTAGTGGAAGAAGAGGAAGCAAACACAAAGAATGGCAGGAGAAAGCTGGTGCTCAGAGAGTCACCTGTGTAACTGGACTACTCTTTATGAGACAGTAGTGAGAGCTTAAAGCCCACTGGAGGCAACTGCTCAAACACAGAGCAATGAGCAGAGGAAAGGAAGCCAGATTACCTTTGGTTTTAGTCCTTTCTGATAACACCCAACATGCACAGTTCACAATTGTCTGACATTTTCAGTGGAACTCAAGAGAAGTCTTGGCCCAGAAGGTTCAATGAGGAGAGCTAGGAACCTAAAGCTCTGGAAAGCACCAGGCATTGGGTCACAGCAACATGGAATGGAGCCTCAGTGCCAACCTGGGATGGAACATGATGGTACAGGGCCCTGGACAGTCAGATGGCAGCACAGTAGGGCTCCTGAAAACCAGGAAGAGCAAATCAGCATGCAAGGCAACTGACTCTGTGATGCAGCATAGCTGGCCTCTGGGAGCACAACAGCAATTAATTAGTAAAATAAAAGTAAATATTACATTATAAAATAAAAAGCAAAAGGACAGTAGCTCTTTGAGTAATTTTATCTCCTTTCTCTTATCCTCCTGGCTTCTTCTCAGAGAGAGACAGACAGACAGAGACAGAGCCAAAGACAGACAGAGATACAGAGAGAATTTGGACATTGTGAATAATACTTACATCACTCAAAAAATAGAAGATAAAATATTTTTATGTCCAGGCAACTCCAGCTAAATAAGAATTTGAGGACTCAAAGAATGAATCCAGATGTGTTCATCGTTTGTGTCTTTTAGTACCACCTGTGTACTCTTTTGCTACATTTTCCTCTTGTCTTCTTTCTCCCTACTGATAGTCCAAACCAATCCTTCCCCTTTCTCTCCTCAATACAAAGAAAAGATAGGCAGAATTTAGGGAAAGGAGGAAACAGATAAATATTGCCATTTGTGACAACATGAATAGGTCTTGAGAGTGTGATTTTAAGTGAAATGAGTCAGACAGAAAAGGACAAGAACCATATGATTTCACTCATATGTAGCATAAAACAAAAAGCAACAAACAAACAAACTTATAGACACAGACAACAGTAAGATGGTTACCAAAGTAGAAGGTGGGTTGGGGGAGGATGAAGAGAGTAAAGGAGGTAAAATATATGGTGGCAGGAGACTAGACTTTAGATGATGAGCACACAATAGAATATGCAGATGATGCATTATAAAGTTGTACATCGGAAACCTTTTTTAATATTATTAGCCAATGTTACCCCAATAATTTTTTTTAAAGATGGAAAGAAAATATAGAGATCTACAAAGACAATCTAGGTGGAGGGAGCAAGGACAAGAGAAGGGCTGACAGAGGAAGAAAAGGATGAGCAGCAAAGAGGAATGTGATACATTATGGTTTGTCTTGTCTTTAAATATTTTAAGATTTTTAAAAATAAAAATGAAAAAAAAATGAGGAACTAAACAGGGACAGGATGCACTGGTCAACAAACCTCACCTCTCCTCATTATGCTTAAGTTTAAATACCACAGACCCTTGTAGGATCAACAGTTAACATTCTTCAACCCTAAAGTAAGACTGAAAAATGAGGATGGGGTGTAAGCCTCCTTTATACATTAATCTTGAACAAAGACTTGTACTCCCTGATTCACTACATTTAAGTCTGTGAAGTTAGCAAGTCGTGGTTGAAATTATTTTTATTTCTGAAAATGTTCTAAGGGGCCCCTTAACCACAGTTTCCACAGTACATGAATTTTATCCATTAAAATCACCAACTGTTATTTATGATATAGATTGTGTAAATTTAAATGTTCAAACATTATCTTCCATCCCTTTGCCATTATTGGTAAGGAGCTACTGAAGGATAAGCTCCAACAAAACAAGAGAGTGAATCAATAAAAAGAAAAATATAGCATATAAGAAACAGTGGATCCAGAACAAAGAATGACAAAGGAAAGGCACAGGAAATGACTGTGCCTTCTGCCCAGTCTACAGTGACAATCTTCCCCCTGAACCTTGGACAACGTATGGCTTCTCCTGGTGTTCTGAAAACAGTGGCATCAAAAATATAATTAACTATGCACCAAAGCATAGATAACAACAAGTTCAGACTAAAACAGAAAGACAAACGATGAGGGGGTTGAGGTCTGCAGAGAGAAAAAAATAAATAAACTGATGGTGCATCCACTATGGAAAACAGTTTGGAGGTCCATCAAAAACATAAACATAGGACTACCTTATGACCCAACAATTCCACTTCTGGGTATTTACTGGAAGAAAACCAAAACACTAATTTAAAAAGATATATACAGTGTTATTTACAATAGCCAAGATATGAAAGCAACCTAAATGCCCATCAATAAGTGATTAGATAAAGTGGTTGGTACATATATACAATAAAATGTTACTCAGCCATTAAAAAAAAATGAAATCTTATCATTTACAATGATGTGGTGGACCCTGAGGGTATTATGCTGAATCAAATAAGTTAGACAGAGAAAGAAAAATGCCAGGTGATTTTACTTATATGTGAAATATAATGAACAAAATAAATGAACAAACAAAATAAAAACAGACTCATAGATATAGAGAACGATCTGGTGATTGCCAGATTGCAGGGGAAGCTGGGTGAAAATGGTGAAGGGATTAAGAAGTACAAATTGGTAGTTGCAAAATGGTCATGGGAATGTGAAGTACAGCATAAGAAATATAGTCAATAATATTGTAATAACTATGTATAGTAACAGATGGGTACTAGACTAATCAGATTTATCACTTCATAAATTACATAAATGTCTTAATACTGTGCTATACTTTTTTGAAACTAATATTAAATAATATTAAATGTTAACTCTAATTGAAAATTAAAAATTAAAAAATAAATCAATAGATGTTTTTATGTGTATGAATATCTTAAAAACTCATTAATAAATAAAAAAATTAATGATGGACAATACATAGAGAACAAAACCCCAAAAAAGATCATTTTAGCCATGCAAAAACAAGTATTTGGAATCATATCTCAGTATTGAAAAATATTATACATGACTATTAAATACTCAATAAGTGGCTACTCGGAATTAAAATGTTCTGTAAGTGTAAAGCAGACCTTGGATTTTGAAGTTTTAGTATAAAAAATTAATAACATCTCAATAATCTTATATTGATTGCAGGTAAAAATGATAATATATTGTATATAATGTGTTAAGTAAAATCCTATTAAAATTAACTTATCATCTTTCTTTTTGCTTTGTAACTAGGCTGCTAGAAAATTTTAAGTCATATTTGTTGTTCACGTTATATTTCTGTTGGACAGTGATACATTAGATGGTTGTCAGTAGCATAAATTTGCCTTCCTTTCCTGTTACCAGTAAGATTAACTTTGTGAAGTCTATGCATAAGAAACCAGATTTCATCAGAAGTAGGGAATTATAATAACCATTATATTCTAAGTGATCAACAATCCTAACTGCCACCCAATTCCACAATCCAAACATAATAGATATAAAACCACTTCAGAGGACAACTGCCTCTGACATTTCCTGTTCAGTCATCTTACACTTCTTCTGCCTCAGGAAGGCATGTGCCAGCACACTTTCAACAATTTGATGGTGATATTTAAATAGTTACACTAAATTAATTAAAGCTGAGCAAAGTAAGACCAAAGCCCAATGAAACTGCCAAAGATTCAGAAGATCCCTGAGTGAATGACTAGCTGACAAAGAGCCGCCACTGAATAGTGAATTAAAGTATTTAGCCTTACCCATTGTTTCTGTCAAACCATTGTTTCTGCAGGCTAATTGTAATCTATACTTAAAGGAGGCAAAATTTTAAAATCCTGGTTGATACACTGTATTAAATCTTCACTGGCTTCAGTTTTTAAAAAGTAGATAATTTCTATTCCCCCTTGTGTAATTACTTTTATTTTCATCTTTTCCTGGAAAGCTCTTTACATTTTATTTTTGTGCAACAACCCAATTTAAATTCCAGCTCTTCATAATTCTTTGGAAATAAGAAATTCTTGTGATCTTCAATGTTTGGCAAAAGATAAGAAAAGGCAGTAAAAATAATAATAATTTCCTCGTTATTTTTCTCAATCTTTAAGAAAGCAAGATCCATTTTAGAATAGCAGAAAAAAATTTCTTCAGATAGACTGGTAGAGAAGTAATATTTGACTTTTGGTGTGTCTCCCCTTTGCTGGTCTCTCAATTATTGATAATAAATAATAATTATTTATTATCAATAATTATAATTACGTCCTTGAATTGATGCCAACTGTAAGGAGAAAGAAAGATGGCTGCAGTCAGGCTTCCTGACACCCTCAGCAACTTCCCAGCGGAAGTGAGTCAGCACTTCTCCCCATTTATGTAACCATGTACCCAGGACGCATGCGTGGGCTCCATTATCAGTTAGTATGCCACTATCGTTTAACTTGTGTATAAAAGGCACCACCTTTCGAGGCAGGCTGTGCCATTGCTGGAAATAAAGAGCTATGTTACTGTAGCCTGCAGCTGCTTTCATTTTCTTTCAACTGCCCGAAACTCAAATCTCGGAACCTTGAACCTGGAGCAACACACCAATTTCCTCCACCTCAAGTCTTTTTTTTGAGGGGGCTAGCCCCACTCAACACAACCTTCATTTGTAATTACTTTCAGCCTTCTATTTAAATATAATTTACTTAGGAGAAAGTTTTCTTGGTGCTCTCACCTCCTCAACCACTTAAAACAAGGCTAACTTCCTTATTATATGTTCTCATAAGCTTGTCAAAACTATGTGTTAAATAACTTGAAACGTCTGTCTCTTCACCTAAACTAGAAGTTCCGTGAGCATAAATGTCATGCATCCAGCACCCAGCATAGCGCATGGTCAATGCTTGATACCAAGTTTATCTGTACCTATCACTTGTTGGAGGTATAATGCCATATCCTGGAAGAGGTTGGAAACATATGTATACCTGAATAATAAATTACTACATGAAGTATTTTAAAAAGCAAATATTCTATTTGATTTTTACACTGGTATATTGGACATTTTACCACATCACTATCATTGTTGAAAAAAATTCCTGATCAAACTCAATTAAAGATAACGTATTATCACTGGTTAAGGCTAAGCAATACAGGGATTTTATTTATTAAGTTTGCAAACAAAACATATTCATAATTGCAAATATAACCAAATTGTAATAGTATTACAAATATAGCCATACTGGGTAACTTTCCATGAAGAAATTGAGTTTAAAAGCTTCAGTCTTATTCTTATGGTTGCTTGATCATCTCCAAGTATAAAGCCATGACCTGCCATTACTCATAGTGAGAGCTCAGATGTTTCCCTCAGTCACTACTAATGGTAAAATAGCATAAAGTTGAAGAAATGAATCAACCGATTGTTAAATAACTTTTAATTATTTTCAATTCAAAAATTGCAATCTTTCAGAATATAATCAACCAAGAGGAAAAAAATGCTGAATGAATAAAACAAAGCTAATTCAGTCATAATGAATGATTGGAAAAGAAAACAAGTATCTCTCAGCGTGGAGAAAAACGGTGATAACTAAAATCAACTAATTATTATTTAACACATTCCATTATAAGTCAGGTGTATGTTACACTTACTTCCAAATAGAATAATTGATCTTTTTTGAATTTGAAATATACTCACTCATAAAAAGTCCCAACTAATTAACTAGCTTATTGAGCTGGTCATTAACTTCACACATTAATATATTCTTTCTTAAAATTCACTCACTATGTCTCTCTAATACAAATACTCATAAGTATAAAAACTTTTTATTGAAATTGTCATCCCTCTTAAATTTATCTTTAGAAAATCAAATATAAATATTTATAGTTTATGAATATTTGATTATCAAGCATCATCTGATCACCCCTCTACCATTTTTTGGCCACTCTCATTCCCCTCTCTGCTCTCCAGCTACAAATTACTTTTCCTCGGTTTCTTAAACATGTATATTCCTTCATATCATGGGGTCTTTGCTCTTTGCTAGAAGGTTTTTCCTCTATTATATGCCTCATTATTTCCTACTCCTTCTTAAGTTCAAGTTTAGCTCATGTCACTTTGTTAAGGAAGCTATCTGTGCTCTTCAACCAAGTCTATGTCCTGGTTTTACTCTTTCAAGGTCCACTAGCTTACAAAATTCACAAAACTATAACTTTCAAAAGAATTGTTAATGATTGTTTAGCACCTATCTCATAAGTAAAACTGATTAAAATCACTAATTAAGAATTACTCAATTAAGATGCCCTTGATCCTCCTGGAGTTGCTTATTCACCCTTAATTTTATGTAGAGAAGCTATGAGGAATGAAGCCTAAATTGGAACACTGAGAGTTTCCAGATGAAATGTTTAGTATGATACCCTGTAAAACGAAATCTAACATTTCAAACTCTTTAGCTGTAAAGTTGATCTAGGACCATTAGGCAGGTCATCCCAAATTCCCACAAGTAGTCAAGTATCCAGGCTAGTAGACCACTGCTACCCTACCTAATCCTCTGCCCCAATCTTCCTTGGTCTCTACCCTGCAAAGGACATAAGGGAACATGCTACCAGACAGTCACTAATCACTATCTGGGGAGAGGGATATTCCATCCTGCTTCAGACAGCATTTCCTTCTTTCCCAGTAAAATCTGCTGAGAGTGATCTACTGCTCAATTGAATTCATTAACACTACAGCTTATCTTAAGAATAACCACAGATGATAATCAAGATCTCATAATGGGACATGGAACAACATCTTACTCAAATGGAGAAAAATGTGTATTTAAAATAGGTATATTCATCTGGAGTTACCTTGTCATTGAGTAGGAACTATGTAGTAAAAAAAAAAAAAAAAAAAAAAAAATCCTAGGGAGAAGTCAGGCCTTTAACTAGTTTGCTTTTGCCATTAATTATAAAACCTCAAGTAAATCATCTACCTCTCTTTGCCTCTCCTTCTCTTCTCAAAAGTAAAAGAGGTGAGCTAAATGACTATTTAGACCTTTTCTGTGCTTATGGTTCTACCTTAATTGTTAAAACTGATACACAAGTAAGCCGCTTCCTTAGTCCCTACCCATTCAGCTAAAAAGAAAAGAGCTATCTCTAGCACCAGTTCTTTGGAACGGTGGCCAAGAACATTTTTGGCACCAGGGACCTGTGTTTTATGAGAACCTAATGCCTGATGGTCTGAGGTGGTGCTAAGGTTGTCATGCTAGTGCTGGGGAGTGACCGCAAACACAGATGCAGCTTTGCTTGCTCACGTGCCACTCACCTCCCGCTGGGCATCCCGATTCCTAACAGGCCACAGACTAGTACCTGTCTTCAGCCAGGGTTGGGAACCCCTGCTTTAGAAGGCTTGTAACATCTTCTTTGTTACATTTAGCTTGTTTTTGGTGGCTACATTTAACAATGTAGCTTGTCAAGAGCACTTGCATATTTACATTGTAACCATCCTTCAGATCAATTATAATATCAATAGACCTATAATGACTTCAATGCCACCATAACACCTTACAGGCATAGCTAGCATTAGAGATAAATATTTTATGAGATATACTCAGGCTACTAGCACAAGGCAGCAGCTTTTCTAAATATAAACAGTTGAGACTTTTAAAAACATTTTGGTTTTAAGATTAAGGGACATTGACATACATGAGACTGTGGTGTCAATATGGGAAGAAGATATTCACTTAAATATGTTTATGTAAAATACATTGAAAACATATATATCGTCTACTTGGCTGCTCTACAACTGCAAAACATGCTTCTTTGGGCCAAAATTATAAAGCTCTATGACAAAAAAAATATATGAAATTATTTTATTCAATTTATGTTAATATTAAGTAACTAAAACAATAAACAAATTGACATTTTAGATTTGTGAAGATATTTTTCTGAGACCTTACATAACCTAAAAATCTAATTCAAATGCTCTTCCATGTTGTATATCATGGGGAAAAAATTGTGTGTATGTGTGTGCATGTGTGTGTGTGCATGTGTGTGCATGTGTGTTCTATCTCTGTGACGTGGTCTTTGTTGTACCAAATCACAGCAGTAAGTGAGGTGAGAATTGAGGCTCTCTGAAAGCAGTTACTAAGGAAGAGAATGTGGAGATATACAGGGGAGAAATAAAGAGCTGGAGAGAGTTTTAGTGAATTTATAGAAAAGAAACTCAAAGATTTAGGGAACAGAGTCATTTCCTGAGAAATGGTAGGGCATAGGAAACTTACCTGGGCTTTATTATTTGAATCTCACATTGGTGTACTTTAAGAGACTTTGAATATTTTAAATTGCTTTTCTGAGTATTTACCCATTGGTCTGGTTTTATTCTTGATGGTTAATATCTCAAGAGTAGGCCTTAAGTTAAGGCTGATTAGATTTATATTTATGTGTGTCATGTTTATATTTTACAGAGTAATAAAAACCAGTTATTAAAAGGCTAAGAGTTCCAAAATACAGTAAGTTTTTGGAGAAATGATATTGTTCGCCTCATCTCACATAACAGGTTCTTAGCCAGAATTAGTGCTCAATAAATAGTCATAGAACAGAAGATGAATGAATGGATGGTTTCCAGATTCACACAGGATAAAAGGCAATTTGCAGATAATCTAAGGAAAAAGTCCTCCGCATAATTTTTTCTCTATTATTTCAAAATTTAGATGAAATTTACTCTAGGTCTAAATTATTGCAGTAGTTTTCTCAATTCTCTATTTTACTCCTTATGACTAAATCAGTATTTCATTCCATTAAATAATTTCTCTAGTACAAAATTTTAATTAGATGATAGAATTCATTCAAAAATAATCCTTTGTCAGCTGGGGCTATATTTTCCTGCTTGGTCAGTAGGTTTCAAACAGGACGAATGGGTTTAGTTCAAGTCAAGCAGTAGTAGGTCTTTGAGATAATAAGAATCAAAATGTACAACTTCATTTATATCTGATGCTGGCTTGCCCCTGACCTAACTTTCTGCCAAAGTCAGGGGATGTTTTGCAACTTTATCATATTTTCAGACATTAATTCATGACCTAAAGTTAGTATTAAGCAGTCACTTAAAGGAAAAATCTTCACCATGGCAACAATCTAACACAGCATTAAGTTTGAAAGGTATAATAGCATAACTGTATCCCACCTTCTACCACTTTACCCATATAATCAACACACACACACTCAGCCAAAATGTGAGATAAGCAAACTACCTGCAATGTCTACCCAGGGTCAAACTTACCTTCACTGTTCCTACCTCTTACTTCTTCTCCAGAGATTTAGTGCCCTTCTGATTATCTGACTGTAATACAGCGAGACCCCACAAAAGACAGCCGCCAGGAGGTACTCAGAGACAGCCATTCCTTTATTTTTCATGAGTTCGAACACGGGCTCCCAACCACTTGAAAGGCCGAGAGCCCCGATCACCCCGGATTCTAAAATTTTATACCCTCTTGGGGGGCGTCTACGTGACCTTTTTCTCTGATTGATTTAGCCATCTAAAACTTTGTGGTTGTACGCATCAGCCAAGCGAGAGGCTGAACAATTATTCTCTGCCCAGTTCTCACGGGCTTGGTGACCTGTTATGCACCTGGTTGCCTAGCAGTGGAAAGTCCCTATAGCTCAGAGAGCAGAATGTGCTTGGGGAGGGGCTAAGGCATTGTTACATTGTTACACTGACTACCTTCCCCATTTTGATGGCAATTTGAGAGCAAAGAGATAAATACACACATTGACACATTTATTCTAGCTAAGGCCAATAACTAAAAGTAATTTAGTACACTTGAAATTATCAGAAGTCTTGTGCGTTTTAACACAAAATAGTCACTCATTATAGGGATGACATGTTGCAGCAGGGATACATTTTGACACTTTTAGGTCATATTATCCCTCTTATACTTACATCTAGGTTATTCCTATATATATATATACCTTATCTATCTCTCTGTTGCCCACATTGTATTATAAGTTATTTGTTCATTTAAAATATCCAAAATATCTAGACTAATCACATGCCTTACCACAACCTTATAATTCAGAATAAGGGAAGAACAATAAAAATTAGTGAAGTTTATCTTCTATTTTATGTTAAGGATTTGTAAGCTTACTAACTTCCAGTATTAACATAAATCTTATATCAGGAAGTGTTCTAACAAAAAGCTGTAACTGACTTCCAATCCCATAAATTTTTTGCATATTAATATATGCCAGCATATTTGGAAATAATCTTGTCATTTTACTGTTTTCATTAATAATTTCCCTATAATTGATTAATATTATTAATTTGTTTATTCCAAATTTGGTCTGAATATTTCAAATTTTTTAAGTTCAATATAATCTTGTTTAGTGATTAATGTGCATTTTTTCCAGAGGGAAGTTTATATCAAAAATGTATATACTTTGAAACCGAAATGAAATGTAATTTATCCTTTTAGGTTTTACTGAAACTGCCTAACTTTACTCCTATCTTAACAGGAGTTTGAACATTGATATATTTTTTTAAATTTAAACTGAACTATAGGTACCCCAACTGTCTACCAGGAAAAGAAGGCCAAAAGATAATGCAATTTCTAAGAGGATTGCACAGAGTCTGAGCAGGGAGGTCAGATTTTAAATAACCTTGCTAAAGTTTCTTTTTCTCCTTGGCTTCCCTTTCAGCTGCCAGATTGAAAGAAGGAAAAATAGTCCTTTGTTTACAAGATGATTGCCAAATTATTTGAGCTGCCCTGATAATTACATAGCTTGACATGTCTTTTCATTTTTTATCTTGTAAAATTAATTTTTATTCTGTATTTCTTCTGAAACCACAATTCTTTAACTGAGAATAGGAATGAGCATTTTCCTGCCAGACAAGTAAACACAGATACCAGACTGATCATGTCTTGACCTAAAAGTATTTCTGAAACCTTATCCCAGCGAACCTCTGAGAGAATGAGTGATAACAGATAATCAGATCAAATCTTCTAGTCAAATTCCCTTGGAGTCCACTATCCCTATTATCTTACATTCAAGTTTATTGCTTTATCCCACAGCCATTAACTAAAATTTTATTCAGCTTGCATATAAAGTTTCCACTTTGAAAAAATAGAAGGTAAGTAATACAGTGAGAAAGGCAGCTTTTGGATCCTCTGGCCAGATCTCAGGCTTATCACAATGTCTTAAGATTAAAAATTGTTAGGGCAACATCTTTACTAGGTAAAAATGGGCACAGTATTTGAGGAATAGATGACATCTGTGCCATCATATGCAAAGTCTTTAAGTGTATCTGAAGATTCAATCTTACCATCTTTCCATCATTTGAACTAAACTAGTAACATCTATCAATTTTAAATATTTATATTTATATAGTGAGCCATAATGCCATTTCTGAAGGCTCTGGAATATTCTATTTCGTAGCAATGTTCAGAAGTAATAGAATCATGTCAAGGTACTAAATGAAAATAAAAATGCCAGATGAATTGCATAATTCCTCTTGCTACTACCCTTTGCTACCCTGGTGAATATCCATAACAAGAAAATAAGTGAACCAGTAATGCTTTTCAAGTCTAGGAAAGACAGGAGTAGAGAGATTTAACCTAAGGAAATAATCTCAAGAGCAAAACATTAATTTGAAGCAATAAATCAAAGAAATCATTTTCATTAAAATAAATTACTAGAAATTAGCTATAATTTTAAAATAATGTTCTTGTTTTTATTTTTAAATATTTTTTAAATTTTTAATTAGTTGTACAATATAGTGATTAGACATTTATGTAACTGACAAACTAGTACCTGTGTGACACTATACATAGTCATTACAATGTTACTATGTTCCTGATGCTCTACTTTACAACCACATGACTATTTTGTAACTACTTATTTGTATTTCTTAATCCCTTTCTCTTTTTCACTCACCTCCATCACCCTCTTCTCATACGGCAAACATTGAAATGTTCTCTGTGTCTGAGTTTGTTTCTGTTTTGTTTATTTTGCTTTTTAGATTCCACATGTAAGTGAAATTATATGATGTCTGTCTTTGTCTGATATACTCCACTCAGCACAATACCCTACAGGTCCATCTATGTTGTCATAGATGGAAAGATTTCATTCTTTTTTGAGTAATATTCCATTGTATATATGTACCACCTCTTCTTTATCCACTCATCCACTGATGGACACCCAGTTTGCCTCCATATTTTGGCTATTATATAATGCTTCAGTGAACATATGGATTCACATGCCCCTTCAAAGTAGTGTTTGGGAGTTCTTTAAATAAATACTGAGAAGTAGAATTACTGAGTTCTTCTTTGTCTCTTGTTATAGCTTTTGTTTTAAAGTTATTTTATCTGGTATAAGTACTGCAACCTTAGCCTTTTTTTGTTGTTTTCATTTTTATAAAATATCTTTTTCTATCCCCTCACCGTAAGTCTGTCTTTTGATCTGAAAGGAATCTCACATAGACACTATATGTAAGGGTCTTGTCTTCTTATCCATTCAGTCATCCTATCTTTTGACTGGTGCATTCGATGCATTCACATTCAAGAGCAACTGTTGATGGATATGTAGTGATTGCCATTTTATTATTCATATTTATATATATTTTTTTCTTCTCCTTAAAGAAGTCCCTCTAAAACTTCTTGAAATATTGGTTTGGTGTTGATGAACTCCTTTAGCTTTTTCTTGTCTGGGAAGGTCTTTATCTGTCCTTTGATTCTAAAGCTTTGCTGGGTAGTATAATCTTGGTCATAGGTCCTAGGTTTTCAACACTTTGAATATTTTATGCCAGTTCTTCTGACCTGCAAAGTTTCTGTTGAGAAATCAGCTTACAGTCTTTTAGGAGCTCCCTTGTAGTTAACTAACTACTTTTCTCGTGCTGCTTTTAATATTCTCTTTGTCTTTAACCTTTGGCATTTTTATTATGTTATATCTATGTGTGGGCCTCTTTGGATTCATCATGTTTGAGATTCTCTGTGCTTCCTGGATCTGTATGTTTAATTCCTTTACCAGGTTAGGGAAGTGTTCTGTCATTATTTCTTCAAATAGGTTTTCAGTTCCTTGCTTTCTCTCTTCTTCTGGTACTCCTATGATATGAATGTTGGTACACTTGATGTTGCCCCAAAGACCTCTTAAACTATCATCATTTTTTTTAGACTCTGTTTTCTTGTTGTGTTCTGGTTGGGTGTTTTTTGCTACTTTATCTTTTAGATTACATTTCATGAAATCTAATGTCAATTCCCTCTAATATATTTTCCATTTCAGCTCCTGTATTCTTCATTTCTGACTGGTTATTTTATGTGTCCTATCTCCATTTTTCTGTTCTCTTTTTGTTAAAGTTATCGCCGAGTCCATCTATCCTTCTCCTAAGTTCATTGAACATCTTTGTAACCACTGTTTTAAATTCTGCATCTGGTAGATTGCTTATCTCCATTTTGTTTAGTTCTTCTCCTGGAACTTTGTTCTGTTTTTTCATGTAGAACATGTTTCTTTGCTCCCTCATTTTGGCTTCCTCCTGTGTTTGTTTCTATGTATTAGGTAGAACTTTTTTGTCTCCAGTCTTAGGAGAATGGCCTTATGTAGTAGACTTCCTGAGTCCCAGTGGCACAGTCTGCCTGATCACCTTAGCTAGGTGCTGCAGGTGTCCCATGTATGGGTTCTGTGTGTCCTCCTCTTGTAGTTGAGCTTTGCTTGCTGTTTGCACACCAATGGTAGGGTCTGACCCTCAGGCTGATTGGTCATGAGGACTGACTAGTGAGGGGTAGACCTTAGGGGACAGGATTCATTTTAGCAGAGCTCTGGTGCCTGCCCGTCTGCCCTTTGGGTGTGTCATTTTCAGATGCAGCCTAGGTGGTGCTCAACTTGGTCAGAAGCTGGCCACCAAGCGTTTTAGCCCTAGGGACTACTGGGAGGGGTCCTACTGCAGGCCAAGGTCAGCTAGCAGCCTGGACTCTGCCCAAAGCCACCTGACAGGGGTCTAAGAGTGTTCACTTAGGTGCCTCAAGAATCCAAGCCACGAACCGAGGCCAGCTGCCACTAGTGCTGGGCTTGTGACTGCTCAGTAAGAGGTCAGGACATGCCAAGGCCCGATGCTGCTTTTGGGGGGTTTTTTGAACCTTTGGGAGATTTTAGGAAAGTCTGAAGCATGAACCAAGACAGATATTTGTATGGAAAAGTCATTGGAAGTGGCTTGGATGGGACTGCAAGTTGGGCAGGGTCTCAGGGAATCATGTGGGTAGAGTGACCCAGTTTTAGCCAGGTTGATGGAGACTCAAATACGGTGCCCACTTGTGTCTGCACACTGGGAGCAGGGAGGCTCAACATCAAAAACAAAAAAATAGATTCTGTCAGCACTTCTGCTTGGGAGAAAGCTGCCCGCCAACCCTTGTCCTGAAGCCAAACAACTCAGTTTCTCCCTGTATGTCCCTGGAGTTTTTCAAACAGCTGCCCCAATGCTAGAGCTCAGATCAAGTGACTCAGTCAGCAAATAAGTCTGTGCACAGCCCACTTAAGGGGAATGTCTGTGACTTCAACTGCCCTCTGTCTCACTCAGCCATGATCTCTGCTGGTTTTCACAGTCAGAACTTGTCAGGACTTCTATTCCTGGCACTGGGACCCTGAGCTGGGTGGCCTGATGTGAGGACCAGACCTGTCTCTCTTCCAAAGGAACCTTCACAACCGAGATATCCCTCCCAATTCTCAATCACTACAGGCGAACACGGGGACCAGCTTATTCCATGTCTCTGCCCCTCCTACTGGTCTCAAGGTGGCTTCTGTGTGTCCTTAGTCATAGGACCTCTGTTCAGCTAGAATAAGACAACTCCCAATGATGGTCGTTCAGTAGTTTAGTTGTAATTTAGATGTGGTTGTAATAGGAGACAAGCACAGCATTTACCTACTTCGCCATCTTGACCAGAAGTCCAAGAAATGTTCTCATTTTAAAAAATGAAGTGATTAGAATTACAATTAAGAAGATCTCCTTCAGTTTCTAGATTCTCTGATTATGGATTCTGTAGTGTTAGGAATCTCACATGACAACATGATAAAAGAAGATTTAAAGTAAAAGTTAAGTATTTAACTTCTAAAATTATGCATGCCTCTACCAAGATTATAGAGCACTTTTAACACATTATAAGTATCCCCAAAGCCAGTCACATTTCTATCAGCCTCATAGTCATTTCCATGATTGTCTGATGCATGACTCACTACAATTAACATACCACTCAATCTTTATTTCATTTCCACTATTAAAATAAAATGAACATTCAATATATACATATGGTATCGCTTAGAAGTTGAGTAAAACATAGAAAAAGACATTTAAAAACAGGGTATTTTAATCCCCTTTGTTGCAATCGAATATAGGATTGTTTTCTTCATTTCTTTTTCTGATGTTTTATTGTTAGTATACAGGAATGAAGAGATTTTAGTACATTGATTTTAAATCTTGCAACTTTATTATATTATTGTTTCTAAAAGTCTGTGTATAGAATCATGTCATATGCAAATAGTGACAGTTGTACTTCTTCATTCACAATGTGGATGCATTTTATTTCTTTCTCTTACCTGATTGCTCTGGCTAGGATTTTCAGTACTGTGTTGAATAACAGTGATGAGAGTAGGCATATTTGTCTTGTTCCTGATCTTAGAGAAAATACTTTCAGTTTCTCCCCATTGAATATTAGCTGAGGGTTTGTCATATAATGCCTGTATTATGTTGAATATTTGCCTTCTATACCCATTTTATTGAATGTTTTAATCATAAATAGATGTTGTATCTTGTCAAATGCTTTTTCTGCATCTATTGATATGATCGTGTGATTTTTATGGTTAGTAAAGGATGAAGAGGGTAAAAGGGTCCAATACATGGTGACAGAAGGAGACTAGACTCTGAATATGAGCACACAATGCAATATATAAATGGCGTATTATAAAATTGTACACAAGAAATATCCAATAAATTTAATTAAATAAAAAATAAAATAAATAAAAACAGGATAGAATATGTTCTATGCCTCAGTGTTTGTGCATTTCTAAAGAAATAATGTCCTTACCTAGTTTTTATTTTAAATTAGCAAAGTGTGTGGTGATGAAAAGATGACATTTCTCCCTTTTTACCTTTCACTGAGTAATTCTTTAGCTGATGCCTTATGTGTGTCCTTTATTTTATATCTTCTATTTTACTTAGATCAGGCTTTCAGCATAAATGTTTTAATTCTTTCAAGAATTTCATAAGTGAACAAAATATTTATCCCAAACTTCTCAAAAAGGTCTTCTAAGTATAATTATTTTTGTGTATTTTGCTTATCATTTTGAGGTCATAAGAGTAATGTTCAAAGTAGTTCTAATAGAAATACATTCAAAGCTATTCTCTTTTAAAAATGAAATAGAAATTGTCTTTAATTCCAGTTGCAAACTGCTGAAGAATTTAATTTTGTTTTATTAATATTCTATCCTAACAGAAATTCTAATTCATAGCAGAGGTCCAAGCTAAGGTCAGCAATTATGATGGCAGAGTAGCAGAGACTATTAATGACAGGAAATATTGCAGCTGCCTTAATGTCCAGTGACAGCAGTTCATGTCAGGCTGTTAAAGAGATCTAAAGGCACATGGTCTGCAGCAACAGCTTTTTAAAATCATCTGCTTGAGCATTCTATTTCACAGTGTGAAGAGCTTACTGTGAAGATATGCATAGATTGACAAATGGAGAAAACTTTTCCTGGCCAATAAATAAACAAGTAAATAAAACCCTCAATTGCTATGCAGTTCACTGGGACAGTATCTTTTTGAAGTGAAGAGAGTATTTGGGTATAAAATCAAGGTAAGGAGCTCAGAGGACTAAGAAGTATTGGCTAAATCACGGTATCTGTGTTACAGAGACGGTCTTTAAAAGCCTTTCCAGAAATAGTCAAATGTATATTCAACTTAATACTATTCACCATGATTGGTACTGGTGAATCTGTTTAATAAAAAAGAGACTGCTACATTTCTCAGTTTGCAAAAAGTGAAGCAGATTCATGGTATCTTTTTGTACCTCAGCTTTATCTGCCAACGAAAACACTTCTTATATCCCCAAAGAAAAAGTGAAAGCATTAAACAAACACCTGGTATAGTCACATCCCATTTTTCCCAAGTATCCTAAACCAGTTGTATAAACCTTGAATTGGGAAATATTTCCCAAAGTCCAAAAGAATAAGAAGCAACAAAAATAAATAAGAGCAACTGAAAATGAAACAAAATGATGTTGTATTTATCGATTTCACTAATCAGAAGAAAAAAAAAGTGATCACTCCCTGGCAGGCAGTAATCATTTTATTTATTTAAAACTAAATCCACTAGTAAAGCCACAAAGGATAGATAGAAGAGAGGAGGAAGAGAAGAGAAAGAACTGGGGGAAAAAAGGAGAAGAAAATTTTTAAAAAGAAAATAGAGTGTGTAATAAAACCCCAGCCTGAATGAAAATAAAAACATAAAATTCATGAGGTCAAAGCCCGAATTACTGTCCAGCTTTATATTGTAGCCCTACATTTTGTCACCCAACACACAATTGTGTGTGCTAGATCATATTGGTATGACCTGGCAAGAGTGTGGGTAGTCTACTACAGTGACTTTCAAACTAGTTCTACCACAAACCAGTTTGTTTTAATACCAAAATGAAATAAGAGTTTTACAAACAACATTAAGCCTACCAAATGTGAAAGTCTCTAATATTTTCTATGAGGTTGAACCATGTAAAACTGCCTCTTATTTGGTCAAAAATGATAAAACATTGGCAATTTCATGTGATTCAAATAAGCTAATATTTTAGATTACTGTGTGTTTTCCCTTCACTTCACCCCTTATCCAATTTACTTCCTGAAAAACTCCAACCAACCTTGGGGGAAAAAATTACATATTCATACATATTAATACAATTTAAGTGTATATCATCAAAAATAATCCTCAGCCTTTCTAGAAGCCATGAAAATGTGCCAATTAGATCTCCTGCTGTAAAAAGCATAATTGCCTAATGTCCCTAACTCCTGGGCTCTGGATCCACCGCTGTGTTTATATTCAAGCCACACTTCCTGAGAGCTGTTCCCAGTCAATAACTGAGTATATCAATGATACTAATGCAGGGAGATATTCATTCCTATGAGATGTGACACACTTCTGACATATAACTTTGGTTTGATGACTCCCCATCTACTTGGCCAAAACTTTCTAAGAACTATGCTGCAATCTGAGACTATCCCTTCCCAATTCTCTCTCCTGCACAGTGGTCGGTTGTACATGTTGAATTGAAAACTTTTCATGTTCACTGGCTCCCGCCCACATTTCTTCAGTTCCATCCTGGCATCTCCTACTCAGAGGATCCAAAATAGAAGGAAAGTAGTAAACAAGAGAGAGGACTATAAGAGGAAAGGACAAAAAAGGTAGGCATGGATATACTGATCTTATGGGTCATGATAAGAAGGATAGATTTCATTCCATTTGCAATGGACAGACATAAGATGGTTTTAAATAGGGTGACCATTCACTTTGTTGGCCAAAATATACTTTAAGACTGAAAGGGGAGGCTCTGATTTCCAGTTCCTCATGTATAGATATTATCAGTCCAAAGTTCATGTGCCCAATACTTTAAAAGGCCAAAATTCAAAACATCAGAATTTGAAATAAGGAAAGTTTGATTGATCGAGAAGGTGCCAATCAAGAAGATGCCTCAAATCCATCTCAAGAAAGTACAGAATTCATACTTCTTTCATGTCAAGGGAAGGGTAAATGGGAGGGGATAGAGGTAATTGACAACCCAGATTTCTGGGCACCAGCAGGAGTCAGAGAAGATTGTGAAACTTCTTTGTTCTTTGTCTATTGACCCTAGTTGATGTGAGTTTGATCAAAGTTTCCTGCAAATATTTGATAAACAAACATTATTTTTGTATATTCTTCTCTTATTTCCTCAGGATAGGCATCTTCTGGTAAGGGATTGTTTTTGTAAAACTCAAGCCACAAGGAAAATTCCTTTAGTGAGTATCATGTTCATATGCAAGAAGCTATTATCCTGAAGGCCATGGGAGCAAAGTAAGCTTGATCAGAATGGAATAAGAAAGGCCAAACATTTCACTCTGTTACAAAGAGTTTGAAAGTTACCACTCTGTCCTAACAAGTAAAGAGCTGAACATACTGGAAAATCAACAATTCTTCTTGATCCATAAGAGGGGAATACATAGGGCAAACCATCTTCAAGATTAAAAAGACAGATAGGTGAATACAGGTAGTCTCAAACTCTGGATCAGAAACTTTAGAAGGAACCAGTGCCTGGATAAGAATGCCTGAACTGTAATTGACCAGTTACTGGAGGCTGAATGCAGAAATCTGAGAGTCAAAATATTTTGCACCAACTCCCCACCCCCATGAAAGAGAGACCCTCTCATAGGGGTGGGGTGAGGGGTGTGGGGTGGGCAATATAGAATGAGATTTACCTCCAGGAGCTCCACCAGATTCCCAGAGTGAATATCAGAGAAAAATCCCCTCTGTCTCCAGCAAGGGGAGGGGAAAAGGAACCATTTCAAAACATACCATAGCATAGTGTTCTTCAAAAGGCCTGTCTTCAGGGAAAACTAGTTTATCAGAGCCTATCCTTCTATGGTTTTATCAGAACCTAACTGACTGGAATACCCAAATCCGGCCAGCCCAATCTAGCCATCCTGTCCCACCTAAATAGAGAAAAAATTGAAAAAAAAACTTGTGAAGTTCATAGTCCAGAGGCCTAGTCTTAACTAAAAGATTAAGATTAATTACAGGACTATAGAACATGTCTCATCTCCTGATACTTCACCACCACATTACTAAAGGTCACTTTATGGCAGTTCCTTTTACCCAATATTTCATGTCTAGCTACCAAAAAAAAATGACAACGCATACCAAAAGAAAAAAACAAGTTTGAAGAGACAGAGCAAGTACTGAAACAAAGACATGGCAGAGATATTGGAATTATCAGACCAAGAAATTAAAACAACTATGCTAATAGACCTAATGGATAAAGTAAATAGCATGTAAGAACAGATGGGTAATATAAGCAGAAAGATGGAAACCCTAGGAAAGAACTAAAAAGAAATACTAAAGATAAAAATAAAATAAAATAATTTTAAAAACCTATAATAGAGAGTTACATAATTCAATTCTCAGAAAACTGATATATCAGAAATGCAGAATAAGGAGACAGGAACAGAAATGAGACAACAGGATGCCATTATGGTCTAGGCACATGAGAGAGCTTGGGCTTGGGTTAGACAAATTTGTAACACAGGGATAATTTTTTTAATGATGAAATTTAGGAAATATTTTGAAGAAAAGCCAACATTGCTTGCTGATCAATTGGAAATAATTCTCCAATTCTGGTCTAAATCAAATAAATGAACAGTAGATATTTTTATTTGAATGAGGGGGATGAGAGAACAGATTTCATGCATATTTGGAACGATAGGGAATCAAGAGTACTGGTCGTGAGAGTTTTGAGATAACAGTTGGACATCTAGAGTTAAGTGTCAAGAATAATTGAGTGTTGACCTCAGTGAAAAAGTTGAGGCAAAAAAAAAAAAACATATTTAGGCAGCATTATAGATGGTATTTAAAGCCAAGCACCCAGGAACTAGTTCTTAGCTCTTTAAATTTAGAGATTCGGAAGAAAAGAAGACAGAAGAAGATATAAAGAGTAGAAACCAATGAGTTAGGAGGAAAATGTGGAGAATGTGGTATTAAGAAAGCAAAGAAAAAGGTTTTAGGAAAGTATGTCAAATGCTACTGGGACTTTCACACTTTAAATGAAGACAGATTTCTTTATTCAACATGGCAAAGTGGAAGTCATTTGAGACCATAAAGAAGTCATTTAAACAGAATGGTGAGGATGAAGGACAATTGTGCAATGCTAACAAAATGTGTTATGAAAAGGGTCAGTAATAAAGGGAAGTAGTTAAGAAGAATGCACATTCAAGGTGTTTTTTGTTTGTTTGTTTTTTTTTTTTGCTTTTAGGTGGGTATATGCTTTTGATAAGAGATAGAAATTCATAATTCAAAACAAAGATCACTGCAGAAGAATCATTAAATAGCAAGAGATCCATAGCCCAAATGGGAATGGTGGTGTGATTATTTTTCCATCTTCTTACTCAGCATCTTAACAGCACTTGACAACTGACCGTACCTTCTTGAGAAACACTCCTTTTTAGCTTCCATGCCTTCAACTTTCCTGATTTGCCTCAACCCTCTCAGTCATACTTTTTCAGGATCTTTCTTACCCAATCTCCAAAAATTAGACTTCACCCTGGGTTCTCTGGTCTACTTCGTCTACACTCGCTGGGACTCTCATTGAATCTCATGCCCTTAAATACATCCTATATGCTACCAGCTCCCAAATATACTTCTTTATTGTCCTGAGTTTCAGACTCCTATAAGCAACAGTCTACTTCACATAGATGTCCAATAGGTTTCTCTACTTACGTTGTATAGCTTTTTTTTTTTCATTATCCAACCCTTGAGTCTCTCCTGCCTCTACTTCCACAAACCTATATTTTTTCCCAATCATGGAAAATAGCATCATTATTCATCCATTTGCTCAGGACAAATGCCTAAAATCTACCCTTGATTTCTTTCCTTTGTCATCTGTATCCAATGAATCAATTCAACTTTTATGTCCCATCCCCAAAATATATGTTTAAGCCATCACTTCCTGTCCACTGCTATGATCTTTAATCTAAACTACCATCACTTCTTGCCTGAGCCTCTGTAATGACCTCCTATATCATTTCCCTACCTCCATTCTCCTGCCCATCTTAGAACTTATTCTCCAAAAGTATTCACTTAAAACATAAATTATATCATATCACTCCCCTACCTTAAACATTCATAGTTTCCTCCTGCTCTTAGAATAAAATCTAAATTCCTCATCTTAGCTCTCAAGGCACAATGTGCCTTGATTCCTACCTTCCTCATCAAGCTTATCTGATTCACCCTCTCACTGTACTTCAGATACATTGATTTGCTTTATGCTCCTCAAATATCCAAACACATTCTTTCCTTTGAGTCTGAAAATTCTGTTCCTTCTTCCCCTGGTCTTTGCACAGCTGGATCTTTCTCATTCTCCCAGATTCAATTCAAATTTATCTCCTCAGAAATCCCTTTCCTAATTACCCCCATTTTATGTCCTCACCACATGAAATAATCTGTGATTTTCTCTTTGATATATTACCTATTTTTTTTTTTCCATGTGTCATGCTTGGACCTTGCTCTTCAAACAGCATCTAGACCAATGCCTGAGACAATCTAATATTCAATAACCATTTGTTGAGAATAAATTAATAAACAAATAAACAAATTTTTAAAATAAATTTTTCTTGGTAAACTCATGACTGATCATCATTTCCTTCTAACTGTTCAACCCAATTATTTAATTACCTATTTTATCATGAATATCCATGTCAAGCTTACCAATCTATAGTTCCAGAGTCTATGGTTTACCTTTTAGAAAATCAGAAATACATTTAATCATAATTTATTTTTGTGCATTTCCATTATATCCCCCACAAAATGAAGAACAATAATGAATAGGTAATTGCCGTGAGATGTTATCTTCAAATCCTTTCAGCTCATCTACTTCATCTGGCTGGGCCTGGAGACTTGAATTTAATGAAAGAAAATGAATGTTTCCCATCTTCTCACCTCTGGGAGTTCATTGCTTCTTAACACTGTGTGCTCCGTGCTTTTCAATTTTAAGTTTTCTCCCTTTGATGTAAAATGAAAGGTCTATTGGAATTGGGTTGCCTTACCTTTAACTCATCTGTGAGCATTACATGATCTTCTATAGAACCATTGTCTTCCCTCCTTGCTCTTTAAAACACAGCTCAGATGTTTAATATATCTTTAGCACTTGTGTGAACTTTATTTTATTCTGAGCTTTAGCTACCTTAAAAAAAACCCTTTTGTACCTTTCCTTGTTTATAAGTCTTCCTTAAGATACATATTCCATTATAAATATGTATCTCTTCCTTTATATATATATATGTATAGTTCCAATTATATATGCATGTTCCATTATATATGTGTTCCATTATATATATACATGTATGTGTGTGTATATATATATATATATATATACATATACAGCTTATAGCTTATAGATAGATGATGATGATGATAATGATAGATAGATAGATAGATGATAGATATTTTTAGATTGCACCAAAATTATCCAGTATTCTTATAATAACTCTATAGGTCCTTTTTTTTCTCTCTTTGGATTTATTTAGAAATTTAAAGAACGTATTTTTAAAACCTCATTTTCCTCATAAGCAACAATTTGCTTTTATAATCCCAGATCAGAGGATTGTACTTAGCTTTCCTATAAATTTTTTTTATTTTTTAATTTTCCATAAACACCAATAAATTAGTTTCATTAGTCTAACATTCCTTTGCCTTTCCATAGCATAGCCCCCACCTAAAGAAAAATCAATCTTATTGCTGACACCACTATCTCGAGCAAAATGATACTCTCAGAACCAGGAATCTATTACAATGAGTGCCACATTGTTTTGCTCATTAAGACACCTTGTATTATTGAGAAGTAGTTGTTACTGTAGTACAGAAAGAAAAAAACAGAACACAAAAAAGAAAATCTTTTTTTGTTTCATATTTCCCAGGTGGCTGATGAATTCATGCCAATGTCTAGTGCTCCTGGCATGTAAAAGTAAACTCAACCAGTAGAAGATTCCTCTCAAGAGAGTAATTGTGATACCGGTTTACCAAAAGAGAAGAAAACCTCCTACCACCTTCCCTCTCTGGAGGAATAAAATCTAAACACTTATATTTTATTTAAAAATTTATAGAAATTTGTAATGGTGGCACTTCTAGGATCGCTCTTTTATTCTTACCCTAAGGCTCCCTTTTATCCTCAATGTCTACTCTATATATGGACAACTTAATTTATAAGCTGTAAATTTTCTTGCACACTAGTGACCTCCACTCTCTCTTAAGAATAAGGTATATTCTACTTTCCTCTGAGAAATTTCTTGTCTTGCATTTTCTACTGTCCCAAACACTTGTTCTTCCCTGTGTCTTGCATCCCTAGAGAGATTAATGTATCAGAGATGAAGCTGTCATTGCTTTCCAGTCTAGAACTCCTTGAGCATGTTATCCTCACCCAAAGCAGAACTTTATCATAGGTCTCCACATTTGTTTCCCCTAGACAATCATTTCAGAGTTCTATGTTTTAGAATCTTGTGACCCCCATAACATCTAACGTTTTTGTCCCCAACGTTTTTTCATTACTGTAGTTCTTTAATTTCCCAACTTATTATAACCTGTACCAGTTCATTAGCTGCAGAAACTTTTTTTCTACCACTTCATTCCTCATAATAACAGAACACATCTCCAGCCTTCCACCCCCACTATAGTTTCCCTATTCCTTTTAAGCAGGACCAAGTGAGTTTCAATTATTTCAACATTATCTTAAGATTGTTTCTATTTCTTTCCTACCACAAGAAATAATAACAATAATGATCTTTACTGGCTCAATATGTCGTATTTTTTTTGCTTCCCCACTCTTAAATAATTTTTTTTTTGTAATTCTAGATTCTCTGATATAGTCCTCCACAGTGAGAGATATGAAGTCATTAAGTACAAGGTCTTGCTACAAACATCTTCAAATAAACTCTTCCCTCCTTCAACTCTCTGTATTAAGCATTATTCTACACAGGAACTGACCTTCCCATCTGTCCAGTTTATAATCCAGGGCTTTATTTGTCTGCATTGGTCCTGTTTGACTCATTTTGAAAAGGCCTCATAAGCAATGCGCTGTTTATAGAGTTAAAATCTCATAAATTTCTGGCCATGTTTCCCTAAGAGACTTACCAAATGTGGGTTTCCCTATCCACAGTAACTGTGGTTCCCTTGAAACTCACCTAATAATATCCAAATTGATCAGTAGTGAAATTTCCAGCTTAGTTACCTCAAGCCAATTCAAAGTATAACATTTCTAGTCATCTAAGGCAGACTCTCTGAATGCTCTTGATATTGACGCTCTATCTGCAACTTTTGGAAGGCATTCTTCAATCATTACCAAGTCCTGGGCAAACTCTGTGTCAGTCTTTGAATTTCATCTCTGAAATCTCACCTCCTATCATTCATTTTAGCTCCCAGTCCCTAGAAACAACTAAAATAACCCTCTCTTTGGAAGGGACTGAGAGTACATGTGTTTTTTTTTATCTTTTCACATCTATGTACCCGATATCTAACGTCTTAATCTTTCTCCTAAAAATAATTGTTTCTTTTCTCAAGGTAAAAGCTATCTCATCCTTCTTTTTTCTTCCACCTTCCCATTGTTCCTCTATGTCTGCCAGACATAACTATTTTGTAGCTGATTCTATTCTTCCAAGTTTCCAAGCAAATCTAGGTGCTGGAGTCAGTGTGTTCCATATGTGCTTCAGATATTCTTTTTTGCTCTCAGTCTATAATAATTGCATAGAATTTTTTCTGTCTACCTCAACTTAGGACAATGACTATATAAGTAAGGATAATATTCTTCTGCATATGTTCTTTAATATATCACCCTCAAGTATTGATCCCTGGAATGTTCAATAATTGGAGCAACCCAAAGCTAACAAATAACTCCTTTTTAAAGAAAAACAGAAACAAACCCATTAATTTTGTCATTTTTTATTAAAATATTTGACATTAAGATTTGAATTTTGTCATAAGATAAAATCAAAATGTTGAGGACAATTTCTCTTTTTAAGGTGGGAAGTTTTAAAGTTTGTTCATTTATTTGGCAAATCTTTATACGCATGCTTCCTGAGGTATATACCAAGCACGGTATTAAATGATTGGAATATAGAGATATACAAGACACTGGCCCAGCCCTTGACACACAGAGAAGTAAACAGGCAGCAGAAACTTACTATGGTAAATGTTATAATGGGTGAAATACAAAATGTCTCAGATGCTCAGGAGAGGCATGTCTTCCTTAGATAAAGCTGGTGTGGCTAGGGTCCAAGTGAGCATTAACTGAGAAAATATTCTTAGAGAAGTTGGCATCTCTAGACTGAAACCTAACAGGATGAACAGGTTCAGATAGATGAAGTAGCAAATATAAGGCAGACAGACAAAATTCCTATGGAGACAGATCATATGCAAAGTCCTAGAAAGATAGGAGGTGGGAGGAAAGCAAGAGAGCTCTAGAAAACAGAAAATCCTATCACCTGGAGGAGCATCAAGTGAACTGGACAACAGTGATTCAAGGACAAAGAAAAGAAGAATCCAGATAAGGAATGAACTTTCATTTTATCCTGGAAGCATAGGGGAGTCATGGACATATTTTTGGAGGGTTATTGATATAATCATAGTTGAGTATTAGGAAAGATCCTTGTTGTTGCAAGGACAGTGGTGGAAAATGAATTGAACTTCAGTGCGTTAGAGGCAGAGACATCCATTATAGCAGAGACATCCAATATGGCAGAAACCCAGGTGGGCAATGAAGGAAACCTGGACTAGAGGAGTGGCTGCCTTAATAGAGAGAAGTGGATGGATTCCAGAGATTGTGAGAAAGTTCTATCAGTAGGACCTAGGTGGCGAGGGTGAAGACAATTGATCATAAATGGCACCCTTGTCCTGGCTGGGACAAACTAGTAAATGAAGGTACTATTCACTGAGAATGGAGCAGATAAGTTAAGGAAGATGATTATTGGTTTTCAACAAGTTTAAAAGGGGCATTATTTTTAACTCATTTTCTATTTTTGTAGACTTAAAATAACTATATTGTCAAGGCTATTGTAAGAACCAAAATTAGAATACATTTAGGAAAACAACATAATGAATGCCTTACTGACATACAAAAAAAAATGCCTATTAATTTCTTAGAGTCATTACTTTGACATCTGTAAAAACTACATGTTGGCCAAATTTTTATTTTGTAATGCTTAGCATTTTTTAAGATTATGAAAGTATTTGAAACACTTCCAAACAACTTGAATTTAGTATCTACAAAAGAAGGTATTTTTCACTCCAAGAAAAACTTTCTTTAAATACTAGGATTTTTATCAAGGACATCTAAAAGAAAAGGAACAGAGGCATCTATTTTGTTCCAGATGTGTGAGGTTCTGAGAAATCAGAGGGGAACAAAATGATCCTGCCATGAATGCAAAGAAAAGATAAACAGAGTTTAAAAAATAAGTGTTATGATAGTCATATGCAATGGTCACTTAATTTTTAAAAAGTTTATTCTCAATTTGTAAATCCAGTGTATGGAATGAATCTACTAATACTGGTCCTTCAGGAAAATTTTTCAAATATACCAAATAAAATAAAACATTGGAAATCTCAGTGTCCTCATACAGTGGAATGTATTGGGTGGTGTGCTGGATAGTATTGATCAAAGCTACCCATATTGGAGAGAGGATAATACTAAGTATTGTTAGGAGAAAATAAGTTGTCAGTCAGTATATTCAGGAAAGAGTGTACTGATGAGTGCATACTTGGGGAAAATCAGATGAATGAGGAAGAAAGACACCAGAAAATTGACATTAGTAAGAGTATAGAAGTGAGATTCCCCAAGACCTTTGTAAGAGTAGGTAAACTAGTAAGCTACAGTGTCAGCAAAAATTGAATTGAGTATACACTTCTTTATCTTGCTCTAAGATTGGGCCTTCCTCCTTACACTATCTATATTTTGAGAAAAATCCGTATGTAAATGAAGTAATTACTATTTAGAAATGGAGCATATATTCTAGTGAGCTCCTTGGGACCAGCCAATTGAATTAGTAAAATGAAAGGTTCTAATAATGTAGGGAATGAATTTGGGTTTTATAATATCATGGATTTCACTGAGACTGGGTGCTCAGAAATGTCTCAGGTCTAGCAGACCCTTTGTTTCTATAGCTGACTCGGTCATAATCTGTCTAAATAAACAAAATTTTTTGCATTCATAAAATGCATCCTACCTGTGTGTATTATTGTTAGAAAGGAATTTTAGCCGGAAAAGGCAAAGTTCATTTTCCTGGCAGCCTGGGTAAACTGGCTTGGGATTGCATGGACTGCAGCTGCCCGCTGTTTAGATTGCTCATCTGTTGCTTGCTGACACGCAGAAGGGCCAGCTCCACTCAAAGTAGGTAATGGACATCATACCAGGAACCAACAGACTATCATGCAAGCATTAAACACATTCATGAAGAATTTGCAATAAAACTGGAAAATTTTTTATATTAAAAGCAGGATTAATTTTTATATATTCAGTAGTATATCCATAATGTATAAGAATAGAAAAATATTAATAGTTGCCTCTGGTGGTAGCATCACAAAGGATTTTTGTTTTCTTAGTTTACATCAGAAAATGTTTCTATGAAAGCAGATATTATTTTTATAAATAGGGTGTGAGGAGGGTTTCTGGGGCTCAGAAAGGATAACAGGTAAGCAGTTCTCTTTTTAAAAAGTTTGTTTCTTTCTAATTATGCTTACTTGCTATGATTAAAAATCAAACAGAGAAAATAGTTAACAAAATTGTAAACTGTGCTTCTGCTTACACATCAATCCCCAAATGCCTAATTACCCCTATAAAAAGTAACTTTTTTATGAAAAGTAAGTGAAAATTTGTAAATGTTATTATTGTTCTTCCTTTACACAAATGTTTCCTAACTCATAGGAAAATGGGATTTAAGTTTTTCTTCTTCCTCTATATTTTCTCAGTGTGACCCTTCCATTTCAAATAGAACACATGACATATCAGCAATCTAAAATTTCATTCAGAAAGTGGAAAGATGCTGCCACCTGCCCTTCCCTATGTCCCACTAGTAACCAGCCAATAAAAAAGCAGAAGATGCCCACAACTGACCCTGGCAACTAGAATATATATTTGTGTTCCAGATTTTACACTTGCTCCGATAACTTAGAGCTGCAAACTTCTGAGATTTATATGTTCTTCAAAGATGAGTTGCTGTATCTCTGCTATTTCTTTCATAACCCAAGAGATGTTTAAGAAAAGAAAAGTCAACAGACCCAATTCACCCCATCTTTGAGCAACCAAAGCATCAGATGTAGGAGCCAAAGGACATGTTATGCCGACCTTTTATGCCAACATTTTAAGGTTTCCATATCCCTAAATTTGAGGATTAAGGTATTCATTATCACTTTGCCCTGAAGCATGTTCATTGACTTATTTCTTTGCAATATTCTATAAATCACCTAAAACAATAGGATTCTGAGACTATTAATTTATAACACTGGTTCCTGAACTTACTCGAACAGGAGTTGTGGCATATAGATGCTGAAAAAAATCTCCCTATGCAGTGGGACTAATGAGAAGCAATTTTCTGGGTCAACTACTGCTCTTCATGCTCAAAGGTAAGGTTAATAGAAGCCACAGAATTGGTGAAGTTAAAAGTTTTAAAAAAAAAGTGATTGATTACTATAAATTCTCTAATCTTGTATCATATTATCAAAATGGTTTAAATGTGAAAATTTTTATAGGATCAAAGATTTTGTGGCTCTGAAGGCTTGATATAAGACAATTTCTGAGATGGAATAAACCTAAAAAGAAAATGAAAGGATTGTTTTAACTAAAATTCTACAGCAATCTAGAATTTAAACTGGGATTTGTCCTATTTTTAAAAACAACTAAGTAATAGACTATTCTTAGATAATTTTGTAAATGATGTCTTTACTGTCTGTTTCTTTGAAAATTTTACTTCTCACATTTCTCTACATATTTCCACCATATTCAGTTATCTAATCTAATACCAAATCTTCCCTTGTTATTTTATTCTACTCTCAGGAGATGAAATGGAGAACTTGGAAACTTTTACCCCACTCTTCTACTACAAATTTCAACATTAAACAAGGCCCAGAAGAGGGCATAAAATAGTATCATTGTCAGCCTACAAGACTCTGTGGGAATGTCACATTATCAGGATTGCCCTATCTTCATAGTTCTGGAAACTAAAAACCCTCCTAGGCAATTAATCTTAAAATGTTCTTCATCTCCTTATCATCTTTCTAATTCTTTGAGAATTTCCTTTTATCTATTACTGAGAAACCTCCCTTAAAGCTTTTCTTATTGGAACACGATCATCAATTTAGGTAAATAAAACATCAAATAATTTATAGGAAAAATTTTAGACTTTATTTTTCCCCCAAGAAGCTCTATTAACCTATAAAAATGATCAAAAGCTTTGAAAAAAAATCTAAAATCCACCTAATCATAACAGATTTGTATTGGCATATTCTGGGAGCCTTGTTTATCCTACAAATAAAGCCATTTATTATGTGCTTCTGTTTCCCAGCTTCTCATTAACACCTCTTGCACAGCATGTCTAAAACAGTCTTTTCCACTTTTTCCTTACCATTCGAATTTATCCTTGATGATGGTTTTCAAATACATCAGGGTTCCACCACATTTCAAGATCACTGGGAAATATTGAAAATATAAATATGGTCCCAGGGAGTAACAGGGGAATAGATATTTTCTCCATTTTGTTTATCAACATACTGTGCTATAGAAGATAAGATACACAGTGTGCCCCTCACCCTCGAGGAGCTTATATTACCACCCACCTGAGGAGAAAAGACACCTACAGAACAACACTGATGAATATTAATAGTATATACTAAAGCCCTAAGATTTATATTACAGTATATAATGTCATAATTTAGAAAATAGGAAAGTCAATGAGTACTGGAGTCCCAGAAGCAGTTTTTAAGAAAATGAGTGTGCCTCAAGTTAGCTGTCACATAGATAGAGTGATTCAAGACATTGGGACCCACCTCAGAGAGGAACAACAGTGAGATATCTCTGCTCAGAGCCAAGGGTACTGGGGAAAGTCCTGGAATATCTTGAAACAGATAAAGCAAAAATAGAAAGTACAGTATTCCCACTACTATTACTGCATAACGATCTGTTTTAAAATTTAGTGCCTTCAAACAACCATCTTATTATGTTCATGCATTTGGTGGATCAGAAATTTAGAAAGGGTTCAACTTGAAGATTAAGACTACCAGATACCTGCATGTGGCCTCTCCATATGGCGTGCTTCCTCATTGCATCAGGGCCCTAGGATGGTCAGATTTCTCACATGCCAATTTGGGGCTCCAAACAGTACTGTCCCAGGTAACAAGTCACATCACCTATTAACCCAGCCTTGGAAATCACAGTGTCACTTCCTTCATACTCTATGAGTAAAACGGTGACAAGGGATGGTATCACAGACCCCACCTCTCAGTGGGAGAAATGTCAAAGAATTTTGAGATTATGCTCTAATATCAACAAACGCAGGTTTTTTGAGTATTTTCTCCAAAACATCTAAAATACTTCAGAATTTCAGATATCCCCACAACATCAATGAAATGAAAAAAATAGAAAATAAGTTTTCAAAGCTGGAATGACTACATGTCTCAGTGCTCCCAGGCACAGTCCCAACTTATTTATGTTTGTACTAACGTAATTATTATTCACAAAAGTGCCCAGTTGAATAAGTTATATGATCATCTTATTCAAGGTTGTCGCCCTAATTCAAAGACCCTTTCTATACATCCAAGTTAATTGCATGAAAATTCTAAGTGCACTTGCTTTTTGAACAACATACCAGTTACTTTACCATTATGTGAAGATATCAACCAGCAGTTGATGGTAAGAATGAGATAGAACCAGGACAACATGATTCCCAGGCTCTGTCTCCCACAGCAGGTAAAAAGACAGAGTATAAATCCAGTTTGCTATGTTCGTGTCAGGAATCAGTATCTTCTATGATTATCTTTATAGTATTCTAAATGTGGCATAGTGGTCTCTCCATGCTCTCTGCAGCTGAAAGTAACAAAACACCAAAAAGAGTCATATAACTAAACTGCACGTTATCCATTTCAAAGGGAGATTTTCCTACTTTCCTACTTTCCCTTAGAAAATGGGCAAGTCAAGGAATAGTCTCTTAAAAACTGAAACTTGTTTATTGTAAATTTTTTTTCAGGTAATGAAAAAATAGAGGCCTCATCCCTCTTGGACACTGATTGCACATGCCAGACTACCTCCTAACACTAAATTGCAGGTATTTACAGTCTCAGTAAGCACTTCCCTTGGATGTAAAGCCATTTTGTTTTGGCTTCTAATAGAGTTTGCTATCAGTGAGTCACTTTTTTTTAACATAAAAATAACACTCAGTGAAGAAGGAAGTTGAAAGGAAATTTGTTTACATTTAACTAAGGAAAATGTATTATATTAACTATGGCTGCTTAATGTTAGGCCTTAAAATTCTTGCTTGCCAGCAATGGGGATTTCTCTCCTTATCTGTGCTTGCACTGCTAGAACAAGAAGCTTTCTACCAAAGTATCTATTTAAGGATTTTCGATTAACAGTCTGTCCATTACTCCTTTAGTGGATTTAATTCACCAAAATCAGATCATGTTAAGAGTGCAGGAGACATATATGGGCCCTACCTGCCTTAATCTGATTTTTAACATAAAAACAATGTTTTTTGTTAGAAGACCTCAATTCATATACATTTCTGGACAAGGTTTTCAAGAGTTTAAATACAGTAGAGAGCTATTCCAAATTCATCCTGGTTTAAGTTCCAGAATGTACTTTATTCCACATTAGAATTCTCATTTCATCTGTAAGCCTATTTCAATTAGGGTTCTGTGTTGGAGATCCCCAAGTCCAACCTCACATTTGCTAGAACTCACAGGATTTATTACAGTGAAAGGATACAAAGCAAAATCAGTAAAGGGAAAAGGTTCATAGGGTGAGGTCTGAAGGAAACCAGGCACAGGCATCCAAGAGTCTTCTCCCTGCATAGTCAGATAAGATGACTTAATTCCTGCAGTACCACACTGTGTGGTATGTGTGAAAGATTGTCTACCTGGGAGTCTCATTAGAGACTCTGTGTCTAGGGTTTTTATTGGGGGCTGGTCATGCAGGCTCCTCTGCCAAGCAAATACGAACATTTCAAACTCTTAGCATGAAAGCAGGTGTGAAGCATAAGCCACATTGTTTGTATAAACATTTTAGGCACCGTAAACCACCCTTATCAACTATAAAATGGAGGAAGCAGTCTTAAAATCTGAGACCCATGCACCATACAAGGACTAAGCCTGCAAGCAGACTTTTCTAATCAACTATGTTAACTCTTCTATACCAGTTCCTGACCCCTGAAAGATTAAGCCCCGCTTTTTGTGCACATATCCTAGGGCCTTTTCTTAAGATCTTCAGTAGGATTTTTCAGTTGCTTGTTTTGCCTCAGCTGCTTGACCACCTGCATGGTAATCAAAACCAGGACAGTTTTGTGCTTCCTCTGACATCAGTATTCAAAGCATAATGATGGCAAAGAGCCAGTACACACACTAGTGATTGTCATATTCATTCCCCCTAGCTCTTGCCAAGAGCTTTTCCTCTCATCACTTTCTTCCCTCACTTCTAGCAGTGCTTTCCCCATTAAATTAGAGGTGGCCAGCCAGACAGGATGATTTTTAAGAATCAAACCATGAGGGAATATAATATATATAATCAGTTTACTTATGCAATTCTCCAAAAATGCATCTCTAAAACAAAGAGATTGTTTTGGCACCTATTTCATGTTGCTTATAAGGCCCTTATGTAATCTCCTTCCCTATGAGTTCTGCTCAGCCACCTGGAAGGTGAGCAAAGATTGGAACATTTTAATATACTCTACATAAAATTATCCTTCAGGGAATTTCCTAAATGCTCCTAAATTTGAAAGCAAGAAATGAACCTTTTATAGAGCTTTGTGGCCACAGGAAAGAAACCTTTGGCAGAAACTTTTCTGCCCCTCTAGAGCACCATTTGACACTGTAATTTTGTACCAATCTAATATTCAAGCATATCTGCATCAGCAAGTCTCAAAATTTCATCCTTGCAAAATTACATCTTTGCAACACAACTTCTCATTTTTCCCATCTCCATGAAACTCAAGTTGCACTTTAGAAATTGTTTCTCCCAAAGATTATCTTAATTCAATTTAAATTAAGCAAATGCTCACTCGAGCAACTAAAGCTCTCTTAAGGACACTTAAATTAACGATAATTATTTGAACATTCATATACTCATATACAGTTCTCCTATTTTATCCTCCAATCAACATAATTCAAAGTTATATTCATGGAGAGAGAGTTAGTTGATTCATAACCTTTATAGGAGGGAAAAGGTATTTATTTTGAATATTACTATTGTAAAGGAAAATGAAATGATTGAAAGTGACTGCTAAATTCGTTGTCTTCACATCACACAGTCACAAGGCAGTCCATTCAGTCTTGGGTAAGTTTTAAAACCTAAAATTCTTGTTAAAACAAAAAATAAGAATGTAAAGGCTTCCTAATAAAGCTTCATGAATGCTGTACTCAAAACTCTGGATTGTCTTTGAACTCTGTCTCCACATGTCTGAGCTTTCCTGTCTTAATCTATAGACAAGAACCACAAAGATTAAAAAAGAATATCTATGAAAGATGTGAATGCATTCTGTAAACTATAGAGGGTGACAAAGATATCAAATTAATATTATGAAATAAATGGGATCAGCAAATCTTCATTATCCTCTTGAGTTTCTATTAGTTCTATTAGCATTTTGCATTAGAGTGATAGACCTGTCTTACCTTTGCTGTTAAGGACATGTTCTTTGAAGGCCAATTCATCTTTTTGTCCATCATGACACCTAATATGATGTCTAGACAATATAAATGCTCAATAAGTACTAATTAAATTAATATAGAAATTAAAGCTCACTCTCTACTCACTCTCCTCTTCATAGTAACCTAGGCTAGTAGATTAAAAGAAAAAGTGCATATGTTTCTCTCAAATACATCACAACCCTACACAGATTTCCATTTTAAACGTTGGCAGGCCAGAGCATATATATCAATGGCTTTCAATGCAGTAGGTTCATTTTTAAAAAAGAGAATTAAGGCAAGAGTTGATGATGTAAGTGGGTCTCAGGTTTAGTATAGGTAGGGTAGGTGGAAATCAGTGACCAACCTGGTCACCTAGAACCAAAAATGCAGGAAGAGAACCAGCAGTTGAAACCTGAAGAGCAAGCTGAGGCCAAGCAACAAATAGGAAATATATATTATATATATAACCAAAACCAACCAATTGCATCACAGGAAGATTTTTTTATAAGCTTCCTGGATCAGTAGAAAGCAATCCACAAAAGTGGCCCACTAAGATTTATAGAAGATAAGCAGAGATGCTTGGTTAGAGTAAGGAGTAAGCAGACAAGAGCAAAATCATCTGATATTTATCCATAAAGAAACTGTAAAATATAGACATATTTCCCATTGCTGTTTTTCCCTGTTTGGGAAAAATGGACAGTGTTTGTTAATACAGCAACCTGTCTTCCCTTCTTATAAAGTCAAGACAATGCGGAAAAGCTTTTACTTCTGCAAAGAACTATATTTTATTCAGTTACAGAAAGTACCCTGGCAGCAGCATCTTAAACACTGTCTGGGATATTAAGCATAAAATGGAAAATTAGGTTCCATCACTGTCAAATAACAAAAGAATAATCCAAGACCATGACTTCCCAAAAGATCCTCTATTCTACAACTGATGGTCTCAACATTAAAATCCCTACTTTGTGTTAAGGCATTATTTTCAGGTTGCCCATATTAAAATGCACGTCTCCTAAGAACAGTAAAGAATGTTAACCTATTGAATAGTTAGTTAATCAAACTGTGGCACATCAATACTCTGGTACTCAGTGGTACTTTTATCATTGGTGGCAATCTAAATCCATCTTTGGCCCTGCGATACTGGAGGGCCTCTGTCCTTTCCATTGATGCAGTAAAGAATTACAGATCAGAAAATTTTAAGAAAAGTAAGATTTATTGAAGTACGTTTCAAGAGAGAAACAGGCTATATCAGAGAGGGCTGTAGCCTTGTAGAGGTGGAGAGATCTGTCTTATATCTGGGCCCTGATTGGAAGTTACAAGTGTGGTGCTAGCTGATTGATGTGTGAGGTCATTTTGATTGACAATTGGCTGTTATATAACCTATTGTCAACTGCCCGTGCACCTTCTCAGGAGTCTGTTATAATTAGATTCATGAACTTCTGGACACATATATGATATTATAATGATGGTATAATGAGGCTGAGGTGAAAAAAAGGTCAGAGTACCCTTACAGCACAAGTTTATGGCTGCCCTAAGCTGGTTGCTGTGCTATGATCATTTATTTTCTTGTACTCCAGGATGTAGCAAGATTGTTATTTGAAAAAATGAGTTTTCTCTAGGAAGTCCTAGGCATAGCCTTTTGGGCTGGGCCATCAGTGTTGGCATTTCTACGGTAACAGAGCTGGGCCTTGGCTCCCGTTGCTCATGGCTACCTAACTACCTAACAGTGCTAACACAGTGCTACTCAGCAGTCAAAAGGAATGAAGTATTGGTTCACAAGTCTTGGCTAAATTTCTAGAGAATTATACTGTGTAGGGATAAAAAACAATCTCAAAGGTGGCATGCTATATGATTGTGTTTACATATTTTTGAAATGACAAAATTATAGAAATCTAAATATTGTGCTACAGTTTTTTATAATCTTTGAGATTTGCCTTAATTCTCCTCTCCCCTACTGTACGATAGGTTTGCAAGGTAATATAATATATTGGGGAAATTGGAGTAAAATGTATACAAGATTTTTCTATATTATTCCTTACAACTACATGTAAATTTACAATTATCTCAAAACAAACATTTAATTTTTAAAATATTGATCAGTTGACATGATTTTGCAGGTTGGATACACCAGTTCTTACCCAAAATCAAGGTTGTGGTACAGAAATAAGATAAATGAATCAAGTTGAGAGACCATAAAGTCTAGCAAAATAGGCTTCAGAATTAGAAAACCTTCATTCCATTCCAGAGATCTGAGACTAATATGTGTTATTAAATTATATGACCTCTTCAGTCTTCAGTTTTCTTATCTTTACAATGGAGCTAGTAATACCTGCTTTGCAGGGTTGTTGTGAGATATAAATTAAATAACTAGTGTCTGGCACCTTGTTTGGCATGCAATAAATTGTTAACATGTGACCAATAAAAAAAGTGAAATATTGGAGCTTCCCCCCCAAAAAACAGAATTGTGGGATATATTGGGAGGGGTCCTGGAAGCTCTAGGCAACTTGTAGCAAAGATGCCAGAGCACTGTGGGAACCAAATCATTTGCAACATCCACCTCTTTGTTCTCCCTGGAATTCTTCCTCCAAATATTTTCTTGGCCAGTTTCTTCATTTTATCCAGGTCTCTGTTTAAATGTCAGCCTATCAAGAGACTTAACCTGACTATTCTATATAAAATAATTTCATTATTGTCTATGCCTGACTTTATCACCACCTTAAAGGTATTTGTTTATTTGATATCATCTATCTTATCCATCCATAAGTCTCTCTCCCTCTTCCTCCTCACCCCTCTTTCTTCTGTGCCCCAACCAGAATGTAAACTTCATAAGACCATAAACATGGACTATTTAATGTTATCTTCCCAGGACCTAGAACATCACTACCATGTACTTAATAAATGTTCTTTGATTAGTGAATAATTTTTTGCTTATTAAAGCCTAAATAATATTCTAGGTAGTCATTTTTCCAAGTATGTGACAAGGTATAAAAAGAGGAAAAGATTATAGTCACTGCCTTCTAGAACAAAATAATTCCACATTCATCTCCTAGCCTCTTTTTTCTACACACCCTTTCATCCAACATAGTATCTACTATGTGAAAGGGCACTCAGGACATGAAGTGCCTTCATAAACATTTTGTGGTTAAAGTTGTCTCTTCTGAGATTGATTTTGGTCCTCAGAAGAATCCAGGATGCCACTCTGGTTCTTAATGAAAGTAAATGGACAAGCCAAACACTGAAACATTATAAAGCAGACCCTATTTCTCTTTGATACTACAATACTTCCCCCATCAAGATACCTTTCATCCTTCACCACTACAACATGATCACCAAACTATTTGTTGGCTATCTACACCAGTGCAACATCTCATCCAGTTGAACATTCATGGGAGTCACCAACACCCAGAACTTTTCTAAATTCTATGTCTCCATGCACTTTAGCGTCCTTCAAATTATAAAAAGGAGGTCACATAATTCCCTTTTTCACATAAAGCATTCTGACCAAAGGTATTAAGTAATTCAGAATACTCTAAAACAAGAATGTATGAAATTACAATACCAACTTTTGATTAACTTTCTTTCTGATGATTTCAACAACCATCACATTTCTCTAATAGGAGATAGTAATTTTTAATGCCTTTCACTTTCACTTTTACACTACAGTCCATTTTACAGAAGTCTAAGTTTCAAATAAAACTTTCGACTCCAGTGAAAACATTATATTATCATCTTCGGAAAATCATGTATGATACCATTTCAAATAGCAAAGAATTAGAGACGTAACATAAGGTTGTAAGTTATCTATGGAAGTAATTCTCTATGCAATTATCCTGCCAATACAAATTTTCAGTGATAGCTAAAGTTCTTAATAAGACCAGGCAGCTTCCCCTAAAACAAAATCTTAAACTAGTTGAATTGGGAAACAAATATAGACATGTTATAGGGGAGACGGCTGTGCTCTGACATTTATTTTTAAACATTTCTAAAATCACAAAAGCTCTCATACAAATTTACTAAGAATGGGGTTTGGGGAGTTGGTAAGTTTTTGTTGTGCATTGCAGATTGAAATTTGGCATGCTGAGAAAACAAGAAATATTAAGGTGAGTAATAGCAGGGGAAAAAGCTATCGGGCTATGCTCTGATTTTAAAATTTATTTCTTTTAAAACTGTACTGTCGAAAGCATTAAAAATAGGGTAAATCAAAAGCCCAAAAGGGAATACTAGAGTTTTTGATATCTGAGTTGTTTTACAAAAATATTATATCCCAACAGATTAAGCTATAGATGTTCTACAAGTTACTTGTTGCATAAAGCATCACAAACCACCAAAACAAAAGGGAAGTAGGAGAATTACCCAGGGTTAACTTTTGGGAGACTTAGAAGATGAGATTGAATCTGAACAGTTCCTTTATATAGCCCTGAGTGAATTAAGTGCTTGATTTATAAAAGTTGCCGTGATGCTGCTTTTCCTTTAGTTTACTTAAATATGCCTATCATCCCCTAATAATGCAGCTTATACTTAGTGTTTATGGATATTCCACTAGAAACTAAGTGTACTCTATAGCATTACTGCTTACGTCTAAAAGAATCTTTAAAATTTTATTGCGATTCATTTATTCCATCTATTCAATAAATATTTGCTGGGTGTTATATTAGATTCCAATCAGCTCTGCTACTTAGTAGCTACATAACGATGAACTCAAGTTACTTCTCTGTGCTTCAAATTCCCCATCTGTAAAATGGGAGTAGTAATGTTATCTACTTCTCAAAATTGTCTAAGAATTAAATGAGTTAATATAGCTAAAGCACTTAGAACAGTTACTGGCACATAGTAGAACCTAGTAAGCTTTAGTTCTTTTTTGCCAGACCCTGTACTGTCGATAATATTAGCAATCAAAGGAGAAAGATTTTTGATCACTTGAAGTTTTCAATCATTAACTGAATACATATTTAATTACCAAATGAAATAATGGGCTGTGAAAGGCGGGGAGGGGAAATAGGATTCTATAAAAGTGTATAACAAAGGATCTCCACTTGTAAATGGAGTCAGTCCCATCTGCTATCTGGCTTTGCTCATTTGAGCACCTGAGGAAGTTATTGCTTCAGGTTTGGCAGTTGACTGGGGTTAAGATGAGATTTAGAGCTAGAAATATAGGCTCTGGTTTCAATCTCAATGATGAGCCATGTGCACAACTTTTCAGGTATTTGCTCAGATAAAAATGTAGTTTTTCCCATTTGACACTATCCATTTTGTATATATTTTCTATCCTCTCCAAGGAGAGGTGATTATGCTTGCTTGAGATTCATGCCTTCTTGGATTAGCTTTTAGGATATATACATTAAGTGAAGAAAAAAAAAGCTTTTACAAAACAATTTGAACTACAACCACATGTGTCTACATGGCATTAACTATTAGGACTAAGAACTAGGACCATCTGAGCCAACATGACTAAGTTATTTGCCCAGGAAAGTTAGGGCAATAAACCAATTAAAAAAAAAACTTTACCACTTGGATATCCCTGAAAATTTCTGAAACAATACTCTGCTCACTGGGGCAGACAGCTCACTTATCAAACAACAGTCTCACTTCAAGATCTGCACCATGCTCCGTCTATCAATTCAAGTTTTTATGTCATGAAATCTTCTCAACCCATTCCCATTTTGCAAGGTCCATCTTAAATCACTCAGCTCACCTTTATAAAACTGACTTAAAAAGTATTTATCCCAAACAGTCAGGTAGTGTCTACAACCTATCATTTGATTAACAGTTTCCCCCCCCCTTTGGTTTGCTTGGCATCCTTAAATGTAGAATTGATTAGAATAAGAATGCTTCAGTCAAAAGTCCTAGAAAAACTAGTCAAAGTTATCAAGCCTGTTAAAATATCCAATATTTCAAATTATAAAAATAGAAACCCCAATTATTACAAGTATGCTATGTTCTGTTAATTTGATAGGGAAATAAAATAAAACAAACCTCTTTCCCACTGACAAGTATCTATAACCCTGCATTGTATTTCTGCATAATGTTGCATCCTTCTAGAATCGTCATTTTAAAATAAACTTATCTTTTACCACAAGAACTGTAAATGCTGAACATTTTCATTTATAAATCTGTAAATTAGGTAAAGTTTGCTTAGTTAGGATGTGGTCATTATATACATAAAAAGGAAGTAGTCTTTAACACATCCACAAATACGTCTGATCACCTAGTGCATTATAGTCAGCCTTCCAATAGGGAGAATCATTATTGTAGTGTAGCAGAAGAAAGAAAAGGAGCTTAGGAATGAGGTTTTTATGAAAAGTCACTTCTGGATTGCTCTTTATTCACATAAATATATTATATTCGAATAAGGATCAAATTGTTCCAATCTTCTCATCTGTAATTCACTGATTTGTTAATCAAGCTGCCAGGTTGAGATCACACCTAAGAGTATGATATGGATGATGAGGTTTATTCTCAACCCAGTGACAACCAGATTGATACAATCCATTTAAACAACTGGCAGACTATGAAAATCTAGTTTAAGAAGAGGTAAATATAAAAATTTCATTTAGTTCAAAACTTTCCAACTGTCTATATAAAGTGCCAAAAAATGGATAAATAATAGCAATAGAAATACATGCTGTGTTCGTAAGCATATTAAAACTCAATATTAAAGTATCTGATTCTAATCATTATAAATACTAAATAACAAAAATATAATATCATTTACCCAGGCTGAAAATTCTAAATACCCTTCTCTAATTTTCCCATTTTGAGCCACTGCCAAGTCTTTATCAAGGTGAGACTTTCTTACAACGAGTTCTAATAAATGTAGCTTTGCTATATTAACAGGTTGTTTGGGTATTCAACAACAGTACATATGTTATGATTTCACCTATGAATAGTATTAAATATCAGGAAGTATAAATAAGGATTGTTTTAGGAGATGATGTAATAGATGAGATGGTTTTCTTTTTTACTGTGATCTATATTTTTAAATTTCCACATGTTCCTGGTCCATATTCTTACTTTTAAAAGAAAAAGTTTATTTTAATATTTTAAGAGACTACACAAATTAATCTTAATTGATTATTTTAGTCTTAGGAAAGCCATTGTCATTGATATTTAACCCAACAAATTACTGAAACAACATCCTTGGCTAATATTTGTGGAGACAAGTTAGCTCTTAGTTTTGGGAATGGGGTCTGTTATTATAACACAAGGGTTTCTCTGACATTCTGAAAATTAAATGACATGAAGATCTCCAGTCTCCATTTCTTCCTTTCAAAATTGAAATGACCGATATAAACTAACAGTGGCAATATAGTTTTACCCAAACTAACTGTATGCAGAGGTAAGTAAAAAATAGAAAACAATGCCCAAATTGAGTTGCTACTATACCAACGATTTACAATCATGTCTATTTAAACGATGACCCAAAGTAATACATGGCCCAAAGAAAGTATCTATTATATGCTGACAGTTACCCTTAAGTTTAGATGCTCACTCCCAGGTTTGGGTTAGTTAAGATTTTTGTTTTCTTTCATTTAGTTTTGTACTGGAGTGGAGTGGAGTGGGTTTGTTTTTGTTTTTTTTTTTTTTAATTATTTTGCACACACATAATTTATATTCAAGTTTATCAATTTTTTTTTTACATTTTAACCAAGTTAATGAAATTTAATGTTTTACAAAGATTTGCTTAACCCAATTCATCAAGATTTAAGCTCACTAGGACATTTTCCCCAATTGGTCTAATGAGGAAATTGGTACTTCTGAGCTTCTTGTCGAGGTAGAATAAAAGCAAAGAGGTCAAATTCTAAATATGATGTTTTAGAGGCCATTCGATTCTATGTAAGACACTTCAATATTCCTTCAATATATCCAAATCCCTTCAAAGACTTTCAGAATTTTGACTCTTCAGGATGGAGACATCCACAAATGTCCAAGCACATGAGAGAGGCTGGCATCAGGACTTCAAAGAAGTCTGTCCACATGCCCTTTAGGTTCTCATTTACAATACATGAATTGACTTAGGTAATATAAGTTGTATATTTAGGCAGAAAGATATTGAGTTCTTGGGGTAAATTTTAAATTAGTTAAATATAATCATAATGCTAAATATGATTAAAATGTTATTAAAAATTTACCAAAGAGCAAAATCAACCCTTATCCAATAAAACCAAAGTTCTAAAGATAATGCAAATATTTATTAAGAATTTCTACAATATTAATTATTTCTGACCCAGTAATTCTATTTCTAAGGGTCATACATGAAGAAAATGATTTAAAATACTTTTAAGATATATTTACAAATTATTTTTTTAAATACACAACTTTTAAACTGAAAAATTTCAAACTATTAACTAGGAGTAGTTATCTCCAAAGGGTGATTATTTTTTCTTAATGGTTTTCTTCTAGTTTCCAAGTTCTCTTCCCTGAGCATGTATCAATTTTATAATCAGAAGATATAAATTGGGGTGTGGAGTATTTTAAGAAAGAAAATAAAATCAAACATTCAAGGCCTTCAGTTCAATTCTCCCCCACTCTCTTATCTGCTTCTTAATCAGTAAATCTCATTGGCACTTTAATATTGTTAAGTACAAATGCATAAACAGAATCTCCAGACTTGTGGTTCAAAAAATTATAAATCCAAGAATTTCCTGTTCACAGGGAAAAAATGATGCAGAAAAAAATAGTTATATGCAGGTCCGTATCATACCAAAATGTAGGGTACTTTTTCATAACTCATGTAAGCTATGCTGAATATGTTCAGCTTATGTATTTCAGGCTTATGTATTTTAGTTACATAAGTCCACTTTTATTTTTTAAGAAATGTATAAAAATGCAATAATTCTACTTTTAACAAGGCAATACTCTGAACTCAATAAAGGCTTTATTATCCCACTTAGTGCATTATTCTTGAGATCAAGTTCATTATTATCTTTTCTAAGACAACTATCTTGTTTGATACTTTCCATTTAAAAATTTCTGTTTTAATATCAAAGGAAATATTAAGATACATATATCTCTGAAGATCTAAGACTCCAAATGCTTTGGGCCTTTAGAAGTGTAACTATAAAGAAATCACAAAGGACTACAAAGCAGGATGAAATATTAGCCATGGCCCTTGTATAGAATATATCCAAAGGAGGGTATTTGGCTTGAGGGGCTCAATGATTTATTACTGTTCAACTAACCTCCAAAGAAAATATTGCAATGTCCCTGGAATAGACTTTAAACATCTCTAGGTGTCAACCACAAGAGAGATAGAGAAACTGGCTTAGCATATAGCTGAGTCTATCACTGTCAATAATACTATAAAAGCATAATATAAAATATTTCCAAGTCCCCTCTGGCTAGTAAGAGAGATCAGTATCTAAGCTCATAAGTTCATAAGGTCTTGATTTACTGCCACCATTTTCAACATATTGGCTCACTTGCTCATAATAAAGTTGAAATCATGATACTCCTTTTATATTTAGAAATAATCATTCTACTTTCATGCTTCCTGGTTTAAGAATAAAAAAATAGCCAGGAAACATGGTGTTGAGTAGGAACACGGCTTTATGGTAGGAATACAAATTTAGAGAATGTGGCAGTGATAAATTGCTGATACACCAAACTCTGCTACTAACAGAACAGTAACTGCTTTTATACCAGTTATTATCTTAGTAATGAAAATCCCAACCACTCAGCCATGAAAAATAAGGAAATCCTGCCATTTGCGACAACATGGATGGACCTTGAGGGCATTATACTAAGAGAAATAAATCAGACAGAGAAAGACAAATACTGCACGATATCACTTAAATGTGAAATCTAAAAAAGCCAAAATCATAGAAACAGAGAGTAAAATGGTTACTAGGGACCAAGGGTGGGAGAAATAGGATGATGTTGATCAGAGTACAAATTTCCATTTTTAAAATAAATAAGTTCCAGGGATCTAATGTACAGGATGATGATTATAGTTAATAACTGCACTATGTATTTGAAAGTTGCTAAGAAAGTAGATCTTAAATATTCTCACCACAAAAAAAGAAGTGGGAATTATGAGATGTGATGGAGGTGTTAGTTAACTCTATGGTGGTAATCATTTTGGAATATATAAGTATATCAAATCAACACATCGTACACCTGAAACTTATACAATGTTATATGTCAGTTACATTTCAATAAAGCTGGAAACCCCAGCCACTGATGACTATTACTGAATAATTGCTTCTTTAGGAATGTATGACTTACTGTCACTGATAAGACTTAATTAACCCTTGCTTTCCATTTCTTTATTGGTACCTGTGTTTAATTTTTTACATTATGCTAATAATTAACATCTTCTAGATTCATTGAGGAAAGAAGCTAATCAAAAAGATATAAGGGATTGATTTTGATTTCTCTGTGATAAATCTGTTAAAGTGCATATGACCAAGACAACTGTATTTCAGTATTATTAGGTAATCTTCATTCAGCCACATCTATTCATCACATATTTATGAAACATCTATTATCTATTTTTGTTCTTGGAATGCAAGGATAAAAAAGAAGAAGGAGGTTCTGAGTTTAGATCACCCAGCAGTAAGGCATAATTTGGGGCTATACCTTAAAATTGTAAGATTGTTATTATAATTTAAAAACAACTATTCATATTTTATAATAATTCCATTAAACCAATTAAGATATTTTTTAATTCTGAAGATGAAAAATATTTTGCCTTCAATCAGTACTAAAAAAAATGCTATTTCAACTCATTATATGTTAAATTAAAAAGAAGAGAATTAAAATCAATCAATCGATTTTTTTATTTGCTCTTAATTTGATGAAAAAATTTTCTCCTGCTAGGTAGCCATAAAAATAGCATAAGTAATATCGTTATGAGTAAAAACTGCCCTCAAAAAGTTGTGACTTTCCACCACTTCATAGAAAATATTGTCTACAAACTAATGACTTAAACCATGGGCTATAGAAGTAATTATTCCCAAATTGACACCTTCATTTCTATCCCCAAAATAGAAAAACCATTGCTAAAACCATAAGAATGAGAACAAACATTAATTTGCAAAAAGCTGTTTATTACATTCTCAGCTGGAAAGCTAATAACTTTGGAAAAACTTTCCCACTCTCATCAACTCAATGATAGAGTCTACATCTTCATTTAAGAGAAACTAAGTCTTGAGGAAAGAGATTAATCTATAAATCCCTGCCATTCAGTATCAAGGGCAAATTAGGTAAACTGCTTGCTTCTTGTTTCATCATTTTAATAATTCATAAGATTCTCTTGCAAAGGTTGGATCAGTTAAATCTCTGAGAGTGAAGTGTCTTTACAGTTGAATATTTGTGAGGTAGATTAAATAACTGACTTGACATTTCATGAACTAAATTATAGCCAATCCAAATAGATTGAAACATCATTCAACTACCAAATTCAGTCCTGACCAAAACTGAGAAAAGAGGTGTTGACTTTGCCTTTGGGGTTTTCTCATGCCCTTGTCTTTGCCCTTCACTCATCTGTCTACTTCTGTTCACTCCAACTGCAGGATGACAGGGCCACCCTCTGGATGTCAGTGACTGTACTCCAGGGTTAACTCCTATTTCCTCCATTCTATTGAGGGTCCGTATTATTTAAAAAGAAGCTGTTTTAATTAATTCTCACTAAAATGTGACTGACCAATAATTTGGTCTGTGTTTATTCTCCCAGGAGCTCTTGCCTTTTAAGAGCAAATAGTTGTTAATGCTAAGTAATCAGTCTTTTATTGTGGTAATTCAGGAAGTGTAATGTAACAAATCAAAAAAAAAAAAAATGTCCAAGCATCTTGTGTAGGGCAGAAAATATTGGACTGAAAGACTTCTTAGGTAACCCCTCACTCCAACAAGGGGTGGTCTTGTTTAAGGTTAATAAATAAATAGATTTAATCAGTCCCTCTATTTCTTTGGCCAACTATAAATATTTCTGTTTATTTACTTGCCAGTTGTAAAGTACTTCCTTTATTTATTCAATACTCATGTTTGTCAGACACATATTCTGTTTCAGGTACTATCTTGGGCCTAATAGTGCAGTGGTGAAAAAGAACAATGGACCTGCTCTCACGGAGGTTCTGGTGGTTAAAAACCATACAGTATAAAAGTAAAAAAATAATGTAACAAGATAAATTCATATTATAAAAGGTCTAGGAGGAAATAAATAAGATGCTGAGGTAACGTGGGCCTGGGAGAGGCTCCTTGAGAAAAAAAGTGGTCAGGGGAGTTCTCTGAATAGCTAACTTTGACCTAAGACTTAAAGGGTGAGAATGAGCTACCAGGCAACTGCTGGGGAAAGCGCATTTCAGGCAGAGGGAAAGGCATGTACAAAGGGCCTACCACAGAAAGAGACTTGGCCTATGCGGAGAACAGAAGGGAGGCCAGAATATTGGCTGAATGAGGTGACCTGAAGACACAGAGACAAGCAGGAATCTGGATTATCTTCTCTGTGCCAGCAGAAAGTATAGAAAGGAGTAACAATGTGGGAGAGGGAGACCCGATCTGATTTATATTTTTCAAGATCACTCTACTGGTTACCTTTCCAAAAGCCAAGTATTGTTTTCATTTTGTTTTTGACAGTCTTTATACCCCATTTTATTCGAATTTCATATTCATTCTGTTTTCCAAAAAAAGCTAATATATATATATTTATATATAATATTAATATATAATATATATAATAGCTTTTTTTTTGGAAAACAGAATTTTATATATATGATATATACGAAAACAGAATCTTATATATATGATGCTCCAGACTTGAGAGAAGATGAGTACATTTAGCCAAGACCAACTGAAGACATCATGAAAGGTGTGCACTTTCTATAAGGCTGACCAGCTGTGTTTTTAAGAGGCCAGTCCACAGGATAATTCCCATCCTGGCAGTGGGAATTGGAGGAGACCTTGGAGAAGCCCCAGCAAGTCTGTGCCTACAGGAGACTGAAGGGACTCCAGGCCTACAGCAGTGAAGGGGAACTTTTAAGTACTTTGGATATCGCAAATATCATAAAAAATAATTGCACCAGTAGTGCAGGTGAATCCCCGGCTGTTCTGGTACTGGGTCTCTATACACCAACCCCAAGCCACCACTACATTGTCTTCACACTGGGCAAAGGTGATCCCAGAGTGGGTCTCTGTCCTCCCACAGCTTCTCTGTACAAAACCAGTAATAAAACCTGGAGATATCCAGAGATAGATTTGGAGAGTAAAAACAACAATAACAACAACAACAACAACAAGAGACTGTCTGTGGCTTTGAGGGCTTGCAGGGAAGTAGAGAAGAAGCCAACAAGGATGAAAATTAGCAAAAGGTTGTGCTGAAGAAGCCGAGTGGTGTGGCCCTTGGGAAGTGGTTCACTGTGAGACCACCTGAAGTTTTTTTTGCTTCCTTTAATGTTGGTCCTGTTTCTTGCTCTAGACTGTGTTGTTTTGTTGTATTAAAATTGTACTTTATTAACCTCTTTTGAGAGAGTTTAATAAAAATATGAAGAGTAGATGGTTTTGGGGGTGAGAGATTGGGTTTTATGTGACAAGAAAGAAGATCCTTACTTGTCTTGGTATATTACTTTCTGTTTACCATGATTTTTATTCACTTTTATAGTAAATTATACAGAGGTAATTTAGCTGTGGAGTCTTTTAGTGTGTTATGATATTTTCCTAATACTATTTACACTCAAGAAAAAGATGGCACCTATTCTAAAGAGCTTATTTTTTAAATGTTAATTTAATTTGATTCCATAAAAATTTATTTATTAAGCTCACTTTTACATCCTATTCTAACATAAGTAAACATCTTTTTTCTTTTTTTTTTGTCAAATGTTAATTCAGACATATTTTTCATAGAATTTGATTAGCACTTATGCTCCCATTATTCTTATTTATTACTTAAAAATTACCTAAATTTTTTTTATTAAATTTATTGGGTAGCATTAGTTAATAAGATTATATAAATTTCAAATGTACAGTATTATTATACATCATCCACATATTGCATTGTGTGGTCATCACCCAAAGTTTATTCTCCTTCCCTCGCCATATATTTCACCACTTTTACCCTCTTCAACCTCCTCCTGCTCTGATAACCACCATCCTGTGGTCAGTGTCTGTGAGGGTTGTTTTTGTTTATTTGTTCATGTATTTTGTTCATTCATTTATTACTTTCTGTCTTATACCCCACTATGAGTAAAATCATATGATTCCTTTCCTTTTCATCTGACTTATTTGGCTTAGGATGACACTCTCAAGATCCATTCATGTTACTGAAAATGGCAACATCTTTTCTTAGAACTGAGCAGTATTCCATTGTATGTACGTACCACATCTTCTTTATTCAATCATCTATTGAAGGACACGTAGGTTGCTTTCATGTCTTGGCTACCGTGTATAATGCTGCAATGAACATAGGGTACGTATACCTTTACGAATAAATGTTTTCAAATTTTGGGGGTATATACTCAGAAGAGACATTGCTGGGTCATATGGTAACTCTATATTTTGAGGAACCTCCATACTGTTTTCCATAGTGGCTGTACCAATTTGCAGTCCCACCAGCAGTGTATGAAGGTTCCTTTTTCTCCACATCCTATCCAGCATTTGTTATTTCTTGTGTTCTTGATAATAGCAATTCTAACAAGTGTGAAGTGGTATCTCATTGTGATTTTGATTTGCATTTCCCTTATGCTAGTGAAGCTGAGCATCTTTTTCATCCATCAGTTGGCCATTTGTATGTTTTATTAGGAACAGTGATTGTTCAGGTCCTCTGCCCATAATTAATTAAATTGTTTGTTTTTAGTTGTTGAGTTGTATGAGTCCTTTATATATTTTGTATGCTAATATTTCATAGTATTCTTCTACAGTCCTTTGTATTTCTATGATGTCCATTGTAATTTCTCTTCTTTCATTTCTGATTTTGTTTATTTGAGTCTTTTCTTTTTTAGTAAATCTAGCCAGAGGTTTTTAATTTTACTAATCTTTCAAAGAACAAACTCTTTGTTGCCTTAATTTCTTCTATTGTCTTTTTATTCTCTATTTCATTTAATTCTGCTCTAATGTTTACTATTTCCTTCCTTCTACTAGCTTAGCCTTTATTCTTCTTTCTTTAGTTTTTCAGGGTGAAATGTTAGGTTATTCATCTGAGATTTTACTCATTTCTTGAGGTAGGCCTGTAATGATATGAACTTCACTCTAATTACCACTTTTGCAGTATCCCAATACTTTTGTTATGTCATATTTTCGTTCTTATTGTCTCTATATATCTTTTGATCTCTTCCTTTTTCTTCTTCAACCCAGGCATTATTTAGTAGCATGTTTTTAATGTTCACATATTTGTGGTTTTTCCCACTTTCTTTTTGCAATCAACTTCCAATTTCAAAGCATTGTGGTCAGAGAATATGTTGGTATGATTTCAATCTTCTTAAATTTGTTGAGGCTAGTTCTGTGTCCCAATATATGGTCTATCCTTAAGAATGTACCATGTGTGCTAGAGAAGAATGTATATTCTGGTATCCCTAGATGAAAAACTCTATAAATATCAATAATGTCCTTTTGGTCTAATGTGTCATTTAACATTAATATTTCCTTATTGTTCTTTTGTTTAGATGATCTATCTGTAGCTGTTAATGGGGTGCTTCAGTCCCTTACTATAACTGTGTTTTTTGAGTTTCTCCCTTTAGCTCTGTTAGTAGTTGCTTTATATATTTTGATGCTCTCAGGTTGGTGCATAGATATTGATGTGTTATGTCTTCTTGGTATATTGTCCCCTTTATCATTATAAAATCAATCTTTGTCTCTTGTTACTTTTTTATCTTGAAACTAATTTTATCAGATATAAGTATGGCTACACCTGCTTTCCTCTGGATGCCATTTGCTTGGAGTATAATTTTCCACTTACTCACTTTGAGTCTATGTTTGTCATTGCAGCTGAAATGTGTCTCCTAAAGGCAGCATATAGTTGGGTTTTGTTTTTTGACCCAGCTTGCTTCTCTATGACCTTTAATAGGTGAGTTCAGTCCATTTACGTTTAAGCCGATTATTGATATATGAAGATTTCCTGTAGCTATTTTATCTTTTGTTTTCTGGTAGCTCTGTCTCCATTCTTTCTTTTCTCTTGTGTTTCTGTCTGTTATTTTAGTTTGGTGGTCTTCAATGATTCTTTCCTCCATTTACCTTTTTTTATGTTATGTGTTTCAGTTCTAGATTTTGTGTGTGTGTGTTACCATTAGGTTATGCAAAAGAAAGTTTCATTTATAAAAAGTAGTCCTTTTTCTTCTGTTTGCATATTATCTCCATTTACTTGCACAAGTTCAGTCTTTTATCCCCTCCATTTTTAAGTTTTTATGGTCACAAATTATCCCTTTTTATGCTGGGAGTTCATTTCCAAATTGCAGTAGCAATTGTCTTTTTTTTTTTTAATGTTTTACCTCCTGTAGCTTTTATGTTATATTTAAGTGTTTAATACCCTATTCTGAACAGACTTGCAATTTCCTGGTTCTGTCTGTTAGTCATCTTGCTCATAGTTTTGTATCTTTTTGTCTTTTCTTTCAGGCAGAACACCCTTCAGTATTTCCTGTAATGCAGCTCTTGTAGTGGTAGATTCCCTCAGCTTCTGTATGTCTGGAAGTCTTTATTTCTCTTTCACACCTAAACGATAATTTTGCTGGATTTAGTATTCTCGATTGGTGATTTCTCTCTTTCAATAACTTCAATATTTGATTCTACTCTCTCCTAGTTTGTAGAGTTTTGCTGAAAAACCTGATGATAATGTAATGAGGTTTCCTTTATAGGTTACCGTCTTCTTTTTTCTGGGCTACCTTAATAATTTTTTCTTTTTCATTAATTTTCGATAATTTTAATATAATGTGCTTTGGAGAAGACCTTTTCAGATTGAGATAATTAGGTGTCCTGTCAGCTTCTTATATCCAAGAATCCAGTTCTTTCCAAAGGTTTGGGAAGTTTTTATCAATCATTTGTTTAAATAGTCTCTCTGTTCCCTTCTGCCTCTCTTCTTCTGGTATACCCATTATTCTTATTACCCATTATATATTGTTCTTTCTAATGGAATCAGGTCTCATAATTTGTTCTTTCTTTCTTACTTTCTTTCTTTCTTTTTTTCGTTCTTTCTTTCTCTTTTTTTAAGTTTTTTACTCTCAATTCTCTGTCTTCTTCCACCTGAGTCATTTCTAGATGTCTTTCTTCTGTGTCACTAATTCTTTCCTCCATCTGGTCTGCTCTGTTTCCTAAGTTCACTAGTCCATTCTTCATCTATTTATTGAATTCAGCTCCAGAATTTCTGTTTGGTTCTTCTATTATAATTTCAATGTCTTTGGTTAAGTACTCCTTTTGTTAATTGATTTTATTTCTGAGTTCATCGAATTCCCTTTCCAGGTTTTCTTGCATTTCATTGAGCTTTGTTCAGAACTGCAATCTTGAATTCCCTGTCATGTAAATCATATTTCCAAGATTTTAAGTTTATTGTCTGGAGATTTTTCATTTTCTTTCTGAATTCCATTGTTATCTTAGTTATTCATTGTGCTTGATGGATTATTTCTCGCTGGGCTTTTGTGGAAATGAAAGCTGCTTTTTAATAGACTTTTAGTTGATAAGTAGAGTCTTCCATTTTCCAGTAGGTGGTGCTGAAGCTCAGGTGGGGTTTTGTTTTTTTTGTTTTGTTTTGTTTTGTTTTGTTTTGTTTTTCTCTCACCTACATTGCTGAGGCTTCCAGAATTTCTGTTGCCTCACCATGAAAAACCTCTGTATACCCCAGGAGGTGGGCAACCCCTTTATGACCAGTTGCCTCAGTCTCAGGGCACCACTCTGTGGATTGGAAGGGGCAGGTTATAGGTCTCCTGTGTGTTTCTGGTGCCACCTTCCTGTAGCTAGAAGCTGATGAAGGACTGCTCTGAGTTGACCCAGCTGCTACTATTATGCTGCTCCAATGGGTGGGAAATGGGGAGGGGTGGCGAAGAGGGGGAAACCTGTTGGCATGTCTGTAGTTCTGCTTTCCTTTGTGGGTTTAGCAGCAATACTCAGACCACTTTGGCTGAAAAGTTGTGCCTGTTTGTTTGTTCTTCCCCCAGCCATTTTTGTGATCTGCTTGAGAGAGGGTTTTGCTGCCCGGTGGGCCACAGCGGGGTAGGGTAGGCAGATTCTCTGCCTGCAGGATCCTTCATTTGATGCTGGTGGGCTTTGGAGTGCTGCAATTTTTTTTTTTTCAGTTTCTCTACCCATGACCCTGGGCCCAACCTCAATGTGTGCCCGCCACCCAGGTTCAATTGTTGTCTCTGCCCCTCTAGTCTGGTCTAGTCTGAGGTGTTCCCGCCCCCACCCCCTCCCCAGACCTTTCATTGATATCGCATCTGCTGGGGCTGAGGGGTTATGGGACTGGCTTCTGGTTCTGTCCTTCCCTCTCATCCTATCTCCCATTTTTACGCCATACTCCCACCTTCACATGTCTTAATGATCAGATCTCTCAGACGTGTTTGTGCGTTGGGCAGGGAATCTTTTGTTGCTTTATAGCTGTCCAACTTGTAACTTGTAACTTCAAGCGGAAAGACTTGGAGGTCCTCTCAGTGACTGAGACAGGAGGCTTTAAAATTGGACTGCCTGAGTCGAATCGTGCTTCCCGCACCTACACAGCAGTGACTTTTGACAAGTTTCATAACCTCTTTGAACCACCATGTCCTCATTTTTTAATGTACATTTTAAAAATAATAGTACATATAGATTTATACGTATACAAAACAGAGCTCTTGATTCTTCCTCTTGCCCCTTTCTAAAAATGTAGCTCTCGCAGTCTTCACGGTTTCAGTAGGTGTCTCTACCACCCACCCAGTTGCTCAACCAAACTCTACTTCACTACTTTCCCTCATATCTCACAACTAATTTATCAGTCATTTCTATCTTCAAAAAAATAGCATCTCAATCTTACCACTTGTTATAGACTAAATGTTTGTGTCCCCCTAAAATTCATACATCAAAACTTAATCTTCAATACGATGGTATTTGGAGATGAGACCTTTGGGAGTGATTAAGGCATGAAGGTGCAGCCCTCATGAATGAGATTAGTGCACTTATAAAAGAGACTGCAGAGAGCTGCCTCACCCCTGTCACCATGGAAGGACACAGAGAGAAGATAGCCATGTATGAATAAGGAGCAGGTCCTCCCTCTCCAAAAGCAAAATCTGCTGGCACCACAATCTTGGACTTTCTAGCCTCCAGGACTGCTAGGAATAATTTTCTGTTGTTTATAAGCCACACAGTCTATGGCATTCTGTTCGAGCAGCCCCAATGGACTGATACCACTTCTTAATATTTTCACTGCTAAAGCACCATGCATGCCCCTTTTATCAATCCTAGGCTACTGCAACTGCTTTTTAACACTTAATTCTTCCTTCACTCTCAGTGCCTAGACTCTATTCTTCATACAACAGAAAAAAAGTGATCTTTTAAAGGCAAAATACAGATCATATCCGACCTTACTTTTAACTCTCAAATAAAATCCCATTATATACGGAATAAAATTAGTCTCTTCATCATTGTCTGTGAGACCCTAATGACCAAATCCTTATTTACCTCTCTGAGATGATCTCTGGACTTCTTTCTCCCTAGAAACACTCAAAACTCTATATTGTCTCAGCTTTCATATTGGCCACTTTCAACTATCACCCTTTGCCTAGAATGCTCTTCTAATTCTTTCCTAGTCTGCTTTCTTCTCATTATTCAATTCTCCACTCAGATGTCACTTCCACAGACAGTCCTTTCTGATCATTCAGCTAAATTTCGTATCTTTCTCAGTCTCAGCTATTTTTAAACTGTTTGGCCTTGAAAACCTTTTGCACTTTTAATAATTATTATGTGGATTATATCTATTAATATGTAATTTAGAAATTAAACCTGAGACATTTTTAAATTATATGTTTGTTGAGTCATTTTAAAACCATAAAGGTCCAAAGTAATAACTTATCATAAGGAAAATAACTCCAAACAAAAAAACTGGGTAAGCGTAGTGATATTGTTTTACATTTTTAAAGACCTCTTTAATATCTGCTTAATAAAATAAGCTGAAGTCTCATATTTGCTTCTGTATTAAATCTGATATCAAATGTTCCTTTAGTTAGTAGTATCTTAATAAAACCCGGCCTCATACAGAACTATAGCTGGAAAAGGAAGGAATATTCTTTTTTTTTTTTTTCAGATAAGTGTAGATATAATCTGATGCTATACCAAACTCAACAAGTGGAAGTTTCTTAAAGGTTAATTGCAATATTAAATCTGAAATTTTTATGTTACATTAAAATTTCTTGATCTGTCTTACACTTTGAATTTGATACCATAACATCGTACACTGGTCATTTAGAAAATGCTGGTTCACTGAGTTATAACAGATTTAAATGTTGATTGTTATATTTTATTATATAATATCAAAAACACACTTATTACTATCACCATCAACATCATCATAAATGTCTTTAAGTACTGGAAAGTTTTCAATCTCATGGTGGTCAATGAAAATTTTCCAAAATTATAATTTTTTTCTTGAGATCTCAAATTTTATCCTTAACAACAAATACTATCAGTTATTTTCCTTAAAGAGATGGATTCATTTTGCCCATATTTGAGAAAATATCTGCCAAAAAAAAAGCAATCTGAATAGCTATAGTTTTTCTGTCAGTTGTCTTTTAAGAAAAATAAAATTCAAACAGGGCTATTCAGCTCACAATTCAAACAATTGCACAAGTGTTTTCCTCAAGACAACTATCAAATGGCAAATTTCTTAATGAATTTTTATATTTAGTCATATAGAATATTTTAAAAGTATGTATTCACAGGTTAATGTTTTATAAAATTAATAAATGTACTGTTTTATCAGTGAAGTGAAACTGGCAATTTTTTTTGCTGCTAGTACCTGAAAGTGAAAAATACAATGACTTACTTAAAAGTTTGGTGACATTGCCTCAATTTGTGCTAACACACAGCAGGTTTTTAATCATTGCTAATGCAGTACTATCACTGAAAATGTCAGCAGAAGAGTAAAAATGGTAAATTACATCTTAGTGTAATTATGAAAATAATTTTAACCTCACAGACCTCCTAAAGGTTTTCAGAGGTCTCCAAGGATCCACATACTACACTTTTAGAACCATTGTAGTAAACTATAAGGGACTAGAGAGACAGTTTGATGAAGGGAGATGGGGGGAGAATATCTATAAAATTACATGCTTGAGACAATAGGGAAATTTTAATATAGTCTGGATATTATATATTATTATTGAATTGTTAATTTTATTAGATGTGATCAAGGTATTTTGGTTATGTAAGCAATTGTTCTCATTTTCAGGAGATAAATGCTAAAGTATATATGAATAAAGTGTCATAATATCTATAACTTACTTTCAGATGGTATAAAAAAATTGTGTGTGTGTGTGTGTGTTATATGTGTGTCTGGAGAAAGAGAGAGAGAAAGGAAAGAAGGAAGGAAGGAAATGGAGGAGTTTGGGACATGCCACCCCAAAACATGCTGCTTTGGCACAGTGATTAATTTTGAGCTAAAAGCACTTGAAAAATAGGTACCAAAAGAACAGCTGACTTCCCCTTTCCTTCCTGAAAGCAGGAGATGGAAATCCCATGTGACAGATGCCCTCCTTATATCAAGAGGCAAAAAAACAAGAAAATTCTTATCACCAGAGATGGGAAGTTGAGACTGGAATAATCTGTACAAGCAGACTTTGTTAAATAACATTTATCTTCCTTAGTTTCCCATATATTTTAGTTACTTTTCTACATTTGCCACACTTTCTTCAACCTAATGTATAAGCCCTTAGGTCTGATCACTTTTGGGATCTTTTTTCCTACGAGAATTCCCGTAGACATGTAAAATTTTATTCAATATAATTTGTATGCTTTTCTACTGTTAATCTGTTTTATGTCAGTTTAATTCTTAGACCAGTCACAGAACCCAGAAGAGTAAAACAAAGTTTTTCCTTCCCTACAGAAGGAAGGAAGGAAAGGAGGGAGGGAGGGAGGAAGGATCATACAGCAAATGCTAAAATTGTTGAATCTAAGTAGAGGTTTTATAGGTGTTCATTGTACTATTCTTTCAACCTTTCTGGGTCTTTGAAATTTTTCTTAACTAAAAATGGGGAAGACAAATTAAGGCTTGGTTAAGTTTGTAGCATTCATCAGACACTGAAAAGGTTTATATCCCAAAAAAAGCCAGAAAGTATTCACCCTCTACAGAAAAATATATGCTATGCTTGATCATATAGTACATGATTATTGTTGTTGCCATTATTATTTTTTAATATAATACATTTCTGCTCTGTTCAATATGTATGATATATTTCATATTTGAAATATAATTTAAAAATAGCAATACAGTGAGTGGTTACATGTAGAAATCATAAAAGCAAATGGGTCCTTTAAGCTTAGGATAAAATTTTCAGTGACTGCTGCATACATAGATTCAAAAAGTATAGATCAAACAATTTAGATTTTTTTTAAAAAAATCAAAAGAAAAAAAACAAAAAAAACAAAATAAATAAGTTAATAAATAAAATTATGTGTGCAGAAAAACTATCATCAATGACTCAAAGGACCTCCAGAAACAACAAGGATACTGATATCAAAGTTGCATGAAGAGTCTGAATAGAAGAGTTTTATAAAATTAGAGGAAAAAACATTTTTAAAGAAGTTATTTCAAATGCATGTGTAACTAAATTGATATTTTTAAAAATAGACTTTGGAATATTTCATCTGTATTCCTAGCAGTTTATATACCCACATTTCTATTTGAGGTTGGCAGGATTTATATTATATATAGAAAGGCTTTATCAACTAACTTTTGGGATCCCACCAATATAATCTAGTTAGTATGGGGGGAAAAAAAGCATAGTTTAAACAAATCAGGGTAAATATGTATGATAGACTGTTATGTAGCCATTAGAATCTATGGAGAAATTCATATTTGTTGATATAAACACCCATATATTGATAAGTGGAAAAAGCAGTACCTTGTACCATGTATGATAGAGGATTATTCATATAAATTTATTATATACATAAATATATAAATAGATTTCTGGGAGGGTACATAAATGTTAACAGTAGTTACCTCCTTGTAATAAATATTAAGTGACTTACATTTCTTGTCGTATTTTTCTGTATTATAATTTTTTAAATAACCCTGCATCATTTTACAAAACTGATATTTTTTTAAAGAGAAAAGAAAATTGCATATCTTTCAGATATTTAGGTTCTTACATAAATAAAAATTCTCAATGACAGAGGAGCATTTGCTTCATGGTAAATATCACTGACCTTAATTTTTGTGACCTTTATATTTGTTTGCAACATCAAAGAGAAGAGAGAAAAAATAAAATCTCCTATGTCCTAACAGTCCACTGAAGAATCTTTAAATGCATGAGATTTTGGTCCAGTGAAGCTCCACATGAATCTGCTGCATTACTTCAAACTGCTCTTAATATAGCTATACTCTGTGCTCACTCCCTGATTTATTTGGCAAATACCAATTGACTTCCTACTATATTAGACATTGTGACACTTTCAACCGTGCATATACCATGATTGCTGCTATGATGCCGTGTTCTCAAATAATCACAATTCAAGGCAGGAAAGGATAGTGTCCTATGAGGGAATTAACATGCTGTAGAAGTTCCAAAGAGAAGATCATTTCCAATCACGCTGAGCAGAGGCATTTGAAGGAGGTAGTGGTATCTGAGCCAGACTGAGAAGGATTAGAATTATTCTAGGACACTCCTGATGCATGCACAAAGAAAAGATTTCCCAGCAGAGAAGGAATGAAATGCAGTTCACGTATTCAGCTGTATAAGAAATATACCCTTATTTTCTAGAATTTTTTATTTCAAGCCCTTGCACCATCGGACTAACAGAAAACTCTTAAAGTTAGTACTACCCTTCTTCCAAATTTGCATGAGTGTTGTAGGTGTGCTGGTTAAACTTGAGTGGTCAGTCCACATAAGTGGGTTGCCTCTGTAACAGCCGTTATATCTGATGACATAGCCCCTTCAGTTTTTATGTCTCTCTGCCATTTCTATTCCACAATTGTGAAGATAAATCTTTATAATGCTGTCTGCATAAATGTAACAGGCAGATACTTCCTCTCTAGACTCTTGAAGCTGCTCTAATGGCATCAGCAGCCAGCAGACCCCAGGTCCCTTTTTCCTAGATCCCACAGGCCTCTGCCCCTTTCCCTTCTTCCTAACCTGAGGGAAGTTCTTTCTAGTCTCTTTGACTCGGTTAAAGCCTTGCTCTCTCCCCAGCTTCTGGTGAAGCACTTGTTCTATTCCCATAAATCCTCTTCACAAAAATATATTAGGATTTTGAAACAAAGTTCAGAGACATTTACAACACGTCTATTTCTTGTCCAGCTACATGTCTCCTCCGAGGCAATGGGCCCCAAATCGACTGCTTGCTTGAATAGGGAGATGAGAAAGGGAAAAATACTGTGAGAAAAAACATGGGAGAACTTTCAAATATAATGCAAGCCATAATAGTTCTAAAAGCTTTCAGTTAAGTCCATGCCCTCAAGTAAAAATAAAGGCTCAGCTATATATCAAGAAAACCTTCCCCTGAGGGATTAAACTGACAGATTCTCTTTTTCTACTGTGAAGATATCACAGGCAAGGAAAGGACTCATCTATCTGAAAGCACACAAAAAAGCAACTTGCTCACACATCAGTCTTGACTTCAAGTTATGTTCTTATTGTTACAGTTATGGGGGAAGTGAGCCCAATAAATCATTAAGTCACATTCTCTAGGAAGGTTCAGAATAAAAGTCATAAGAGCATGAGCTATATCAGTATTAAATTACCTACTTAAGGTATCACCAGGAGGTCCTAGAACTAGTTAGTATCCCCAACTGTGGCCACAAAGCAAATTCAGCAACAGGAAAGAGAGACCCATTGTTGAGAAAAAGCTTTATGTAGAGAATGCACCGTTAGCACCACCTAGTGGTAGAGTTGAATAAATCCTGAAGTTTGGGTCTCCTGTTGGTGAAATATGAGCGATGAGGGGACCAGGGAAAAGCACAGGTCCATCTCCACATGGTCCAACCAGGGAAACAGAAAGCTGGGCAGCTGGCAGCCTGAAAATAGCACCAAATCTGATTTTCATAATGTTCAAGCATTAGAACCTACCTCACCATAATTTCCTCTTCTGTTTTTTAACTTCGTACAATTTATATTCTTCAATGTCATTTCATTCCTGAAATTACTAAAATTACTCTGTGTCCACTTCAGTGTCCAGATTTACCAATCAGAATCTCCTTATCAACACTAATATCACAGATAAAGAAGGTATCAACTGGGTAAATATATGTTCACAGATCCCTGTTGCAAAATATTAATCTGAGACCTCTGAAATGCCCCATTACTTGCTACAAGAATTTGAAGAACTACAGACAATCATGGTAGAATTTTGTAGCTGGAAAAACACTTATCATTTTACTGATGAGAAAACTGAAACCTGAAAAAATTTTTATATGCCCAGTTTGACATACCCAATTAATGATACAGTTCAAGCCAGTTAGGTACCACGGTACCTCACTCCCCTCTGGAACACTTTCTGCATTGAAACCAGCTTGGCCTAGTGGAGTGAGAACAGGTTCAAAGAAATTTGCTGTGAGGCTTGGCCCAGGTCCTAAATGTAAGTTTGGAGGATGGGATAACATTTAATTTGCAATCAACAAAGCTTGCCTCCTAATGAAGTTTTCATCATTAGGCAATGTTTCACACTGCTTTTCAGCCCTGCAGTTATTGGACCATGTACCACTAAATTGTATTTGATGTTGTTTTGTTAGTTTATATAGTGTTCAGCACCCAAGCATGTTCCCGCTTGTATCTCCCTTCTTATCCTGTTCCTGGCACATCCTGGATGGGAGTATACTGTTAGCTTGTTGTCAGGAGCTTATGATTATCATCTTAGGTGTATTTTTCCATAATTCATACTTCTTGCTTCAGAGAAAAAAAAATTCTGCAAATGTAATTATTGATTTTCATCTTGCAGAGGACATAATTACAGATTATCTCCTAAATGAAGAAAGCATCAAAAGAAGAACAGTATTTTGCTAATATCATTATACTGTATACACAACGCTAAGGCAAAATCTCATATCTTAATAATATTTATTTTCTGATATCTATTGTTCACCCTCCTCTAAAAGTCTTCATACCAAAAGAAAATAATATTTTACATATTTTTAATCAACATTTCATAAACGTAGGTGGCTTTCTAATGTTTGAAAACAAAGTTGATTTTATTATATTTTAATTAAAAATAATAAAAGAAATATTTTAAAGCTAGTTGTCCTTTTGCTCTTGCTTATAATTTTTTTTTTCAGTTTCTAATTGTTCTTTTTCTGAGCTAACTAACGCTTAGCTTTATCGTTTGCCTCAGGTAAAGCTCATTTGAAATTCTACTTATTTTCTGTTTCTAATCACACATTCAGAAAAACAAATGTAGTTCAAAAGAAAAATATTGAATCCAATATTCCAATCACTGAAACCTCCTAAAAAATAAATGCTTTCCTATGCTCTCTGTAACCATGAGTACAGGGCCTTTTACACCAGGGTAAGGGTGAAAATTTACAAGTCATGATCCTGACAGCCCTGAAGCTAATGAGGGCAAGAATTCATGCTGATGTAAGCCAGTCAGCATGGTACTTTCCTATAGCCAAGAGTCATTATTAAATCTCAGTTGTTATAGCTGGAGACTTAATAGCCTCACCCCAAGCCATTTTTATTTATTTTCCTGAATTTTGTTAGAATTTTCTCTGCTGTGAAGAGAAATTGCCAATTAGCCAAATGCGACTTAAGCCTTCCTCTACTGGTCTAGTGAATAGGGTTTCCTGGCTATGTGCCCCTCATCCCTCAAGTGTTTCTGGGCACAATTTCTTTCACCCAAGGACACTCAGCATCACCTCTCTATAGCCCCACATGAAGAAATGATGATGATAGACTGAATCATTAATTTGTAACTCTTCTATAATTGAGGCCACATTGAAGAATGAGAAAATATTTGGCTAAAAAAAAATAAATCAGATTTCTAAGTACCCTGGTCTTTCCAGTACATACTATGTGTTCTCAATTTAAGCTAAATAAATGCCATTTCATGAAGCTCATACAGAGTCTATAGCAGCTTTAAAAGCATTGTTGGCCTCTTTGCCTCACCACCCCCACCCTCGCCCTCACCACCACCACGTAAAATTCCGAGAGATTCAGGCTCTTATGAAAAAAACATTTCACATGATGAAATTTACTAAATTCCAATTCCTGTTAAGTTTCCACGTGGACAAAAATAACTACCGGAAGGATCACAAATTTAGAAGTCAACAGTTAGGAATTTCTTAGAAACAGGGAAGATCATGAAAGAAATTGAAAACGTTCTCTGTCTCCATGGTAAAATGAGTAGTTTCTGAATCAGTTGGTGGAAGCAGAGGAAGCTGGGCATCAAATTTCCTGTGTATTTGATTCACCCATGCAGTCAAAACATTGAGTACAGCAGATAACAAGAAGTAAGAGAAGGGACACATATGGTTCCAAATGAAGAATGCTAACTTCTGTTTTCTGGTATAAAGGAAATTGCAAGATATCTTTTCGGCACAGTATAGAAGCCAGTTTGAATACAAAGTAGAAATGTTCAAAAGAAATGCTTTAGGCTATATCTAGAAAATTCTTCATAGGTAGCATATGTTTGTAGTTAATGTAATCTATCCAAACAGGAGAGCCCTGTTTCATCAGACAAGTGTCTGTTCTCATGACCCAGCCACTAAGCTAGCAGGGAACATCTTTGTTAAAAGAGGAGGAGAAAGCTTTATGCCTGCTCAGAAAAGATATTTTCCTCTGGACAGAAAGGAAAAGAACATGAGAAGGAGAAAGTGTCCTTACTAAGTCAGTCACCTCTGACTCGCTATCTCCGCAGATGAATTTCTTCCCTTCTTTGCCTCTCTTTGTTTCTCACGTCCCTCTGCATTTCTTCACTTGTCATCTCTTTGAACTTTTGATGAATTTGCATGTGTCTCAGTAGTGATTTGGCTGCACCGTGATTAAGGACATACTGAAATATTTACTATAGCCTCTTCTGATAAAGAAAACATTGGGGAAGTAAGTCACACATCTCAATGAGGGACATTTTATCATAACAGCCAATGCAGAGTTGTAAATCTAGACCTGCAGAGAGAATCCAATTGCCTTATCACATCTGAAGCATCCCCATTTCTTAAATATATTCGAGAGATACAGCCAAGTAATAATTCATTGATTTGTCAGCTAATCAGTTTCAGTTATAGATCAAGTATTTATTAAGCTGGGCTTTGTATTAGGCATAGGATAAAACAGAAGAAAAGGCAGATGTGGGCCTAACTCTTAGAACTTAAGAGTCTAGGGCAAGTGCGCTCTGCAGCTACTACAGAGGCCTCTCTTCACAGGCTTCTATTAAAACACAGGCCACTCAGGCTGTGCCTAGTAGAGAAGATGAGTAAGGGCTGAAATCCACCTTGTAATCTGCACCCAAAACCCTGCACAGAGGGGACACCTTTTAAAAAGTCGCACAAATGCCGCACCAGGAGCCACAGCCCTACATTAAAGTGCAGTTTCCCCTTCCATAGAAGTTATGCACCTTCCATGCCCTGGGGTTACCCAGGCGGCAGAGCCACACTTACTTGTTAGACCTTGGCCCTGGCCCTATAGACTAGAGCTAAGGTGAATTAATGTAGACAGAGTATTCAATTTACAGAAGAATGCAAAAATTTATATGTTAAGTAGGACAGTAATGGTGCAGCCAGTCTCAGATTTCTTAGAGGTTGACCTAAGCCGCTGTGTCTTAGTTGTCATTTTATTTTAAAGTCTCATTCCAGCTTTTCTCTCTGAGCTAATAAGCCCTCTGAAATCCAGAGTTCTTTGTCCAGAATGCATTCACTTTATTATGTATTTTCTCTCCTAATTAGGGCAAGAACCTTTCTCCAACTGACTTACAACCTCCCTAGACTTGTAATTAGTAAATATGCAAAAAAGCAAAACATGAACAATGGCTATAAAAGAAGCCAAGTTTGAGTGAATGATTAGTACATAAAGATAGGGACTTTACAGACTTTCACACAGTTCATCTGCTGCTAGTAAGTTCTGCAGATTATAGGGGATGGAAATGGCACATTTTATTGCTTGTCTGCTGCCTCCATTGCAAAGATAAACCCTTAATTGGCAAGCCTTTAATACCTAATGGCATTTTATGTTATGGTCTGATAGAAATAATCTATTCAGGCTTTGGGGCATAGTTGTTTTATAAATCCTTACTAATAGTGGAGAGAAAGACCTGACAATATATATGTTCTTATTTTGATATTAAAATTTTACACTAGCTTTAGTCAAAACAAATTCTAATCCTGTCACTTGAAAATGAAATCCTTAGTATTCTTTCACTTGTAAAGGTTAGTGGTAAAAGCTCCTAAAAGTTAGTTTTACATATAGCTCTCTGGTGGCTTACTGATGGTTCTTTCATGAGTTGTTTGAAATCTGTTAAGCCCATAAAGATATTCCATCCAAAAAATTCTGGAGTATTTTGTATTTTAACCTAAATCTTGGATTGCCTCCCACTGCCCTGTGATTGAAAAGCAATTAGAAACTGCCTGAATCCAGTTTTCATCTATGATTAAACACCAGTTTCATATAGACAAGCAAGCAGCAGTTGGACACATGTATTAAATGGTGCCTAATAACCATTAATCTTTCTGATTTTTCCATCAAATAAATTACCCTTGTCATTCTTTCAACATAACTTGGCCTCACTGCCACAACAGGCTTTAAATGGTAGCATATGAAGTTGTTCTGTCTTTAGGAAACAATTCCATCCACCGACCAAAAAAAAACCTTAGTCTTTAATATAAGGAAAAGAGTCTTGAGAAGGATATAAATAATGGCATAAATTAAGCTTAAATGTATTCCTATTATCTGGAGCAGCCCCCTCAAAGATGAGACCCTCCCCCCCCCATAAAACCAATTTAAAACTTTTCTCATGACCCTTCTTCAGCCCCTACCCAGTTTCAAGCAACCACAAAGTAAAGTCTGGACCCAAACTTATGGAACACCTGCTTTCTCTTCCTCAGCAGGTGGTCTCTCTGGTCCTTCAAGAGTTGCTTGACTCATTTTCTTCTCCCGAACCCTTTACCTGACCCACCAACTCCTCTTGCAACCTGGATAAGGTGTGCGCCACCTTAGCACTTGCCACAGATTCATAAACATCTGGTTAGGGGTCTTTTTCTCCACTAGCAAATGATTTCCTAGAGGCTAACAACTATGTTTTGAGTTCTGTATTCTTAGTGTCAGCCATACAGCCCAGAACATACTCAATGCTCAATAAATGTTTGTTGAATTTAAGAAACAGGAATATAAGGATAGAGCAGTACATTTCCTCCAGGGAAAGATTAGTTGGGAATTCCTGCTCTATCCTGCTCTCTGCATGAGCTTCCTGAAGAACTAGCTGCCTCACTGCAAAAGGCAGGCTTCCCTTCAAATTTTCAATCATTTTCAACAACTTCCACGGCATAGTTGTTTCAGTTTCAAGATGAACATTCAGAAATGTAGCATGTTCTTTTAGTTCATTCAACAGTTACACTTCTCACACGCCAGGCTATCCAAAAGAACCATGGAAGGAGCTAGCTATCCAGGACTAGTTACCAATTAACCATTTATCTGTGGATTTCTCGAATCCTCTAAATCATTCTCTCGTCATCTGGCTTCCATACTCTGAAAGTCCTAAGAATTTCGCTTATTTGGCATGCAGGTAAAATTGTCCTTTCTGTTCCTTTGTCATTCATGTTAACCAAAAGAATTATATGTTTCAAAATATTGCTTCCTAACTATTTGCTTTCATTTAACCGCAATGTATCCTTACTTTGTGAAGCTCTTGAATGAGTCTGCAATTCAACCTCTAAGCATAAATCTACCCTCATGAAAATGAGCAATCTTTATGTTTCTGAAAATTGCATTCTTTTACTTCTTTAATGAAAAAAGATGCATATATTGCCTTTGACTAGGCTGCCTTCAAGTAGATTTATGAAAATTTAGCAACTCTAAAAAGCTGAATCTTATGTGTCTGTCTTACAAATCCACACAGGCCTTGGATCTCAGTTTGAATCACTAAGGTAAACTGCTCCTGAGTTGAAACAGCAGGAATTATCTCTCCATCTGCTGCACAGCAACCCGGGAGATGCCTCTGGCCCAAGAAAAGTAAAGACAGGAAGGGAAAGAACTGTTCTCTGTTTACTTTGTAACTTAAATACCTGGAACAAATCAAGCCTGAGATTCTAGCTGCAGTGGTAAAGGTAGAATCAGCAGCATTCTCAGACACTGGAAGAGGGGAAGTGTGGGGAGGAGAGTAAAATCAAGCACAAAGCAATCCTATCAGTGTAATGTTAAAACCTAAAGTAATACGTTAATCTTTAGGAAGACCTCTTTTTAAGGGCTTTTTCTCCCTTGCTGGGCTATAAAATCATCCTTCCTGAGAGTCTCTGCAAGTGGACCAAAATCGTGAGAAAAATATATTCGATTTCATGTGATGTGAACATACCACTTGACACGTTGTCCCTCAACCAGGTCTTTACACTACACAAAAGTAAAATCCTAGATATCATATGTTCACATTAAGAAAAAAATCAGCCTGCTGACTCCTTAACCAAGGTTGACAAACTCTCAGAACTAAAGCCCATGGCTATTAGAGCTGCAACTATCCACCGGTATCCCTTCTCTTTGTTATTTTATTCTTAGCTGGCAGAGTTACTCTGTCAGCATGAAAGCATCAGTCAAACTTTTGATTGACCAAAAAAGCATTGATTAATATGGACACAAGAAGGATTCTGTTAAAACTGCAGCATCTTCCTCCAGTCAGTACAAGCACACAGAGCCAAACTTGCTACTGTGGTAACCAGCTTAAGCAGCTTGTTATTTTTAATTACATCCCTTCCATAGTTAAGTCTCTCCTTAGGAACAGTGGATTATCATTCGACATCTTCTGAATAAGAGAGGTGTGCTCACGATCCAGCAGGGAGCCAAGAGAGCTCTCAGTGCCTCTCATGTTAGACTTGCTGATCAATTCACTGTGGCTAAAATGAAAGTCAAGGTACACAGTGGGTCTTAGGATCTTAATTTTAGGCAAACAGCATTACCCAGACAACATAACATAACACATCACAAATTTAAATGCAGGGTGAGAACTTACATTTCAAAGCCCATGGGCTCTTAGCAAACTGTACGATTCAAAGTGAACTCTAAATGCTTTTGATATGTTGTTAATCAACATTTGGAAAGCTCAGTGCTTCCCCTAACTTTTTTTGGTTGTTTGTTTTTGATGTCAGTGTTATATAGGTTAGGGCAACGGTTCGGAACAAGGGGTCAATTTTATATCCTAGGGATATTTGACAATATCTGGAGACATTTTTAGCTGTTCATGACAGGAGGGATGGGGCAGAGAGGAGGGGTGGGTAGAGACCAGGGATGCTGTTAAACATCCTGCAATGCACAGGATGGCCCCCACGACAAAAATTATCTGGCCCAAAGTGTCAAAACTACCATAATTAAGAGATGAGTGGGTGATGTGGTTCCATAGTGTAGCGTTAGCATGTCTGTTTTACACGTAGAAGGTCCTGGGTCCCAGTGGAGCCACGGTCCATGGTCTATGGCCATGCCACCCTGAACAAGACCAATGTCTGATCTCGGAAGTGAGATCAGCTAAGCAGGGTCAAGTCTGGATAGTACTTGGATGGGAGACCACCTAGGAAGACCAGGTGCTGTAGGCATAAATAATAATCAATAATAAATAAAAAGAGAAAGAGAGAGAGAGTGTGGGGGGAGGGGGAAAAGAGAGAGAGAAATAGGAGGGAAAGAATTAAATATTTTATTTTTTAAAAATCTTTTTATCCAATTAATGTCTATGTTCCTAGTTTCAAAACTTACATAACACTAATAAAACTTCTCGTGAAAATTAGCAGCCCTCTGCACTGCTTCTTTCCCTCTTTAGTTTCTCTTCCTAAACATTTCATTGTTTCATCTGGATCTTATTTCTAAATAACTTATCTCAATAGTTGTCATTTAAGCAAACGTAGATACTATTATTGACACTTTATTTTGCAATGGGGAGATTTAGTACTCTTTTTAAAACCTCACTCCTTCAATTTCCTAGTTTGATCTTTTTTTTTTTTTTTTTTTTTTTTTGCTTTTCCATTTATTTCTGGCTTTCTTAATTTTATTTCCAATCTTTTTATTGAACTTTAATTTTTATTCCCAAAGGCTTTTTCTTGATATCTTTTTCAATAGCAACTTGTTTTTGTTTCATGGATATACTATCTCCTTACATTCCTCTAAGGTTAAAAACTACATTATTTTTCAAATTTTCTTTTGCTCGCCATGTTGTTTCTGTTTCCTCTAAGATCTATTTTTTATTTGTTTGTTATGGTCCCTCTCTTTAATACAGAAACATTTACTTAAATATCTGGTGATCTTTTACTGTCTGTTTAGGTTTAAATATAATAAGCTAGAAGACATGCATGCATGATTAGGGCTTGTCCCCCGGGGACTTCATAGAGCACAATCTGGTGGCAATCGAACATATCGATGGTAGTTCCAACTGCAGGTATCTGTGTCAGTCAGGATAGGCTATGCCTAATAAACAACCCCTAAGGTTCTGTGATTCAACACACTAAGGCTGAGTGTTTACTCCAGGTCATGTGGTCTGCAGGCAGTTGTGCTCCTTGTGGTGGCTTAAGCATCTAAGCTGCTTCCAGGTTGCAGTTTCTTTGTGCCAACACACAGTTTCCATGGTCACCACTGAAGAGTGACCCCTATTGCTTCCTTTCACAGCCCATTAGCCAGAAGCAGTCATCATCTGAGTCCATCTAAGTGCAAGGGGTGGGGAGTATATAAATATTTCATGAGGAGCCGTTCAACTTCTCCATCGGCCTGACTCACGTGTCAGATCTTAAAAATAAGTAATGCATGCAAAAATGATGCTTTGAACATTAGGATTGTTTAAAACATTCAACAGAAGTATATTTTCCTTTATTCTCACCTAATGTGACATTCTTATTTCTTTTTGTTCTTTATGAATGGGATTGCTCAGAAGTGGAGAGAAAGGAAAAGAAATCTATTCCTCTTTCTTTTTTATCTTTATTTGTATCTCTATGCATGGAATTGCCTTTAGAAATTCAAATCAATACAGAGGTGTGATTAATGTGACTGGATAATTAATAATCCATCAAACAGATTATTAAAGAAAGCGAAATTATGTTTTTTTAAGTTTTAAAGTGTATATTTTTATACTTTAATCACTACATTTACAAAATTCACTACCTTTAAGACAGAGGAGCAGACATCTATTCCAGTTATATATTTCTTAATAAATGTCCGTGATGGTTAATTTTATGTGTCTACTTGACTGGGCCATGGGTGTCCAGATATTTGGTTAAACATTATTCTAGATGTGTCCATAAGGATGTTTCTAGATGAGATTAACATTTAAATCCTAGATTGAGTAAAGCAGATTGTCCCTTCCAGCGTGGGTGGGCCTCATCCAATTCATTGAAGACCTAAGGAGAACAAAAAAGCGGGGTAAGGGAGAATTTGTTTTCTCGGTCTAACTGTTTTTGAGCTGAGACCTCTGTCAGTCTTCTGCATTTGGAACCAGACTTACACTGGATTTCCTACATGTTGCTTCTCCATGCACCTGTATGGCAAACATTCAGACTCCTCAGAGTCTGGCAAACATTCCGAGAGAACAAAACAGAGATGTGTTGTATATTTATCACTTATCTTCAGAGCCATCTAGCCTCACTTCTGCCATATTCTATTGGCCAAGGCAGTCACAAAGGTCAAGCCAGCTTCAAAGGCAGAGGACATAAACTCCATCTCTTGAGAGGAGAGTAACAAAGTTCTAGGAAAGCAAGTGAGATAGAAGATACTGTTGTCTAATACAGGGAAACAAGACTTTACCATTACAGTTCTGACTAACCACTCACACAGAACTTTACTAATGAACAGACTTCATTATGATTTATGTAGACTCACCATGTCCTGCTGAATGGAATATCCTCCAAGGATCAAAAACTCAGCAATTCAGGGGAAACGCAAAGCCAAAACTCACAGAAAGTAAGCTGTAGTATGTAATATTCAAAAGGTAGCAATATTATTCATCATCTTCTCACTCTGGCAGTATCTAGGGGAGTAGGGAAAGGGAAAGACAAACATGTGTAGACCCCAAGTATAGATAAAAAGCTCCTCAGGACAGATATTTAGCCAGCTATTTATAACCATTATCCATTCTGACTGGGATGTTCTCTGTTTTGATTGTTTGGTGCCCATGCCATAGCAGGTGACAAATATTTTCAATAGCACCCTTGGTGCTACTATAACAGATAAGAGGAGAACCTGAGTCTCCAGCCTATTTGGGGAACTGCAAATTATACTAGAGCTGTAGCCTAGAATGTAAAGTAGAGAGTGACAGTGGAGAAGACTGGAGAAATAAACTGTAGTCAGATCATAAGAGTCTTTGATGCTATTTTGGGGTAAATGAGGAGCTATTGAAGAGATTTCAATCAAAAGAGCAAGCCAATCATATTGGCCATATCCATTCTATTAAACCAAAAGATCTCTCTGAAAAGAGATCGTTTCTGAATTTGCTTCATACCCCTAGGACCTAGCACAACGCTTGGCTCAGTAAATGTTGATTAAAAGAAGAAAGAAAGAAAGAAGAAAGAAAGAAAGAAAGAAAGAAAGAAAGAAAGAAGAAAGAAAGAAAGAAAGAAAGAAAGAAAGAAAGAAAGAAAGAAAGAAAGAAAGAAAGAGAGAATTCAGAACAACATGCAGGTTCTATAATACATTATTTTGTGCAGCAGAGTAGACATTAAGATCATAGACATAAAGATCACAGTTTCCTCATCTATAAAATAGGGATTATACCACTATATCATCCAGTTCCTGCAAGGATTAAATGGAAAAATGTATAAAAAAGAACCCAGAAGGTAACTGGCATCTAGCAAGGACTTACTACACATTAGTCATTAGTATAATCATCCTATCTTTTCTCCCATATTGTTCTCCTTGTCTGATGACTCCCCTCCCCAGCATATTCTTCCTTTATTTTTTAATCTAGCCAGAATCCTGTCTTCTTTTAAAACTTAAGTAGGCTTTTGTCTCCTCTAGGAATCTTCTCTGACTTCCCTCCATCCCTTGTGGTTCAGGTGGTATTCTTTTTCACCTTTCTCATAGAACATTATACCTTCTCTCCCACAGTACACATCATATACAGTAAGTGTCTATTTACTTGCCAACTCTTGCGTTAGACCATGAGCTTGATAAAAACAGGAGCTATGCATTTTACCCCCAGAACATAACAACAGACATACAGGTACTTTATACTCAATAAATGATCACTTAAAGGAGAAATACTGTCTTTTAAAGTATCATAAATGTGGTGGACTCACAAATATTTCTTGATGATGTGATGAGGTCAAATAGGTGATTTACTGTGCCCTATAATGGCATTTGGAATAGATTAAATTAATTCTAGATTGAATTAAATGGTGCCACCTAAAACAGAAAGAAATTAAGTGGCCAGCTATTATATTTCATTTTAGTCTATATGGAGGAGTTGTGTGTAGCACGTGGTATCAAGACTCTTCATGAAAAAACTGTTGTTTCAATATATTTACAGCCCTACTTTATAGCTAAATTCAAAGAGTAAGCAGAGAAGGTTAACTCAAATGAATAGAATAAAGATAAATAGTAAACTCTTTTAGTCCCCAAAGCTATTTCTTTCCAGGCTTTCTATTTTTACTATTATTGTTGTTGTTGTTGTTGTTTGTTGTTGTTGTTGTTGTTATCATTATTATTATTTTAAAAGTTTATTGCTTTAGTCTACAGCCATGCCACCCTGAACTGTGCCCTGTCTTGTCTGATCTTGGAAACTAAGCAGGGTCAGGGCTGGTTAGTACTTGGATGGGAGACCACCTAGGAATACCAGGTGCTGTAGGTGTTAAAAACAAACAAACAACAACAACAAAAATTCAATGGCTTAAAAGTTTATTGCTTTATTCTCCATTCTGCTTAGCACAAGAGAATTAAGACTATGAATCTTTGCTTTAATTTCCACACTGAAATTGAAAGTTTTCCACAATGAAACCTAAAGAAAATTGCAAATTTGGTTCATATAATTTAAAGTTTGATTTGTGTTTTATGAAGACAAATTCTCCCCTTAAAACAGCATGGAATCCTAAGATAATGGCTTAAAATATTTATTTATAATTGAGAAGGCAGGCAGACTCTTAATCATATCATGGCTTAATTATAGCAGCATAAGCATAATTAGCACTATGGTAATATATTAGTAATTCATAAGATAAATCATCATGCTTCGGTTTTCAAAATAGAAAGAGTTCTACACTTTATTGTATGAATACTTGGTTTAAATCATTATTCTTCTGGATCTCGTCTGCTGATAACTAAACATTAAATTTTTTATTTCTTTCTCTACACATTAATTTTAATATCTCAAAATTAAAAGTAGAAAAACCCAAAGATACCAACCTATTAGCCATTTTAATTTGCATTATTCATTGGGCAACAACTTTCATTATCTAGTCACCAATTTTTAAATTTATTTCAAATAGTTCTCAAAACTTTTATCCTTGTCATTGAAAAATGAGCAGAAATCAACATTATGAATTTATGCCTAAGGTGTGGTGAGGTGTAGTGAGAAAGGCAGAGAATGCCTTGGAGATTATACAAGTTAATCGTTAAAAAAGTACTTCATAGTCATTTCTAATTCTCCAGAAGAAAATATCATTTGATATTACTATAACAATGCCTTGCTTTTATTTCTCAGTTTAGTGTTTAGAATTCATTTTTAAAGTAGCATAATTTTCTTTTAGCCATAATTCTTTAGAAAAGAGACCATGAAAGCAAAACATCATTATTTTTAATGCCACCTGCTTCCAATAGTATTTTCCCTTTATTACTTTGCCATTCACTGTAGAGTGCATTCCAGTAATAAGCTCTAGGCCTAACATAATTGCTGGAGAAAGATGGCTATTTTAAATTCTTTTTTTAATATGACTTTTGCCACAAATCTTAGGCATTCTCCACTCCCCTCACCCCCTTTTTAAAAAAAAAATATAAAAGGAGAGCTTAGGAAAGAAGAATTTGACATTGTTGTATCAGAAGCCAAAAAAATCTCTGTAAAACTAAATAAGGCATTAAAACAAATTTCAAGATTATCCAAGTTCCAGTATATCCAAGCCAAGTGGGTTTAAGGGGATTGAATTCTCCTGAAAGTTGGCTCAGTCCTCCAATTCATTTTCAGATTGTAGGGAAACACACATTGGGAGAGTTTGCACATTTAAGCCTTGAGAAATTCAACATAAAAGTCCATTTATGAGGTAATTTTATGAGAACAGAGATGTAATCATCTCATTGTGGGGGAGTCTTCGTTCTCAGCCTGCCTCACTGTGGAACTACTCATCAGCTGCAGATCAGCTCTGCATTCAGCCTTATGTACAGTCTCATCACAAGTATCTCTCAGATCAACATTAATGAGACATTTGCCTCTGACAGGACTTCGAGAATCCAGTCTCTGTGACACAGCACTGAAATAATTTGCTATTGTGAAAAGCCCTGGAGAATCAAAGGAGAAAAACTGATTTAAAATTCCATTTGAAATTAATTACATAAATTATAAAATTTATGGAGATTAACCCAATTAGATACTTTCTTTGACTTTTTTCCCAGAGTGATATACCATGGTCTAGCCTAATTCTTCTGCATATTTCATTATAGGGTAATACCCTCCATTAATTGTAAAAAAAAATTTTTAATTTAATTGAATTGCATCACGAGGTACAAATATTCAATTAAATATTTTCATTTAAAAAACAAACTGAAATGTCCAATGTTATTGGTCTTTCTTTTACTTAACGTCCTCCTAAACAATCTAATGGCTTCTTCTTGACAGTACCACTCTCGACATCAGTCATAAAAATGGAGGTCTAGCTTACATGTGTGAGGGAGAGCATCACTTAAAGCTGACATAGTTATATCATTGACCTTGAGCTGCTCCTGAAAAAAATGAATTGCCTTACTGAGGCAGTCAAGTAGAAAGCAGAAACCATCATTTCGTAAAGGTTTTCAAGGTAGAAATCCTCAGGGACAATATTTTGTCAGTGTCTAAGTCCTGATTAACTGTCTTAATTCATTATGATTAATGATTTTTAAAACTCTGGGGCACCAAGTTTTTTTTATATGTTGTATTATATGAACCTTGTAAGTGGGATGTTCTTCAAATGAACATCATAACCTGCACACAAAACACATCAACAACTGTAACAGATAATTATGCATTATATCACTCAGTATAAAAGACATTTATAGGTAAGGGCTCTCGCTCATTTAAATAGAAATGTCAATTTCTCATTCAAAATACATACCTCATCATATGGGGAATTTTTCCTTTATCAACAAATGACACCCCATTCTTTTTGTTTCCACTAGTGACTATGACTATTTGAAAACCCACTGATTATTCATTTTTGTCAAGCTCAGATTTGTCATATCACTTAAAAATCTTTATTTCTTAACTGTTGATGACCAGAAAATATGAGATAGAAGAAATGAATATGAATGCATATGGAATGTCAAATCTGCATATTCTTAGTGATAATGAAGTTCAAGTTGCAATATCCAATGCAAATTATATAACATTTGGTGGACTGCTACTATCTAAAATGAATAAGACAAAGTTTTCCATCATTAATCAAAGTAATATCAATCACAAATGTTTACCACACAAATTGTAAAAGTGGTAGAAAAGTTGTATTGAAGTATCAAAGTCTTTCTCTGTGGGATGGAGAGATTGTGAACTGAAAACTTTCTTCAAAACCCAGGATGGTCTTCAAACAGATGCCAAAGATGACTGCACTGTGGTGGACTACTTGGACTTCCACTTTAGTCTCATTTACCCTCAAAGCCAAGGTACTTCATTCGTGTCTACAAACATCCAGGAAAGCAGACATGCCTCACACTTCCAAATTCTCCCTAAGTGTGTCAACAACACGCAACTCAAACTCTTGACTTACTTATTTCTTTCAGTCTTTAGGATAAAGTCACAACATCATGACACACAACCAAAACTAATCAAGCACCAAAGCACTACCTCACTGACACTACTTCTTTAAAGTATTTGTTCCAAAAGTACACACTAACTTTACAGGGAAAAGGGTATGTCACACTTAAGATGAAATTGCTATGATCATATGATCACGCAAACCCTTCAGAGGTTACCAATGTTAAAGAATAAAGACAGGAAATAAAGCCTTCATTCTACTAACCTCCTTCTCTTAACAAACTTGAATAACTCTAGCTAGTGAAACAATTATAAATTATAATTTTGATAAATCAAGTAATTTAAATAGATATTACCTCTTCTCTAAAGTTTGTGCATTTCATTCTAGATACAGAATCCAACATTTCAATTATTTTTTCTTCTTTCAGAAAAAAATGATATATTAAATTTTATATGGTCGATATGTGTTTAAGATAGCTTTTAAAAGAATACTATAGGAGGACTTTATTCATGGAAAATAAAGTTGTTCCAGAGAATACATTGGATGGCCACTAGATTTTTTCCATACATATCTTTTCCATATTAAGCTTACTCAATGATGTAGCTCAGGTCTTAATAATGTAAAATTTTTTGGCATCAATTTTTAAAAGACACAAATTAATTCACAGGGGAAAGGAATGAATACACAGACACATGATCTTTAGGGTGTTGATAGGTAGTCATTAATCATTTTAGAAGGTTAAAACAATAGCCCCCAGTAAAAATTTGCAACATTTTCTTTAGCACAGGTCTGTGATAGATGAAAAATCCATTCTATTTCTGCCCTTGTTAATAAAATGCACTACTTATACCTCTGAAAAGCTCAACATCTAGTGACTGACTCTATACTGTAAACCAAGAGAAAATGTACAGAAGTAAAGCTTGGGGCGTAGATAACCTTGAGATGTTTATTCATTGGATTATCTCACTCTTATATGTATGTGTGTATATATATATATATATATATATATCCCGGTTGAAAACTTACATAAGCCAATTTGGCCATTCATAATTAACAGGTTCTTTGGTAAAGAGTATCCAATCATTAGGGAAATGCTATGGTTTCTCCTCCATAATCTGACTACCCAGCGGTATGTTACAATTAAATTAACCTTAAAAAATAATTCTGCTACACATAAAAATATTCATTAGCCATCGTGTGTCTCTCGTATCTTGTATTGTATGGGAGTATATTTATTTCAATTTACTTTCAAATGTTTCAGTACAAACAGTGTGCGATATATCATGGGTTTAAGTTAATTTTGTTAGTTAACATCAGAGACGCCCTAATTAGAATTTATTTTCCAGGGGTTGTTGGTTACTATCCAAAGTAACTTAATAAGAAATATACACTCCAGAGGATGTTATGGCAAATGATATAAATATCACCATTTAAATTCATATCAAAATGTTCATTAGTTAACAAAATGGATTGCTAGAAATAATTATCTCCTGCTGAAATGAGTTGTGTTAAGGAAATGTCGATGACTACAACTGTACATTCATTACCTCCCTTGCAAAAACAAGGAATAAGAATTTGGAAGAAAAAAATAAAAACAAAAAAACCTCATTTATACAAAATAGTGTTGATAGTGCCCTAGATCTGGAGTTCCAATAACCCTGTTTCTTAATTTCTATAGAGTTGGCTGACATTGCCTTCAGAACACTGTGTTCACTTTGAATTGAAAATTTTAAGCATTGTACTCAACAGAATGCCTAAACGGACAAGGAGCATGGACTTCATCAAGCTTACAAAATAATCTTGTATGACTATCTGGCTTTACAATTGTAAAATATTCAAGAAATTCCTCCTAATATAGCCCTTTTCATCTTCCAAACTCAGAGTCTCAAGTTTTAAAACTAGCTCTTCTGTTCTTTATAACTTTGATCCTATTTTATTCATTTTACAAACTCTGCAAATTGCTGATTATAAGTGCCATCTTCATTTATTCAGTGTCCCTCAGTTCCTTAAAGTCTTGCTTCTATAGTCTGAAACTGGTATCTAAGATCCATTCTTAATTCTCAAACAGAAATCTCACTGCAGCATTCGATATTGTTGACCACCGTCTATTTTCTAACATTGGTTTTTAAACTAGAGCCACTATCTTCTCCTTCCCCTACTTGTATGAGTATACGTAACACCTTCCACACCACACCCATACAGACCTCAGCACCTTTGTACCTCTTTGAGGAAGAATTTCTTTCCAAATCCAATTTCACAGACAATTCATCTGTCTCTTCATTGATTCAATTATCTCAATATTGAAGACCACTAAATTTGCCTCTCCTACACTAACTGCAACTAAGTTTCAACCCAATGTTTTCAAAACATCTCCTCTTATCTTGAATTCATCCCACCAAACTAACTACTATCCTGCCTTTTGCTGCCATTTCAAACAGTGCCCAATATCATTGTTCTTTATTGTTTTAATAGTGTTCCTCCTTCTCTTACATCACATTCATTTGACAAATATTTGCTGAATAATCACTATAAGCCAGGCACTGCTTGAGAGGCTAGGTATATAACTATCAACAAGGTTGATAAAATCAATAAGATCAGATCTTTATTAAGTTTGAAGCCCTTCCTTCACTGAGATTTTCCAGCTCCTACATTTCTCTCAAGTGCTTTCAAGAGAGCTGTCCCATTCTTATTCCACACCCCAGTGTTTTTTAACTCACTTTCATTTTCCCTTGTATACAATCTGTCCCTTATCATCTAGTGCTTGAGCTGAATATTTTTATAGCTGATATACACATATATAATCTCTATATATGTATGCATAGTTAATGTACATATATATATATATATATATATTAGGCATATGGAAATTTCCGACTACTTTGTAAGTTCCTTAAGGGATAATATATTTCTATCTAATGTCCCTGGCACACATTAAGAACATACAAATATTAAGGAAGAAATCTTTGAGAATACTATTGGAAAAGAAATATTTATTTGTGTAAAAATGGAACAAAGGAAAAATATCGACTTAATTTCTTACTGCAAAAATAATGGGTAACTCTTATTGAATACTTACATATGCCAAGCATCATTGTAAGAACTTCACACATATTTAATCCTCAAAAAAAAAAAAAAATCGTATGAGAGAGGTACTGTTATTATTATTCCCATTTTTTACATGATAAAACTGAGGCAGAGAAAGGTTAACTCTTTAAGACCAGTAAAAGGTGGGGCCAGAATTAAAATCTGAGGAAATTTTTTCAAAAATCCAATACTCTTAATTACTCTACTAAACTGTCTTTCATGATTCTGAGTTACAGATTTAGACTGCGGGCACTATCAAATGCTCCCATCCTGATAACCTTGTGTCTGCATGTTAATGTCATAGTGAAAGCTCCAACTGGCAATAGAAGAGAAAATTCTCTAAATTCATGAATTAGATGTCTGTTAACATATCAGCTTTATATAGGTGACTTTATAATTTTTTATCCAGATTAAAACACTTTAGGGAGTGAAGGGATGTTGTAATTATTACATATTACTACATAGCAATTATCCCTAAAATTAGCAGCTTAAAACAACAACTACTTATTATTTTACATACTTTCTCAGGGTGATAAATCCAGGAAAGGCCTAGCCGGGGGTTCTTTCTCAGGGTCTTTCACGAAGTTGCAGTCAAGATATAGATGCAGGCTTCCCCAAGGATAAATAATCAGAGTTGAGGGGAATTGGTAAAAGTGTCCTTTGTTATCTACATCTCAGAAGTGGCAGAGAATCACTTTTTGCCTTATTCTACTGGTCAGACACACCAGTCGGTGTGATGTGGTAGGGGATTATCTAAAATGTGAACACTGAGAGGCAAAGATCATTGGGCACCATCCTAGAGGATGGCTACCACAGGTGTTATCAATAATTAAGCCAGGACAATATGCAGAAATGAGGACAGTCCCAGAAAAATCAAGGTTTATGGTCACCCGTTCTTTACTCATGCCTTGATTTACATTTATCACATCAGGAAGTAATTTTCTATCTATAAAATTATTTAGTTCTGTGACTAAGCTCCTAAAAATCTATAATAACTGCTACAACCCTGTCCTCCTCACTCCCATCAAATTCTTCTCAGAACATTGCTGTGGAAGCCACCAGCAGTCAACAACCAATCGCTTCTCAACCAGCTCTCTTCTCTTCTACTGCAAATACTAGATTGTTGCTCCTCTCTGTCACTCACCATTTCACCAAGGCTCCCCAAAATTCATATATGTCTCTTCATCAGTCTTGGTGGTCATGAATGATAAGGGCTTTAGGGACCCCACAAAACAATAATAATGTTGAACATCAAGTACTTTATAATTTAAACAATCTTCATAAGGCTAACCCTGAAATTACAACCACATTTTCTATGATAGATCAATCTACTGGGAAAGGAAAGCATTAAAATCTAAATGAGATTTTCTAATAATTATTGGTATTTCCTACCTTGGGCATTTTCCTTCAATAGTTAAACTTGATCATTATGTTATCAATAACTTCCAAGTGAACTCAATCATGGTGCTAAAGTCACTTTCTAAGTCTTTAGAACAAGAACTAAAGCAGAGGCAACATGTCTAGGTTTAGAACCTGGTTATTAAGGTTAATTAATTTTTCTTTGTTCTGGGATATTATACCAGATATTAAGCAGATCTATCTATATCCCAATATAGGGCAAAAAGAAAAATGATAGTGAATGGTACTGTATTAGAATTAAGTTAACCAAGCAAATCAGAGAAATAATCTTTTCCTTATGATAACCATTAAAGGCAACAAAAATAAAGAAACATTGACATTAGAATTATTTGGGAGTAACTAAAGCTATTCTTTTTTACCTTGTGCATATTACATAAGACGTGAGCTCATTAAAGCTGCAGAAGGTGATGGCTGTCTCAAATATAGCAATAACCATTATATCATAGTCAGAGCGGTAATTTGGAAGTCAACTTAAAACCACAGAGTCCACTCATGATTCAGTACCATTGTTATGTTGATATGCTGAAGAGAGAGAAAGAAATTGAGATTGAGAGAAAGAGAAAGAGTAAGCAGACACTATACCTCCTTTCTCTTAATTGATTGTTCAAACTCATGAACAAGGGAGTCAGAAGGTGACTATGTGAATAATGAAAACAACTGTAAACCTCCAATTTAAGTCAAGCAAGAAACAATGAACAAGTAGAAACAGATATAAAGCATTTCACCGATGTCTATCATGATTCATTACTTACATTCATCCAATTTCCAGAACGATCTTGACAAGCAAGCCCTGTTACTAAGGATAAAAAGAAACTGCTTGACCAGGATACATTAAATTGCTTTCCTTCTTCCTCCTTTCAGTTGTAGTGGGGAAACAAGTTGGTTGTTATTTTCTGATTTTTTTACCCTTGTTGATAATATATTGTCCCATTATTTGTAAGCCCAGATTTTTTTTTCTCATTTCTGTTTTAAAACAAACCTCCTGCCAGTTGAAGCTGACTTTGCCTTGCTAAAGGCTGTGTAATTCCTCTAGGCAATAGAATATCTCATTAGTCACTTAAATGTTGTTTTCCTTAGCGGAGTGCTGTCACCTAATTTTTTTTCTTGCTCATCTATTCCCCTCCAGTTCAGGGACCACTATTGATTTACCCTAAGTTAAGTCAATTTACTCCCAAATTTTTCTAGCTGTGATTTGGGAATATTCATTCAGGTACACCGAACACCCTCCGTGAATCACATTTACATGTGTCTTTAATCTTAGACCTTTAAGCATCTGCTAGAGTTATTCTTGTTTCTCTCTTGCTTTTGCAACACAGAGACAAAACATTATTTAACAGAGAAGTAAACTGTAAATCTTGTCTTTGTTTAGAATAGGTCATAAAATAGATATTTCCGCCTGAAGAGAATGTTTGTGTGTTTATAAACTGCATAAAAGAAAAAGTATTCAATCTTATGAAACTGCAAACTAACTTTATTCCTAGATTGTGCTTTCTAATCAAACTAAGTTACTTTACTAGTCTGTTCCAAATTGCCCAGTTTTTCTGTCTGAATTTCCTGTATTTTGTGATAATATAGCTGGTCCTTAGACTGAATTTATGATTACATGCACGAATTCAATAAAATTAGCTCTTGCCCATCAGGCATAGTCCTTATTGCTCTTCACTACTGGTTATCACAAGCTATATAGAATTGAAACCAGGGCATATCAACACAGATATGATACCATGGGCCTTTGCATTTCCTTCTCACATGCACATTACAATTATTGCATTCATATAACAAATATATATGGAGTGCCTGGTATGTGCTAGATAGTAAAAAGACAAAGAAAGAGAAAACGTCCTTCCTTTCCAGGCAAATACAATTTCTGTAATTTTATTTTATTTTTAATCTTAACCCGGTGGTTTTCAAACTTTCTTAGCTGGATTACTTTTTTTTTTTCAATCTAATATGACTTAATATATGTAACATATAGAAAATGAAAAGTTGAGTTAGCAGCAGGCTCAGTAGAAGGCCAGCCAATCTGGAGCCCTGATATTCAGCCTCCAAAGCAGATGATGAGGCACCTCTGAGAATCTTGGGGCCTCATGGCTCCCTGTGAGGACATAGCTAATCTGCTTATTTTTTAGGTTAAAAAAAAAAACAACAAAAAAAAAAAAAAAAAAGCAAACGAGTTAGAACCACTGTCAACTTGCCCAGAGTCATCAGCCAGCCAGAAGGATACCCAGAATTATCCATGTCTCCTGGCAATCAGGTTCTGGGTTCTTTCCAGGGAACCACACCCACTTCTTACTTGGAGTAATGCTGATACTTTGTCAGAAATATTTCTGCTTCTAAATATTTACCTTTTAAGGCTTGATGAGTTCTTAAGATTGATTCGATTACATCCTAGAAGAAAAAAAAAAGTTCCCAGAATTGTTCATCCCTGATGTTAGACTTTAAGCTGATTTTTAAAAGCCTTGCCTCTTCCATAGATGAAAAGACAGTAGCTCATCAGGTCCTCATCAGTTAAAGCCTAACCACACAGGAAAGGAAAGATTTATTTACATTCAAATCACTGAAAGACATTCTAATTACTAATACCTCTCCTAGCAAATAGCAATCCCACATACCTCCAGAAAAATTAAAAATGAAGTGGCAAACGCTGTTGCATGGCCAAAGCTTCTATCCTTCCCAGACCATTCCTCTTCTGTTGCTTTGCTCTTTTGTACTATTGCCCCTAGACACTTCTCACATCCTCTTTCAATGCCTAGAGTGAAGTTGTTTTGTCACAGCCTTTGCCCTGTTTGCTTATGTCATGTTGCCCCACTACTAATAATACATTCCCATTGTTAAGAATATAGTGTCAGCTGGGACACAGAAGTCAGAACAGGAATAACTCCTCCCATGACATCATTGCTCATTATTGATCATGGCTATGCATATACCTGAACTACTCAAAAAACAAATCTCTAGCTCTTAATCAAAATAAAACATTCTTAGTCACCTCATCAATTAGTAAATATTCATAGCCAAAAGTCTAGCACTTTTTTAAAAGTCACTTTCAATCTTTTATTAAAATAAAACAACTGTTACCCCATGCTACGCTGGTAAAACATTAAACTCAAGCCCCTGAGGTATATGCTTTTATATCTCACATATTGAAATGTGACCCTTACCATTATAGACTGATTAAAAGTGAAATTTTATGGCAACCCAGCATGCAGTCTGCTGTTAAAGATTTTTTTTAAATGAAAAGCGTGAAGAATAATGAATTATGAAGGGAGTTGTAGCTATCAAAACATGCTTAATTTAAAAGCATTTCCCATGGTCATGGTTCAAGATGTTGATGCTCATAGCCAAATTAGTGTACAACTCACCCACATTAAATTCCTTAATTATTCAATTGTTACCATGTATACTGTTTAAAGAGGCCAAATGACTTTAAGAATAATTGCTTTCTATTTTGTTTTCAATATACAGTTAATTCTTTGAAACAGCCAGTCAAGTATATTAACAGATTTCTTCAAAAAAGAACTTAGCTTAATGTAAGACAGGCAACATATTTTGGAAATCTTCCCAACAATATTCAGAAGTCATGTACCTTGACACCCTTGATTTGTTATCCTCATTGCACAATTATGTGAGGTAAGGGCTAGCTTGTTAGTTTTCATATTTGTATAAAATAAGTAAATCATTTTGCTCTATTAATGATTTTGTTTTAGAATTGCACACTTAGTTTTTCATGATTTTGCTACTCCTACTGGTTTAATTTCATATATGTACAAATCAGGTCTCTCTAAATGTTTGAATGTGGAAAAAGAAGCTATGTACGTTTCTATTACAACAGTTAAAACAGACCCAACCTATGTTATGTGAAGTAACATTAAAAGAAAAAGATTAGTCATCCAAATGCTTTGAAAATACCATAGGCTTTTCTTTGTCACACACAAGGATATGTCTTAAGGATATGAATCCCAAATCTGTGAATATACTAAAGCATATAATTCCCTCCATGTAATTCAATGAAGTACAACTGGAAACTTTAGGTGATTACTTCAGACTCTTAATGATTCCATAAATATAAGACTGGAGTCATTTGTAAGATTATTAAAAGGAATTCTGCCTCTAAAATAAACTCACCACTACATTACTTCATGTCATTACTGTAATAATGTGACACAAAATTAACTGAGTCTCTACATTCTGATAGCTTAAATTGGGCCCTGCCCAGACATGCACAGACAAGTGCTTCTGTGGGAGCTGAAGTCCACACTTCTGCTGAGTATGACATATGAAACTATATCAGGCCAGGATTAGCCCAGCCTTTTTCTAATTCTCACAAAAGCTCTAATGACTCTGCTTTTATTAACTCTGGACAAGCCAAAGTTGAGTAATAAATCATATAGTTAGAGCTCAGATTATCTTTCCTAGTCAACCTGTTAGCATTATTGTTTAGAAGGAAGCATCAAGTACCTGGAATCCTAGCCTAAGAGAAGATGACTGCTGACAGACTTAATGCTATGTAAGGATTCACAACAATGAAGGCAGACAAATGCTTCTATTGTTCCACTTCTCCTTCCATTCCCAAAGGGAGGAATATCTCTGATATTCCTCTCTTGAGTAATTTCTGGAGTACCAGGTAACATAGCTCACTGACTTATACTTGAAGAGGATGACAGAACTAGAATAAAGCCTGGTATATTCTCTGGGATGGAGTTTCTCAAAAAAGATGTTGCTAAACACAAGCCAGATTATATCAGATCTATTTGAAAAAATTGACTGGTGAAGAACAAGAGGGTCTTCTCAGGCACCCATGGTGCTGGCCAAAAAGATAAAAGTATGAAAAGTCGAAAACAAGGAGTCCTTCTGCAAGGTTTGGACATCACAAGCATCAGGATAGCTGCGGAGTTAGAATAAGCACAGAAAACCTGAAATGCAGTGAAGCTGGGACAGATCATCTCTGTCCACACTTGACCCAAGCCACCTTGACAGCAGGATTGAAAAAGGAAGAACAAACCCTGATAAAAAAGAAACTGTGCCAAACCTCAAGGGACCAGGAAGAACAATACTAAAAGGAGCTTCCCTCCTCTTTCTATTCAGGGGAGAGGGTGACTGTGAGCGGTATGGGTACTGGGATGTCCAGGCAGATTTCCAGGTGTGGCCCCCAGGGGCTGCCAAGTATACCGGGGCACAGGCCCAAGGTGTGTAAATCAATATGCCAGGAAAGATGATATCAGTCATATTAGAAGGCAAGTCAGGAACTTAAACTGGATTCTTGAGGACTGTTTCCCAGGTTCTGGGTCCAGTCTGTAATCAAGGAGGAATGGGAGAAGAGGGAGACTAAAGGTGGCAAGGCAAATTTTCTGATCTTTTTCAAGTAACTCTGCCCCAGAGACAACTGGGAGAAATCTCTGTAAGCATTCAGATATAGAGGCCTCAAAAGGGCATTGAATAAATGCCAAAGGTTTCAAATGGTGAAGAGAATATAATTAGGAATAAAAATAAAAGCTCTATTTTCCTGGACTTTTCTGAAGAGGCAGCTAAGTACAAATGAAGTTTCTAAGTAATGTTTTTATCTATGAGTAACTGTATTAAAATGCAGGGCCAAATCTTTCTCCCTGAGTCTCTGAGATATTACTGAAAACCAATTGATACAGAGGTTCCAGAATTTGCTTCACTGGGAATATACATTTCCTTTGATAAAATTAGAAAAATATTTTTGAAATTTCTGCCTGAAATAGGTCTATGTGGCGTAAAAGGGCCTGACTAGATGGACTGGTTAGCTACTTGGTCTAGACGTATAGGATAGTGAAAATCTCTACATTTAATCACTTCTATGATGCTCCAACATTCCCAAGTATATTGCACTGCAATGGTCTTGAGAAAATTAAACCATTCTGTTGGTATAAATATAATTGTTTAAAATTACTAACATCTCTATTTCAGGAATAAATTACTTTAACTTAGGCCCGCATCAAACCCAACAGAAAAGAGGTAAGAGAGGGTATAATTTGACAGTGATATACCCAGGGTTATCAAAATGCTAAAACCTTATAAGTATGTTTGTTCTCTCTGTTATATTATTTTAGAATCTTGGTATGAGGCCATAACTTCTGAGAATATCAATACTACCAATCTCACCACCCCTATAGCCCTTCTTTAACAAAGAGTGATTTGTTAAACAGGATTACAATTACACATTGGAAATGTTTTCTGCTTGGAACTCTTTAGTATTAAAATATTTTAATATAAACTAAAAATATGTAATAGTAGTGAGAAGGCAAAACTTTTTTTACTGCTGCAATTTTTTTATCTGTGATCCAAACAAAATTGAATAAAAACATTGCTATATCTGACTCTTTTACAGAATTTCATATTATTTTGTTTGTTTGTTTGTCTATATCTGACTCTTTTACAGAATTTCATATTTTTTGTTTGTTTGTTTGTTTTCCACTGGGTGACCACGCAATTACCACAGGATATAAACTGGGAATATGACATTGGTTAAAATTATAGGCATATATAATACACATGTATTTTGTAAAGAAAATAAATTCAAGTAATGCAAGTGCAAGTAAAAAAAAAACGAAGGAAAAAAAACTTTAAAGCTAGAGTTGTCTTATTTGCCTTTTATTATTCCTTTTACTAAGTGTACAGGGACTCTGTGAAACTGGGAGAGACACTTCTCCATGGTCTCTGGCATTTCTTGTGAGCAGGCTTTATTTCTGGACTACCTTTCAAGGATGCTTGTCAAATATGCTGCCACTATAACAAAGAGATCTCTCTCTCTAGGGCAAAGTTTGAGCAGGTTTGCTTGTAGTTTTTTCAAAATATTGGGGTTTCTAAATTCAAATTCCTCAGCTATGATGCAAACCACTGTCTCTGCATCATCCACCTAAGCTTGCCTCCATGTAACCCCTGTGAGACTTGGGGGTTGAGGAGGACCTAGGGGAACATAAAGCTCATGCTGACAGCTGTGCTATGAGTAACAAAGTCTTGTGTCTTCTACCAGCATTAGTAAAATTGTACAGGATAGCTTGTGAGTTTGTGAACAGGGTAAAACCTTAGACCCTTGATATTGAGCACATGGTAATTTGGGGGTTCTCTTGTGTTCCCCTGGAAAAAGTTGGAATTTTTTGTTTTTATTAATATTTCAGAAAGTTTAGACTTGATCAATGCTGACAAGATGCCCTTGGAACCATTTCCAAGATGCTGGAGCTAATATTAAAAAATGAAAAAGATAAGAAACTGGAGTCTTTAAAGCTTAAAAAGCAACATTGTAATTTAAACTCAGGAGTTGGAGGTAATAAAGTATGTACTAAAATTAACTGACAAAGGAAAACACAAGTAGTTCATAAAAGGAAAGAATTAAATAATAAGCTCTTGAACCTAGTAAAAGCAGAGATATATGAGACTCATTAATCTCCAGACACATTTGTGACCTCTTTTCTTTGAACCTCATTCTTTGTCTAACCCATAGGCCCTACTTTCTCTCTTTGTGACCTGACATCCCGTCTAGGTTCAGAACCTTACCTGGAAGCTCAAAATGGACTCACTACCAATTACCAGCAAGAGATTTTAAGATGTCACAAAGTCAATAGACCTCCTTTGGTTTGCATGTATTTCATTTGATATCACCTTGATTTCTGAACTACATCAGAAAACACAGACTGTGATAGCTGGTGTTGGGGCAGGAGGGACGAGAGAGAATCCATCAAGTTTTTGCCTCTCATTATACAGGTAAGGAAAGTAAAATGCAGAGAAATTAGACTATGTTATCCAAGTTGATATTGTTGTATTTGAAACTCATTATGAAAATTCAGGAATCCATATCACAAGGGCTCTCTGAAACAAGGAAAGCAAGACTACTTCTGATGTCTTTATTTGACAGTATCATTAAATTATTTATGACAAATACTCTCTTTTTCTAATATGGTCTTCAGAGTGAAGTCACTTAGCTTCGAGCTATCGAAATTCTCCATTTACGATCTTTGAAACCTGAAAACTTTTTAAAGAATTTTTGTTTGTGGCATGATTTATTCTAATAATAAACATTGTAAAATGGTTAATTTCAAATAGCTTTTTGGGCTGGGCTAAAAAAAATGTAAGAAATTTTAAAATGTCAAGAAGGATTGTCCCTTTAAAACATCCTAGAGAATTACTTGAATCAGTTCCATATTTGCTCCCATGTTCCAATCTCCCAGAATCTTGACAACTTTAAGTGTTCTCAGGGGCTCTTCTGGTCTATAGTTTTCAGTACATTTCAGCCTCTGCTAATGCTCTTCAAGGTCAGTTTATTTTCCCATTCACCATCCTACTTCCAAGATCACAAAATAAACCTATAACTCATGCAGTAATTATCAGGACTGATACTAGATACCCTTGATTGTCACCACTGCCAGGTCAAAAGTCTTTTCTAGCCTCTCTACCTTTTATTCTATTTCTCTCAGTTATCTTTTGCTTAGTGCTATGGGCTAAATCTACCAATTATCCAACCTTAGCTCAAAACTCAACCCATTTGATTGTTGATACTTCGTTTTAATTTACTGAATCCGTATTCCTGGCTCCAGGGCAACCAGAGATAGTGAATTAAGACACGAAGACACCAATAGTTCTTTGTCCTCTCAGAGGTCATTTTGGAGACTCAATTCACTTGAAGATAGTAGGTGTCCTCTTACAGGCTCTTCCTTTTCTTAGGGGCTTAGACTCTTCCTTCAAATATTTGTTCTATCCTTACCAATTATCAGATCATTTTCCTCACAGAGAAAGAAGATGGAAGTAAAATTTGATTTGTGAATTCTTTCTCTTTTTCATACTTTGGCTTTCCCATTACTTCTGAGCAGGACTTCTTTGATGTTCTTATACCCTAAATTTTAAAAGCTTTTTTAGCCTCATCGTATTTTTACAAGCCTCAACTCATTTCAAAATACAGTCCTTCTGATTCTATTCTTTAAAGCCTATGACAATCGCATTCATCCTCAGTCATGGCTGTTCCTTCTATCTTATGTTCATGACTTTTTTTTTTTTAATCTAAAAAAATAAAAAAGTCGTTTGGAAATCTGCAGTGTATCCATGCTGATTTATTTCTTTTGGTTCCTCTTCCTCTTCTTCCTCATCTGCAATCATGTGGCAAAATTGCCTCTGATAATATTCTAAACCTTTAACTCATTTCTATTTCAGGGACTCATGCCATATAATTATGCTCATTGTTTCCTTTTAACTTTGAAAGTCTGACTTCCTAAAATCTAGGCTGTTTATCATGCCCAGTATTCCTCTCACGGGTTATCATTAAGTCTGTGCTCATGTAGTCACAGACAATAGGCTTAGAGTCAGAAAGACCTGGATTGTAATCCCATATTTTATTCATACCTTGACCATGGAAACCACTATGTAACTTCTCTGTGCAGCAATTTTATCATTTGCAGAGTGAAGCTAATATTTTACTACCTACCTCATAAAATTACTGGAAGACTTGGTGAAAAACATATAATGTACATAAAGTGGTTACCATGTTGCTTGATAAATATCCTCCCTTATTCATCACCAGAAAATTTCTCTTATTGGTCAGAATTAAGTTCCAAGTAGCGATCTCTTAATTAGTTAGATGAAACTATCAGGAAAGTCAGTCAAAAATATGTCAAACGTTTTTGGTTCATAAAAGGTTTAGGATGTTATGGAAAGCTAAAGATGTCCATCACTACTACCACAGGTTACCTATAGAGAAGTCTTTATGCTCTGATCATACAAACTTGCCATCAATTTATTTGGCAATGTGATCAATAGTAAAATTCCACTCTAATATTTTTTCTCTTCTTTCCTTTTTTCCATGAATTTTCTCATGGGCATACTTGTAATTGCTCACAACAATATCTTTCCTCCCCTTCCTAATATCTCTATTCTTTGGAATAACATATTCTTCACCTATTTCAGTCCTGAGTTTCAAACCACCTGTTTCCTAAGTTTACTTTGTTGATTACTCATACTTAAATATTGCTAAGGAGAAATATGAGGACACCAGTAGCTGTCTTGATTTTAATTGTTCTTAATTATTATATCATCTGTATGAAGCATCTTCTTCATTCTTTGCTCCAAGTCATGTATGGTATTATCATTGTCTACTGTTTTCACTAGTTTATCTGAGTATTTTTTTCTTTCTCCCTTTATATTCAATTTAGCACCCTCTCCTTGAATTAATTTGGCTCTATCCACACATATCCTCTCCTATTTTTATGAAATTATGGTATTAACAAAGAGTTCAATAGACTAATATTTTAATACACAGGACAGAAATGCAACTCCCATTCATTATATGCATATGTACCTGTTTACCTCCCAAGTAATCTTCTCTCTTCTTATGTATCAATATTAATAAGAATAAGTCAATACAGTAATAGCTGACCTCCTAATTCCTTCTGCTTCTATAATGGTTAGATATTTTACAATGGACGTATTTTATAGATAGTCTCTGACTCATGATGATTCATTCAACTTACAACTTTTTTACTTTACAAGGGTGCAAAAGCAGTACACATTCAGTAAAAAACTTCAGATTTGATCTTTTCCCAAGCTAGCAATATGTGGTACCATATTCTCCTGTGATGGAGGGCAGCAAAAGTGAGCCGCAGCTCCTATTTAGCCATGCAATCACAAGGGTAAACAACCCATACTCTACAGTGTATTGATTGTGTTAGATTAGTGGTGCCCAACACTATTAGCACCAGGGACTGGTGCTCCTATGAGAATGTAATGCCTGATGATCTGAAGTGGAGCTGAGGTGGTGATGCTAGCACTGAGAAAGGCTGCAATATAGATGAAGCTTCACTGGCTGCCTGCTGCTCACCTCCTGCTGTGTGGCCATATTCCTAACAGGCTACAGACAGTTATCCTGGCCCAAAGGTTGAGGAACTCTGTGTTAGATGATTTTGTCCAACTGCAGGCTAATGTAGGTGTTCTGAACACATTTACAATAGGCTAGTCTAAGTTGTGATAGTCAGAAGGTTAGGTATATTAAATGTATTTCAGCTTACAATATTTTCTAATTAAAATGAGTTTATCGTCATGTAACCCCGTCATAAGCCAAAGAGCTTCTGTACTTTTATAATCAGAAAAGAATCAAAGATATTTAAATTTTAACTCTAAGGACTTTAGAGAAGCAATCACCTTAAAAAAGCAAAAAAGCTTTGCTAGAAAGCAAAGACAAAATCTGCCTAGTTGAAAGTTCATAACTTATATCTGTGCAGCTACATAAAATTCAATGAAATATCAATATTATCAGGAAAAGTTGCTGATTCCTTCTTTATGGTAATAGACAAATAATAATAATGGTCATTAGTAAGATATCTAGCATAGGTCTCACTATCTTCAATTCTTACTTAACCCCAAATGGTAGACTTTATTTCCCCCATTTTCAGCAGTGGAAATTGAGACTCAGCTGTTGTGGATTTTGGCTCATGTACCCGGAAGAACCAAGCAGCACTGAGTGAGCTAAGAATCAAAGGAGGTTTATTTACACCAGCGGGCTCAGAGGAGTCATTCTCCAGAGTCTGAGACCCAAAAAAGGCAGGCAGGTAGATTTATACACTGATTACTTCCGTTTACTTGGTGGTCTTTTGTTTCACATGTGCGGGAAAGGTAGGGTTCCAGGAAGAGGCAGTTGGAAAAATTCCTCCGGGACAGGGTGGTCATCTTTTCTTTACATTTCCCATATCACAGCAACATGAAGGGACTTACCTACTGTTGCTCATTCTGTTATGGACAGAGCAAGGATTTGAACGAAGTTTATCTAACTTATACTCTATCCATAATGTCACCATGCCTCTCTGTGTGTTGATGTATTATATAAGAAATTCTCTGAGTACTCCAGGCCCTCTTTTATGAGGCTCCCAAGAGAAGAAGCAGTTTCATACAAAAACTCAAGAATTAGAGTAGAATTAAATTTCTTAAGTGTCATATTGAAAGCTAAACCTCAATGACACAATGCCTTCAAAAATATTTTCTAGAATTTATTATTTCTTAAAACTATTTGCCAGAATTCTATAGCAGTTAAACAATCAAGTGTGAAGATAGAATATATTTTCAACCCTTTTTGTGGGTCTTCTTGAGAAGATGAAATAGATGAAATACCTGATGTTTGAACATATTAAGAGAAGATAAAAGTACATAAAAACAAAACAAAAAAGACAATTATTAGCATCAAGGTAAAAAAAAAATTGTGCATACATGTCTACTTAATGGTTCAGCTTTTGATTGAATATACAAAGTCATAGCAGTGTAAACACTGAACTTTGAAGTAACCAAAATTACAATATGAGATGATGAAGGACAAGAAATATATGAGAGTTTATGTACACACTAGTGACTACATATATTGAGGGTAGGGTATGGGGAAAAGAAGCTCAATACTTCATTGAAAAAAGTTATAATCTCTCATAGGAAATATAAGGTAAACACCTGACACGCTGAGAGAAGTTTTAAAAGCAAGCCTTTTTTGGGAGAGGGCTCTTGGGCGAGGTTCACGAGAGGAGAGGGGAGGGGCTGGAGAAGTCACGCCCTGGGACAAGAGGGCGTAGTTTTTATAGGGTTATGTGGGGGTAGGGTAAAATGGGGAGTGTCAGTTGAGTATCTGGGTTGGGCTAGTGGGCCTCCGGATTTAGGGTGGGCCTTTATCAGTTGGGCGTTAGGATTCAGATGTCAGGCTGGGAGGTTTCCAGGCAGACATCCGGCTGGCCCTCCTCCACAGACCTAACAGGAAAAAGTAAATAGATAATGCCTAAAATTGAAAAATTAAAAAGTAACAATATAAGCTTATTCAGTGATGAATGATCAAAAATGATTAAATTGCTGAAAATGGTTGTCTAAGAAAGCGGTTGGGAAGCAAGAGGATAGGAGAGTCTTCCCTTTTTTGAAACAAGCCTTGGTTTATGTAAGGCCAGCGCTCCCAGTAAAGGTCCCAAGTCTTGCCCAGGGGCAGGTCCCCGCCCCTAGCTCCCGCCTGCTAGCCACTTGAGGCCCATGGACCAATCCGCGGTGCCAGGACTACACTCCTGGCGCCAAACCGCTGCACCAATGAAAGAGCCCCACGCTATGCTTTTGCCTTTTTTGAATCTTCCCCTTCCTGAACACGACCCTTAAAACCCTGCCCCTACCCGCCCGGGTGCGACTTCTCTGGCCAACGTGCTTGACCTGAGAACCTCGCTGGGGACCGCTTGCCTTTCAATAAAAGACGCCTGTTATTTCTGAGTCAGACTCTGTCTGTTGAGTGGCTGAACCTTACATTCTACTATTTGACTTTTTAATTGGTGTGATTAAAAACAAAAACAAAACTAATCGAAGGAAGGAAGGAAGGAAGGAAGGAAGGAAGGAAGGAAGGAAGGAAGGAAGGAAGGAAGGAAAAGAAAGAGCAGTTGCTCTCAAGATGTCTATGATTAAATAGAAAACATAAAATGGTAATTGGTTAAGTAATATTAGAGGCACGTGCAAGATGTAGGGGGTATGGGACATAAGAAGATACAATCATTCTTTGGGCAAAAAGAGGTGGTGAGAAGCTGCACAGATTAAGGCATCTTTGGTTAAAACTTTAAATTTTTACTTAGTAGTTTTCCAGTCAGAATAAGAGGGAAAAGGTATTCTCATTAAGCCAGGGAAAATAGCATTATCAAAGGTGTGGAAGCATGAAAGTACTATCAATCCTCAGGTACTCTGTCATTAATTACTATGGCTAGGCTATCCAGATGAATGGCAGGATAGGACTAGAGTTTATTTGGGTGTAGACTGTAAACAGCCTTATATATCAATCTATAGAAAAATATCCTTAAAGTCACAAATCCAAGAGAATATAGTGAATGATGTCACCATCTCTCCAGAGTTTTAGTCCATAACCTAGGTGTCATTATTAACACTTTCCTGTCTCTTAACCCACATTTCTCATCCGTCACCAACTGGCACTCCCTCTTAGTGAAAAAATCCTGTGGGCAAGAGAGATGGGAGCTTTTGTACAATGCATTATCATACAACAGTATGCAGCAGCCTTGTCACCTTAGTCCAAATTCCTACCTTCTCCTACCTGTTCTCTCACAAAAAATTCCTAATTAGTCTCTATGGATGACTTCTTCCCTTCCATTCTCCACGGACAGACAGAGTGATCTCATCAAAATGCAAATTGGACCATGTCAACCTTCCTGTTTAGAATAGTATTGTAGTGACTTTTCATTTCTCTTAAAATGAAAATCAGCATTCATAATATAATCTTCAAAACTGCAGGGTCAGATCTGAGCATCATCTCCATGTCCCCCAGTGACATGGGGCCATTTCCTTCCTCCAGCCACAATGACCTCTTCCAGTAATTTTAACCTTACATATGCCTTTTAACACTGGTCCTTTGCACATAAGGCTCCCTCAGCCTTGAACATTCTCTTCCAGAAATTCCCACCACTCCCATCACCATTTGCGCATTTGCCTCATTAACTTCTATTCATCCTTCAGATATGTACCTTCAGAACATCCTGTGAGGCACTAATCAGGGTTATACATTTAAATTCATTTGTAAGATTATCTAGCTAAAGTCTATCTTCTCTTGTAGACTATAGTGAACAAAAACTATATCTATATCAATAAATATTTGTTTAATTCATAAATGAATAAATAGTATGCTTAGTACAATCTACAAGAAAAAATTGTAATTTTTTTCTTACACAGCAACAATTCCAGAAAAAGTGACACTTTGATGCCACAAATACAATCTAAATTGAAAAGCTGTCCTGAAACAATGTCAATATATGAAACACGTGAAAATAGACAAACATAAGCTATAATAAGAAATAAGCTCTGAACTGGCACACTTAGATTTTATGTTTTCTAAGAAATGCAATAGATTTTTACCATATTTTAGGGAAGTTTGATATATAAGAACTGTTAAGGGTGGAAAATTTTGAAATAGTCAACTTCTGCTTCCATTGTTTAATGTTAAACAGGGTGTAGTTCTAGGAGATATTCTGTGCAAAGATATGCTAATGTTAATGGTGTAGTTATCCTGTGTAAAGATAATTAATGGCCAGCCCCTGCTTCTGTAAACCTGTTTGCTTGCTGGAGGGGGTTTTGGGGCTTTTTAAGCTATCCCTTCTGGAGGCTCAAGACTGATCTCTTCTAACCCTGTGTGGTAGAGAGTAAGTCGCTGGCCAGCTAATAAAGGCTCACAATTCATCTCAATTGGCTCCGTGGGTCTTAGATTTGATCGCACCACAATCAGAACTTCTCTGACTACTGCAGGCCCATCTTTTATGAGGCTCTTAATTCTCTCTGGTTCCTACTTGTATCTTTTAAAAAATCAGTGCTATGCTGAGAACACACTGAAGAGTTGGATAAAAAATACAAAACCTATTCAATAAGTAGTCTGCTCTTCCATTTCCTTTCAAGTAAAAAAGTGTCATCCTCACAAAGCTTCTAGCCATCAGTAGGTCAGATAATCCATCTGTTTTTTTAATTAAACAGACTGAATACTGCTTTACTTGAATTAGACACTTTCCAATGTTTCTAAAGTTTTTCTATCCACAGAGCAGCTTATCTGTTTTTTAAAAATTTCAGGAATGATATCTAATTTTCACTTTTACTAAAAGTAGAGATCATGATTTGCCAAGTTATTTATTTCCTTAACCCAATTTTAAACCAGATGCTGTATCTCCAGAAAAATAATTAATATTTTAATTTAAGTAACTATGGGTGTTGAAATGCAATTATATCTTTTCTTTTTACATGAGTAGCAAGAACAAAGTTACAAAGTTACCAGTAAATAGTTAGTAGGAAAATTATTTTATTCTATCAAAAATAACTCAAGTCACCCAACAGCTGTCATGTTCATAAAGAAATTAATTGCCTACCTTCACTCATTCATTTGTACAACAAAGGTTTATATTAAATATTAAATACTTGTCAGGCATTCAACTTAACTAGAGAAAAAAAGATGAAAGTTATAATACCTGCCTTCAAAGAGCTCAGAGTCTAGTCAAGGAGAAAGAAAATACATCTTGATAGCTACCAAGACAGAATTGAACTTAGTCTTACCAGGTAAAAATAAAGAGAGTTCTCTTAACAAAGAAGAAGAGGGCAATTAGGCTGAGGTAATTACATAAATGTTTGAACATTGAAGGGCTGTAGAAACTGTTAAAGATGAAAATGAAGGCTGAAAAAGTAAGTAGGATTTTTTTTTAACTTGAATATCATGCTGAAGAGTTAGGATTTTATTTGAAACTGAAGAGAAAAGGTCATTTATAAAGAATGTGACATCAAATTCCTCATTTAAAAAATTACCTTGGCAGTGATACGGAAGATGGATTTGAAGGGAGAAAAACTTTCCCTAAAATCTAAAAACAATAACTCCTAAAATAGAAGACAGCTTCATATTAACATAAAAATAAAAGGAATATTACACCTAAGCTATCTAGAGAGGTGTGAAATACTCTTCCTTGCAATACAAATTATTCATTATAGAGATTCAAGGACCCCAGCTATTTAAAGATTAAGATCTTAGTCTCAAAATTATCAACAGTTAATATCTGACTTTATTTTTAATTGTTGTGGTTCCTTGAATCTAAGACCCACGGAGCCAATTGAGATGAATTGTGAGCCTTTACTAGCCGGCCGGCTCTCTACCACGCAGGGTTAGAAGAGATCAGCCCCAAGCTTCCATGAGAGGCAGTTTATATAGCCTAGAACAAGTAAACAGATTATAGAAGCAGAAGTTGACTGTTAGCAGATCTGGTTAACATCAATCAAACAAGCAGATTACAGAAGCAGAAGTTGGCTGTTAGCATATCTTTGAGCAGATTACCACACCCTGGTTAACATTAAACAAGCAAGCAGATTACAGAAACAGAGTAAATCCTTTATGCTGGTTTACTGGAAAAATTTCCACCCATAACATAAGGAGACCAAGACAGACTTAACATCTCCCTAGGCTTCACTAAAGCTTAGATAGGTTTCTTACAGAATTTAGGCCCCTAAACCTCCCTTTTCCTTGGAGCATTTACTTTAGAAAATTTGCAATTGTAAATTCTTTCTCTTCCCCTTTGAGGTGTAAATCTTCTCCCAGCCTCTTTGCCAGTTTTACAACCAAGAAATGTTTTTCTCAAGGATATAAATGCCATTCCTTGAAATTTGATCTGTCTCTCTGGGAGGGTAGGAGCCAACTTCTACAAGGGCCAATTAGCAAACACAGATGACCTAATCACACTGCTCACCCTCTCCTCTAAAATCCTTCAGTACTTTTCCACTAGCTCACCACAATGTTTAAAAAACTCTCTCACCTTTTGTTTCAGTGGAGTTGAGCTCAATTTCTCTCCCCTATGGCTCTGCCTAGGGCATCTGTCCATAACTTGTTCATCTTAACTAATTCCTTTTCGTCTTTCACATTTCAGCAACTTAAATGTCATTTCCTCTAGGAAGTCATGCTACCAGCCCTGTAAGTCTAGGTCTAGTAGCTTCCTCCAGTTAATCTTGTGTAGCAGTTGTTATGGGCTAAATGTTTGTGTCCACCGAGGCTTCCCCCACCCCCCCACCCCCCCACCCCCGCCTCAAATTCGTATGTTGAAACTCTACTCTCCATGTGATATTAGGAGCTGGGGCCATTAGGAGGTAATTAGGATTAGGCGAGGTCGTAATGAGACAGGACATCCCTTGTAAATTCTTAATCTTTTAGCAGGAAATGAAATGGGACATCTCTTGCAGAGTTAATCTTTTTAGTAAACTTAGTTAAATTTTCTTCCCTCCTTTCTTTGGAGAAAAGCCTTCTCCCTCAAATCTTGATAATTGCCCTGGTGACTCAGATCCTCTGGCTATAGATAAGGGTCATCAGCCGATTGTTAAGCAGAAATGGTATTAAGCCAGACAGGGCCCTTAGAGTCTGGGGTGGGGGTATGGGGGTGGCTGGGAGACTTTAAGCCAAAGGTCTTTCTTTTTACCTTTAAGAAACATTAACCAAGCCTGTTTCCCTTTATTCCCTTAATAGGCAAATCAATAATAGAAATTAATAGATGTATGATTTAAATAACGAGTTTGTATTTTCTTTTCCTTGTCTAGGGACTGAAGTGGCACTTCAGCAGGAAACCCAAGACCCCACCCTGACTGAGACAGAAATAGACTATGGCCATTCTCAGCAGGAAGCAGATACTATGGAAGCTCGCATCCCTCAACATCCATACTAATAGGGGGGTTTATTGCTCTTAGAAAAGAGATAGGCAGGAGAGTTAGTTAGAGGGTTTCCGGTCTGCCTGCAAAGACACTGAGGTCATCCTATTTTAGAAGGGGTCCGCCTAATCTGCCCACAATTAAGCAAGCCAGAAGGCATTTTTTAACACAAAGAAACCAGTAGGTGGAGATTTAGGTACCAGTCTAAGCCTGTCACTGCACCTGCACAATGAAGACCCCAACGACCTTCAACTCACCTGAGTCTCATTATACCATCATTATAATATGATACGTATGACCGGAAGTTCATTAATATCATTATAACAGACTGAATTCTGGGAACATGCACTGAAAGCAAAATGATGACTCACTGAGTCCTGTCAATCTTAGTTGTCAATCAAGGAAGCCCACTCCTCTAAGAAAAGTAACCACCCACAGCAAAAAAGGTATAAAAACCCTGAAGTTTTTGTTACCAGGCCTTTTGAGCCATGCTTCTCTTGCTCAGACCTGCTTTCACATTTGGAAATGTACTTTCCTTTTAATGAAACTTTCCTTTTCTACTGTATTTCAGTGTCTTGCTCAATTCTTTGTTCGAGACATCAAGAACCTGGACAATGGGCCAGGAGAGGACCCCACTCTCTGGTAAAAGAAAGAGCAGAACCCTCTTAAATGGGATTAGTGCCTTATAAGACTTATGAGAGCTTACTTCTCCTCTGCTCTCTGCCATGTGAAGATACAATGATAAATCAGCAGTCTGTTACCTGGGAGAGGACCCTCACCAAAACTGTATTTGTTACATTTTGTTATTTGCCCATTTAGTTGTCTATCTCCTACTAAATTAAGAACTCCTTCAGGATAAGGAGCATGTTAGTTGTGTTCTTTATAGTACATAGAGTATTCATAAATATTTGTTGAATGCAGTAATAAATGATTATGAAAATGGTCCAAACTTCCATTTAAGCCAAAGAATCGATTAGGCTTCTGAACTTTCAAAATAGGATGTTGACCAGGTCATTTTCCTTGTCTATTTTCATGCTATGTAGTCCTGCATTCAATCCTTAATAAAAAGCGTTCTCTACCTTGTCAAAAGCCACAACCTCAGATTGTCTCTTTTCTTTCTTTAGAAACTTAGCCAAGAGAATTCAAGACAAATTGCCATAGGAGTAACAATCTATCTTTTCCTTTACATACTCTAAACCATCTATAGAATCTAAGAGGAAGACAGTTTCATATTACTGATGCAGGACAGGGCAAATTTTCCCTGACTAGGAGACCAAGCCCTGCACCAAGAGAAGAGGGTCCTTTGGCAGAGAATACAGAAAGAATTCAACACACAGACCAAAGTTAGAGCCAAAGGAAAGTTTATTAGAAAAGGGATAACACTCCACTGCAGAGTGTGGTCTCACAGAGGCAGAGAAGGAAGGGCACTGAGTTGGTGAGAGAGACAGTAAGGGCTCTGAGAAGTACCCAGAGTGTTCAGGGAATTCAGTTTATATGTCATTAATTAATTCCCATTTCCTTTGATATGGACATACAGTGAGGAAGGAAAAGGGTGTGTAGCTTAAAAAGATAAGAATATGTGGAGCGAAAGGCCTGCTGGCAGTTTTCAGCCTTTAATTCATAGATTCCCCATTGTTTTAGCCATAGGTACTGATTCTTGGTGCCTGTTTCCCCTTCACAGCTGTGGGGAATAGGCTGGTAGTAATCCCAGCAGAAATCTTTCTTTGTCCTGAAGGCATCCTCCTGGTCTGGCTGCAGAGCTGATCAACACATTGCAGTCTCTGAATGTGGCTTGATTAACATTTTTAATTCTCTTGTCTCCTTCCTACATTATTACTATAAAAATAAAAAGAGGCATCCTGTTGAACTACCAAAAGTCTACATTATTTGTACCATACTACTTTAGCCCCTCAGAGATTCACCTGAGGCCACTACACAGGAAAACTCCACGGGCATTATTCCGTGTGAAAGGCACACTCCCTCCCACCAGTCTCCTCTCACATACTTTATAGCATTTAAATTTTATATTGACTAGCAACCTGTGGAGTAACAAAGCAGGGGTCCTAGAATCACTTCCATTGAGTTGCTCTTTTTGTTAAGCCCCTGGCTTTTATAAAAAGCTGGAAACAAACACAAGAAATTCACTCCTGAATTTTCAATATACAATATACAATAATCAGCTTCCTCTATATGAATTTCCACAAAGAAATGTATTTTTTAATTTAGTGTTTGCACAAATCCAAAGCTAGCTTCGTCAAAGAAAAGTAGTAAAACAGAACACTATCAAGTCTATAGGACTAGTGAGTCAAATTCCAAAGTAATCTTTGAGTTATAGTACTATGTATCTTTTGGGAACGTCTAACGTCCATGATGCTGGATTCCTGAGATAAAGACCTAATGTTTCACTTGCTTGGGAAGAAAGTACACTCCCCACCTATGCCTCATTGCTTTCTTCCCCTTAGAAAGCCAAGTTGGAACTAGAGTAAACTTGGGGAAAAGGAGTGGACTTTGATCTACCTAGGGGGGAAAGAAGTCCTCCAGAACTAACTTAACTCACCAGCACTAGAGACTCTGCTAGGTTTTAAGTAAACGCTCAAGTTAGGGGAAAGAAAAAAAAAATCTCTATCTATCTATCTATCTATCATTTATATACTTTTTCTTATCTTGTCCCCAATGGATATATGTCCCCTGAAGGGCAGCAATGCAATGGAATGATGGATTGAATATTTGGTACCCTGCTTTATTTCCACAGAAATGCCCATTTTGACAGATTTAGGAATAACTAAATATGTATCAAAAGAGAAAATTAATGAGATTTTAAATACTAAAACATATTATAAAGCTATAATTGTTAAAATGTGGCATTTCTGAAGAGGAATTTTCTGCTCAAATGGCTAACCTTGTAATTAGCTTTGTTCTGCTTCTGTAAACATGCTTGCTGCATAGGCCAAAGGGCAGAGTAATCTCAAAATCAACTGAAGACTCACCATAGCCTTTGATTGTTCTATCTAGATAACAGTGGTATTGCCTAAGTTCCTGTTTGAAAATCTCATGTTCTGTAATTGCCTGTAACCCATAGCAACTCCTGTGGTCTGTAGCCAACTGAGGACAAATCAACCAATCAGCCCATGCCAACTGTAACAGCTGTAACAGTGCAGATATAAAAGCAAAATTGCCCCTAAGCTCAGGGCTCAGATCTCCAGAGCACTAGCTCCTCTGGGACTGCCGGTGTAATACACCCAAGTTCTCCAACTCTCCGAGTGGTGCTTGGTTTCTCCTGGTCTTGTTTTGCAACATTTCTGTAACATTTCCAGACAGATAAATTGAACAGAATAGTTTTAAGCGAGAGAGTGGCTTAATCAGTTTGCATTTTGAAAGATAATGTGGAGAACGGATTAGAATAGGTTAAAAGTGGACACTGGGATACACTTTGTAAGCTTCTGTGGTGATCCAGGGAGAAAGTAATAGGGGCTTCAATAATGGAATTAGCAGAGGGAATGGAGATAAATGTACAGATCTGAGATATTTAAAAATTAGAATCATCATATCTGGTTAGTTGATGAGATAATATAAGTTAAGAGAGGGGGAAAAGATGAGAATAGTGGTGAGCTTCCTAAATTTACCACCTGGTGGATAATGGTGCCACTCACAGAGATTAGAAACATAATAAGAATAAAAAGTCTAGAAGGAAGGTATTTAATAAGCTTTATGATTTTTTTTATGTAAGATAGCTGCATGATAAATAGAAATAAGGAATTGTTGGTTTTGAGTTGTGAAAATTGTGGCATGGAAATATAGATTTGAGAGTCAGCATTACATAGATAATCATATAGGTAATTCTTAAAGCCATAATAGTGCTGAATAACATCCAAGATAGTGTGTGGAATAAGAAAAGATGTATGGCAAAATTTTGATCATTACCTAAACAATGATATAGACTGGTCAAAGGAGACTGGGAAGGGAAAAAACTGAGAAATAGAATGAAAAATGGGAGAGTGACGTATCAGAGCAACTAGTAGAAGAAGGATTCTCCAGAAAGAAGTGAGTATGATATTGGGTGAACAGTGTCAAATGCTACTGACAGATCAAGTGAAAATAAAAAAGAACAGAAAAATGTCCACTGGACTCAGCAATAAGAAAGTCAGGACCTTAACAGGAGTAATTTAGTAAAATGAAAGGATGGTACCAGGCCAGAGATTGAGAAATAAATGCAAGTGAGGGAACAGTAGAAGAGAATATAGACAACAGTTTCAAGAGTTTAAATTGTAAAGAAGAGAAAAAAAGGGGGATAAAAAAGGCAATATTAGAAGAAGTTGCATTACAGGGAGATTTTATTGATATTATTGTTTCTTTGTTTAGTTGATTAGTTATCTTTTATTGTTTTTATTTTTTTGTTTTTAATCTTTGGCCAGACCACCCTGGACACTCCCTATCTCATCTGATCTCAGAAGCTAAGCAGGTCCGGCCTACATGGGAGACATGAGAAAATTGAAGATTTTTAAACGTTTACAGGAAGATATGGTAGCCAGCCACCAACATGACCCCCATGATCCCTGCCTCCTAGTATTCATGTAGGTAGTAACACACAGACACACAGACACACAGACACACACACTAAATAGTATAGATCTATGCAAGTAATAAGATACAGAAATAATAATGTGATTCCCGAAACTAAATGGTAAAAGACATTATGACTTCTGCCTTGCTCTCTTGAATAAGTATATCTGAAGGAAGGCAGTTAGTTGTCATGTTGTGAGGACACTCAAGCAATCCTATGCAGAGGTCCATGTGGCAAAGAACATTTATCTGCTCACAGCTAGCAAGGAACTGAGGCCTCCTGCCAATAGTCATATAGTGAGCCATTGTAGAACAGATTTTCCAGCTCCAATTACGATTTCAGATGACTGTCAGCTTGAGGCTGACATCTTGACCTCAACCAGGACAGATTCTGAGATAAAATCACCAGGTTTAGCCACTCCAAGATTCCTGACCCACAAAAACTGTGTGAAATACAAAATGTATGTTGTTTTAAGCTGGTAAATTGTTGTACACCAACAGATACAACTAATACGGTGGTTGTAGAATTAAAAAGGAGTGGTTAAAAATACAAAGAAGGAGGAGATCATTGATATACAAGGTGTCGGGAGGTAGAAGAAAGTGTTCCTTAAGTGAAATGGTCAGCTTCCAGTAGGAGAAAGGATGCCTATTTCATTTCATAGTAGGGAAATAAAAATATATGAGGTCAAATTATTGATCAGTAGCAGTGAAAGAGGAAGCGTGCATCTGATTTTCTCAGTTTTCTCTAATAAGAAGAGAGTGGGGTTATCTGCTAAGATTGATGAAGGAAGTGAAGAGGTTTGAAGTTTGAAGACAATAAAGAAATTTTACACAACTGCTTAGAAACTAGAAAAGAGGTGACTAGGGAAATATAGAAGGATTTCTCAATAGCATTGAGAGGCCACTTGATGTCAGTTGAGATCACGAATTTTTCATGTAACCAATCTGTGAATTTTCTCCAAAATACAGGTGTGCTACAGGAGTACCTATTGGCAAAGTCTCCCAAGCAGTTTTGGATTACACTTCAACTTAAGAGAAAGTTGCCTGTACTGTGGTCTAACCATAGCTTGCTGATTAAAAATGGCAGGTGTGATTGAAGAGAAGAACAGGGCTTTACATTTGAAAGAGATGAGAAATGGTGTACCTAAGGAAATTCCGACTAATCCCCCAACCATTGTTGAATAGAGCTATGGCCATGCAACAAGTTTTTAAAAATAGCAACCAATTGAGTAATACAGAAATTACTAGACATATTTTCTGAGTATTATTAACAATTTATTATTTCTTATATCTCCATCTAAATATCTTTCCCTTCTCTTCCAGTCTCTCCTATTCCTTTAATAGTCAATTTAATAGAATCTAATGGAACTCTCTCAAAAATAACCAAAACCCTCCTTCATGCTTATATGTAATAAACTGCATTCTTCAGAATTGCCTCATCAGATATGTTTTACCCATTGAACACAATATATAGCTAAACTTAATCTAACAAATAACTTGAAAATAATTGCTATGATCTAACTTACAAACTTTCTTTCTAAAATAAATAAATACCCATCACTGGAATTCAAATAGCAGAACAGCATTATACAAACCAACTTCAATCTAACTAGTTCTAGTTTGCCTCTTTAAATACTTTATTTTAATTCCAAGATAAACCAGATTTAGAAAGATTTATACAATCCCACCATGCATTAGCTGAACAATAAGCAATGATATCCTAAATATGAATATAGCTCCCTTGTATTAATAATATTCATTAAAGGATAAACTGTTTTTCATGCAAATAAAATTTTTAGGCCCCAAGGTATGAAATGCAATATTTTTTAGCCATGACTATTTTTAAAGAAGCATCTTTCTGAAAATACTTTGGGCTTTATTTCGGTAAACAATACACACACTAAATGCAAACAGATACACTGCCAAGTCATTATTCCCACCCTTATTAAGGCAAATACTCAACACCATAGACTAACCTGAAGCTCTATAAATAATGAGAGTGTTAAATTGAATCCAATGAATAATTCATGAAACCTAATTCTTCCAGTTTCTTTGCAGTTCTCTCACAGCCCTCTGAAACAATACAGAATGATTACAAAGATGTATCATCTTTGTAATTGTTGGGATATATGCCTTATCTATTAAACTAGCTCATTTATTTAAAAAATAATAATCGTCTCATGGCTACTCTGCATTCTAAATTTTGTTTTTGTAGGATAACGTGATGCAAATGTACCTTTCAGGAGATTAAAAATGAGATAATGTCCAGGGGATGTCTGCTTCACACTTGAGACCTGATTTAGGGATGAAGCGGAGCTCCAAGAGTAAAATGGTATAGTTTATGACTCTCTGAGACATTGTGTTACATTCCTGGTCCAGCCCTTCATCCACATAAAGGAATATAGATAGTGTCATCAAAAAGGGTCCTGGGAGTTAAGTGAGCTGAGACACTGGTTCTATTTTTGGTTCTGCCATTGACTTGATTTGACCTCAGCCACAAAACTTGTCTAGACTCTCTTCTCTTATTTAACCACATTAGAATATGAACTGGAATAACTATGAGATTCCCTCCATTCTTCATATCCAGCCATCTATATCACCAACAAACTAATCTCCCAGGTTCCAACCATATTCTACTAGATTATAAGAATCATGAGGCAGAGATAGATCTGTTTTGTTCACCAAGGTATTCTCAGCACCTAGCGTATTGCCTGATCCATTGTAGTATTTCAATAAATATTTATTGACGACGCAAATGAACCTAGTCCAATTGAGAAACATAATACCAATCCCAAGTTTGTATTCTTCTTTCCATACTATTTGATACACCAAAAGTTCAGAACAGCCAAAACCCCAAGTTACTGACAGCAGCTAAAGATAAGAAAATTATTGCATTCAGTAACAAGTATCTTAGTATTTGGTTTTCTCACCAAACTATCAGAGCAACATATTTTCCACAGTTTATTGTGAAACAAGGATTGCAACATATTTTTATTACTCAGTGTATCTAGGTTTAGGACTAGCATTCTGAATAATCAACTCTCTTTTTTATAGTAACCCTATTGTAAAGGAAAAAATATTCAACCTCTTCTAATACGCACACATGTACGTATATGCACACTTAAGTCTATCTCTCCTCAAAACACAAACTCAAAGACCAGACATACTGAAAAGAATTTTAAAGTAGATACCATGGAAGATTCTAGAACAGAATATTCTGTAGCTTCTGCCAACTCCATGCTTACCTGAGTCTATTGTGCATTTTATCTCTATTGTTTGATTCAACATCTGTTCTATGGAATTTTAGCATCGTATCCAAGAATTAAGGAGTAATAGTCTCCCCGCTTCCAGGAATCCTTCCTGACTTAGAACAGCAGTGGATGAGAAAACGATTTCCAGTTTTAGATTCCAATATAGCTGAAATGTATTCAAGCCAACTATTATAACCACTCAAAATATGGAAGAAAGACATATGCACTGTCTTATATTGTGCTTTGTAAAATAATGATACAATATGAAAGATTTTAACATAAGCCATAAAGTATAACAGATAACCTCAGAACCACTTAATGAAGTAATTGTGGTCCCTTGCAACAAACATCCAATATTTATTCTTCCACCATCCCATTCAATTGTAGAAATAGTGTTTCAGGAATTTATCTAAGCTCAAATTTGCCAGCAATGGTGACATGATTGTTATCAATTAGACATAAGAAGAAAAGTGCTAGAAGAATCTAGAAATATTATTCTTTCTTTCTAAGACAGAAGCAAAAAACTGCTGTCTCTCTATAGCTTGATTTGAATAAGAAAACACATATCCCAAATTGCAGCCAGTTAAAATGACAAAGGGAACGAGCCTTAGTTTGAAGCTTGATACTACTAATAGCATAATAGAAAAACAGAAAGAGCCTAAGTCCATGACATTAATGAGCCACTAAAACAGTTAAAGCTGCAGTCTATTCTACTTCTGGATTTTCTTTTATCTGAGATTATAAATTTCCTTATTATTTAAATTAGTTATTATGGCTTTGTTACTTGTAGCCTAAAGAATACTAATATACTTAGTCATCTATTTGTAGAAGTCATCTACTAGGTAATTTAAAATAAATATATAATTAAGGTGATTTAAAATGATTTAACAAAACAGAATTTAAAATATAATAGTAAACCAGTGAAGAGTTCAGCCATAAATAACATTAAAAAATTACACATGATAGCCCACTCTAGCTCATAGTATCCTAAACAAATATTCCCTATTTAATTAATCAAGTTTTTTATTTGATTGTTCACAAGGCAATTTTTTAGAAAAGTTATACATAAAAGGCATCCTAACAATAAAACTTTACATGTCTGTCTGTCACTGCAGAAAGAACTTTATGGAAGTAAGAGATGGAACAGGCCTGTGTGGTTTGTCTCTTTGCCAAGGCATGAATTTCTTACAATTTTTCATTAAAATTATACAAAGGGTCTCAATCCTAAAGCTTTAGTGAATAAACTGACTTCTAGCTGGGATTAAAATGAGATTTTACCCCTAAGGAATATGTAATCAAGTGAATTACTGAGAGATTTCACCCTAGTCTATAAGACTCCTGGTCTGTTCCAGGGTGATAATTTCTAAATACAGAAAATGGGGAAAGGGCAAATGTTGTGTATCTGTATGAGTAAACTGGGAACTCAAAAGAGATATTAAATTCAACAGAAAGAGTTGCTAAATGCTTTCAGCTTCCACAACAGCCACAGACTGATATAGATTTCACGTGGAAGTAAACTTTCTAAATGATCATTCCTATTATAAGGGCCATAAAACCACCTCAATAATCTAAATTCAGCTTGGCTCCCTTACACACATCAATCATACTAAAATAGACTTCACAGTGTCTTAAAATATGTTTATTCTCCAGGTTTTTGTTTTGCCAACTGCTTTGCTTGGGATGAACTTCTCTTCCCCCGCCCTGCCTCATCTCTTCCACTCTTTTCTCCTTCCTCACCTCTGTTCTTTTCTCACTAATTCCCTATCTTCCACTCCTCTTGCCTTCTCCAATTCCCACTCATCATTTCAAGTCTAATTCAAGTCTGACTTTCTGCAAAAATTCTTCCCTGAGCATTCCTCTCCAATTCCTATGAAGGAAAGTCCATGCCACACAATTCTAACAAGTTCTAATTTAATGAGGTAAAATAAAATGGTGTAATAAGCAGTCTTTAAGAGGAAACAAGAATTCCAAGGCCAGCTCTGACCATCACTAAAATAGTACTGATTATTATTATTAATAGTAAAACAATGAACAATTTTTAAAACCTGATTATGCTATTTAGTAATTTTATGATCTTGAGCAAGACATTTAACTTACCAAAACCTCAGTTTCCCTATCTGTAAAATGAAAAACATCTTTCCCATTAACCTCGTAAAGTTGTGATAATTGAAATGAGAAATTGTGTGTGATAGTGCTTGTAGCAATTATACAAATGTCTACAATAATAGATTCTGAGAACCATTAAATACATTAATAAAAAATTATTAATAACATGGGGAATGGTTATATTGACACATAAAATGAACAGAAAAAAACAGACAATTGTTCAACAATATAATTAAAAACTACAAAATAATTAAAAACTGCATAAAAAGTGCATTTTACATAAGAGTCTAACGACATGTACCAAATCCGTAACAATTTTCAGGGCAAGGACTAGAGTGAGGATAGTGAGAGGTGCCTACAGCAAAAAAATTTAAGGAGGCACTAAAAATGCAAGGTCAGCCTCTTTACATTTTGTGCGCAAGATAATATTGGATACCCAGATAAAGTTGTAATGCTGGAGCAACTCTGACTTGAACAGAAAACAAATAGGAAGGGAGCAATCACGTGTCCCTACCTCCTGTCTTCCCGTCTCCTGCTAACGTCCCTGCTGGCAGAGCCTAACAACTGGAGAGTGGTTGGTGAGCCCGTCTCGGTATTACCAGTTATAGAGCATTAATTTGCAGCTGAAAAACAAGAGCTAGATAATTGCCACACCAATTAACTTAAACTTCCATTAGGAAGGTTATGTCTTGACTTTTTCTTCTAATCAAATTGTTTATAAATTCTGACCAAAGGCAAAGTCCCAATGCCCAGCTAGAACAGAACATAGAGCAAAGGCACCTATCATAAATTTCAGCGCAGAGAGGGCTTGAGATAGAAGGCATTATTTTAGTCAATGTATGATTTCATGAGTTAAGAATGATCAGTTTTCCAAAGAAATAACTCAATGACAATGCAGGTAGTATAATGGTGTGGTTGACAGCATGAGTGTTGAAACCAAATCACCCAATTTTAACTTGCAGCTCCAATTTTGAAGCTGGTGATTTAAAAAGCCAATGTCTTAATTTCTTTGTGCTTTAGTGTTCTCATCTATAACGCAAATATAATAATAGCATGTACCTGATAGTGCTACTGTGAATAAATGGGTTAATCTACATGCAGTGATTAGGGTAGTGCATAGAACAAAATAAATGCTTACTAAATCTTGGTCACTATTGGTGGCTGATGATTTAAATTCTTCCTTTAGTTTAAAAGAGTATAAATGTCTCAGTGTTATCCACTGATTGGCTTTTTATGCTAGTGTATAAATTAAAAATATGAGGGCAGATTTGGAAGGAAAACATGAGGAATCGAGGTGGAGATTTAGGAAAATATGAGAGTATTAGGTTTATAAAAATAAATGGTAGTAATAATATAGTAAAGTCCACAATATTTTGCTCATGGCTCTATCCCTATCATAGTTTCTAACATATAATAAATCTCACTAATTATCTATGAAATAAACTACTTAAATGAATTTATTAGGAAGCACTGAAAGTAAACTTAATGTAAGTGACATTTCTGCCTCAGTTTAATCTAGAAGGAGGTTGCTTGATGCTTGAAATGAGTCTCTAACAGGCACTATGTATCATTGTGGGTTGATTGGTTTAAATGTGAAACAGGACTTTTTCTCCCTTCCACTAAATGAAACAATAAAAAGTATTTGGAAGAAGTCTAATTGTTACCTAGAGTGACACAAAGCCTCAAAAGATAAATAAAAGGTGTTAAGAAATGCACTGGAAGAGACACGATTCATAATCATGAAATAATTAGAGACTGTCATCAAAGAGCCTACAGCAAAGTACTAAAGTGTCTGAAATAAAGTAAGTGCCATAGAAGCTTAGAGGTAGAAGAGACAAATCATCTACCTTATTGAGGCTACAAGGACCCATCTCTCCTCCCTCACACAATGGCTCCAAAGGTCCTGGGTTAATATAAATTAAGGAAGAGATAATTTACCTTATCTTTGATAATTTTTTGATCTTTCAAATAGGCCATGACAAAACTCCTTGATCCCACAAGACATGCCTCACAAATCTTAAATGCATAGATAATAAAGGAAATCAGTCTTTACCATTCTACCTTAGCTTTGTTTTTAGACAAAGTAACTGATCATAAGAAAACGAGCCTCCACATCTCAGCTAACTCGTTTTCAATTGGTAAAGTGTTTTTCAAACTGTACTTTGCAACTGTTTAGTGGATCATGAAATCACAGTTTTTTAAATTACATTATATATTTGTATTCAGGTTTATATGTATTGGGTCATGGTATAAAATTCTTACTATGGGCCTCGAGCAAAAATGTTTGAAAAATGTTGGTTTAACCTGTTAACAGGAAATGAGATGAAAAAGGAAATCTACCATATGACACCTAGCCATACAATGCCATATTGATATAATTTTCAGCAAATGAGAGGAGGGGATAGGTCATGTGATTTGTCAGGCCTCCTTATAATATCAGAACAGTATCAATTATTAGCATGATTTTTATATTATCATAGAATGATCTGGAGAGAACTCCAGACATATGTTGGGTTTACTCTCCCTTACCATTTACTATACCATGGTTGTCATTTTCCCAGGTTTGTAAATAAAAGCATATGCCTTTGGGCGCCGAAGACTTTATATGTCTATGTATAAAACAGGTAAATGTTAAAGTCATACATCTATGTACAGGACATGTAAATGTAAAATGGTATTTCTTATTAATATGGGCGATACTGGATCTGCTCATAATAGACTTCGTTAAGGTGACTTTATCTGGTAGAACACATGCAGCATAGGCAATCACCTTATAGAGTGTGGGGAGAATGCCCTAAATAAACAAGCTGCAAGTTAAGATAAGCTGTCTGTAAGCACCAGACAAGGGCCTGCAGCCAGGTAGCCAATAGGACAGCTGACAAGGAACACAGATCAATGTACGCGTGAAAGGGCTTCCTTCTTTTTTCCTATCCTGCTGTTACTTGCTTGTGTATCCTAGAAAGTTCAGCCCCACTAGTGCCAAAAGTGCCCTGAACATTAATCTAGGAATAGGTAGAACGGTTACCTTCATCACCATTAATGCTTATTATTTTATCATTCCTCTTTTATCCCTTTTTTAGATGAAATGCATTATATCTTATATGATATATATTCTAAACTGACAAATTCATAAGAATGATTATTGGCCTATACTTCCAGGCTGTGTGTATACAGTTATTTAGGCATCTTCATAATAAAATCATTTTATCATTCACACAACCTCTAAATCTAAAAGAAATGGAAAGGTTAATGGAAGACAACAGAACTTCCCACAGAACAGAATGAATCAATTTTGCATTAGCTTCACCTCTTAATCCACAAATACGGTCATTATACTACCTAGAACTGACATAAATAGGAGAAAGAAATGCATGAGGGAGAAGAGACTGGGTAGAAGTACTATTAAATTCCATTTTCATAGCTCTTAAGAATATTACAAAAGCACATATACATTATAACATTTAATCCAGACTACATTTTGGTGTTGAAGACAATTCATCTTCATTTTTCAAATAAGGAATAAAGGCTCAACAAGGTAAAAACAAAGCCAGGACTCAAACACAGTCCACCTGATCCTTCCATATACCTACCACACTGCTCCTCTATTTTTTTCCCAACTCTTGTGAATTTGTTTTTATTGAGGTATAGGAGTTGGGAAATGTCATGTGTGGGTGATTCTATCCCACCGGGGTACTACTCATTCTAATCTTTTGGGGATAGCTTTTGTAGCTTTTTTTCTTGGAGCTACTGCTCTTGCTGCCAGAAGCCTCTTCAGGTCCACTGCTGGGTGGCTTCTCCTCAGAAAAGAACTGCCTCTTTTTCTTGGAGACAATCCTGTCTCCTGCCTTTTTTTGGGTCACTCACTGTCTGGTTCCTCTTTGGAAAAGATATCTTCCTCTTTGGAAGACTTCCACAGCCAGCTGTCTCTCCAAGATCACTACTAACCAGCTCCTCCTTGAAAAAAGATTTCTTTTTCTTGGGTTTGGATAAAGAGACAGGTGGGTCTGCCATTCCATTCACCTGAGGAGACTCCTAGAGCTTTTGCCTTTTCTTCTTTGGGGACTTTCACTTTCACAGTCTCCTTTGCACTTTCACAGTCTCCTCTCACTCTTCCAGTGTACCAAGTCTGTTTTCTGAAGATGCAAGAGCAATTGCAGACAATTACTTCTTTTCCTTCTTCAAGCTTTTCTTCTCCTATTTCTCCAGCTTCCTAATCTCAGCAGCCACTTCCTCTGCCTGAACCATTGGCCCCTTCATGACCTTTAGGTTCTTTCATGGAATATCTCTGGTCTCATAGACGATCAGACACTTGATTTGTTCTTGAAACTTCTCCCTAAATACACTTGTGTGCACCTCAGAGAAGCAACCAATTCGTGCATCCATACTGTATTGGTTTGCCAGGTATCAGGAGATGCAGCCTTTGTTCTTGGCATCCGCCTGGACAATGAAGGTATTGTAGAAAATGAGTCCATATTTTGTTACCCCTTGTCTTCAGAGCTATGAACAGGACCATTTTAGCCCCAAGGATCTGCAATGCAGATGCTAGATACTTGGCTGGATTGGTGAGGCTGTCAGCATGCACACTGCTCCTCTGTTGACTCAAGATGCTCAGAACTTGTTCGAACTGGATGAGTTTAAATGACTTTTTTTAAATGTAGGGTGGAATATTATCTCAATCTCTTTTGACCTTATGTAACTGCAGTTCTATACAATGTTGCAAAGACCTCATTAACATCTGCTTTGTCCACAGGCCTCTGCTACTACTAATTATTGTGTTCCATAGCTATCCAAAGCAGTAGAGATAACTATCTCGAACTGAACAAATACTCTACTTGCCCCTATTCTCTCAGAGCAAACCTAATTTCTATATCTGAGCCTAAGAATTAATTAGATACAACATTCAAAATTCAGGTTAAAAATCAAGAATTTTGTTGTGTTTATTCTACCTGTGAAATATAAATACAGGATAACCAAAGAGCCCAAGTTAGGGTGGTCTGAGGATGTTCACCCAATTTACATGGGTGTGTTTACTGAGAAAATCAGTGTAGATGTGAAAAGAAACAGCTTCCCCAGCAACTCTTCCCAATCTCTTTATGTCCAAAAAAAAAAAAAAATTGATGGAAAATATGTTAAACTACTGAAAGGAGATCATTTTGATGGACATGGCATTTTGTTTTAAAAAATTATTGAACATCTCTAATGTGCGTGAAGGCTGTGCCTGCCACAATCACCAAAAAACAGTGATAGTGGTAGTGCTTCAGCGACCCTGTGGGCCAGGACCCTGGCAAAAGAACAATAATAGTTCTTTTTTTTTTCTGAGTCTGGTTAATCTCTCAGTTTTTCTTTTTTGTTTTGTTTTAATAAAATTATTGGGGTGATATTAGTTTATAAAATAAAATAGGTTTCAAGTGTACAATTCAGTAATACATCATATGTATATTGTATTGTGTTCATCACTCAAAGTTAGTTAAATTTCCTTCTGACACCAAATGTTTGACTCCCTTTTCCCTTATCTACCCCCTCCTCCCACTTCCCTCTGGTAACCATTAATCTAGTGTCTGTGTCCATAAGTCTGCTTGATTGTCATGTATGTTTGTTGCTTTCAGTTTTATATCCCATATATGAGTGAAATCATATGGTTATCAACCTTTTCTGACTTATTTCACTTAACTCAAGATCCATCCATATTGTTGCTAATGGCAGTATTCCATCTTTTCTTATGGCTAAGTAATATTCCATTGTATATATGTACATCTTCTTTATCAATCATCTATTGAAGGACACTTCAATTGCTTCCATGTCTTGGCCACCATTAATAATGCTGCTATGAATATAGAGGTGTGTATATCTTTGCGGATAAATGTTTTCAAGTCTTGGGGGTTAATACCCAGAAGAGGGATTACTGGGTCATATGGTAATTCTATTCTTAGCTTTTTGAGGAAACTCCATACTGTTTTCCATGGTGGCTGTGCCACTTTACAGTCCCATCAGCAGCGTATGAGGGTTCCTTTTCCCCCATAACCTCTCCAACAGTTATTACTTGTCCTATTGATGATAGCCATTCTAACAGGTATGAAGTGCTATCTCATTGTGGTTTCGATTTGCATTTCCTTAACAGCTAGCAAAGTAGAGCATCTTTTCATGTCTGTTGAACATTTGTATGTCTTCTGAGAGAAGTGTCTGTTCAGGCCCTCTGTCCATTTTTTCTTTGAGTTGTTTGTTTTTTATCATTGCGTTGTAGGAGCTCTTTATATATTTTGGATATTAAGTCCTCATTGGAGGCATTGCTTGCAAATATCTTCTCACATTCGGATAGTTGCCTTTTTGTCTTGTTGATGGTTTTGTTTGTTTGTTTGTTTGTTTGCTGTGCAGAGGCTTTTTAGTTTGATATAGTCTCATTCATTTATTTTTGCTTTTACTTCCCTTGCCTTTGAAGTCGAATTCATAAAATCCTCTCTAAATCCAAGGTCTATGAGTTTAGTGCCTATGTTTTCTTCTATGCAATTTATTGTTTCAGGTTTTATATTCAGGTTTTTGATCCATTTTGAGTTAATTTTGGTGTGTGGTGATAGATAACAGTTTAGTTTCATTCTTTTGAAGGTGGCTTCTGTATAATGCTTTAGGTAAAATGGTAATTTTAACTATATTGATTTTTCCAATCCAAGAACACGGAACATCTTTGCATTTCTTTGTGTCTTCTTCAGTTTCTTTTAATAATGTCTTACAGTGTTCAGTGTATAGGTTCTTCACATGTTTTGTTAGCTTTAAACCAATAATTGTTATTTGATATCTTATATCGATACTCTCTTGCTTTCTTCCTCATAACAACAAGCTATAAATCTGACTCAGAACTAGAAATTCCTAATTGAAACCATTTACTTCCACATAAGTATCACAGAAAGAACAACTGTAAATTTCCCCTTGCCTTGATTTAATAGGTAACATCTCCAAAGGGTTTTTAAATTATGTTCAGTTATCTCATTTTATGGAGAGGTTTTCTGCTTGTTTCTTTGTTTTTGTGTTTGTTTCTTTGTTTTTGCTTTGATATATTTGAGTTTGTTGCTGTTATCATTTAATTGTTTTATTTTACAATTATAATTCTATCTTATAGAGTTTAATAAGGGAAAAAAATTCCAAAGAATGACATCATGAGATTATATTCAATGCACAAACATAACACATACATACACACCCTCTCATCTCTCTCTCTCTCTCTCTCTCTCTCTCTCTCTCTCTCTCTCTCTTTCTCTTTCTCCTCCTCCTCTCCATAATTCAAATCTAAATTCAAAATAGTCAGGATCCAAAGGAAAAAAATGTAAAAACTACATCAGAAAGTAAAATAGACTTATTGTAATTAACAAAGGATTTATCTTTTCTTTCTTATATTGATGTTTTTATCATATTAGCGATTATTCATTCTATAATACTATTTAGTCTTTATACTACTAATGTTTGAAAACAGTTCTTATTGTGCATTCCAAACAAATCTTATATTTATTTCTCACAAGAAAATAGAAACTGACAATCTAAGTTAGTGTGAAAAGGCACAACCCAGTAGTGGTCTGAGATACCACTCTCTCTTTCTAACTTCAGTCTATCATCCAATAACATTATGTTCCATAAGTAAACTGAGACTGAGATTTATGCATACAGACAATTGCTTAGCATTCCTATAACAGAACATGACATAATGATGTGCATTAAATTTCTGATTTATAAGGGTGAACTTAGAGATTAATTCTAATCAGGCTTAGGTAAAGTGAATATAACCTGGCCACACCTTATTAACTGAAAGTCTCAGGAAAAACAGCCACTCATTTTCTTTCCTAGTTCTTTCCAGAGAGGTGATGACAAACAATATAAACAAAAGGGAATTGGCCATCAATCTCTCCCCTGGTGAAGTCCTAAGCGGTCTAGAAAGATGATGATTTTTATGCTTTAAATTCTGTTTTCCCAGTGGCTTAAGGGAAAGTAGAGAGAGAAACTATAAAGCAGAATAAGAGGGAGCATTTCAGGAAAAGATGGGAAAGTTCAGAATTCATAAAATGGTTTTCTGTGTCTCTAGGTCAAGTTCAGATTAATAGAAATTTATCTTAAATTAGAAAGGGAAGAGAGCTAGTGGTGGAAAAAAGACAGAAAGGGAGGCCCAACTCCAAAGGAGAATACTCCTTCAGTTGTCCAGCTCTTCTCAAGGTCATGGTGCATGCATAGTCCACTGAGCCATCAATGAAGCAACAACCCAGAGCCCCATCTGCATGGGGAGTCAGGGCTCTGACCTGTACCTGAACTTGCCTCAGCACCACAACCATTTGTCTCCCAATCTGAACTGAGCTAGACTGATATTTCTTACTAAGTAGCAGTCTCATTTCCCCAAGTGAGGAAAATCTGGCTTTTGGTGCCTAAATCAGACACCAGATAAATGACAAACGTCTTCTTTCTCTCTATTCTGCAGACATGACATACATTTCAATAATTTCATAAGAACTTTTCAACCTGTCTTTCAGTGAGACATAATCATAAATTTGACAAACAGTTCTAATCAAATAGATTAGACTCTCAAACATTTTGTTCAAATAAGGAATCCAACAAGTTTTCATTTTTTCCTCTGCATATAAGAGTTGAAGGAAGTACCAAAAATTCCTTTCTGACTTAACCTTCTTAAGCTTTTCAATTTTCAATTATTTTTATCTTTTGGGAAACAGAAATGTTGGTTTACATATTATTTTCAGAACAACAAATTTTTATGTAAGATGAGCAACAGAATTGCAGATTTTTTAGAGGCTACATGTTACTTTCCTAGAACCTAGCAACAATACACAAAATCCAGGTATCTTACAAGACTCTTTTGTTAGAAATAAAATTTGTAAGGGTAATTTGATGACAAAAATAAAGCTGTGTGTATGTTTCTACAGATACAGAGGAAGAGGGACTATTTTATCCTTATTATCTTGCTGAAATTGTCATCAGCAGCTAAAAGTCCCTATAGCTTTACTGATAATACCAGAATTTCAAACATTAGTATCAAGATAAAAACAAAGACTAGGATGAGAAGCTTAAAACATGAAAAATGAAAAAAGGAAAGGGCCAAATAAGATTATTAGTAAGTGAAAATTTGGGCATGTAATGTTTTGCATCTTCATCTGACAACTCAATAACATTACAGTTAGAGAAATAATAATAATTGCTCCATATTACATGAGAGAATTATGATAATTTGCATGAATATCCAAAGCTTCAAAAATCTGACTTAACCACAACATTCAAAAATAACACATTAATTCTAGACATTTCTTTCATTAAAAAGATGGTAAAAATATATAAGTACTCTTATTTAAAATTTCAATTAAATGAAATTTTAATTCCTTAAAGGGATTCTGCTTTATACAAAAGAAACTTAAGAATTTGTAAACAATTCTTAGGCTCAAGACCCTTTCTAGACACATAAAATATTCAATCTTGCAGAATTTTTAATTGTGACACTGAAATACTAAACAGAGCATTAACATCTATTATACTTTATAACTTAATATTTTCTAGGACTACCCATACTGTCAGTTCTATAAGAGCACTTTAGGGCAGTATTTAAGATTTTGATTTCATTTGTTAACCCAAATTAAAAGGTAGTGTTTAATTCTGCCTAAGCTACCTTTCATAACCAATGAAGCATGTGTCAAACCAAGGAAACATATTTGCTTAATATAAAAGGGGAGTATTTTTTAATAATTAGGACAACTTCTTACATAATTTCAAAATCAATAAGATGTTCTAAATTCCCAATGCTGTGCTATAAGGAATTATTACCATAATGTGCTTTTTGGCCCATTTCTTTCCTATTCAAAAAAAAGCAACAAGTCCTCTACCCAACTTTCAGAGAACAAGTCAGCTCTGCATAAAAAGCATAATTAACACAAGATTGAGGTACTCTGAAACAGAGTGTTGTTGACATCACCAAAAAGTTAAATGAAAAGAGCTGATACCAAAAAGTGGTGAAGAGCCTGGCTGTGAAGTCAGAAATTCAGAAAGAGCTTAACTAAATATTAGCACCAACTTACTAACTATATGACTTTGGGTAAGTTTATTTAACCCCCTTAAGCTTCAGTTTTTTCATCTGTAAAATGAGAATAACAATAATAACCTATATCATAGGGCTTTTGTGAGAATTATGAGATAATGCAGGTGTAACGTTGACCCAGCACCTAGTCCCTAGGGAGTGATTAGTGGATGTTTTACTTTTATTACATTAAAATTCTGATCAGTCATCTGAGCATTTCTAAGTTCAGTGTAATTCTAAGATAATAAGCATATTTGACTTTGTCTATATCTCCAATCAATTGGCAGCAGCATTGATGTAGCATTGTATTAAGAATAACCAGTGACAACTTTCAGTCAAGATGGAGGAGTAGGTAAACTCTGTGCTCACCTCCTCCCATGGTCACATCAAAATCACAAGTAAATTATAGAATGGCCATCATTGAGAACTGCCTGAAAACCAGCTGAACAGAACTATAACTAAGGATATGAATTAGAAGCCATGTCTAGACTGGTGGGGTAGGGGCAGAGATGTGGACAGGGAAGTTCCTACACCCATGCTGTGGCAATTAAGAAATGGAAGGGGTATCTTGACTGCAGAAGTTCCCCACACCAGGCTTCCCAGCCCAGGGCACCAGTGCCAGAAAGAAGAGTTCCCATAACATCTGCCTGTTAAAACCAGTAGAAATTGTTCCCAAGAAACACAAAAAGGCTGCTAGAGATGGATATGCTGCTCATAAAGGGCCTGCCCACAAACTTACTTACTCATAAACTCAATCATTCTAAGCGCCAGTAACAGGGGCAGCAGCTCAAAAAAAGCACCCGGGACATGTGGAGAGGAATTAAATTGATTGACTTCAGAGTGAAAACTTGAATGGCAGAGGTAGAGGCAACTCTCTCTGGGGATGGAAATGCTGGCAGGCACCATTGTTTTTGGTTGAGTTTTCCTCCCACCCAGCCAGCCAAATCTGTGATCTCATTAACCTGGCTAACACTGTTGTGGTAATAGGAGATAGAAAACATAAAAAAAGAACCAGTCAGAACTAAAGAATACAATAACTGAAATGAAAAATACATAGAAGGAATCAACAGAAGATTATATGAAGCAGAGGATAGAATCAGCGATTGGGAAATGAGGTAGCAGAAAACAATCAGAACAGCAAAGAAAAAAATTGATAATGAGGATAGTAAGGGACCTCTGGGAAAACATCAGCATAATTATATTCGCATCCTAGGGTACAGGAGACTAGAGAAACAAAGGGATTAAAAACATATTTGAAGAAATGATTACAAAAATTCCCTGAAGAAAAGGGACATATAAGTCCAAGAATCTCAGAGAGTTCCAAAAATAGGAACCCAAAAAAGCCCATACCAGGACACATCATAATTAAAATGCCAAAGTTTAAAGACAAAGAGAGAATATTAAAAGGAACAAGAGAAAAACATTAGTTACCTACAGGAGAATTCCCATAAGACTGTCAGCTGATTTCTCCACAGAAACTTTGCAGCCCAGAAGGGATTGGCATGGAATAGTCAAAGTGATGAAAAGCAAAGACCTACAACCAAGATTACTCTACCCAGCAAGGCTATTATTTTGAATCAAAGGAGAGATTAAGAGCTTTCTAGACAAGAAAAGCTAAAGGAGTTTATCACCACTAAACCAGTATTACAAGAAATGTTAAGGGACTTTAAGAAGAAAAGATAAAAATACAGATAAGAAAATATAGGAAAGAAAAATTTCACTGACAAAGGCACTTAGTAAAAGCAGTGGAGCAACCAAAAATAAAGCTAGTATAGAGGTTAAAAGACAAAAATAGGAAGATTATGTGTAATTACAATAATAAATTAAGGGATACACACACACGCACACACACACAGAGAAAAGAATTTTTTAAAAGGGCAAAAACAAATGGAAAAGGGAGTAAGTAAAAATTATAGTGGTTTTAAATGTTTTGGAACTAAAGCAACCATCAACTTAAAATAGACTGCTATAAACATAAATTAGTATAATGAAGCACATGATAACCACAAACCAAAAATCTATGAGATATATGAGAAATAGAGAAAGAAATTCGTGTATAACAGTATAGAAAATTATCAACATACAAGAGAAGTAGCAGGGGAATAAGAAAAAAAACAGAGAACTACAAAAAAATCAGAAAACAACAAAGTGGCAATACCTACATACCTATTAATAATTACTTTAAATGTAAATGGACCAAATGCTTCAATCAAATGACATAGTTTGGCTGAATGGATAAAAAAGACCTGCATATATGCTGCCTACAAAAGACCCACTTCAGACCAAAGGATACACATAAACTGAAAATAAAAGGATGGAAGAAGATATTTTATGTCAATGGGGAAACACACACACACACACATTAGCCACAAACCAAGTTCCAATAAATTTAAGAAGATTGAAATCATATTAAGCATTTTCTCTGATCACAATGGTATGAGACTAGAAAATCAATTATAAGAAGAAAACTGAAAAATACACAACACATAGAGGCTAAATAACATGCTACTAAACAATGAAGGTTAACAAAGAGATGATGAAGGAAGAAATGAAAAGATACCATAAGAGAAATGAAAATGAAAACACAACAACCCAAAATTTATGAGACACAGTCCAAACAGTTCGAACAGGGAAATTCATAGCAATACAGGCCTATCTCAAGAAACTAGAAAAATTTCGAACAAACAATTTAACCATGCAGCTAAAGGAACTAGGAAAAGAACAGCAAACAAAGGCCAAAGTGAGTCGAAGAAAGCAAATAATAAAGATCAGAGCAGAAATAAACTAAACAGAGACTAAAACAAAGCACAACAAAACAAAAACAATAGAAAAGGTCAATAAAACCAAGAAATGGTTCTTAGAAAGATAAACAAAACTGATAATCCTTTAACCAGATTCATCAAGAAACAGAAAGAGGACCCAAAAAAATAAAATTAGAATGAAAAGGAAAGGTAACAACCAACACCACAGAAATACAAAGGATTATAAGAAAATGCTACAAACAATTGGACAATCGGGAAAAAAAAATGGATACCTTCTTGAAACATACAACCTTCCAAGACTGAATTAGGAAGAAATATATAATCTGAACATACCAATAAGTGCTAATGAAATCGAATCAGTAATTTAAAAACTTCCAACAAACCAAAGTTCTGACCCAGATGGCTTCACAGGTGAATTTTACCAAACAAAGAAGAATTAATTGATCTAGCTTTCTCAAACTATTTCAAAATATTGTAGTGGAGGAAAGCCTCCCAAACTAATTGCACAAGGCCAACATTAACTCAATACCAAAATCAAATAAAGGTACCACAAAAGAAAGAAAAAAGAAAGAAAGAAAGAAAGAAAGAAAGAAGAAAGAAAAAAGAAAAGAAAGAAAGAAAGAAAAGAAAGAAAATTATAAGCCAATATTCCTGATGAACATAAATGCAAAAATTCTTGACAAAATATTAGCAAGCCAAATTCAGCAATACATTAAAACATCATATACCACAAATGCAAGTTTGGTTCAGTATCTGCAAATCAATTACCATGACACACGGCAAAAACAAAATGAAGGCTAAAAATCATATGATCATATTAATACACAGAAAAACCATTTGACAAAAATCCAACATACATTCATGGTACAAACTCTCAGCAAATAATAAAAAGACCATACATGACAAACCCATAGCTAATATCATACACAATGGTGAAAAGCTGAAAGCTTTTTCCGTAAGTTCAAACAAACAAGGAAGTCCACTTTCACCACTTCTATTTAAGATAGTATTGGAAATCCTAGTTACAGCAATTAGATGAGAAAAAAATGAAATTCATCCAAATTAGAAAGGAAGAAGTAAAATTGTCATTATTTGCAGATGACATGTTACAATATAGAGAGACCCCTAAAGATTCCACACAAAAAAATCTGTTAGAACTGATCAATAAATTCAGTTAAAGAGCTAGGTGATACTGTATAGAGAGAACCCTAAAGATTCCACCAAAAAACTATCAGAACTGGTAAATGAATTCCGAAAAGTACCAGGACACAAAATTAACATTCAAAAATTGGTCGCATTTTTATACATCAATAATAAACTTCAAAAGAGAAATTAAGAAAACAATGCTATTTATAATGGCATTAAAAAACAAAATCTAGGAATCAATTTAACCAAGGAGGTAAAAGACCAGTACTCAGAAAATTATAAGATACTAAAGAAAGAAACTGAAGTATATACAAATAAATGAAAGCATAAACTGTGCTCATGGATAGGAACAATTAACACCATATTATCCAAAGCAATTTATAGATTTAATGTAATCCCTATCAAAATACCAATGGCATTTTTCAGAGAACTAGAACGAGTCATCCTAAAATTTACATGGAACCACAAAAGACCCCAAATACCCAAAGCAATCTTGAAAAAAAAAGAAAAAATTGGAGGTATTCACACTACCTGATATCAAACTATACAAGTCTCTAGTAATCAAAACAGCATGGTACTAGCATAAAAATAGACACATAGATCGATGGAACAGAATAGACAACCCATGACTATACTGTCAATTAATCTACAATGGAGGAGACAAGAATATACAACAAAGGGTAAAGACAGTCTCTTCAATATAAATAGTGTTGGGAAAACTGAACAGATTCATGCAAAAAAAGAAAAATGCATAGAGAGCAATTTCTTACAGCATATACAAAAAAAAAAAACCCTCAAAATGGATTAAAGACTTAAATGTAATTCCTGAAATCATCATAAAAATTATAGAAGAAAATATAGGCAGGAAACTCCTTGACATTGCTCTGAGTAATATTGTTTTGGATATGTCTCCTTGGGCAATGGAAACAAAATTAAAAAAATAAACAAATGGGATTCATCAAACTAAAAAGTTTCTGCACAGCACAGGAAATCATCAACAAAATGAAAAACAACCTACAAAATGAGAGAAGATATTTGTCAATGATATATTCAATAAAGGGTTAATATCCAAAATACATAAAGAATCATACAAGTCCAAAAAGACAAAAAAATCAATTAAAAAATGGGCAGAGGACCTGAATAAACATTTCTCCAAAGAGGACTTTCAGATGACCAATTGACATATGAAAAGATTCTCAATATCACTAACAATCAGAGAAATGCACATTAAAACCATAATGAGATATCCCCTCACACTTGTCAGAATGGTTATTATAAAAAAAAAAAAAATCAACAAACATGTGTTGGCAAGAATGTGGAGAAAAGGGAACCCTCGTACACTATTGGTGGAACTGAAAATTGATGCACACACTATGGAAAACAGTCTGGAGTTTTCTCAAAAAATTAAAAATAGAACTACCATTTGACCTAATGTTTCCACTTCTGGGTATTTATCTGAAGAAATCCAAACACTAATTCGAAAAGATATATTTGGCATTATTTATAATAGCCAAGATATGGAAGCGACTTAAGTATTCAATGACAGATGAATGAATAATGAAAATTTGGTACATACATACAATGGAACACTACTCAGCCATAAAAGGAATGAAATCCTGCACTTGAAAGACATAGATGAACCTAGAGGGTATTATGCTAAGTGAAATAAGTTAGACAGGGAAAGACAAATACTGTATAATTTCACTTATATGTGAAACTTAAAAACAAAATAAATGAACAAATGAAACAGAAACAAATCATAGATATAGGGAATGAATTGATGTCACCAGATGGAAAGAGGGTTGGGGGATGGGTAATAAAGATGAAAGGGATTAAGAAGTACACATTGACAGTTATAAAAATAATTACAGGGACATAAACCACAGAACAAGGAATATAGTCAGCAATATTATAATACATGTATGGTGTCAGATGGGTAATATACTTATCAGAGTGATCACCTTGTAAGATATGTACATGTCTGATCACTATGCTGTACACCTGAAACTGATAATAATATTGTATAGGTCAACAATAATTTAAAAATAAATTTAAAAAATAAATTAAAAAAAAGAATAACCAAAGGAAGATTATATTGTGTAATAAAGTGGAGGTATTTTTAATATTTTAACAATGTCATACAAAATTTCAAAAACAGTAAAATTTTCCAAATCTGAGTCTGGACCTGGGAGGAAAAGTTATCAACTCATACTTTTTACAATAGGATCAGATTGGGGTAACAATCATGTTTTTATCCCTGGTAGAACTATGTATTTAAGTAGTATTTTCTGTTCATGAAATGTTTTGCCTTTTACTTATTTTACCTTCATTTGAAAAGAAAAATCTATCCACAGGTGTAAAGAACACAGTGAACAGATCCACAGAAAATTATTAAATCGGTTTTGTCCCAGGATATCCCAATTTAAAACTATTAGTATACACTACCAAGAATGTTCGACTAAATGGTAGATCATCGCAATAAATGCATATGTTTTAAAATAAATAGATATCTATAAACATTAGGTAAAATGTTTTACTTATTTAAAATTAATGTATATGTTCCTTTTCAAAATGTGTGAGAGAAACTGGAGATCACTTGTATGAAGGCAGTTTTTGAACAGTGATAATATTTTTTCAAGAAATAAAATAAATATTAAAAAGAAGATGAGCCACAAGCTCCATCTTACCACTTTAGTGCCAACTTCCTTAGTTTAAAAATAGGTATGATTTTAGAAAAGCAAGCAATGCAGAAAATAATATAATTTTTAAAACAATTTAAAAATGAGCTTGTCTGCTAAACTCATATAAGCTCATGAGATTTACAAAAGATGTTTTCAACAGTTCAGATTGAATTCTACCCAATATTTATCTTCTGTTATGGAGAATGTATCAAAATATGGATTTCATTACTATTAAAGTAGCACAGTTAATTTTAGCATCCAGTAAAACATGAGAGATTAAGCCAGGTTCTCCAAAATATCTATATAACCAAACACTCACATGTTTCATTTGTCAACTGAAAGTTACTGCTAATTCTATCCCCACATCCAGTATAATAAAGGGGTTTTATTACAATATAATCCTACCACCTGTAGTTTGGCTAATATGCATTTTCCTTTAAATTTTCTTTATGTTGTAACACATCTTTTTTGGTAGATGAGCAGAACATTGCTACTATCACCTACACATTTATATTTTCTTTATGAATGGCCCTACGAAGTACTTACTGTAAAGCAAGTACTCTAAGGGAGTTTTTATGGAATGCTTTTCACTAGATTATTATTTTAAATAAAAGAAAACCCCTGCACATTAGCATTAGAAAATCGTATCTAAGAATCATACAGTCTTAAGGTTGGAAGACTAAAGCAGTAGTTGCCAATGTTTTTACCACTAAGGAACCCTTTTTAATTTTATCTAATATAACTCATGTTTTGAAAGTTTTCCTGTATCCAAAACAAAAGCATTTAGAGAAGTGATTATTTTCCCACTCTTAATAAATATATGGAGATATAAATGCCCACCTTCCAATGGGCTTTAGGAATAGTGAACATAGTTCATGGGCCAGTGTGAGCACAGTGTACTGAGAAAGGTTGTGATTTCTGGAAACAGATGCCTAGGTTCAATCCTAGATCCACCGCTTGCTAGTTTTGTGATCTGTGCTTGTTTCCGTAACAGTATAATGGGAATAATAACTACCTCATAGAAGTAAATACTATTACATGTGAAGCCCTTAAAACAATGCCTGGCAGGTAGTAACTGTTCACTGAGTGTTAATTACTATATTAATATTACCATTTTAGTCCCTAGGAAGAGAACCATTTTTGGAACTTATCTAGTCTAAGTGTCCACCCAAGTGTCCTTTTCTATAACAATCCTGACTAATAGCCATCCATCCCCTTCTTGAATATGACCAATAGAGAATGTCAGCTATCTACTGCCACAATGATAGTATAAAACAAACTACCTAAAACGACATTGATTTAAAATTATAAGTATTTATTTAGCTCGTAATAAATAAATGGCCAGCAATTTAGACTGGGCTTGCCTGGCCGGTTCTGAACTCAGTTGTATTCAACTCAGATGTCTGGAGGTCAGCTGGCCTTTGGCTGATTTAGGAAGGCCTCTACTGGGATAACTAGGATGATTCACCTGCCCATGCGCATCATTCTCCAAAATTCTAGCCCAAGCATGTTCTCATGGTGCTGGCAAAAGTGTAGGAGAAAACAAACCCCAATGTGCAAGTCTACTTTCAGCCTCTGCTTGTCATATCTGCTAACATCCCATTGGCCAAGCAAGTCACATGGTTCAGCCCTGCATTAAAAGGCAAGGCAGATAGATCAACCTGCCCACAGTGGGAGGCACTCCTAAGTTACATGGCAAAGGATGTGGATATAGGGAGGAGCGGGAAGTTGGATTATCACTGTTATCACACACAAGGAGTTCACTAGATAAAAAGGCAGCCCTTTGCAATTATCAGACAGATATATTTGGGGCTGAGCCAAAACTTCCCTCTCCTTAACTTCTCTGACTTGTTCAAGTTAATTCTCTGGAGCTATAGCTGTGTAAGTCTAATCATTCTTTCACATGACATTAAGTGCCATTAAAATATTTGATTAGGCTCCTCATAAATCATGTCTTTTGCAAACTAAAAAAATTCAGCTCCTATTGTATTTCACGTCATTTGAAAAACGATCTTGCTTAGACTGTCAATATTCCCTTTAAATCATGGTATTTTATATGTGTCAGATATGATCTGATGTTCCTTTTATTATTCTCATTGTTCAGGGTACTATACATCTATTATTGCATTTTAAAAATAGCTTTTTTGGTTGTCATATCACACTGAACTCACACTGGCTTGAGTTCAAATAAAATACCTAGGTGTTTTGCATGAACCACAGTTCAGAGAAGCAACTCTTACTATAAAGTTTCCATAGATTGACCCCACAACAGATTTTCTTGAATACACTTTAGTTGACAACAAATAAATATGGCATCATCATGGTTTTCTTTTTGCCAATTTGAATTGGCATGTTTATAAATTCATTGATCAGTCTATCCCAAATGTTGGTCCCTAGTCAATTGCCCTCCATCTACTGCCAACATACTTACCATGTTGTATTGTGGATTTTTTGTCTGTATGTGTCTCCTCTATCAGAATAGGAGTTCCAGTGGGTAGGAATTACATCTCATTCATCTTTATACCTCCAGTACCTAGCATAAAACCTCATACATGGCATTTTGTTAAGTGAGTGAATGAATTGAAGATAGTCTACACCCCCCTGATTATCCCCCTTATCTTCCTCTCACTCCCACCTACCAAGCAGGCTGACCCTTGCTAACAATTGCATAGGCAAAAGTTTGACTTGGTGTTGTGTCTTGTTATGAGTATTTCTCCTTCTGTCACTTTTCTCCCTGACTGCAAGCACCTATTTGTGCCCCACTATTGCTTGCACCTTAAACTCCTTTAAGATGTCCATTAACCCAATAGAAAACATTAAATAGAATACCTTCTACAAGATCCCAAACTAGTAGACAAGTCTCTGCATGAATACTTTTAGCGATGACAGACATCCTCCTAAAGCAGCATCTCTATTTTCAGATAATTCTTTAACCAAGGTATCCTTCTCTAACACTGTTATGCTTCTAGATCTGCCTCTGAGGCTTCTCAGGATAAATTTAAATCTTCTGTGTGACAATCTTTCAGCTATTTAAAAATAAAATCAAGTCCAATTAAGTTTGTCTCCTCCATTGTATACATTTTCCATTCTCTCAAATATACCTTGTATCATGTGGCTTCAGCTCATTCTTCTCCAGCTGGTCAAATCATTTTCAAAATGTGATACCCAGAACTAAACACAATCTTCCAAATGTGTTTTACAGGGTAGAGAGGTTCTGATTTCCTTGTGATAGAACCAGTGACTGCATTACTACATTTTATTTTTTGCTACATCACACTGTCAACTTATTTAAAGTTTATAGTCAATGATAACCCTAAGATGTTTTCACACACACTATGTTATACACAGGGTTTTTTGTTGTCTATTTTTTAAACCTAAGTGCAGCACTTTACATTTAGTGTTTGGAAATTTCATTTTCTTAGATTTAAACTTTTATCTCCCATTCCAGCTAGTCAGGATCACTTAGATTTTAATTCTCCCAACTTCGTAATTTTCCAGTTTAATGAGTATGTCATTTTAATAAAATGATTTTTAAATGTTGAACTCAATATTTCAAAAGACATTACTGGAGACATACCTTAGGCACTATTTGAGCAGACTTCAAACCAGTTACAAATCTAATTTCTGTGTTTTTAATGGACTGTGCCTTGAAAGTGTGTTTGTATTTTAGTATGAAACCTTTAAAAGACCAAAAACTGCGAAGTCAATAGAAATTAATTTCTAATGTTGCAATTTTAGAGTTGTAGGAGAAAGTTTTCTTCCAAGAAAGTTCCTCTATTGTAGTTGTCTATCCATTTATAAACCTATACTAGCTAATAGCTTCCTTGCCTAGGTTTTTAATTCCTTCTTTTCACAAAGGTGGTTGAATTGTCCTGAGAGCTTGTTAGAAGTATTGTCTTGAGTGAGACTTATTTGGGAGAGATATGATCTGCTGACTTCTTTTAAACATAAACTATAAAGCATCTTATTCCTCATGCTAATATCTGTAGCAAGCAGTTCCACATAAAGAATCCCTAAGGGTTCCAGGTAATCATAAAGGCTGTAACAATAAAATATTAAAACGATTTCCTCATGCAAAATCTGGAAGAAGTCAGATTTCCCAGATATTAGGCTTGATTTTTGGCATGTACAAGTTACTATGATCATCTTCTAAGTTCATTTTGGATTCAGCAATTTTATTTCCATTTTTACAACTCTCTTATGTTACTAGAATTATTCCTAGAGTCTACAGCCTTGACTCACTGAAAACAAGGTAAATCGCAAGCTATACTTGTTTTATTTTTAGTGTAGAGCACAATCCTCAGGGAGTTGCAGATGTTCAGAAACAAAAAACATTACAAAGCCAAAATGACACTCCTTTGCACCGTAAAGAGTGTTCCGTTGCCTGAATCTTAATACATGTAGACAGAAGGGGGCAGCATGACACATCAGGAGAAACTGTGACTGCCGCTTTTCTGATGCCTTTTTCAATGTGACAAAAGGCATAAATGGCAAAGGAAGAATACCACGTTTGAGCCAGGTAAGAAGTGTACCAGACAATTTTAGGTCTATTTCTCCCAGGCTAGGTGTGAGATGCATGGGGAAAAGAGGCTCCTTTCCAGCCAAAACAAACCCTTCTACCAGAGATGAGAAAATTAAGAGATCATGCTAAATTAAAGCATGTCAAAAATGAATTCCAAACTTGACTCTAAATCTATTTTTAAACAAAGTGGTAGCTACTCATTTGGGTAACAAAATCTTTGCCAATAATTATTTTTACTTTCCCTACTTTCTATTTGCTTTAGAAAGTTTTCCATTTAAACCAGACTGATGTAAGAATAGACTATAAATTCAATCAGAACTTAAAACATTACTTCACAATTCGAGTGGTTTTTTTCTTCTAAATGAATTTTATGTTGATGAAATAATATATCAGGCTTTATTTTTACTACACACTGAGTGTTTATCCATAGGTATCCTGAGACAGTTACAGCTCAGTAAAAATACTAGTTTTTCTTAAACTTAGTTAAATATGTGACTAGAAGGGCCTAATTATGCATGGGGATTGACTCCCAAAAAGGTAGCCTCAGCTGTCAGAGTGACATCACACCATGACATTGTGAGGTAAAAAAACATGATGTAGTATAATTAACTTTAGTGTGACTTATATAAGGCAAATATAATACTCAGAAGAGAATGGTCTAGTTTTTATTTAAATAGCATATTATATCAGTAGCATTGCCTGAGCTTTCTGATGGATTCATGGCCCATCTGCAAGATGTGGCTAAATAGAAAATTATAAAATTACAAATACTTATTATAATTATAGGAGTAGAATATTTGGGTATTTTTACCTGTTTTATAGTACCTCGTTACTCTAAGTGTGGTTTGTAGACCAGTAGCATTGACCTCAGCTAGGAGCTTGTTAAAAATGCAGAATCTTGAGCCCCACCCCTGACTCCTGAGTCAGAATCTGCATTTTAACCAGATCTCAGGTGATTACTAAACACATTAAAGTTTAAGGAACACTGTCACAGTAGACTTTAAACGTCTCTTTTAACTATGGTCTTCCACAGCCAGAACTACGCACTCTCATTTGAATTACTAGAACACATTAATAATAGATGTACTATTGAGTCTTGCCTCCCTTTTAAATTAACTGGAATAAATATTTGTATGAATTTGTCAAATTATAAACAAATAACTGATTGTGGTGGCAAGAATAAGAGTTACATGAAAATTTTAGTTGACCAGTGAAAATAAAGCTGATGGATATGATAATGTTCTTTCAGTATGCTTACTGTTTATAAGATTGCAAAGGATACTACTAAACAAGATCAAATGAAGCAGTTATACTGAAGTCAAAGAAGCACTTCAAAGACAAAGGCAAGAAGAAAATGGTAATGTCAAATGAAAAGTTTCATTTGAAATAGGAGTGAAATTTTTGTGCAGATTGTTGTGGAAATGACAATGTCATGAGATATGTCTCATTAACATCCTTCCCTTTTGTCTTTCATTTCCTAGGTTAAACCCTCCGATGGTTAAAACTCCTTAGCAAGTACACAGATCCCTTCATGAGCTGCTTATGACTTTCCAAGCTCAGCTTCTGCCACGTTCACATGTACCACCACAGCGCCAACTCAAATTGCCAAGCGTTTGTACTTTGTTCCCCATTCCTAGAAAGATCTCCTCTGTTACTTTCCTATTATCTTCTAGGTGTTTATCCTCGAAGTCTTGGGTTTCAGTAGAATTACTCTTTCCTCTTTTCTACCGATGTAATAGCACTTAATACACTGTACTCAAATTTATTGCCATCTTCTTCTCTTCCACTAGGCTAAGTTCCTTGAGGACAGAAAAGCCTTACTTACCTTAAAATCCCAGTATCTAGTACACTGCCAGGCACTTGATGTGTATCTCCATTCCAAAGGTCTCCATTTTTTATTAATTTCTTGATTAGCTGGACTCCATTTGATGAGAGCTTGGTGTTTTTTTTTTTTTTTTTTGTCTTTCTTTCTAAGAACTCTTACAATTTTTGTTCCCTGATACCTTTATATTTGAAGATATATATATATTTCTTCTATACACTACTATATAATACACATGGTCAGATATTATTGAGTCAATCTTCCTTTGTCAAGAATTGGTAGGCCTCTATTTCTTCCAGCATTAAATGTTTCTGTGAAAAGTCTGACACCAGCTTGAGTTTTCCTCTTTGTAAGTTACTTGCTTTTTCTGTTTGATTTCTAAAGAACTCTTTTTGTTTTTAATTCTTGAGGCCGAATAATAACCAGGGCATACCTCAATACTGATAATTTAATATCAACTTTTCCTGTTAGAGGTATGCACTTCTTTATTAACTTTCTACTATTATATCTCTGAATACTTTTTTTCACTATCTATTGTCTACTTCAGAGATACTAATTGTCTTTGTCAATCATCTGCGTCTGACATTTTCTTCCTAATTGCTTTCATCTCCTTCTTGCTTTGAATTCACTGGCTCTTATGCCTTTCTTCTATCACATTAATTTAAATTTCAAATGTATTTCTGTTCCTTAGTCTTTTAATATGTTTATTAGATTTAAAATGCCATCTCAGTTTCTTTGACCTTGTACTTCTTTTATTTCATTCTGTTGTTTTATATTCTTGTATTTAATTTTTCATTTTATTTAATTTGTATTCATACAAAATTTTTTTAGAGCAAGAAGCATCCACAAGGAAACAGTTTCTGTTACCGAAATTATGATTTATATTATATATATATATATTATATATATATATATATATTATAATACATTTCCTTTGCAGAGTTTTATGTCATTTTTCATCTTGCATATGCTTAAATAGGCAACATTGTGCAAACATTATTTGCTTTAATATAGTGCTTTGCAATCGTTTTAATTTATACACAGTCTTTAATTAAGATCATACTAGAAGATTTAACCCTTGAGGAGGACCAAAGTTTTACCACCTTGAAGCTGCATTTTGGAAGAATGATTTTAAGCTATTTATTAAGCAACAAGACTTAGAAAGAACGTTTAACTCTCCCCCTTCCTGCCTAAGAGATTCAGGTAAAGATTCAGGTAAAGAGAAAGGCTTAATCCAGGAGGGGACCTTAGAATGTTGCCTTGCCTAATTTGAATTAAGTATGGCAAATAGGTCTTCAGGCAGGAGCCTGTTAGCTAGATACCCGCTATTTCACATTGCTTTTTAGTTGCTCAGCAAGAATCTATCCTCCATGTGTGTTCCACTCTTCTTCAACTACCTGGAAATTGCCCATTTTCACTTTTAAAAACTAAGATGCTATCTCCTGCCCCCCCCTTTCTCCTTTGTCCAAAGTGACATGTCTACCCAATGTTGCCTCACTGTCTTTAGAATTTTCATGCATATGTGAATTCCCCATGAGCATATAGTAATATTTGATTTTCTCCTGTTAATCTGTCTCTGTTAATTTGATTATTAGCCCAGCTAGAAAAACTCTGAGGGTGAAAGGAAAAGTATTAATATTTTTCTTAACCCCTACATCTGTTAATATTTACAACAGAGAAGAAAATAGAAACTAATATTTTAAACACTACTATGTGTCAAACACTGTGCTAAATATTTTACATCGATTTATCATAATTTACTTAAGGAAGACACTAAGATGTACTAGTCAGAATATGTTCTGGATCAAACTGCCTAGGTTTAAGCCTAGACAGTTTATCTTGGGCTAATAAATTACTTAATCTCTCTAACCCTCAGTTTCCCAATCTCTAAAATGAGTAATAAAAACACCTAATGTCATGGGGGAGGGGGGGAGGCAGGGAGAGTAAAAGAAACAAAGTATGAAAAACACATATGAGGTACTTGGTGTTTGCCAAATGAATGAATGAATATATATTCTCTAAATAAAACTTTTAAACTTTAATATATTTTCAGTTTCCATTTGAAAAACTTGATTCTAAATTTGACTAAATTTGTGAACAGAGCCTTTATCATTTTTTGATACAAGTGCAGCTGTCTCGTGCAGAGATGTAGGTTTAAAATAGCAACAACTTTTTAAGCTTGATGTCTCTGGAATTGAAAGAGGAAGCTTGCCATCTAGTGGAAACCTATTAAATTCCAGTGCTGCTTCTGAGTTCTGGCAAATTCTTAAATTCAAGTGAATTGTTAACTTCACAATATCTTTTGTGAGAAACTTTCTACACATTGTTTTGTTGTACACATTTATGGGGGAAAATGCTCTGCGGTAGTGAAAAATAATATAATAATAATAATAATAATAATAATATAAATCTGCCTCAAGTTATCCTCCAATCAAACAAAATATGCTTTACAAGATTTTATATATATATATAAATATATGTGATATATATATAAGATTTATATATATGTAAGATTTTATATATATATGTGAGATATATCTATATATATCTATATCTATATTCTATCTATATCTATATCTATATCTATAGATATAGATATAGATATATAGATATATATCTTACAGTATTTTCAAGCCAGGCTTGAAAGAAAATTACAGAAAATAATTAACAATAGGAAAGACATATATTTGTTTAAGGATATGTCAGAATTTCTTCCACAGTGCCCATGCAAAAGGGCAAAGAATATAAGTAGTTTTACGCTTTCAGGTTTCTATCTGATTTTTAAGGTTCAGTTTCTCTATAAGTAGTCTCCTTTATTTCTCTCTGCTCTGTTTTGTGTGTGTGTGTGTATGAAAGTCTAATTTTGAAGTTTTGACCTATTTTGTCTTTCAAGAAACCATTTCCTTTTACCATCAAAACTTAGAAGGTAAACAATTTCCTTTTTTCTTAAAAGGTCATCATATTTAATAAAACTTCTTGATTTGAATTTAATATTACTCATTTAATAACCATAGAGAAAAAACTCTGAAGTAGCGCAGCTTATGAAACTAACTCATATCTCCAGAAACAAATTACAGTGGTAGGGTCATGAGCTGTGGCAATGATGTATAGCTCTTGGGTGAAAGAGGTAACTAATTTACATGTTGAATAAGGTTCCTTCTCTCTAAAAATGAGGAAACTTGACAAAGTTATGGATAATAATTCTTAAAAGAAGCAAGTAAATTGATTCCATAACATTACTTGAAAGGTTAATAGTTATAAAATATAATGAGGCAGGAGCATGGTTAGGAGAAAAAATGTTCCAATGAGATAGGAAAAAATGCATTTGTGCAAAGGATAGGATAGACAATGGTTCCCAGGACCTTCTGTCTTTCAAGGCCATCTTTGAGTGAGGCCATTTTTGACTTTCATCTACAAACTGAGCTGACCCATCCATAAACCAACTTTGAGTTTTTTCAGTTACTCTTCAGGTAATAAGAGACAATCCCCATGGAATCATAGGCATGAGCTGAGGAAGGTCACTGATATAACTGTGCCACAGGCATCTGGGATACCTGCTCATGAAGCTTATTTGTGCCATCTGCTCATGCTTGTACTTGCTCCCAAATGTACCACTTCCATCTTGCTATACATTGTTTCTGAGCCTGTCTGACCTTATTATTTGTGGAGTCTGACAGGACCTAGTTCAAATGGGAATTTCTAGATAGCTTGTCACTTAATGATCTACGGCCAGGCACATCAAAAAGCATATAATTCTCCACTGAAAATGGCATGGTCTTGCTCTAGAACTTAAGGGGCTTACATTATGATTTACCCACTGGGGTTTGCCAAACTCCATGCAACATCTTTGTTTACCAACACTAACATCATAGATCTTGCCAAACTGTAGGGCTCAAGTGGCAGAATATTAGCACTATATCCTGGACCTGTTGCTGAGCTCTTTCCTACACTATATATCTCATTTAAAGTAGTCAGCCTTTTATGTTTATGGGCTAGAGAAGTATCCTAGGTATCTCAGGGGCCCGTATTGTGCTTCTTTTTTAACGTAGGTGATACAAAATGAAATAACTTCTCTTTTACTTTGGAGGAGCTATCCAGGCACAATACTAACCAATAAACCACCAAAATATTTATAGATGTGGCAGGCACTTGAATCTTCATAGAGTTTGTCTCCCACACTCCAGATTACATGTCTTACCAGTACCTCCACTGTCCTAGTAATCTCTTGCAAATCCAAATTACTATAATGTCATCAAATAATTTGGTTAAAGTAATATAGTGCAGAATGTCAAGATGGTCCATCTCTTCAAACTATATTATGATAGAAGGCAGGAAACTAAAACAAATCTACAAATGAATACTATTATCCATTCCATATGAATATTATTATCCATTCCATAGGATTATGAACTGATTCTTATTCTTTCTAATTGAAATAGAAAAGAATGCATTTTCCAATTTTATGGCCACTCACCAAGGATCTGTTGCCAAACTAATTCACTCTAGGAAAAGTTCCTCATCAAGTAGTGCAACCAAAGACATTTAACTGAGCTTGTAGTAGTCTAATCATTCTCCAAGGTCCGTTGGCTTTTGCAGGAGCCTGGTAAATTACATGTAAATATGATAGGGACTACCACTCCAGCATTCAACTGGGAGTTGGCAAACATTTTCTGCAAAAGGCAGGATTCTAAATTTTTTATATATGCCTTTGTGGGTCAGACTCAACTCTGCCATTGTAGTATAAAAGTAGCTGTAAAAATATATATAAATGAATGGGCATGGCTGGATCCTAATAAAATTTTATTTAGAAAAACAGGTGTCAGGCCAAGAACTTAGTAATAGCCAACCAATCTTATTCACTATATATATGTATAATAGGTCACTATATATTGTAGCCAGTTCTGTTATCTGCACCCTGGTGGTGATGTTGTGTACTTTTTTTTTTCTTTCTTGGGAGCTGGTGCTTGAAGATATCACTACTCCCTGTCTTGCCCTAGTGACTAATTTACTAGAAAATTTTTCACTCTTACACTAGATGCTAAAATATAAAAACCAGTTGACAGCTAGAAATATCACCTATTGATGAGCTAATATAAAGGTCCTTTGTCTTATGCTTCATAGAACACCAACCAGGAAATACCTGTCAAAGACGTCTATAATCATGGGAATGTCATATTCTATAAGACTGCAATGGTACAAGTACATGGATGGAGCTCTGGAAAGTTCCTATTCTACCATGCCCTGTATATTTAGGGTATATTGGTCCAAAAAGTAAAACTCAACAGAGAATCATAGATACTGGAGGTTGGTAACCAAGTTTAATGAGACACTGGTTGGTTGAGATGAACTAATGCATAATCCTCAGTTCTGGACTAAGTTGCGCTTTCACCCCTTCCTCTATATTCCCCTTCAGATCCTTTCTAGTTCCTCTTCCTCTGGTAACCCTTCATGTCTCCTCCTCTTTCACATCCCCACCACGCTCAGTTCAATAAGAGTATGCAAAAGTGAAACTAGAAGACAGCCAAAATACTCCTGTTTACAAGTAGCAAATGCTCATGTTGTTGGCATTTGTTCCTTTAGAATCAATGTGCTGTATGGAAGACCACAGCTTAAGGTACTGCTTTCCATCTTTCCTTTCCTTAGAAGAATCAGAAATGTAGGTTTAGCTCTGAGAAAAATCGTACTAATAGAATAGATATAAGGCTAACTACAGTAACCTTAGACTGTAATAAAAATTGTGAGCTCATCACCTCATTAATGACTATGGGAAAGGGGGAAATTTTCAAGACTTTTTCATCAGGGACAGAGGGATTATCTCTTATTGCATATTTTCTCCTAAGACAGAGGCAGAAATATGAGATAAAATTACTATTAGTTCAACTACCAGAGATCAGTACATTCACCTCTGGATTATGTTGATAATCTTTATAGTATGCTTTGAACTAAAACATACTTACTATTTGAACCTTGGACATTAGTTGGCTTTGGCTTTTATTTTCCAGAGGAAGAAATACATCTGCAAAAGAAATGTCACCAAATCCTAGTTGAAATAAATTTTTCATTTGTTCTATTTTCAACCTTTTACAAAGATTCTTCCTTAAGGTAACTCAGTTTGAGAGAGAGAGAGAGAGAAGAGAGTCTTTAAAAAGTAAATCAGCAAAAGACCAGATGTATTTAAATATTTTTTTAAGTGCACAAGAGCACTGAAATGGCTTAGTGGGACTGTGTCGATATGACAGCCATTGATATTTTAATCTCATTTATTAAACAGATATAAGCTATTCTGGGGGAAAAAATCTCTCATTTTTAGACTATCAAAAGTAAAAAACCTGTATGTTTCATACCATCTGTCAGGAAGCTTCTTTTCAATAAAGGCTGTCCATACCTTTTGTCATTAGAAAAGGGTATACTAACATGCCTTAGTCTGTTCCCAGAATATAGGTATCATCAGGAAACAGAAGGGACCCTCAGTTGAGATTTGAAAAAAGAGACTATCTGCAAATGTGTGAAAAAACTTACGAGATTAAATGGGAATGTTGAGCACTCTGGGACTTTGCCCCTTCTAGGCCTGGGAGGACAAGTTGGAGATGGAATGATGGAGGAGTTAGGGAGATGACATCTTGTAGTTGTACTGCTGCAGTCACAGCCAGAACACAGCTACCAGGCAGGGCCAGCAAGAAGGAAGAAATGCCCTGATCTCTCTTCTCTTTCTCCTCACACACTTCAAACCCTTTCTGGTACCAACTGCCTGAACCAACTGGAAGCCAGAGGACAAGAAAGTCTACACAATACAGTTAATCAGAATCCACCTTCAGGGGCAAACAGTGCAGAAGAGAAGAGTGGAAATAAATCTGGGGAAGAGGAGTAGGGGAAAATAGAAAATAACCAGCCCAGCACTCAAATACCTTACTTATTGATGACTCTTAGTAGCAAGTGCAAAACAACCCATGTTTCTCTAAGAGCCTCTTAAGAGGTGTTGCTGAGGAGCTTCATCTCTAACATTCAATGATGTATGACTCAACAAAGAGTTTCCCTCTCTTTCACCAGAACAGATACAAACTAAGTCTCTAAAAGAGCATTCTGATATCCTTGTACTATTTTAGTCTACCAGAATTGCTGTACCTACTCTGCTTCATTCAAGGAACAAATTTTCTCTTAATTTCTACATTACTTAGAATATTACTAGGTTTTAACTAGATACTTTGTTGCAAACTAATATTTTATGACAAAGTAGTTATATTAGTTTTGGAAAGACAAATTTAGTATTTTAAGATGGTAACTAAATCCAACTGACATGTGACAACACATGAACCAGAGATATATATGGATGCTGCAATAATTACATCATTGAGGAAAAAGTGAAGATAGGGAATAAATAACATGTCATTTTAACCAACTTGCTGAAATAGTTAACATTATGAAGAGTGGGGCATAAGGAAAGACCTCATTCTTGTTCTGACTAGCCTGGACTTTTTTTTTTTTTTTTTAAACTTTCCAGTCCTATGTTAATGCCTGAGTATACATGCGGACCTCCAGATAATCCTATAATTACCACTCCCACCCTGTAGCAAAGAGGGTTAGGAAGAAGAGTCCGGAGTCTGGAAATACATTAACTCACATGGATAAGGGAGAGGGGATGAATGGCAATGCTAGCATCCCCCACTCCTGTCTCCATGGCTTTTTATTCTCTCTCTCACGAAGCTGGCTTTGTTATTATTATTAGTTACAATCAGATTAGTAATTACAGATTACAGCTAACTCCCAAATTCAGCCTCAAGGCCACCACTGTGTTATTAGCTACTCTCTCCTTGTGCCTAGAGCAAGAAGTTCCAGAATAGGTAAGGCTGTGCTCCCTCCCAGTAGTGTGACCTTGTTGCTCCAAGTACCAGGCATCCTGTCAGGACTGCAGGCGTCTCTCACAACACTGCCCCTCCACCTCACCCCCAGCCAATCCTAGGACTAAGAATGCAGGATTGATAATTCTCAAGAATGTATTTTTTGCTATAAGAACTTTGAACTTTTCTCTCTTCTTTGGAACACTTTTGGGTTTTTTTCCTAGCTGTGTTTCTAGTATTATCTAACTCTAAGACCCTTGAACAAATCTTTCTCATTTCTAGCAAAGTCTCCAGACTCTTCTCGAGTTTGCTCAAAAGCATGAACTAAACATATAATCAGTTCTTAAAAATCACTTGACCAAATATAAACATCTAATATCATGTGAAACAAAAAAAAAAAAAAAAGAGGAAGAGCAATTTGATAGAAAAATGAGTAAAATAAACTTTAAGGCATACCTATTATGTAAAATAACAGGTTTTGACTTTCATATGCAAAAATTGCACAAAAAGATAAAGTCATTGCCATTTAAGCTACTTATACATTTGAATTATTTTACTCTTCATATCAAAACTAAGTACATCTCATTAACCCCAGACCAATACTTTTTCTGTTATTACCTATTTCTATAAATGGTGCTATTACCTATCAAATTTTCCAAACAAGAAACATGAAGGTTTTACTTTAAACATTTCCATTTCCCAGGTCCCACATCAAAATGGCCATTTAATTCTGTCAAGTATACTCCCTACCCACAATCTGTCTATCCCCACTTCCAAAGTTTTGGGTTAGGCTTATCATGTCTTACCTTGACTGCTACAAAAGCTTCAGAGATGGACTTCCCATCATTTATTTCCTGCATTATAAAATGATCAACTCTACATTGCAGCCAAAGGTGTATCTTTAAAACAAATCAAAACTTGTCACTCTCTTACTGAAAACTAATCAATGTCTTTCCTTTGCCCTTATAGTTCTTAACACGCTCCTTCAAAACAATCTGACTTTTCTTTCTCTCTAACCTATTCATCACCGTTCTTCTGCTAGCTTTTCTCCTTTCATTTTTCAAACAAACTATTGTGCTCTTTTCATCTTAATGTCATCATCCCAGCTGGATCCTTAACTGGAATTATTCTCTTCCTTCTCCTAGCTAACTCCTAACATCCTTTAGGCCTCAGCTTAAATAATAATGCCTCACAGAAGGCTACCTTGAGCCATTAATGTAATCAAACAATCTGTAGTATGTCTTTCATATTGCTGTGGGAAATGAAATCATTTTAGTGGTCAAGTTTTAATCTTATATTTATTTCTGTTGTCCTGATAGCAAATATGAGGTTTCCAGATTAGGACAGACCATTATTATAGCAATAACCACATTATTTTCCCAAGCTCTATTCTCTTTCCATGGGGTAATATGACAAGAGCCAAATGGGTTATGTCTGCATGTATAAAAAAGGGGTTGTTGCCCCACAGAGGACCTCTGAAATCATGACTCTGAGAGCTTGCATAGCAACTGCTATATAGATATATCCTCTTTTCCTGAGAGAGGGGAGAAACCTTACCTCCCTAAGGTAAATAACTCATGAGAAATAGAAATAGAAATAGAAACAGATGGCTATAGATTTCATCCCATTGGAATGTGAGGAGCAAATAGATCTGCTAAAAGGGCTTATTGAAAGTTAATTTCTTTTACCCAGAAAGCCTGACCAAGTAAAAATGGCAAAATAGATAATTCCAAGAGTCCATTTTTTAATATCAAAATATCAAACAAAAACTGTACCATCAGCTTAATCAGAACTCTGGGAAATAATCAAAGCTTTACAGCAACCAAGAAAATGCTGAATCAAGAAAGAGGCAACTTAAAAGTAGTAAGAAAGCTTTATGAGAGGAAATTTTAATTACCCTTATTGTATTCCCCTCCCTGGCTTGGTGGCAGTCTTGGAGATAGCATCTTCCATTCTTAGAGTGGGACCTTGGTCCCTGGTTCCAGAGGGAGCAAAGTAGACACTGTCAAAAAACTGTGGCAGTGCTCTAACTTTATTGGGTACTACCTAGAAGAATAACACAAGGTGCTTGCCTTTGTTTTGCATAACTTGAAACCCAGTCAGCACACACACACAAAATGGCTACACTGAGGACATTGCTAAAAAACAAACACACAAACAAAAACTGTAAGACAAATGAACAACATGCTGCTGCCAGGGCAGAAGAGTACTGTTGAGGCAAACAATAGATGCACTGATAGCCTGGAAAGAAAAACTAGGGACAGTTCCTTTGGGAAATGAGGGCATTTAAAGTGCCTGGAATTTAGAAAGCCACATATCTACCTAGGGCGGAATGTATACTTAGAAACAACCTTAGAAGACCATAAGCTTTCACCTCTGCTAATTTATTTTTAATTATTTATTATCTTATCTTATTTTTCTTTTCTATTCTAGTTTAGTTCCTAATGATCAAGGAACTCTCTGTCAAATACTAGCTGAATGCAATCTAAAAGAACAAAGATCTCAGAGGCCACACAAAACAAAAAGTACACACTTTGCAAATTTGTGCAGAAAAATTACTAAATAAACAAATGCTATAGACCATAACAAGTAAGAAAAATCAATCTTGATAAGGAAAAAGACTGTTTCCAGATTTAGCACACTTTAATGTCCAATTTCTAACAAGAAAAATTTTACAAAGCATGCAAAGAAGTATGAAAGTATGGTCCGTTCACAGAAGAAATTAACAGAAATTAATTCCTTAGGAAGTCCTTGAGGAAGCACAGACATTGAATTTACTAGACAAAGACTTTAAGTCAACTGCTTAAATTGCAAAAGAACACCATAGGCATAAATTTGAAGGAAATCAGCAGATGATTTCTCAACAAACAGAAAATATCAATAAAAGATATATAAAAATTATGAAAAGGAACCAAACAGAAATAGTAAAGTTGAAAACTACAATAACTGTAATGAAAATTCACTAGAGGTTTACAATAGCAGATTGAACAGGAAGAAGAATGAGTAACTTGGAGATAGGTTAATTGACAGTTTCCAGTTTGAAGATACATAAACAAAAATAATGAAGATAAATGAACAGAAGCTAAGATAAAATGGGAACCATTAAATATATCAACATATGCATTATGGGAGTCCCAGAAGGAGAGGATAGAGAAAGGAGCAGAAACTATATTTCAAGAAATGGCCAAAAACAATCCCAAAATTTAATAAAAGACAAAAACAAACACATCCAAGAAGTTCAAACACCTCCAAGAAGGATATACACAATTTTTCAAAAGACAAAGATAAAAGGAGAATCTTGAAAGCCATAAGAGGAGAGATATATCACATATAAGAAATCCTCAATACCATTAACATCTGATTTCTCATGAGAAACTACAGAGGCCAGAAGGCAGTAGGATGACATTCAGAATGCTAAAAGATAAAGACTGTCTATAACAAGATTTCTATATCTGGTGAAACTATCCTTCAAAATAAAGGAGAATGTAGGCCCAAGTGGCTGCTGTCAAAATGGGCAAGTTTATGAAACTTGGGAAGGTGTTGTTAGCCTTGGCCAGATGCTACTCCAGACACAAAGTAGTCATCCTGAAGAACATTAGTGATGGCACCTCAGACTGCCCCTACAGCCATGCTCCATTGTCTGGAATTGACTGCTATCCTTGCAAAGTGACATCTGCCATGGGTAAGAAGAAATTTTCCAAGAGGTCAAAGATCAAGTCTTTTATGAAAGTTGATAACTACAATTACCTCAGGCCCACAAGGTACTCTGTGGATATCCCCTTGGACAAAACTGCCGTCAACAAGGATGTCTTCGGAGATGCTGATCTGAAACAGAAGGCTTGAAACCCAAAGCCAAGTTTGAAGAGAGGTACAAGACTGGCAAGAACAAATGGTTCTTCCAGAAGCTACAGTTTAGATCTTTTTGTTTCAGTCATTAAAAGTACAAAAATAAATAAATAAATAGATAAGAAAATAAGACAACCCAGATAAACAAAAGCTGAGGGAGTTTTCATTAATAGACCTGCTCTATAAGGAATGCTAAAGGGAATCCTTCATGCAGAAATGAAGGGAAACTAAGTAGCAAGTCAAAGCAATAAGAATAAAAGTACTCAGATAAATATAATGACATAGGTAAATATAAAGCCAGTATCATTGTAGTTTTGATTTTTAGCCCTTTTTGTTTTCTGTGTGACTTAAAGGACAAATGCATAAAATAATAATTATAAATTTATATCAGTGGGCATATGATAAAAGAGGGGACAGAGCTTTGTATGAGCAGAGTTTTGTATGCTATTGAAGCTAAGTTAATAACAATTAAAACTTAGATTATTATATATTTAGGTGGAAACAACACAACTGTCAATGGAGAATGGATAAAAGTGATATATTCATATGATGGAATATTTCTCAGCCATAAAAAGAAATGAAATACTGATACATGCTACAACGTGTATAAAGATCAAAAAAATTATGTAAAGTAAAGGAAACCAACAAAAGGCCACATACTGTATGTGAAATATCCAGAATAGGTGAATCATAAGACAGAAAGTAGATTGGTGGTTGCCAAGAACTGTGGGTGGGAAAAATAGGGAATGACTGTATAATGGGAAAGAGATTTTCTTTTGAGGTCATAAAAAAATTTTGTAGGCAGTGATTGCACAACATTGTAAATGTACTAAATGCCACTAAATTGTATACTTTAAAATGCTTAATTTTAAGTTATGTAAATTTCATTTAAAAAATGAAACATGAAAATATTCACATTGTCCTACAGTTTTACATAGATATTAAAAAACAGTAAATATGAACGGAAACTATCAGCATAGATGGCACACAGAAAGGGTAAGTAATGTTTTAAAAATTCTTGTTTTAGCTGTATGTATTTTTGTATTTATTAGGTTATTAGGTTACAATGTAAAACATATTTATTACTGTGTGTTACAACAAAAAACATTGAAAGCCACTTAAACTTCTGTTAGAATAGTTTAATTATCCTTCTGTGGCAACCATGGAAGTGCGTAATCCTAAACTTTCCTGAAAGATTGTCACTACTTTCTGAGGAGTGCAGTTAGTAGACAGCCTGCGATGCATTACCTTTGTGATTTGTTAAAGCCTGTGACTTCAATAAATGGTGCTGAGAAAACTGGACAGTCACATGTAAAAGAATGAAATTGGACTACTATCTCACATGATACACAAAAAATAACTCAAAATGGATTAAAGACTTGAATGTAAGACCTGAAACCATAAGAGTTCTAGAAGAAAACATATGTAGTAAGCTCCTTGACATCATTATTGGCAATTATTTTTTGGATTTGGCACAAAAAGCAAAGGCAACAAAATAACACATACAATTCAATAGCAAAAAAAAAAAAAATCTGATTTTAAAATGGGCAGAAGAACTGAACAGACATTTTTTCAAAGAAAGCACAAATGGCCAATATGTACATGAAAAGGTGCTCAACATCACTAATCCTCAGAGAAATATAAATCAAAATCATAATGAGATATCACCTCACAACTGTTAAAATGCTTTTCATCAAAAATATGAGATACATGTTGGCAAGGATGTGAAGAAAAGGGAACCCTAGTACCTGTGGGTGGCAAGTAAATTGGGTTAGCCAGTATGGGAAATAGTATGAAGATTCCTCAAAAAATTAAAAACAGAACTACTATTTGACCCTGCAATTCCAGTGCTGGGTATACATCTGAAGGAAATAAAATCACTACCTCAAAGAGATATCTGCACCCCCATGCTCACTGCAACATTATTTATCTAAGACATGGAAACAATCTAAGCATCGATTGAGGGATGAACGGATAAAAAAGCGTGGTACATATATATAATGGAATATGATTCGGCCATAAGAGAGAGAGAAATCCTGCCATTTGCAACAAAATTGGATGGTCCTTGAGGCATTATGATAAGTGAAATAAAGTCGGAGAAAAATGAATACTGTATAATTTCCCATGTATGTGAAATCTAAAAACGAAACACCGAACTCATAGATACAGATAACAGATTGATGGTTGACAGATGGACAGAGGTTGGGAGAAGTGGGCGAAGGTGGTCAAAGGGTAAAAACGTTCTAAATCTTGGAGATGTAATGTACAGTATGGTGACTATAGTTAATAATATTGCATTGTATATTTGAAAGTTGCTAAGAGAGTAGATATTACAAGTTCTCCTCACAAGAAAAAGAATTATAACTATGTGTGGTGATGCATATTAACTAGACATATTGTGATGATTTCACAATATCTATCAAATTATTCTTTTATACACCTGAAACTAATACAATGTTATATGTTAGTTATATCTCAATTTTAAAAATTTAATTAAAAAACTTTTTTAAGCCTTCGAGCCAAGGCCATGTTCTTCCCAGGCAACATTTAGTGTGATAAATTCCAGGGCCTGCTCACTGCAGGACTTCTTTGATGAACTACCCCAAATTTCCCTATTGGGTTAGCCAATACTTTGTTGATTCTACACTGCAATCTTGGGCTCCCTCTGTCCCATTGTTTACTTCTCCCTTTTTCTTTCAAAAATGTCAAATCTGCATCAGGCTCTGATTTACCAGGCCCAATCTTTCTTATCACCTCTTAAATTTTCGCAGGCCATATCTCCCAATAAATCTCTAGTACTCCTAACTCCATTTTACCATCACCTTACCACAGAATCTGAACTGATACATCCTCATCACACTTATTACAATTTGTAATGTCATCTTTATATGTTTTTGTGTTTGTATATTGTCTCTATCACACTGTAATCTCCTTGGCAGTCTTTACCATTGAAGGGTTTCTCCTCTCACAAAACCTGCATGACCTCCATGTTGACTCCAGCCTCATCTTACCTCTAGGCCCATACAGGACAATAGTGGTTTTGTAATTGTATCTTACATAAGAAAACACAGCTGAGAGCGTGAGAGGACACTAAAACCCTATGCCAGGACTACATCTTCCAAGTGTAGGATTTCTCAACCTTGGCATTATTGACATTTTAGATTGGATAATTCTCTGTAGTGGAGTGGCTGTCCTTCTCATTATAGGATGTTTAGTAGCATTCCTAAACATCTAGTCTTCTACTAGATGCCAGTTACACCCTTCTCAGTTGTGACATTATAATTTAAATGTCTTCAAACATTGCCAAATGTCCCTTGGGGGAGCAGAGCAAAATCATCTCTGGTTGAGAAATATTGGCCTTGAAGCATCATTTTTGATAATTGTCCCCAAAATGCTGTATGGTAAATTAGTGCCCCTACTGGAACTTACCATTGTCATAGGAATAATCCTCCAGGCTACGCAGACCTAGGTCCCTTAGCAGCAACTTCCACACAGTGTGAGGCTTCTAGTCCCTTCCGTTAGGTTGGCGGGGCCTGCCTGGAGGCTTCCCAGCTAGACATAGGAATCCAGACAAGGGCCCACCCTAAAACCCTGGTGCCACCGCCCTATCTGCCACCACCCTAATCCGGATGTTTAACTGACTTTCCCCATTCTATACCCTACCCTCACATAACCCTATAAAAGCTACTCCCTCCTGTCCCAGGGCACGACTTCTCTGGCCCCTCTCCTCTCCAGTGAACCTCGCCCGGGAGCGCTCTCCCAATAAAGGCTTGCTTTTAAAACTTCTCTCGGCTTGTCACAGCGTTTACCTTACACCTTCCTCCTATGTCTGTCCTTTGGACCCTAAATGGGTTTGCATATCTTTGCATGAGTTACAGATTTAGGATTGGACAGATTAACCCAAGTGGCTGACTGTGACTAGAGAAGCTCTCCCCTCCTGGTAGATAGAAACTTAAAGGAAGGCCCATTCAGGGCATGTTGAGGTTCCAAAGGATAGTTAAACATTGTCCCTTTGCCTCTGTGACTTTTCTTCACACTTTGTTAACCATAAACTGTTTTATCCAGTTTTTCTTGGAAAATCATTAGCCATCCTTATGTAAATTCCTGTTGCTGTTCACCCAGGAGCACGCTACGTACTAGTTACTTCTCACATGAGAAGTGGCTAATCAAAAAATAAATGTCTATAACTTTTGAGTGTCTGTTTTTAAATATCTCAAGATTCCTATTTTGGCTGAATATGTGAGTGACGGCTATCTGTCATCAGGCATAAAAACCTCTCATACCTCTATTTCAGATGCTTTGAAGTATGAAATCTATCTCTTCAAAGTCCCTCTGTTCCACAACGTGTACTTCATACATGTCAGTTAACATGTATGTCAAGTCCGGCTTTTTCCAACAAATTTGGTGCAAATCCATGTCCAATCATTTCCTCATTATGCTGCGCAAGCAGAAACTTCATTTTCTCTCTGTAGATTTGCTTCCCTTCCCAACTGGTTTCTTTTCCTTACTTGCATTCATTTGCATAATTTAAATTTATACTTTGGGTTCTGAATATTCGGTGTGCACAGATTTAATGGATACAGGATTTAGAACAGGGGATTGCAAAAGCCACTTTTAATAATTAACCCATTACAACGATTTCAGTCCAGGCTTAATGGAGAAATGCGATATATGACTAGGATGTCGAGGGCTTTTCTTGGATGTGGTTTAAAAATAACTCCTGTCCCAAATGCTGCCTGTGGCGGGGGAGGGAGCCGGAGCGGAGTTCATGGAGAAACATGCAGGATTGGAGCTGGAAGGGCTTTAGGGTTGAACGCTCTTGTTACTCCTCTAGCTCCTCTTCCTCCGCCCGTAAGACTCAAACAAGGCACCCTGCACAACACTTCCACCCAGCATCTGACTCTAGCCGGGGCGCTGTGGCAGGATACATGGTCTTTCGCGGTGGAAATCAGAGCAGAGCGTCACTGGCTGCATCAAAGGTGGGGCTCAGTTTAAGCGTCACTGTCACGAACCGCATCGCAGCCGAGACTTCGGGATGAAAGCTTTTAGGATTCGAGATAAGGTTAAAAAACATCACGCTCCCTGAGGGGACAGCTCGAACTAAACACTCCACTGCAAGTGTAACAGCATTCAGTTCATTAACCGCTCTAAAACAAACCATTCCTTCTCAGTCTCAAACATCTGATGGCCTGAGAAAACTAGAAGCTCTCTCAAACATGACCAGCAACCTGTTTCCTCAGCTACAAAAGCAACAGATAACCAAACGCAACAGGCAAGCACACCAGTAGCGGGGGCAGGTAGCCGGCAAGGGCCAAACTTTAGAAACCGCAATAGCGCCAGAGCACGCAGGCGACGTTTGACGTAGGCCTTCTTGCCGCAAAGCATAACGGGAGGAGTGCCCGAGCGCAGGTGCCGGCGCGCGCCGTTTGTAGACGAAACTCTGCAGACAACCGGAGGGGGCGAGCTCGGTGCCTGTGGCAGTTTAGGATTACAAACTTTTTGTGGAAACTGTACGGCCAATGCGTCGCGGAGACCGCTCCCACTTTTCACAAGTCCCGTGAAACGCACGGTGACGCAGTTCCTAAGCGCGCCAATCCTGGGAGGCCTGGAGGGCGGGCTCTTCAAATTTGAATCCTCACCCTGTTGTGAGTGTTAGGGAACTCCCGGCGGCGCGACCCCTTGAGGTTCCTGACCCCCATCAAGCAAAGCCGAGCCGAGACCGCCGCGGTCTCTCCCAGTCAGGACCTTCACCCAAGGTACGCCCTCCTCGCCTCCTGCCCGCGGGTCCCCTTTGGCCCTGTTAGTCCCTGCCCTTCAGAATTCTAGGCCCAGGCGGGCTTCTGACTTTCGCGGTGGTTTCGTAACTATCGATTCATTCGGTGTGTATGTTTGTTGCATTTCTCCTGCAGTTATCAAGAGTGTAGATCACTTCGTTCAGATTCGTTTTGATGGTGAGAGCTCTACGCCTTTGCTCCAAAATTACCTGTAGGAAAAAAAAAAAGAGACAACTTTATTTTAGAATGATTACCAAGTAGGAAACTTGTGTGGTCATTGCCTGATTTTTCATCTTGGAACCAAGATGCACAGGGCTATGAAAACAATTGATCCAACCGACTTATATTTTCTTGTGATTAGATTACATTTTGGTTGCACACATTTTCAAATATTAATACAATTTAGAAAATGGGCCCTTTCATTCTACTCTTCAAAAAAACACTTTTTACAAATTGATACACTTCCAGATTTTTTTCCATATGTTTATGCTGTGTGTTACAGAAATGAAATTTCATGTTCTGCTTCCTTTTTTTATTTGATATATCCTAGCCACCTATGTTACTTTACATATTTGTTTTTATCGAATGCATAAAATTTAATTGTATGGGTGTAGCAAAATTCCGTCTGAGATTGCTGGACACCCAGACCGTTTAAGAACTTGGGCTTTGAAATCAGATAGGCTTGGGTCCCGCTCTTATTCTTCGGCAGTGGAACTTTGAGTAGGTTATTTAACCACTCTATGCTTTAGTTTCCTCATCTTCAAAATGGGAATAACAATGCTTACCTCTTAAGAATTGCTATAAGATTATGCAGTATCTGGGTATATACAGTAAATGTTGGCTATTATCACATATATATTTACATTCACATGTAGGTGTTTCAGCAAGAAAAAAAATTAAAAGTGGAATTTCTTGATCAAGGGTATGCTCCCCTATATCTAAAAAGTAATCTTTACCAATCTGGTAAGCCTCAGAAGTCTTACTATTTTAATTCACATCTTTTCATTTTTTTAATAAAATAGAATATCATTTCACTCATTTATTGGCCTTTGTATTCTTTCAAGTCCTTTGTCCATTTTCTGTATTGATCATTATTTTAATTGATTCATTTGGTCTCTTTGAATGTTACCTATTTTAGTTCTTTGTATATCATGTACTGCATTTTTTGTTCTTGTTGTTTTGTTTCCAGATGTATCATTTGCCAGTAAACTTAGAATTCCTCTCACTTTTCCCACCTCCAAGTTTTGGTTAGTGTGCTTTGAGATTGTTGACCCATTCCATTATAATGGACTATGATTAGTAGTTGTAGTACTACTACTACTACTACAATAAATTCCTAGAAAAAATATTCGTGTCTTTTTGGGAAGAAGAGTACCAGTTACATTCAGTATCATCCATGATAACACCAGTTGCCTAGTTGCTTAGCCTTCTGTATTTACATTTACTGTACATGCTCATAGCTAGATTGTTCATGTAATGGTTTTCTCACCTGAATTTTTATTTTGAAATAATAAAATTTTTTCCTAGTACATCAGCATTTGTCAGTTTTCAGAATAAGTTATAAGGATTAAATTTTCCAAATAGCTTTAAGCAGTTAATGAAAACACAGGCATACCATTTTAGAATTCACCTTCTGTTCTCCGGTCCAAGAAGGAGCTAACAATTTCTAGTTCATGACCTCAGATTTTTTTTGGTTTGTAACCTCTGTTAGGTCAAGCATGCTTGACTTTCAGGACATTCTGTTCTTTCCTCAACTTGAGGAATGCTGATTACTAAATTCCCATTGTCTGAGGTCTGTTTATCTATCAGAGTCTGAGCAGCATAATTTTTTTCCTTTGGTTTGCGCTTTTAACTTGAGGAGAATGGGTCTTTTTGTGTTTCTTGAGTGGCCTCGATCTAGTGGTGTTTTGTTTTTATTCTATATCTATTCTGCAAAGCCTCTATGGTTGGAGAAAATCCTAGGTGATATTGTTCATCTCTACATCCTAGTTTGTTCCACTGAAACCACTGTCAACTATTGGCAGCTTTTATGGCTCCCATTGAGTTGGTTTGTTACATATAGGAAAGAGGGACTCCTAGAAGAACTCTGTGGCTTCTTGAGCGCGGGGGGGGGGGGGGACACTTTGAGGATCTTCAAAATCTCGACTGCTCACCTCTCCATACTACATGCTTGAATTGAGAAGGAAGAGGTTGGGCAACATGAAAGGAAGGTATTATGAGCTGGTGCTTGGAGCCTTTTGAGGTGACCATAATTATCTGCTTTTAGGTAAAAACAGTTCTATATGTCTACTATAGACTGGGCTTACTTTCAGTTCTTCTAGTTTGAAATTTATACTTACTTTTGAGCATTTCATTAGGTTCTGGGAAATTGAGATTGTGCAAACCTGCACATACTTTGCCAGTTTTCAATTGTCCCAGTTTATTTTTCTTTTCTAGAGTTTAAAGCGGATAGCTAGTGAGTATTATAACTCTTGGCATGGGATTCCTGTTACTAGTACACTGCCACATAATTGTATGTGTTAGTACATATTTGCTCATTCCATGGAAGAGTTCAGTGGTTTTTCTCACAAAGCTAGTCTTCCAAGATACACTTTGTCAGCTCTCGTTATTGAGAAATAGTTCCTTCTTATTTTCTCTTATAAATTGTTGGATAAATAGTAGTTTGTATATGAATTTTTAACTTGTATCTGTATTTCCCACAGAAGTCACTGTAGATAGATACTTGATGTCTTTTGTCTGATGGCATTTTTCTGTGATAGGCTTTTTATGTTGATATGTCAAAGACTTATTAGAATAGTTATAAATTCAGCAATAAGAGATGCTATAAATCTATACTAGTAAGTTCCAAGCTCCTTGGGTCAAAGTATTTTATTTACCAAGTACTACAAAATGCAACTGTATGGCTTATCACCAAGAGTCGTAATTTCTACGTGTTGGATATAAAATTTGTACATAACAATCTAAAAAGTCTAAGACCATGTATGCTCAAGTACATGAGTCCCTTGAAAAATTCTAAATAGCATTAAAATTTTTAAAAATTAGAATGAATATAATTTACTTTTGATTTGAAGGTTTTTCAGCTAAAACCCCAAAATGTTCTGCAGCATAACAAAATCAGGATTGGGGATAATTTAACTAAATATTGAATGGATTTTTCAGCTTTCTTTTAGATGTATTGTTGTAGCTGCTGCCTTAAAATTTACATGCCTGAAGGGAAAAGCCTATTTGTGAAACTTAAACTTTTATAACTTAATATACTGCCATATGTAGATGTCATTTAAAGTTTTTGATACAGATATTAGGTTGGAACTTCCAGGACTTGAGGTTCAAGAAATTTTTAAAAAACCAGATACCCAGATTCATTTCTTAGAACTATTAAATAGATGATTTGGCGAATGCTGCTTTTTTTTTTTTTTTTTTTTTTGTAGAGAAGTAAATTTAAAGACCAAACTGTTCATCTAATGAAAAATAATAATGAGACTTAACAAAATATAAAATCTTAGTCTGACTTGAGAGCTATAGGTTACCCAGTATTGTTGTGAACCAGTTAAGCCTTTTGAAATAATGTTGTTATGGAAAACAAATAAACTTAACTTTTTTTGCACCAAAGCGTGATAAAGGTTGATTTCACATTGAACTACAGGTTTCTCTGGACCCTCGCTGAAGATCTATCCTGAAAATTGTGTCTAAATGAATCTTCTGATAGAGGAAATCTGTTGCTCTTGTTTATTAATATGATTACAACACCTTTGAAATATCCAGGGATTCACTTGTCTTCAGAGACATCTTCTCAAAGGAGAAGAAATATGCCTATCCACGCAGTCTTTTTTGACAGCATTCCTTCAGGCACACTTACTCCTGTGAAAGATTTGGTGAAATATCAGAACTTTTTAAAATTGAATGACCATAAGAAGAATCAATTTGTAGAAATGACAGTTTTTAAAAATAAAAATATATTTCAATCCACCATGCTTGCAGAGGCTAACACCTCTAACAGTCCTCTTGATATCAGTGCTATAAAGCCCAACAAGGATGGATTAAAAAACAAAGCAAACTATGAATCACCAGGAAAAGTGTTTCAAAGAATGAAAGAGAAAGTACGGCGTAACAAGCAAGAACAGGCATCAATAAACAGTAATTTGCTGGAACCACCAAAAAGTGAAAGTAACAAAATTTTCACTCCTAATGGAGCTGAGAAAAGACTACTGCAGCATACATATCTCTATGAAGAAAAGGAAAACAACAAATCATTCCAATCAGAAAACAGCTCTCTGAGAGGTTAGTTTTATTATGCATGTGTTGGTTAAAAAGCTGCAATATGTTGTTTATTGTGCTCGGCACTGTTTTAGGTGCTCTGGATACAGCAATGAACAAAAATCCCTACCCTCATGTAGCTAGCTCACATTCAGGTAGTGGGAGACAGATACAGTAATAAAGTAATTTTAAAGTAAAAGAAAAGTGCTATGGAAAGAAAAAGCAGAGTAAGGATGATAGGGAGAGTTAGAGCAGGTTGTTATTTTCGTGGGGTGGGTCAGAGTATGCTTCAAAGGGAAGGTGGCAATTGAGCCAAAAATTTGAAGGGATGGATATAGATAGGAATCTTGGGTAATAGGGAAAGATGATCCAGACAAGTAACAGCTGATACAAATGCCCTGAAATAGGAACATGCCTCACAAATTCAAGGACTAGCTAGGGATTAGTGTATCGTGGAGTGATTGGTTAGAACTAAAGAAGTGAGGATAAATAAGAAGGTTGGATAATATAGGGCCTTATAGATTAATGTAAGAGTTTGGGCTTTAATTGTGAGCAAACTAGGGAGCCATTGGAGGGCATGGAGCAGAGGAATGACAAGACCTGACTTAAGTTTTAAAAATGTCATTTCGACTGTTAATTTGAAATAGTTACTGCAGTAATCCAGGTGAGAAATGATGTCGGCTTGGTTCAGGTGGTAGTAGTAAAAATAAGTAGAAGTGATTGAATTCTGGGTATATTTTGAAGTAAGAGCCAATCATATTAGCTCACAGATGGGGTGTGGAATATTAGATAGGAAGGATGACTCCAAGTTGGTTTTTTTGTTTGTTTTTGCCCAAGCAACTGGAAGGATGGAGCAATTTAACTGAAATGGAGCAGATTGAAGGAAGAGTGAGCTTGGGGGCTCAGTTGTGGATTTTGAAATGTCAAAAATTGAAGTGTAGATGTGAATTAGGCTGTTGGAAAAAATGTAATTTAGTGAAGTAGTCCAGGTAAGAAAAATATATTTGGAAATCATTTGCGCCTAAGTGGTATTTAAAGCTATGAGATAAGATCACCAAGGAGTACTTGTAGAAAGAGAAAACATTCAAGAAATCCTGAGGCATCCCAAAATTTAGCAGTTAGAATAAAGGATAGAAAGTAGTAAAGCCATTTAGAAGAAGATGAGGAAGAAGGAAAACCAGGAGTGATAACTTTGGAAGCCAGAAGAACAAAATGCTGTAAGGAAAGAGCTGTGTCTAACGCTGCAATTGGTCAGGTAAGATGAAGGCTGAGATTTGACCATTGAATTTAGCAACATGGAAGTCATTGGTGACTTTGATGAGGGCAGTTTTGGTGAGGTGATAGAATCAATAGCATGATTCAAAAGGGATCAAGAGAATGTGAGTAGAGAAATTGACAATGGTCAATTTGTACAAGGGAGCCAAGAAATATGGGAGGTAGGTTTTAAAAGATTTTACTGTTTTTAATAATTGGTGAAATAGCTTTTGTGTGCTGTTAGGAATGATCCAGGTAAGGAAGGAAAACTGGGATCGGAAGTCTGATTCTCTTGAGTAGTTGAGAGGGAATAGAATCTAAACGTGAAGGATTGGTTTTAGTTAGAAACTTAAACAATCAAATAAGATAGGCAGTATTTATGACTTCAGAAATAATCTGAAATAGGAAGTGAAGACATCAGCTGAGAGTGGGTTTGGGAAGGAGGTATTGAAACTTGAGGAGGTGGAGGTTTGAATAGTGGAGGAGAGCGGGGAAGAGTAAATGGTCTTAGGCTTAAATTTCATTTCCTGGATAAAATTAAGGACCTATTTGAGATTTATGGGCATGAATTTAAGTGAGACCAATCAGTATGGTTGTTAAGTTTTCCTCTAGTTTTATTAAGCTGCATGGGTGCTGATGGGGAAGAAGCAGAGTGTTGGATTTTATCAGGATTGTAATTTTCAAAGCATTGGCGGGAGGGTGGGGACGGAAGTCAGTAACGATAATTGACCATGAAATTTAAGTTGGGTAGGCAAAGAAAAGAGCACAAAGAGACTGAAGAAGTGTAAGTCTTATTGGGATAATCAGTGGATTTGAAAAAATGATCTAGAAAGATAGAAAGTGGTCAGAAACTGGGACACTTGAAATTGAGATTTTAGTGAGTTGAAGCAATTAATAAAGATATTTTACATGTGTAATCTCATTTAATCCTTTCAGTAGACACTATGAGTAGAAGCTCATTTAAAGTCTAGGAAATGTAGCTTATAAAGAGGTCTTGTCTGTTCTGTGTCTCAGATAATAAGTGATCAGCAGAGAATTAAATACAGGTATCAGAAAGTGCATGCTCTTTAATACACAGTAGATTGTGGGTGCATTGTTGGGTTTCAAAAACACAAACAGCAGAGTTTTCTATGGGAGTTTACGATGGAGGTGAGGGAGTACACAAAATAATCTGTTTCTCACACAGTCTGGGAAAAAATGGAGAAGCAAATGAAGTAATGCACCTTAAAGCACATTTAAATGTAGAGTGGAATTAGGAAGAAATAACAGCTTTGAGAGTCTGATGACTCTTTCCTCAGAAAACGTTCATATATACAAACACAACTTTTGAATGTAATTTCGAGATCTTTTAGAGTCTCTTCATGGGCCTTGGACTCAAAGGACCCAGGTTATATAGCATGTTTTATTTGATCGAATTACCTACTTGTCGTTACTGCATTGCCTGGCCATTACTAGTAGAATGAGTTAAAGAAATAGAAATTCACCCTTTTATGATATGTGTCATTATAATAAAATCTTAAAATTTTTTTTTTTTTTAGTTTATTTGAGCCAAAACTGATGACATTCCTAGGGAGTAAGATCTCAAATGCTTCTGGAGAATAAGTTTTGCAGCTTCTATAATAAAATCTTTATAGGTTTCTGAAGCCAAAGCAACATACTTAGAACACTGTCAATTTGTTTTAAGTATAATATGTGAAATTAAACAAAATTATTCAGTTTTTCCTTTTGTACAGTTTTTAACTCTATGACCTTTCTCCTTTTTTGTGAAATAAACTTCTATATTGAAGAAATAAAACTTTAATGATCTAGGACGTAAAGCAGAATAAAATGTGAGCAATACTAGTAGTTCTTGTTGTCTAGTTAATAAGCCTACCAGATTTGTGCCTTTGAAGGCTTGCAAAAGAGATGTCAGAGGGGTATAAATTATGATTGGATCTGCAGTTGAGTATCAACATTTTGATTTGTAAAGCATGAATTACAACTCTTCAGCTGTTCTTTCACATTTTAGTAATTTACAGCAGCCAGAGGCAGAATCAGAATTTTTGAGACTGGATGGCACTTCATATATAATCTTAACACCTATATATGTGATTTGTGACAGCACCAGAATTTTATTTCAGATCTCTAGGCTTCTAAGTCCCATAGTATACTTTTGTCTAGAGCTGGCAAATTATAAGTTTTAAAAAATTCTTCTCAGCATAATGTAGATATAGAGAATGGGAAGAAAGAATGAGAAGATAAAGGGAAAAACTCATATTAAAGATGTATACTATGTTAGTCTGATCATCGCTGAACATAAGTCCTTATTTCAAGATTTTATTTTATTATACATTACTTTTTTTAGATGAAGCAACCCTTGGTTGACCTCACAAATTGCAAGAACCTTGTAATTTTACAATCCCTTATTTTTTATTTTTTATGCCTGGAGCACTTGGTCTTCCGAAGTGATCTCCTATCCAAGTATTAACCAGGCTCGACCTTGCTTCGCTTCCGAGATCAGATGGGATCGGGCTTGTTCAGGGTATCATGGCTGTAGACTGCAAGATTAAAAAGATATTTATTTTCTCAGTGGCTAATACAACTCAATTTACTCTTTCTTTTAAAAAAATCTCAGCCTCAGTCCAAGAAGTTCCTGTAGAACCATCAAATATTTTACTCCCGGTCAAGCAAAAGAGTCAATGTCAAGAGAAAAAGAAAGCTCCCCTGCATAATTTAACTTACGGTAAAATGCTTTTTGTTTTGTTTTTGTTTTTGTTTATTTTAATGTATAATTAAATGCTCTAGATAATTATTTTCCCTGTGTAGGCATGCAGTAATCATTGACTGTGGATAAAAGATTGAATCAAAAAAGCCAGAGTCACTCAGACTGTCAGAAAGGAGGGTGGAGCATTCCTAACCTGAAGACCTCTTTTTAATGTAAACAGATTTCAGTTGTCCTGTTTCTCTTTTAATTTCACATGATTCTTCTATAAATTTTGTTTGGTTTTGTATTTTTGCAGAGCTTCCAATTCTGAACCAAGAACCTAACAATCTTTTAGCTGCAGGAGTCTCAAACCGGGCATTAACTAGAGCTCAGTTGGCTAAACAAATTATTCTTCATTCAAAGGAGAATACAGTTGCAACTACTAAGTCCAAAAAGGACACCTTTGTTTTAGAATGCATTGATTCAGCCTATGAAAAATCCCAAAATACTACTTTTGAGACTCTCAACACCAACTGTGTTCCTGTTAAAAATGGCAATCAATCAATCGTTTCTGATAGTGAGGTGACAACAAAAAGAACTTCACAGCAAGAAATTAAGGAAGGAAATGAGAAAACAATGCCCAGAGAGACTTATCTTCCAGGTTCCATAAATGATACATGTAAAATTGTGCTTGCAACTCCAAAATTTCATGTAACAATACCTCGGAGATCAAAAAGATATGCTGCAAAGCCTCCTGCACCAAGTATGTTTCAAACTACTATCAGTGGAGTTAAAAATAAGGTAGGAAAACCTTTAATGCAGATGAATATTTCTGGCTTTACCTCCATTCTTCAAGAACTTGACCTTTTATGCTCTCTATTAAAGTAACTTCAATTTTGTGTTTTATTGCTTTAGAAGCAGTGTGGTCTAGTGAAAAGAGCAGTATGTTCAAAGTAAAAAGGCCCAGGTGTTAAGCCTTAATCTTGGCCTATTACTAGCTATATAGACTTCAGCAATTTACTTAACTCCCTTTGGGGATGAACAGTGAGTTCATTCTTGTTCTCCCCCCCCCCCCCCAATTCTTGGAGTAGTATTAACAGTAAAAGAAAAAGGAATTATACATAGCATTTGAAAATTTGAGAATTTTTTCTATTATAAAGTAATATAGTGATCAGTAAAAAAAGGACTTCAGACCATTAAACTATATTACATTGGGACGAATTCTCTGAAGAAAGTGGAATGGAAAAACAAGTTCAAGAAGTGTACAGTGTAAGATTTCCAGTTGTTAATGGTTTGTCTATTAATTTTTAAAAGGATGATGGGTATTTTCCAGACAATCCAAATCTTTATAGTCCATTTTCTACCAGCAGCTCCTTAAAAATGTTAAATCATGTCATTTCTCTGCTCAAAATCCTCCAGTAACTTCTTATCTCAAGAGAAAACACTAAGCCGTTACCACAGCTTACAGTACTCTATATAATTCAATCTTGGAGATATCCAACCTCCTCTCTTATTCCCTCTTGCTTAGTCCTTTCAAACCCATGTTCTCCATGCCACCTACTTAGGACATTTGCATTTGTTCCCTCTGCTTAGAAGAATCTCTTCCCAGATAATCCATATGGCTCATCCCTCACTTCATTTAGTCCTCTGTTCCAAGACCTTTCCTAACATCCTATTAAAAAAGCACTTCCAGTTATCTAATGACTTATACTTACTTTAAGTAGCAATTATCATGAGCTGATATTTTATTTATTTGTCCATTTGTTTGGATAGCAACACCATCACACGACTTGCTTCCACTACTATCCCCCAGCCCCCAGAATGTTTGCTCTTAGAGGGCAGCCATTCTGTTTCTTGCTGAATCCCAGTGCCTAAAACAGTGTCTGGCACATAGAGCTCAATAAATATTTGCTGAATGAATATGAATGAATAATGAACATTTTGACATTTTATTTAAACAGTATGGTAAAGGATTCTAGATCCAGAATTCCTAATTTGTAACCCATCTGTGCCACCAACTAGCTATGTGTGCCATGGGCAAGTTCTTTAACTAAACCGTACAGAGTTTTCTATAAAACAAAGATAATAATACCTGCCTCCTAATGCTATGAGGATAGCATGAGTCAATGCATCTAAGGTGCTTGGAACACTATCTGTTTTTAGATTTTATTTCTAATACTGTCTGACTGATTCTTTGATATATTTTGAGTAGTTCCAAATGTGGAAGTAGGGGAAAAAAAAGGAATTTTATTGCCTCTTCCTCAAGTACTACATATAGTTTTTTAAATGAACGTAATTGAGAAGTGCAATAACTAAGAGCACCTTTCCATTTTAACATTTTTTCCTAACTCAACATAAACTACCACTGGAGAATTTGTCTTTATAAATGTACAATTTTACATGTAAAGTAAAGGGCTAGTCAAATTAATTATTTAATGACTTTGCGCTATATTTCTTATCAGAAATAGTTCAATATTGTTACATAATAGGAAGAATAATTTCTTAGCACAAATGTGCACAGAAATTTTACTTTATAATGGAATTTTACTTGTCCTAAAATAAGGAATTCTCTGAGCTTTTCAAATATTTGCTTTGGAATACAATGCTATTAAATATAGATTACTACTAGCAGTCACTTATAGTTTATAGAAAATTGAATGCAGCTTCAAACAAAATAAGCTGTAATTTTTTTAGGGGTAAGAGTGACAGTGACATGTATACTATACAACTGACTTTTTTTCCTGCAAGTTACTGGGTCTTTGTGGGACATGGTATTTTAATGGCTACCTTAGGATTTTAGGTGATTTTTTTTTTCCTTTCATGGTTGAAATATTTGATATTAAGAATGTTTAAAGTATGATTGATTGTGGGTTGTAGAACAAATTAGGCAGCACAACTTCACTTTCTCCATCTTCTCTGTATCATTATTTATAAGAATTTTTAACTTATTATTTGAAATAGAATGTGATTTTTATATAGATGAGCACTAAAGAATCATGTGGATTACGTATGAGTTTTTGTTTTAATATCATGTATATTGATTTTGTGCTTATGCAATAAGTAATATAGGAAATATTATTTTATGCTTGATTAGGTAGTCCAGCTACAGGATTGGATGATTAAAATCATCAACAATAACACTGATATATGTGTAGAAGGAAAATTGATGTAAGTATAATACTTGAATATTCTTCTAATAAAATTTGTAATAAAATAAGATGCCTGAGTGTAAGAGCTGAAAAGGAGATACGTGAGAAATAGCATCTTCCTACAAAATGAAGACTAAGTAGGTTACAAACTGAAGGCAAAAAAGTAAGTTGACTATATGTGTTGACTAACCAGCCTTCTTGTTTTTTGCCTGTTATTTTAGAATAATGATAGTTCCAATTTGTATACACAATGCTTTATTATTTTTTTTTCAGAGGTTCTGATAAGTGGATTGGTATTATCTGCTTAATTATATATGGTTAGTTAATATTTACTACATGCATTTCAGTTCAGATTCTCAACATCTAAATTGGGAAAACCAGATAGAAATTACTGATCCAGAAAAGGAATCAAAATTAGTTAAAGTTTTTGCCATACAGCTATATATTAAGTAATTACTGGCACTCTCTGGTTCTCCAGAGGTAGGTGGGCTTTAATTCTGCTGATTTAGTAGCATCATTTCCTATTGTTCAAAATCGATTTCTTAGTGGTAAAAAAAAAAAAAAAAGAAAAAGTAATGAAAGCTTGTAAAAAAGATAATAAAGGATATCACTGTTCAAAGTACTTACCTGGAAATTTATGTTAAGTATGTAAACTCTGTCTTGCCCACTCTCTTTCTTCCTGCCCTGTTTCCGTTTCCTGAATATTCAAGAGGCAGGGTAGATTGCCTTGGTTGGAATCCCATTGCTGCTTATTCTCTTATTGGTGATACTAACACTACTACCTTTTGAATTATTTGGAAGATTAAATGAGTTATACTTTTAAGTATAACTTGAGAACAGTACTTTTAGAGTGCTATTTAAATGTTTTTAAAATAAAATTAATAAAACAAAAAACAGAGGTTGAGAAGTAATATTGTATTGAAGTACAGTGTCTGAATTTTTACCTCATTTGACCAAACTAAAGGAACTTTCTTATTTTTTACACTTAGATTTAGTATGTTTATTATTAGTTATCTCATGAGAATGTTCAACATTTATCTAATCTTCATATTTCATTCTATTTATATATTATTCTCAGCTTCATTTAAAGAAATATGAAGAGTACGTTTATGGATCAGTGATTTTGATACGGCAGTTTGTTTTTTCCCTAGAACCTCTTTGTGGTACTTACCAAAGAGGAATACAAAAACATTTGTCTGTATAATGAGGGTAAAAACCCCACAAGATTAGATGGATCCAAACTATATAATTGCATGACAGCTAAACATAGTATAGGCCTTGAGAAGAGACAGAGAAATCTTTCTTTGTAAGCTTAATGTCAGTTAAACAAAAGTTGCAAGCATTGTCAGAACCAGATATTTAGAGAAGTTCCGTGCTTCCTTGCCTACAATGTGTTTTATACAAGGAGTGTGGTTTGGTCACAGCATAGTTTTTTGGCACATACTCTGAAAGATCACATTAGCCAAGCAGCATTGAATTAAGCTGCAGTGTTTGGTCCTCATATGTTTTGTAATTAGATTAATGATATTGGGTTAATAAGGTAGAATGAAAATTTATTACTTTATATTATAAATTTATGTACTTATCTATGTACATTGTGACTAATGATAAATGTGAATATTTTGGCCTTAACTAAGTTATTTTTCCTCCTAGAGACATCACTGACATATATTGGCACAGTAATGCAATTATAGAACGGATTAAGCACAACAAACTTAGGACATTATCAGGCAACATTTATATATTAAAAGGAATGATAGACCAGATTTCAATGAAAGAAGCAGGTAATGGCTCATTATTAATTGATAAATTATTTTAATTAATGAAGCAGTTAGCCATATTTCTAAAGTAATATGCATGTTTTCTAATTAGGTGTTTTAAAATTATGATTCAGTCAAAACTAAAAACAGAATTGACTACACTATGTAGGATGATTATAAGATGATCATTTTCCTCTGATTTATTCACCTTATTTGACAACTTAAGTAAGTCCAGTGATTGAAAAACAAAAACAAAAATAGAAACTGAAGTGCTGCTTATTTGGGAGGAATTACTTTATAGGAATACAGTGTAACTTCCTAGTTCCTCCTCTGCTCAGCATATCCCCAGTCCTGGTATAAACTAATTTTCTGCCTGTGCCTTGTGTATAGCTAATCTGACTGAAGAGAAACATATTTGGACCAGTCTGTTTTAAATTTCTGATTGCCAAAAAGTTGCGATCCCTTATTGCCACTTGCTATCCTACCACATTTCCCTTATCCATTCACTCTTCTGTCCTCCTTGATAAATGCTGTGTATTTTCACAAATCTCTAATATCTCCTTCTACTCTCTCTGGGGGGTCGGGGTGAGGGGTGGGTGGAGGACAGAGGGTATTATATGAGCAATAGGAACAATTAGAGAACATGTATTATACCGTATCTACTCACCTGCTTGCATCTGTATCTGCTTTTATTATGGGCTAACTGTTCATGTTCCTGTCTGTGTCAGCCTCTCCATTTGTACTCTTGCTCCTATTTTCTCTCTTTTATTCAAAGATATCCTTTGGTGAAACAGTCTCTTGTTTAACGATACTTCTTTCAATCACTGTTGTTCTCAATCACAGCAAAACAACTCAACATTTATTATATCGAAATTCCTCTTGAAATTTTCCCACTTTTTTCTTGGAATTCTCTTTAAGCATGCTTCGATTCCCAGTTCTTCAGTGAAGCAGCCCTTATAAAAATCACCGGTGGTCCCCACATTGCTAAATCCAGTATAATAACACAGTTAATCATACCTACCTCCTTGAAGCACCCTCTTTACTTGACTTCTGGAACACCATATTCTGATTTTCATGCTGCCTCACTCCCTGTTCCTTCATAGTTTCTTTGCTCGTTTTTCTTTTTTTTCTTTGCCTCTAAATAATGGGGTAGACTAGGGCTCTTTCTTCAGTCAATCCTGTGCCGATTTCTTTTAGGCTTTAAATCTTATCTGTATGGTGACAAATGAAAAATTTACGTCTCTAACCAAGAATACTCTCCAAGCTGCTCATTTTCCACTGCCCATTTGACATCTCCATGTATGTCTGCAAGTATCTCAAACTGAATGTAGTTGTAAATCACTTAATGAGAGGGATATGTTCTGAGGGATGCATCATTAGGCAATTTCGTCATCATGTGAACATCAGAGTGCACTTAAACAAACTCAGATGGTATAGCCTATAGCTCCTAAGTTACAAACCTATACAGCATTTACTCTAGTGAATACTGGAAATAGTATTCACAGTAGCACAATGGTAAGTATTTGTGTATCTAAACACAGAAAAGGTATAGTAAAAATGCAGTATAAAAGATAATGGTATACCTGTATAGGGATTTTTAAAAACTTTTTGACTTTTATAATACTTAGCTTAAACATATTATACAGTTATACAAAAATCTTTATATTCTTATTCTATATTAATAGCTATGAGTAATGCATTGTGCTGTGATATCATGACAGGTACAATGTCACTAGGCAGTGCACATTTTTCAGCTCCATTATGATATTATGAGACCACCTTTGTATATACAGTCTTCTGTTGACCAAAATGTTGTTATGTGGTATTGACTGTATATCTAAAACCTGATCTTCTCAAATCTGCTTAGCTTACAGTTTTCACCTCTTTTCATGATTCCAGTGGCTAGCCAGAATCTTTGGAGACATCCTTAAATCCTCAACTTCTCTCATACCCACATCTAGTGTGTCATTACATCTTATTGGCATTATCTCCAAAGTGTACCCATAACCTAGGCCTCTATTGGCCACTGTAGTCCAGCCCTCCCTCTTTTGTCTGAATCATTGCAGTAACCTCCTAACTGATCTCATTTTTTCTTCCCTTTTTTCACAGACTCTTCTCAGAATAGTGGTAAATTTTGTCCTATTAAAGTCAAATCCTGTTGCTTCTCTGCTCATAATCTTTCCATAGCTTCCTCTTTTACCCAAATTAAAAGACTAGGTCTGTAAAATGACCCCGATGACTTAAAATCTCCTATGCTCCCCAGTTGCCTCTGTTACCTATGAGTAGCTTCCTAGCTACTAGCCTCCTCTCACTTCACATCTACTAAGTTGATTTCTTTGTTCTACAAACAGGCCAGGCACACTCTTGGCTCATACAGTAGTTTTTTGTTTTGTTCTCTCTGCTTCCAGTGTTTTAACCCCATATTGCCATGTGGCTCACTTGTTGATGTCCTTCAGGGCTTTACTCAAATGCTTTTTCAGTGAGAACATCTCTGACTACACTTTTTAAAAATACTTCCTGCCCCCATATTCCCCCTTAATTCGTAATTTTTCTTCATAGCATCAATGACCATCTAATAAGACGCTTTACTTATTGGCTTGCTTTCCGTTTCACACTAGAAGGCAAGTTCCATAAAGTCAGGGATTTTAGTTTGTTTTGTTTATTGCTGAATCCTCAGTATCTGCAGTAGTGCCTGGGACATAGTAAACAATAAGTATATATTTTTTTCATTGATACAATGAATTAGTGACATCTCTTTAAAAATTTAGGCTTTTAGTAATTTTGTTTGTTTATCATTAAATAGGCTATCCAAATTATCTCATAAGGAAGTTTATGTTTGGCTTTCCAGAAAGATGGAAAGAGCACATCGATAATTTTCTAGAACAATTAAGGTAAAGTACTTTTTAACTTAAAAAAAAAATTTTATCGAAGCCTAATTTAAATTTGATAAAATGCATGCATTTTAGGTATATAATTTGATGAGCTTTTACAAATTAATATACTCATGCGAAGTGGTTTTAATTTCTTTTTATGGAAATGCTAATTTTGAAACTCTCTTTGATATTAGCCTTTCAGAAGACAGTGACACTTTTCTAGAATTTCTATCATACAAAATAAAAGGAAAATAAAACCTTTGTCATTATTTCAAAGAATCATCTTCATCTACCCTTTAAGAGGCATGTAGCAGTTAAATAAATGTCTGAAGTTCTTGGTCCTATCTCTTTTATTTGTTCCCTCTATAGTCAAATGAGTGTCAGCTGCTTAGTAGATAATTGTGTTGGCTCTGGGAAAACAAAGAAGAAATTAATTCTTGCTTTTAAGGAACTCCTAGGGGATACAGTGATGTAAGTTAATTAGTCACAGTACAATGGAAGAACTTATAACAGGTTGGCAACTTTTTCTATAAAGGGCCAGATAGTATTTTTATAGGCATTCTGTTTCTATTGCAATTGCTCAACTCTGCCTTTGTAGAAGAAAGGCAGCTATAGACAGTACTTAAATGAATGTGGTTATGTTTCAGTAAACTTCATTTACAAAAATAAGCAACTAACAGGATTTGTCATATATTTTTCTAATAATAAGTTTAAGTAGGAAATATAAAAGCATAGTAGAAAGTATTTAAGAGGTTATGTTTGAATCTTTTGACTTAAGATACGATGCTTGAGTTTTTTTTTGGAGAAGGGATAGAAGCCACACAGCTAAATAATGTAAGGTTAAAGGTAATCTTTGCCAGTGGCAAGAAGGCTTTAACTGAGGGAGTGACTTTTTTTTTTTTTAAATGTATGAAGTTATGGTTAAGTTTGGGTTTGGGGGGAGTTTAAAGTTAGGTTTATGGTTAAGGTTGGGATTAAAAGTTAAGTTTAGGGTTACTCTTTGGTTTAGGGTTAGGATTGAAAATCAGGGTTAGGTTAGGGTTACTTTTAAGGTTAGGTTTAATATTTAGAATTAATGTTAGGGTGATGGCTGAGTTTAGGATTAATTTTAGGGATAGGGTTAAGTTTTATAATTAGAGTTAAGGTTAGAGTTAGATTTAGGATTAGAGTTAGGTTTAAAATTAGGAACAGTGTTAGGATTAGAGTTCTGGTTAGGATTGGTATGTTATAGTTAAGGTTAGGGTTAGGGTTACATTTAGGGTTGAGGTTAAGTATAGGAGAGTTTCATTTATTTGTGGGTTTAGTTTTTTGTTTTCATTTTTTGAGAACCAACATTAGAGGAAAAATACTATATGTTTTTAGAGCTTGTGGAAAAAAGAGAAAGGCCAGGCAAACACAGAAAACTGGAAGATTTGTCCCTGACACAAGAAAATCAATGAAAAATGATGCAGGAGAAAACCAAATAGTTGCCCTCCAAAGAGCCAGTACCACATATGACCTTGATTGTGATCACTCAGGTATGTTTACTATTTTCTTCTCTCTTGGTATAGTGATAAATTCTTATATGATCTGCACATTAATTGTTTATAGTACATATAATGAGTTCTTATCTCATACTGTCCTAAAATTCCTATTTTTTTACTACTTAAGGGGGAAAACTGCAAAGCAGATTGCTCATAGTCAGCATTTAGCTTTCTTCATTAATTATTACCTTTTAATTAATTAGAATACCAAGAACACTGATAAACATATCAGTGAAAGATGATTGTTCTTTCATTTCCTAGACTGAGGGTACTTAAGCTGCCAGCGTACTTCAGACCTATCTTAAAGATGCCTATCTATTTGCACTAAATTTCATTCTTATTAATTGACAAAACCAATTTGCTTTCATAGAGGAAATGCCATGTATGTATGTATGCATTCATTCATTCATTCATTCATTTTTTGGGTGGCCATTGCTATGAAGATAGCTGGTAAAACTGTTTCAACTCTTTGCCCAGACTATAAGCTGCGTCACATTCAATCCCATCCCCATCCCCTGCAGGGAAAAAAGTATGAACATTACAGTTTTCTTTAGGTAATAAAGATGACTAAAAGTTACTAGAAATCTTTTGTATAAATTTCTGCCTAGACCATATAAACAAAGCTTTACAGAACTTCAAGAGGAGTTCAGGACTGCTTCTGCCAAAAACATGGCATGATGCTGAATATGTCACTTCTCCACTCCAGCACACCCTTCTTTGTGTCCTAGTTCCCTAACCACTTTGAAACTTTGCTTATCCTTTCTGGTACAAAGGAATGAATTAAATATGCAGATGACTGCTTGCTCAGAGCTAAAATTTACTCTTTATGATTGCTCCAGTTTCTTCTCAGCCCTTCCTCATTTTTCAAATGTCATCCTATTTCCTGTAAAATAGGTATTGCTTATTGTCATTGCTAGACCATCTTTAGTATTCAAGAGTCCTGAGGCTACAGACTTGCTGTATACTTTTTTACTCCCTAAATTAAAAGTCCCTAAACATATATCTCACTTTCAGTCATTTTTTTAATCTTTAGTCTTAGATCTTAACATTTCCCCACACCTCATTTTTCAGAACTTTGCCCTAAATTATGAATGTTATTGGTAAAGTGTTTGAGGATACAAACGTAAAAGACTAGTTTGTTAAACTACTTTATATGCCAGCTGTGTCCATAGGAAAATCCTTCAACAAATATTTTTAAAGTACCTACCATAAACCTTGATCTATGTTAGCCTTTAGGAAGTTAGAGATGAATAAGATGAGATGCTCCCCACTTGCTTGGGAAGCTCAGTTTAGGGGCAAATATTACCAATGTATTTTTGGATATACTTTTTCTGGTGTGATTCATTAGGTCTTTGTTTTGTCAAACTGTTAAGACATTGTGTATCCTTATATTACATAAGTTGTTTTGAGTGGTGGTGGTTGGTGCTGCTGTTGCTGTCGTTGCTTTTATTATTATACTTACACTTTTCATGAGAAAACTACTGAAGTAAAACCATGTCTAACATTAAACAACTAAGGTTATGTAAAAGTGTTAACCATTGATAATTAAGATGATGTGATTGTGTGCATATATTTTAATGATATGCCTAAAATGTAGTTTTGCATATTTAGTGGTATAGTCTATATATCCTAATATTGCTCTTATAATACTTTCTCTGTTATTATACTTAACAGAGTATGTTATAAATTATCTTTCATAATGTCAGCCTCTTTCACTGTGCTGTAATAATCTCAGGAGTAAGGACTATCCATTATATATCTTCAGGTACACCTTGCAGAAAAATAAATGTTTTTATAGTTTTATGTCTTTTTTAACTTACCTAGAATTTCAGCTCAATAACTGAGTTTATATCATATTCTATATAATTTGGTTTTTCTTAAAATTAATTAGCATGGATTTAGTTATACTTTGGAGTGCATAAACTAATTAAAACATAAGAAGTCAATCTACCCGAAGAAATGTAGAGGAAAATAGTTATTACATCTGTCTAGTTGATGCGGAGTTAAAATGAATAGGAATTTATATTTACAAAATGGTTTGACATTTGTATTTTGCCTTTATATGTGACAAAGGAGATCCAAAATAGATAGTAATAAATAATATTGCTGTTCAATTCCTTTTTCTTTTTTGTAAGGTGAGACTACCCTTCGTTGACCTCACAGATTGCAAGGACCTTGTCAGTTTACAATCCCTTATTTTTTTTTCATTTTTACACCTACAGCACCTGGTCTTCCTAGGTGGTCTCCCATCTAAGTACTAACCAGGCTTGACCCTGCTTAGCTTCTGAAATCAGACGGGATCAGGCTTGTTCAGGGTAGCAGGGCTGTAGACGCAACTTTGTTTTTGGAAGGGAATCAAAGTAATTTTATTATTTATTTATTTAATGATGACATTAGTTAGCGAAATCCAATAAGTTTCAGCTGTACATTTTAACAATAAGGCATATAATAAAAGTAATTTAAACAAAACATAACCCTATGCAGAGTGATTCTGTCCAAATAAAGCTGCTTTATATCATAGTTAAATTTTAACAAATATTTATGATTTTGGATTAGACAGATTTTTGTCAAAGTGAATTCTTTAATGTAGAAGGGCAGCTTTATCTTTTATATAATCATTTACTGAAATATCCATCTTTGTACTCACAGAGCTGAAGAATAGTAAGCATAGTAGGTCACCAGGAACTACAGAATTAAACATTTGCCAAACTAATCATGAAAATAAACCGCCATTAAGGCTCCCAGATGACCAAAGAAATCATACTATTCAAAATGGAGAAGGATATGATTTATCTAATCAGGTAAGCTTTTACTGTGCACTGTAGAGGGGGTGGTGTGATACTACTGAAAAGGTTCGGGGCCAAATCAGAAATCATAGTTTTTGTTAAGTGTCAGCTTTTCATTAGTTTGGGCATGTAGGTAGATGTCTTGATATTTATTTCCCAGAATCTCATTGGAAAAGTGCAGGCAACAGTAATAAAATGCTAGTTCTTTGAGTAAAGTTTAAAGTATGTAAATATAAAAGCATTTGAAAAATGACAGTGTTAAATCAGTAAAGGAAATATGTAAGATAGTGGATACCCACATGGTTCTTCCAAAGCTCAAGCTCTGATAAATGAGTTTCTGAATACCTCCACTATGAAATTTGTGGAAGTATAAGTACCTAGAAATTTATATGCTTGATACATACTGTAAAAAATGCTTGAGGTCTTGTTTCTAGGTAGTAGTTGTTACAATAAAAAGTTATCTTTTTGTTTTGAAGAATTCGATTAGAAAAAAAGAATGTAAAAAGTTGTCTTCAAAGAAACTGAAAAATTGTGAAAGAACAACAAATAAAAGGATAATTAAAAGTCAAGAACAAGGTAATATATCTCTATTGGTTTTATAATAAGTAGAAAGCTACTATTTGAAAATTTTTAAAATAATGCGATCTTGTAGATTTTCAATCTAACATGGTAGACCAACTATTTCAGTAGTTATAAATGTTTGGTTTTATTTTTTTACAGATGATTTTCATAGTAAAATAATTCATTACTTAAATAACATTTACTTACAGGTTTGCCTCCTTTAATCTAGGTACTAAATAATTTTGTTTAAATTACAAAATTATATATCATTTTAAAAATGCTTATAGGAATGTTTTAAGACTGTGAATCCTTTTATGAAATTAATACATAATTTAGTTTTGTGTAAATGTGGATTTTCAGAGTATTTCATTGAAATCCCGGATACCAGAATTTGTAAAGTTTTTTCTCTATGCATTAGCAAATTTAAAATTTCATGTTGAGTTAAATGCATTAGCTCAATAGCATTTTTTTCCATTTTATTTTTTATAAGTGAAAAAAATGAAAATGGAGAACCTTTATAAGTGTCAAAAGAAGTAGAGAGGAAATCAATACTGCTTAGGCTATCAAGTTCATATAACTTAGGTCAAAGTATCCAGAATAGGCTGAGTCCTTATTCAAATTATTTAATGAAATGAATAAAAATGCTTTCCTCAAAATTAGAATGTTCAAAATTTTTTAATTGCCAGTTGAACATTTGAATATATTTATATGAGGAATTAGAAGAAAACACTTCACATGTTATGAAGATACATGATTCCATTGAAAAGTCTTGTAGAAACTTTCTTGATTATTTTTGGTTAGTACCACTCCTTCATGAATTAGACTTTTTTTTCTTTCCAGCATTCAGTATTACCCACCGTTCTTTTATTTTGACATTCATCTTTAATTTGCTGCATAATATATATAGGTTATTGCAGTATTTCACTGTGATGACTGGTGTGATAATTTAAAATTTATGCCTATTTATAATTACAACTGGATAATTTAAAGTTAGAAATTAAATTAGTTTGGCTTCTGGTTTCTTAAGTTTCAAATTGGAGAATTTCCCTTATTTTGCTTTCTTTAGTGACATGGTATTATAAAGATTTCCAAGTTCTGTTTTGGTTGAAATCCTATGGTACTTCATGGAGTTATGAGGGATTCAGCAAAAGGGGCCTATTGCCACAGTAAGGGATGAGAATGGCCCTGTAAATGGAGTTCCCTGTTCTCCTACTTCCCTCCTTAATAAGGACAGCTTTTGTTTTATGTGTTACATACCTAGTAAGGTTTTAGCAACCCTAATGGTTTTCCTATGTCTCCTAAATATTTTAGCTCCAAGGAATTGATTTAACAGATTTATGTAGCATCTAGTGTATATATGAAAGACTCTGAACTAACTCCAGCCAAAAAATCTAAAAATTAAGACAAGCATTTTTTTCTGTCTAGTTGAAAGATAAGTGTTTAATTATAGTGCAGGGCACATTGTCAAACATGGCATTATTGAAAAGTATTCTGAAAATTTGATAGAGCTTTCATTCAGTTGAAGTAATCAGGACAAAATTTGTGGGCTAGGTAGGTTAGAGAATAGAACTGAAACTGGTAGTGATTTGGTTTGTAAATTAGTGAAGGAAACTTTCCAAGTAGAGTGAATGGCGTTACTGAAAGTTGAGAATCAAGAAAATTTAAGAAACAGTGGCCTCATAGACATAGAATATGGTTCAGATGTGAGTACAGTGAAAGATTAGAACTATATTTGAAGGCCAGATACAGGAACTTATATGCACTCTAAGTAGACTGTAAAAAGTTATGGACAGGTTGGTATAGAAAATAGTATGTGTTTTTAATCAAAAGGGTGGTGATCTGAACAAACTGGTGCTTCAGAAAGATTAATATGACAATAGTATGTAAAGTGGGGTGGAGAAAAAACAGTATATTTTATTTGTGAAAATAGTTTTTCTATACTTTATTTTGTTTGTAGCTAATTTGAGATTTTGATGTTTGTTTTGTCTTATGAAATTAAGAGAAAACCGAAGAATCGAATGTACCTATTGATATTATCATGAGGGAACCAGTTTTCTCAGACAAAGAAAGAAAATATACGGTTTTTAATCAAAAGGAAGTTTATATTGTAGTAACACCACTTAAATCTAAAAATGTGATAGAGCAAAAATGCATGAAGTATAATCTGTCATCTAGTACCATTAAAGCAGTAGCAGATTTTATAATTCCAAAGCATCAAAAAGAACGTGAGTCACACTTAAATGAAACTACACGTCTGATCAGTAAGCCCACAAAGACTTTTGAAAATGCATTTGAGTGTGGTATGGGTCATAAAAGTAAAAACAAGGAAGATTGCAGTGAACGAGATTTACTCACTGTCAACCAAAAAATAAAAATACCTAGTCCTAAAAGGGAACAAACAGTCACCTCTGACTTCAAGAAAAATAAAAGGTTATCAAAATTGAAGAAAACTGATAATCAAGTAACTATGTCATTTCATGAGCATCAGTCCTCATCAGATTTGTCTGACAAGAGTGAAACAGAAAAGGAAATTAGAATAAAAGCTGGGCTTGCTAAGAAAACCACAGCAAGAAATACCAAAGAAACAGTGGCTCATCAGAGAAAAAGCACAAGGAACACCACAAGGAAAATCTCAGTTATTTCTGAACCTGAAACTGAAGAAAGTGAAAATGAATTTCATATCAAACAAAAGAAAGCTAGATGTTCTGCTAAAAAAAATCTTCAAAAATCTGGTATTAGGAATGAGTTTCCAGTTGATACAGTGGAATTTGATAAGACAAAGAGGCATTTACCTGGTTTAATTCAGGATGAGGAATGGAATGAGAATGAATTACAGAAACTGCATTGGTAAGTAGTTAGATTTGACTCTTGCAATATCTAGAGTGGTCACAAAATAGTTGAAGACATAATGGACTCCAATAAGAGTTCGATTTAATGACTTCTAATGATTAATGTGGAAGATATCTAAAAACACATGGAGAGAAATTAGTTTATATAGAGAATGAAGGGAAAATACAAATAACTTCCAACTAGGTACTTTGTGACCATCTACATGTGAGAAAGGTAAAAGTGACCTGCTTTTCCTTCCCATTTAATATTTCACCTCCCCCTCACCAAAGGTAACTATGCGAGGGGATGGGTGTGTTAATTGAGTTGATTGTGGTGATCATTACACAGTGTTTATAATCAATCGTGTAGACTTTACATATATACAATTTTATTTGTTGATTATACCTCAATAAAGCTGGGAAAATAATTCAACACAGACAAATGCTGCTCTCTCACAGCTTCACATTTTAAGAAATATTTTACAATTAAATATTATAAAACCTTCAATTTGTAGATGACTTAATAGTTTTTTCCACCTTCATTTATAGAGAAGAAAAGATTCAAAAATTAGGTGATTTTTCCAAGGTTTTATAGTGTTGCTGATAAATTAAGTATGATAAGAACTTGGTTTGGCTACTTAGACTTGACGAGCAGTTTCAGTAGTTTAGTAGTATTGGAAGCCAGATAATAGTTAAGCAATGAAGAGTGAATGGGAGAGTAAAGACAGCTAAGGTGGACAGCACAAGAAATTTGGCAATGATAGGGACCAGAAAAATGCATAGGTCATAGAAGAAAGTATGAGGATAAGGGAAGGTGTATGTGTGGTTGCTGGCTTACTTGTTTGTAAGATGACTTATGACAGCGTATGGTGGTATGTTGACGGAAATAAAATATATGATTGATAGAAACATAACACATTCAGTGTTTCACTCCCTTGTATACCCCCCCAACCTTATAACATTTGTCATTTATTTTCAAATCTACCTTCTTGAAACACTCTTAAGAATCTGTGCCACTATATTCCTCCTTTTTCAGTTGCATAAATGTTCCTTTTTCAGGCATAGAAAGTAATCTTCTTATTCTCCAAAGTACTTGCTTTGGCTGCTTTCTTGCTGTATTCCGCTCCTCGGTGATCTTTTCCTCTCAGATTTCTAACTTTCTTCTTTGTACAGGGACTCCCAAATCTAGATCTCAGGTCTTGAATTCTTGTATTTAGATTTGTATTTATATTTCCCATTGCCTGCTGGACATCTCTGTGTAAATCTCACCTACTTAATATATCAAAAACCAAACTTAATTTCCCCTGCCTGTCCACTTTGCCTGACATTCCTGTTTCTCCAAATGTAATTCTTCCAGTCTACTAAGTTTAAACTCTATTGATTTTTTTTTTTAGAAAACCTAATTAGTTCCCAAGGAGCTATAGATTCTTCCACAGAGTCATTCCGTCTGCACTTACTCTTGACACTACTTTTTCAGACCTTAAATACCTTTTGCCTGAACTATGGAAATAGCCTTGCATTTACTTTATTTTCATCTGTGTAATCTGTTTTATACATCTCCAGATTAATCTTAATGTTTAGTTGTGGTTCTGACAAATCAAAAACCTTTATTGATGTCTTACTAATCTTCAAACCATATAAAGATTCTCCTGCCTTGCATTGAGAGCATGTAATGTTTTGACCTCAATTATCTTTTTCAACTGTATCCCCCATCATTTCCTTGTAATAAAGGTTCTCAGCATTTGCTGTATATTCAGATCATCTAAGAACTGCAGAGATTCCAGTTCCAAGATGGACTAAGATTACCCCACTCTGTTGCTTCTGTGCAGCTGTAAAACCTGGACAGAATGCACGGGGTAGCGTTTTGTTGACTCAGGAAGGTAAATAAATAATATAGCAGGTTGGTTGGGGAAGACTGGAATTTTAAGTACCATCAAATTGGCAGCAATTTCCTGTTTCTCCTCTGGTATCCCCCACACTAAACTCAAGGCTGCCTAACACCTGGAAGTGGGCATTGGGGCATGACAGAGAGCGAAGAGAAGCCCTCCAGTTCTGGCTTGAGGAACAGTAAAGGGGACTACTGACTCTCAGAAACAGTAGAGGAAATGCCCCAGTTTTCTTTATTTTTTCTCTTATACCACTGTCCCATGTAATCCTGCAGGAGTGAAAATCACAGCAGCACTTGGGACTCATGTGCACCTAAAACTCTGAAAGTAGGGCAAGTAAAGGTCTCAAGAGGGTGGGGCAAATGTTTTTTTCTCTTTTTGTCCTCTTTACTTGGGGAGAAAGGTGCATTTGTAAAGAGTATGCAGCAGAGCTAGGTAACTAAAGCCCCCAGCTTTTTCCAGAGAAGCAAAAATGGTAACCCTAGGGTAGCAAATTTTGCAGAGGGGAGGAGCTAGCTAAGAATCCTATAAAGTTGTTTATGAACTTTGGGTTTACCCCTGAGTTGCACATGTGAGGATCTGATCCTAAACTTCATTCTAAAGACTGACAACTGAACGAAGAGGTAGACCACCACTGAGCTGCCAGGCCAGCCACTCAGTGTCCCACACACAGGATATCCTGATATCACTGTAAAGCTTTAGAAATGGTATTGACATTGAAACTGCAGCCACAGAAGACTGACTGGAATTTATAGCTCAGGTTACAGTGAGGTTGGTTACCTGCTCAAACAAAATTAACATTCTCCATGGGTTGTCAGCAAGACCTAGAGTTTTATAATAAATTTCAGAATGTCTAGGAAATAATCCAAAATTATTCAGCATACAAAGAACCAGGAAAATTTCAACTCTCGTGGGAAAAAAACATACCAATGCTGAAATATTGGAGTTATCTGACAAGATTCTGAAGCAGGCATGTAAAAATGCTCTAGGAACTAAGAGCAAAAATTCTAAGAATAAATGGAAATTTAGAAATATTAGCAAGAAACATAAAGGTTTAAATGGAAATTTTAGAACTGCAAAATAAGATAATCAAACTCATAAATAGGCTCATAACAGAATGGAGATGACAGAAGAGCAGAATCAGGAATGAAGGTATAGCAAGAGAAATGTTAACTATATAGATTAAATATAATAGACTATTCTCTTGAGTTCTTTAAAAATGTTTAATGATTGAAAGCAAATGTTATATGATGGAGTTTTCGGTATATGTGATATACTGATTCTAAGTAGACTGTTAAGTATGTACATATCAATCCCAAGGGCGACCAATAAAAAGCTATACAGACATTTTCAAATATATAAATTAAAATAATTAAAATAAACTCAAAAGAAGGCAGAAAAGGAGTAATAGGAAATGTAAAAAAGTAGGAAACACATAAAATAGTTGACCTAAATCCAAACAATTCCATTAAATGTTAATGGTCTTGTCAAATTAACTCAAAAAGAGTCTGGAGACTTTGGTAGAAAAAAATGAGTGATTTATTCAAGGATCTTAGAGTTTGCAAACTAGAAAAACAGCTAGGAAGAAACCCAGAAGTGTTCCAAAGAAGACAGAAAAGTTAAAAGTTCTTATAGCAAAAAAATACATTCTTGAGAATTATCAGTCCTGCATTTTTAGCCCAAGGATTGGCCTATGGCAGTTATCAGATGACAGGCAGTCAGGCTGATGGATGCCAGGTGGTGTAATCACATCTGGTGGTCGGGATAATGGACGTCAGGTGGTTCTATTTGTGAGTCCTTCATGGGGTAAAGGGTTACCTGGAGGTCCAGATGCATATCCAGGAAGTGATGCAGGACTAGAAAGTTAAAAAGAATTAATTACCAGACTAGTTAGAGCAAGAATGGGGTATTTCCTCATGCCTCATATTCATAATTTTAGCAGCTTGGTTAAAGTGACTCCATTTTATATATTTCCTACCTTCACTCTTTCCTCAGTCTAAATGCACTACTTAAAAGACATTGTCAGAACAAATTTTAGAAGATCCCACCAATGCTAAATAAAACCCTCCAGATTTGACATGGGTAAATTAAAAGGATAGAAAAAGAAAGCTGGTGTAGCTATACTAATACATATGAAAGGTTTCAGTAAGAAAATCATCAGGGATGAAGTACATTACAAAATGATAAAGCGTCAATTCATTAGGAAGGCATAACGATCCTAAATGTATATGCACCTTTCAACAAAACCTCCAAATATCTGAATCAAAATCTGACAGAACTAAAAGGAAAAGTTAGCAAATCCACAATTAGAGTGGGAGACTTCAGCGCTCTTCTCTGTCATTCACAGAACTAGTAGACACAATTATGAAAGATATAGAAGACTGAACAACAGCCCTAATTGACATAGAACAGTCTATCCAATAATAGTGGAAAATGTTATTTCCATGGTTAGGTGGATCATTCACCAAGATAGAACATGTTTACTAGGTCATAAAACAAATCTTATATTTTAAAATAACTGAAGTCATACAAAGGGTGTTCTCAGTATAACTAACTGAATTAAAGTACAAATCGAAAGAAAAAACAGGAAGATTTCTAAGTGGTTGACAAATAACACATTTGTAAATAATCAATGGGTTAAAGAGGAAGTTTCAAGGGAAATTATTCTGAACAAAATGAAAATCATCAAATTTTGCCCAGAAGTTCATAACTTCATAGGGTGTTTTTACTGAGCTCTTCTCTCTCCCTGATTTCTGCCATACCTGCTCCATAAACGAGTTGTGGTACATTCTTACAATAAATTCACTACTGAGTAATAAAGGGAAAACTACTGGTACTTATAACAATTTGAATGAATTTCAAAGGCATTATGCTGAGTGAAAAAAGCTAGCTTAAAGATTATATATGATTCCAGATAAATGAAATTTTGGAAAAGACAACTAGAAAGCAAACAGATCAGCAATTAGTAATGGTTGTATGGTGAATGACAACAAAGGTAGCACTTTGGATTTTTCTTGGTGTAATGGAACTGTTCTGTGTCCAAAAAAGTTAGCTAACTTAAAATTTACAAAGTGCCTAGACTGCATACTATTAATATTCTTAGGTTTGGGATATGCTTCTCTGATTTTTTCAAAGCTCTGACCTGCAGCCATTCCTTTGATATTTACCATACTATAAAATGTGAACTATTTTTCATTCCTTAACTATGTCATTTCCTCATTTTCATTTCTTTGCCTCATTTTCGCCTGTTATATTTTTTATCCATCCTTCAAATTTCAACTCATTTTTTCCCTGTAACTTTTCCTTAATCATCTATTCCTACCACCCACTTAATTAGATATGTCTCTTTCTCAAAAATGCGCAAAGTATTGCCACTCCAGACATACTGCATTGAAATCTTTAAGGGAAGAGTTATGTGTCTATTGTTTGCTTATTTGCCTCCAGTCATTTTTGCTGTAAGCTCCACAAGTGATTCTTAATTGGCAGCCCACTGCTTTGTACTCATCATGCTTATAACCTAGTAGACAGATATTTAACAAATAATCATTGTAATCACTGTAAGAAATTTATGAGAATTTCAGAGAAATCTGACTTAGGCAGATACTTAAACTAAGATCTTAAGGGTAAGTAAGAATTATTTAAGCCCAAAGTTCATGATAAGTAAATTTTAAATAGAATAGTATGTAAAAGTAGAAAGTATATTTAGAAATATTGCGAGAAGGCCAAAATGACTGCAATATAAAAAGCAAGGGAAGAATAGTACAGGATGAGACTGGACAGTTAGGCAAGGAACAGTGTAAGTCATTTTAATGTTTTGGTTTTTATGCTAAAGATAATGTGAGTTTTAAGTTAGACTGAAGTGATATGATTAAATTTACCTTTTAAAATTTCAGGGAGGACATGAGTTAGTTACAGACTAATTATTAAGTACATTAAGCATTTTTATTATAACAAAAGAGTCCTTTCAGCAGTTCTAGACTTGCAAGTTAGCTATATACACATACTGGAGCTTGAGCCTCCAATTCCCTTCAGTGTTCCGCCTTAGAACACTTGTGAAGAGATTAATTATGCAAAAGCATAGAGCATTCATTAACAGTATTTAATGCCCATAAGTGTTTGTTCTCCTTTTACGCATGGAATGGTGTTCTGTAGTCAGCTTGTACCTGTTAACAAGAACTGATTTCTTAATTTTCAGGAATCTTACACATTGTTTACCAGTCATTATTAAAATTAAATAAACTTAACAATTTTGAAACAATATCTGAATTCATCACTTCCTAATTATTTTAGTACATTTTATTATGTATACCCTTTAGGTACTTTGCATCAATTTTATCTGTATGGTGGACATTCCATTTAATCGTGTGCCATGGCATAGTTCTTATTCCTCATATAGTGACATCATGTTGGTAGCTTGAACTTGGCCACATCAGGGATATTTACAATTGTGGAAATTGGAAAACATTGCAAAAAAGGACTTTTTAACCCCAGAAAGCTGGTTGTTAAAAATTTACCAGCATGACATTGCATAGGTTAAATTGGTGAGTTATATAGATCTTTTCTGGCTAAACTATCAACCTTACCACAATATATAAAATCTATTGGGGGGAGGGACGGCGGCGGCAGTGCAGTAATATGTGTACCAGGTCCTAAATAATCATTTACAAATGAACTTTTAGGGTGTAACTCATTTGTTAGAATTGGAGAACTACCTTATATTGAATTTTTTTTCTACTTCAATTTTTCATTTCCCTCAAGTATTATATCTCAAATACTGTGTGTTCTATAACGTATAATGAAAGCAAGCATAACACTTTTTAATAAGTTTATAACCTGTAATATTTAGGAACTAAGAGCTCATCTTCCAATATACTTAGCATCAGTAATACTTGAGCAACAGTGTAGAAAAGTTAGTCATGCTGGAGTCCCCCAAAAGATGAAATCATAGATTAGTTGGATTTAGGAGAAAATGTTTTAAGATTGGGAGTGATTTTTCAGGTTTAATAGATTATAACACACTAGAATGCATCTACTAGATAAAAATTATTTTGGTAAAATTCCTTCAGCACAGTAAATTTAGTTGATTGGGTGGTATGCATTCGGGAGGTTATTTTTATTGATTTAAATTTCTTATTCTTTAACTGGTTTTGGTTTTCCATAGTGCTTTTACATCTGTTCCTAAGCATAAACCTGGTTTCTGGTCAGATGTAGCTATGGCTGTAGGTTCTCGGTCTGCTGAAGAATGCCAAAGGAAATACTTAGAAGATCCCCGAGGAAAAGGATCCCAAAAACATGTCACTAAGAAAAAGCCAGTCAGGCTCAAAGCCAAAATGGTAACCTTGCAGTACATAGTTTTTTCCTAGTTCTCCATATCAATTTCTCTTCACTTATTAGATGTATTTTATATTTATCCTGTGTCTTTTTATAGATTTTTCTTAAAATTTTAAAGCTCCAAAGATCATGTTTACTTTTTACGTCTTATCTAGTTACTTCCATCAATATTAGCCTTAGCCCTTATGCTTTGAGTTTATTCTGGGATTTCAATATCTAGATGGATTAATGTTGGGTCTAATTTAATTTGAGACCACCTGGGTAAAGTCCCTAGTAATTTATAAGAAAATTCAGAATAAATGGAGTTTTCCTTGGTTCCCAGGAGTACATACTTCTGCCCAAGTTTTATGCCAGAGAAGTCCTATACTAAGCTTTAGAGAGTATCCAGTATCTGAATCCTAATTCATTGAGGTTTATATTTTAGCAAAATCAATAAAAATTAGGCATTCAGTAAGAAGTGTGGGAGATAGCCTTTCTCACAAGGTAAAAGACCTTTTCAGCCTTACCTAATTTTATGTGTTTCTTCATGAGTATCTTGAGGGCTAATCATATTGCACAGATCCAGTGTAGAAAAAAATCACTTGTTAAATAGGAAACTTTAAATAATAAAGGCTGAGTTTACATATCATGAATATACAATTTAGATTTTGCAAAGGTTTTTAATTTTTATAGGACAGTAACTATAAATGTCAAATTCTCACCAAAATGTTTTGCTGACTCTTAAGACAAGAGATGTGATGCTGACAAGAAGCAAACTATTAAGATAACTGCCAGAGTGGGAACTCTTAAAAGGAAGCGGCAGATGAGGGATTTTCTGGAGCAGTTGCCAAAAGATGACCATGATGATTTTTTCAGTACAACACCTTTGCAGAATCGAAGAATACTGGTAAGACTCTTAAATACATGAAATTGTTTTCTTTATATTAAATTTTATCTTTTTTACATATAGTTAGTGTTCATATATTAAGGCCAAAGATCGATAGTCTCCACAGATATGACCAGAGTAACAGTATAGGAAGCAGTCTGCCGGACATGCCAATCTCCTCTTCACTGAGTTCAGAGGTAATATCTGTGGAACCAAATAGGAAACCCAGAATAGGCCAAATGTATATATTTGAAATTTCATAAACAATGAGGTAAACTTTTTAAAAAAGTGATAAGATTATCTACTGTTTAGGAAAATTTGGGTAGGAATAGGGTGACAGCACAAGACTGACATTTGAATATCTGAAAGAATTTTTATATTATGAAAAACCACATTAACTAAAAACTTCAGTGATGGGAAATAAAATATTTGCAACAAATCAAGATGGTAATATTTATGATAAGAACTCATTCAGATGTTACTTGAAGAATAAAATGTGCAAGATCACAGAAAAAGAGGGCAAGAAAAAATTTAAACACTGAATGAACACTTGGGAAAACTGGTCATTTTAGCTAGTGATCAAGGAAAAACAAAGTAAATTAATATAAAGTGAACCTTCAAAGTTCTAGAATCTTTTTAAAAAATAAGTTAAAATATTCACTAACAAAAAGCAGTGGATACATAAATTGAATCATACCTTCTGGATAGCATTATGGCAATATCTAACCACTGTAAAGATGAATCCTGCTCATAGGAGTATCCTAAGGAAATTGAATAGAAGCCAAAAATCTTCTCATAGGTATTCATTGCAGATTTATCTTTACATCAAAAACTGGAATTAATCTATATACCCTTTAAGGATGTTCTTCATAACATGGTGAAATATAGTACAACTATTAAGTGCAAATTTGAGACTGTTTCTAGAATCTAAATTAAATATTAAGAATATTAAGGTTAAAGTAATATAAAGATAGATGAATAGATAACTGGACTAAGTGTAAAATTGAGTTTTAGTGAGCTAGACTTAAGAGTAATTTTTTCATTTACAAATTTCTTAAAATTGTTAAATCATTTCCAATGTGAATGGCTACACAGTGCTTTAATAATTTAGTAACATTTTTGGGCCCCTTTTTGCCTATACAGGTTGTAAAGGGAAGTATTTTAAGGGAGCCAGCTGAGGCTCTTATGTTCTCTGCACAATAATCAGTCCTTTAGGGGTTGTACTCTTTATATTATTCCACCATCATTTCAGGTTTAATGTTTGGCCTAACTGCAATAGGAGCAACATTTCAAAAACAAACATAATAAAATAAAAGAGAAGGCAGTGAAGTAGTTCATTTTCTGTGGTATAAGTACACTTTCTCTAAGGTTTTAATATAAAGGTAAGTAAAATCTTAAGGATTAAATCATTTATTGGAAATACACACAAAAATCTAATACTACTTGAGTTCATATTAAGTAATATAGATGAATTATAGTTTTGTTCTTTTTACACAGAGGTTAGTAAACTACGGCCCATGGTCCAAATCTAGCATATTCTTTTTTGTAAGCAAAATTTTAATGGAACAAGCTGTGCCCATTGTTTATATGTTGGCTGTGGCTGCTTCTCTGCTACAGCAGCAGAGTTAAATAATTGGGACAAAGACTGTAATAGACCACAAAGCCTAAAATATTTACTCTTTGACTCATTACATAAAACTTTTGCTGACCCCGGGGTCTACACAACTTTTAGAAGCAAATGTTATTGTTTCCATTTTACACCACAGAAACTAAGTTTCATAGAGGACATGGCTCTATTCTCTACCTACGAGTATTTTTCCTTATCTGAGAAAATTATAAGGTGGAAAAAACTTATCCCACAAAGAACATTTTGTGATGAGAAATTTTACTTTTAGTGGTGCTTACTGATAATAAATGTTTGCTTTCTAGTTGCCGAGTTTCCATTATAATCAAGAGGATGACATTCTGCCAAATATGGACAGAAATCCAACAACTCCATCATCAGTTATCTTTCCTTTGGCAAAAACTCCTCAATGTCAGCATGTCAGTCCTGGAAATGCTAGCCTCTATAGATAGGTAAATATTTACACTGATACTGTAATTCTCTTTATCAGCATTTAACATTTCATGAGTTGAAGAGACTAGATGTCAATAATGAGTCATCATTATTAAAAAGTCAAGAAAGAATAGTTTCTAGAAGTCAAGAATGCACAGTTTTGGTGAGTAAGGTTGTTATTCAATAGTGTTGAGACACAGCTCACACTTGGTATCAGGATAAATTCCAAATGGATCAAAGTTTTGCATGTAGAAAATTTTAAAATATACTAAAGAAACCTTGGACAATTATTTCATAATCCTAGATTAGTGGTCTAACTATGATGCCAAACACCCAGAAGCCACTAAGAAAAAGAATGAGCAACTATATAAAGTTTCATCTGATATACCAACCAGTCATAAATAATCAGAAGACTAAGAACAAGGAAATAACAAGTGTTAGGATGCAGAGAAAAAGGAACCCTCATACACTGTTGGTGGGAATATAAATTGATATAGCCACTATGGAAAACAGCTCCTCAAAAGATTAAGAATAGAGCTAACCATATGACCCAGCAATTCTTCTGGGTACCTACTTGAAAAATTTGAAAACGTATATTTGTAGGGATATATGTACCCTGTGTTCATTGTGGCATTATTCATGGTGGCCAGGACATGGAAACAACCTAAGTGTTTTTTGATGGATGATTGGGTAAAGACATGGTACATATATACAGTGGAATATTAGCCATAAGATGAAATGCTGCATTTGAGACAACATGGGTCTTAAAGAGTATCATGCTGAGTGAAATAAGTCAGGTAGAAAAGGAGAACAATCAGGATTTCACTCATATGTGGGACATAAAAATAAATGACCCCCCACCACACACACACACATTGACACAGAAAACAGTATGGTGGTTACAAGAGAAGGTGTGGGAGGAGATTGAAAAGGGTAAAGAGGGTCAAATAAATGGTGTGGTAGGAGAATAACATTGGGTGATAAGCACAATACTATATACAGATGATTTATTACAATAATATACACTCAAAACTTATATAATCCTATTAACTGTTACCCAGTAAATTAAAAAGACAAATGACAATGTGAGAAAAGACCGTATGGAACTCATCATAAGAAAAGGCTAATGTCCCTGATACAGCACTCCTAGAAATTAGGAATGCCATTTGCAAGCACTATTAGTGAGAAGGTAAATTAGTTCAATCTCTGCAGGCAGCATTTTGTCAATGTTTATCAAAATTATAAATGTACATGCTCTTTGACCTAACATTCCTGCTTTCTAAATTTGTGAATATTCAGCTTACTCATCGCCATAACAGCAAAAGACTGGAAACAGCTCACATGTCATCAATAGGGACTAATCAAATAATTTTTGGTACATTATGTAGTTATAGAAATTAATGAAGAAATTTTTTGTGCTATTATGATAAAATGCCCATGATATTAAGTGAAAAAAGACACAGTAAATTATGTTACCATTTGAGTAAATTGGGATGATATAGATGTGCGCATGTGTATATGTATATACTTGTATGTGTAATATATGCATATATCATAATTGCTTTATTTAGTAGCTCTGAAAGGATACATAGAAACTGGAACACTGAAGATCCTAGGGAAAGGAACTAAGATATCTTGGGAGACTTTGAATTTTGAAGTAGGCGAATATAGGAACTATTTGAAATATAAATAAAAACAGGGGTGGTCAACAGTAAAATGTCACAGAGAAAGATGGAAAGTGAGAAGAAGGCCTAAAATAGGCCATTCCATTTGGCAGTTAGGCAGGTCAATAGCAGATCTTGTAAGAACAATTTTTGTGGCTGTGAGAGGCAGAATCCTGATGATAGTGACTCAGAAAAAAGTATTCAGTACTCTCATGAAGCTTGGTGAATTTTAATTTGCATTTATTTGACAAAACCAATTTTTTCTTAGCACTCTACAAATTATTTTTTAATTAGTATTTAGTGCAGGTGAAAGAATATTGAGAGTATAATTCTGGACAAAGTTTTGGTAAGCATTTTGGTCAAATCATCAAAAGCTTTAAAATATTCCTTGGCCTTTGAATTTTATTAGTCAGTTCTAAGGAAATAACTAGAAATAAGAGGCCTGTGAGCTGAATTGAAGACTCAGGACAGCTGGAAATTATAAATTGAGGGTTTTCATCACCGAGTGTATCCTTAAAGTGATCAACTTTAAGATTCAGTCTTGACAGGGAAGGAAGTGACTAGGAAAAGGATTGTAAGTTGTGACAAAAGGGAGGGAGTCCAGGGATAAGTGTTAGTGAGTTTTAGAAAAGAGGCAGCAAGAAGAGAATGGAAAGAGCACAAATGGGTCAAAGAACAATAAGCAAAACCAATAATTTCCTAGAATATACTTATTTGGTATTTCTGTTTCCTTTAAATACTTGAAGCTTTTTGTCTGTCTCCCTAGGTACACCATTGTCATTTTAAAAATGGAAAAGAAAGCACATTTTTTAAATACTGAAACATCTTAATTTCATCAATTGCTGTTCAACTGTGGATAAAAGTATGGTAGTTAATGTTGACTTGGAATTATTTTGTATTCAAACAGGGATGATTGTGATAAATATGTTTTTCATATGCAAAAAAACCATAAAGTAAAGGTGGTGCTGTCTGGGGGATTATAAGAAAAAACAGTAAGTATGTTTATTTTTCACACCAGATTTATTTAGGGTATATCGAACAACTATAAATTGTGAGAGTTATAAATTATGTCACAGTCCCTACTCAAGGTACTTACAGCCTAATACAAGTAAATAATAATATGGGCCATGAGTGAGGTAAGTACGTAGTGCTGTAGGATTACAGATGGCAGTTGACAGACTAAAGCGTTTGAAGAAAGTGAGAATGGTAAAAAATTTTCATTCAAAAAGTCAGGTGGGGTGGGGAAACATACTTATGGTTCAGGGAAGGACATTTCAGGCAAGACACAAAAGCGTATCTGTTCAATGACTGGGGAATAATCCAGACTAATTGAGTTACTGGCATAGAATAAGAAACCATCAAATCCCATGCATCTTAACAATGATTTCAAATGTTCAGATTCAGTTATTTAATTTCATATGTGTGTGTGTGTGTGTGTGTGTGTGTGTGTGAGATTTAAAATGTGATTACACAAAACAATTTTAACTTTGATATCTCCTTTGATAAAAGATTCTAGGAGAATCCTTTATCTTCTTGAATTTTGGATAACTTATAACCAGATAAAAGAACAAGTATTCTGGAAAAGCCGATTCACCTCAGATTTCCTCAAATAAATAGCTAATTTTAGAGAATGGTAATTTATGAGGTAGTGGAACGGGGACTACTTTATCCACTGAAGGTATATTCCTTCTGACCAGATTATGGTCATCTCTTCCTTGCCTATGAATTTATATTACACACTAGCTACAGTATGATCCCTCTCAGGATTATATAATCATATCCAATCTTCATGGGCTTCACGTGTCCACAGCAAATGGTAGCTACCTCTGGGGACCTTGATTTAAATTCAGCCTGGAGACCAAATTCTTCAAAAGATATCTCTACTCCATAATTGAAGATGTAGGCAAACTTCCTCTGTTTCTTAGATTCCTTTTGTCCAGTCCTGCTCCTGATGAAAATGAAATTTTGGTTTATTGCAAAGGAACAGAAATCATCTTAATATTATAAGGCTTCTATTCCTCGTTTTGCCAGTAAGAAGCTGGGTTGCCTTGACAAGTGTTTCTCAAACTTCAGTTTGCATGAAAGTCGCCTAGAGAATCATCTTAAACCCTAGATTCTGACCCAGCAGATTTGAGATTCTGCGTTTCTAACAGCATCCAGGTGATGCCCCTGCTGTTGATCCATGGACCATACTGAGAAGTAGCAAGACCTTAATCTACTGTTCTCTGCAAAATAAGGAAAAGTTCATATAAATATAAGGGCTCTTTAAGAACTTTTATTTCTCTATATTTCTGACATCACCTTAACTACTATTGACCTTTGTTTTTCTTAATGGATTATAATTTGAGCCTTTCCACCAAACTAGTATTTTTGTGACCTAGCCCAAATTTTTTTAAATTTTTTACATTTTATTCTTTAATTTTATTTTTTTAATTAAGTTTATTGGGGTAACATTGATTACACGATCACATAATTTTCAGATGTACATTATCATTTGACATCGGTATATTCTACTGTGTGTGTTAACCAAAGTCCAGTTTCCTTCAGCTACTATATATTTGATCCCCTTTACCCACTTCACTCCCCCATCCCACTATATTTGACCCCTTTAGCCTGTCTCCTTTACCCCTTTCCCTCCCCACCCACTAGTAATCACTACTCATATAGTCTCTGGTAACTACTAGTCTATAGTCCATGTCCATGAGTCTCTGTCCTCTCATTTGTTGCTTTTAGGTTTATATCCCACATGTAAGTGAATGTGATTTTCAACTTTTTCTGTCTGGCTTATTTCACTTAGCATGTTATCTAGAGGTCCATCATGTTGTCACAAATGGCATATTTCATCTCTTCTTATGGCTGAGTAATATTCCATTGTATATATGTACCACAGCTTCTTTAGCCAGTCATCATCATAGGACACTGGTTGCTTCCATGTCCTGGCCACTGTGAATAATGCTGCTATGAACATCGTGTGCAAATATCTTTTGGATATGGGTTTTCAAGTCTTTGGGGTAAATACCCAGTAGAGGGATTGCTGGATCATATGGTAGATCAATTCTTAGTTTTTTGAGGAACCTCCATACTGTTTTCCATAGTGGCTGTACCAATTTGCAGTCCCACCAGCAGTGTATGAGGGTTCCTTTTCTCCATATCCTCTCCAACATTTGTTATTACTTGTCCTGTTGATTATAGCTATTCTAACAGGTGTGAGATGGTATCTCATTGTGGTTTTGATTTGCATTTCCCTAATAGCTAGCGATGTTGAGCATCTTTTCATATATTTGTTGGCCATTTGTATGTCCTCTAGGGAGAAGTGTCTTTCAGGTCCTCTGCCCATTTTTTGATTGGATTTGTTTTTTTTGTTGTTATTGAGTCTGTATGAGTTCTTTGTATATTTTGGATATTAGGCCCTTATCAGAGGTGTTGCTTGCAAATATATTTTCCCATTCAGATGGTTGTCTCTTTACCTTTTGATGTTTCTTTTGCTGAGCAGAAGCTTTTTAGTTTGATGTAGTCCCATTCATTTATTTTGCTTTTACTTCCCTTGCCTTTGAGGTCAAATTCATAAAATCCTCTTTAAGTCCAAGGTCCTTGAGTTTAGTTCCTATGTTTTCTTCTATGCATTTTATTGTTTCAGGTCTTATATTCAGGTCCTTAATCCATTTTGAGTTAATTTTGGTGTGTGGTGATAGACAACAGTCTAGTTTCATTCTTTTGCAGGTGGCTTTCCAGTTTCCCAGCACCATTTTTGAAGAGGCTTTCCTTTCTCCACTGTATGTTTTTGGCTTTTTGTCAAAAATTATTTGCCCATATGAATATGAGTTTTACTTCCGGACTCTTGATTCTGTTCCACTGGTCTGTGTGTGTTTCTGCCAATACCATGCTTTTTGATTACTGTCGCTTTGTAGTATAATTTGAAGTCAGGCAGAGTGATGCCTCCAGCCTCATTCTTTTGTCTCAGGATGGCTTTGGCAATTTGGGGTCTTTGGTGCCTCCATACAAATCTGATTTTTGTTCTATTTCTTTAAAAATGCCAATGGGATTTTGATGGGGGTTGCATTACATTTTTATAATGCTTTAGGTAATATGGCCATTTTAATTATGTGATTCTTACAATCCAAGAACATGGAATATCTTTCCATTTCTTTGTATCTTCTTCGATTTCTTTTAATAGGGTCTTGTAGTTTTTATTATATAGGTCTTCACAAGTTTCGTTAAATTTATTCCTAGGTATTTTATTCTTTTTGTTGCAATTGCAAAAGGAATTATTTTTTCACTTCTTTTTCTGACACTTATATTAGAGTATAGGAATGCTATGGATTTTTGAATGTTGATTTTGATCCAGAACTTTACTGTATTTGCTTATTGTTTCTAGTAGTGTTCTTGTGGAGTCTTTAGGGTTTTCTCTATAGAGAATCATGTCATCCACAAAATGAGTTGACTTCTTTTTTTCCTATTTGGATGCCTTTTATATCTTTCTCTTGTCTGATTGCACTCGCTAGGACTCCAATGTTATATTGAATAAGAGTGGCGATAGTGGTGACAGCCTTGCCTTGTTCCTGATCTTAGAAAGGTTTTTAGTTTTTCACCATTAAGTATAATGTTGGCTGAGGGTTTGTCATAGATGGCCTTTATTATGTTAAGGTACTTTCCTTCTATACCAATTTTGTGAAGTGTTTTGATCATAAATGATGCTGTATCTTTCGAAGGCTTTTTCTGCATCTATTGATGTCATATGATTCTTTTTTTAAATTTGTTTTATGTGTATCACATTAATCATTTGTGTTGAACCATCCTTGTGCCTGGGATGAAGCCCACTTGATCTTGGTGTGTATCTTTTTTAATATGTTGCTGTATTTGGTTCACTAGTATCTATTTAGGATTTTTGCATCTGTGTTCATGAGAGATATTGGTCGCAGTTTTTCTTTTTTTGTGTTATCTTTACCAGGTTTTGGTATCAGTAATATTGGCCTCATAAATGAGTTGGGAAGTATTGCTTCCTCTTCATTTTTTGGAAGAGTTTGAGGAGAATAGGTATTAAATCTTCTTTGAATGTTAGGTAGAATTCACTGGTGAAGCCATCTGGTCTGGACTTTTTGGTAGGTTTTTGATGATTGTTTCAATTTTGAAACTGCTGATCAGTCTATTTAGATTTTCCAGTTCTTCTTGATTCAGTCTAGGAATTGTATTTTTCTAAGTACTGGTCTTTCTTCTGTTTATTAAATTTGTGTTATACTTTTTCATAGTATTCTTGTATGATCCTTTGTATTTCTGCGATGTCAGTCGTAATTTCCCTTTCATCCCTGATTTTGTGTCTTCTTTTTTTTTTTAGTGAGTCTAGCAGGGTTTGTCTAATTTTTTAACCTTCTCAAAGAACCAGCTCTTTGTTGCATTTATTTTTTCTCTGTTTTTTGTTTTCAATTTCAATTATTTCTGTTCTAATTTTGAATGATTTCTTTCCTTCTGCTGACTTTAGGCCTTGATCTTGTTCTTCCTTTTCTAGTTTTTTAAGATGAAAGTGTTAGGTTGTTTATTTGGGCTCGTTCTTGTTTTTGGAGGTAGGCCTGTAATGATATGAACCCTTATGCCATGTCCCAAATTTTGATATGTTGTACTATCATTATTCATTTCTGTGTATCTCTTGATCTCTTTTTTATTTCTTCTTGACCCACCCAGTTATTCTTCAGTACTATGTTGTTTAATTTCCATTTGTGGTTCTTCCTGATTTCTTTTTGCAGTAGATCTCTAGTTTCAAAGCATATCAGTCGAGAATATAGTTGGTATGATTTCAACCCTCTTATATTTGTTGAGGCTATCTCTTGACCCAGTATGTGGTAGATTCTTGAGAATGTTCCATGTGCACTAGAGAAGAATGTATAAGCAGCTGTTTTGGGATGGAAGGCTCTGTAAATGTCAATTATGTCCAGTTGAACTAAGTGTCATTTAAGGATGTTATATCTTATTGATTTTCTGTTGGATGATCTGTCCATATCTGACAGTGGGATTTTAGGTCCCCTACTATGATGTGTTTTGTCTGTTTCTCCTTTAGTTCTGTTAGTAATACCTTTACATATTTCGGGCTCCCTGATTGGGAGTAGAGATATTAGTAAGTGTTATTTCTTTTGGTGCATGATTCCCTTTATCATTATGAAGTTCCCTCAGTATCTTTCTTTACCTTTTTTAATTTTGAAGTCTATTTCATCTGATTAGTACTGCTACTCCTGCTTTTTTTTTTTTTTCTCTGAATGCCATTTCGCTTGAAATATACCATTTTCCCACCCTTTCCTTTGAGTCTGTATTTGGTCTTTGGAACCGAGTGTGTTTCAGCATATGATTGGGTTTTTGTTTTTTTGATCCATTCTGCAACTCTGTGCCTTTTTATGGTGAGTTCAGTCCATTTACATTTAGGGTGATTATTGAAATATGAAGTCTTTTTATAGGCATTTTATGCTTGCTTTCTGGTAGCTCAGTATTTCTATTGCTTCTTTGTCCATGTGTTTGTTTTTTTATTTTGGTTGGCTTTAATGGGTTTGCTCTAGTTTTTCTTGTTTCATGTTATATATTTTCAGTTCTGAATCTTTGGTGTGTGGTTACTAATTAAAATATGTAAATGATAGTTTTATACATATATATATAGATATATCACACACATACATATATATATACACACACACACACACATTTGTCTATTTTCTTTCTGTTGCCTCATCTCCATTCCCTTTGCAAATTTGGATCTTTGAATCCTCCCCTTTTCAGTCATCGTTATCTCAATTTGTCCCTATATATCTGAATGTTCATTACTATCTTGCTATAGCAATTCTCTTATTATTATTTAAGCTTTATATGCCACTGTTCTTAGTAAGGGTTGCACTCCTCTACTTCTGTTTTGCCTGATAGTAGACTTTACCCTAATTATTATTATTTTTTTTTGTCACTTTGTTTTAAGGTGAGCTGACCCCTTTTCAGTTTTCCTGTAAGTGCAGGCCTTGTAGTGGAAGAATTCCCTCAATTTTTATAATGTCTGGAAAAGTCTTGGTTTCTCCTTCATATCCTAAAGGAAGAGCTTAGCTGATACATTATTCTAGGCTGGTAGTTCCTTTCACTTAATAGTTTTGAATGTTTGGTTTCATTCCTTCTGGCTTTGTGAGATCAGTGCTGAGAAGTCTGAGGCTAATCTAATGGGTTTTTCTTTATATGTTACCTTTTTCTTCTCCCTGGCTCTCTTGAGAATTCTCGTTGTCGTTGATTTTTGATAACTTTAATACAATGTGTCTGTGAAGCCTTTTTTGGGGTTGAGATAATTGGGTGTTTCTGTTGACTTCTTGAATTCCAAGTTCCAGCTCATTCCTTAGATTTGAGAATTCTCATCAACTATTGTCTGAAAATGCTTTCTACCCCTGCTCCTTTTTCTCGCCTTCAGTAATGCCCATTATTTTTATGTTTCCTCTCCTGGTGGTGTAGCTAGTTTGTATTTCCTTTCATTATTTTCATCCTTCGGTTTCTCTTCCTTCTGATTTATTTCTAGATTTCTGTCTTTGATATCAACTGATCCTTTACTCCATTTGGTTGACTGTTCCTAGGCTTGCTATTTATTTTTCACTCTTGCAGTGTTTTTTCATCTCTAGAATATCTGTTTGTTCTTGAGGGTTTCAATCTCCTTGTTCTGCTCTAGTTGTTGTTTTTCTTTAACTCCTGAAATTGTTGATATGATTGTTTTGGATCTCATTGAGTATTTTTCAGAAGTACAATCCTGAAGTCTCTGTCATTTAAATCTCATATTTCTATGTCTGTAATCTTTATTTTCTGGAGATTTTTCTTTCTTTCTGAGATGCCCGTGTCACCTTGGTGTTGTTCATAGGTGTTTAGTGTGGACTATTTCTCTACCTGTATCCAGTTTTTTATAGAGTAATATTCTGTAGCCAATGTGAGGATAGAAGGAGAAAAAGATTTAAAAGATTTATGTTAAAAGTTCGATTTTCAAGGTTTGATCTATACTAGTTTTATTAACAAAGCAAGCTACTTAAGCTTTGCAATCTCATTCATGTATGGTCTGACGTGGGGATCATGATACTGGTTTATCTCACCAACTGAATTTTGAGAGCTAAAACATGTAATTTGGGCTTTGACTCACTTCATAGGGAAAAAAAATTTACATCACAATCTGTAAACACAAGTTTGTATCTCAAAACTTTCAAAAATAGTTACCCTTGGCATAGCGAGTATATGCTGTCATATTTTCTAATTTTCATTTTTTAAAGGTAATTGGCTATGGCCAGTAGTTTAAAAAGCACTTATGTATGTAAGCATACATCATACACTTAAAGCTTACAATATAAGTTACCATTTAGCCAAATTTTAAAGTACAGAGAATTTAAATTTTGCTAGTGTAATGTAATAGAATAAGTAGTAGATTTGGACAGTTTTCAGAGGCCCATAACTATTTATTCTTAACTGCTGTTGCATTAGTTTGTAATTTTTTTCTTAATGTCATGTTTGCCAGCAGTGCGAAACAACATTGAAGTCATGGTTCTTGCCCCCAGAAAAATTCAGCTTAAAAAAAGATTAGACATTTCACATATAATTAATATGTGATCAGGTGGTGTTTAAAGTACTTGGGGATAAAGCATACTTAATTTTGTGTAGGTTTTAGGCAGATAGGAAGTACGCATTTAGCTATTAATATGAACTCTCTTGTAGGTTGAAAATGATTCTTCAAGTCCAACATCAAAGAAAAACCCCATTTAACAAAGGTAACACACCTGTATTTCTTTTGTAGCTCAATTCTATTGTAGGGTCGTCTCTTTATTAACATGGTATTAATTGCTCTCAAGTGGGCATATCTACCATTTGGTTTCTTATTTTCAATTTCATTGAAATGACTTTCAGAAATATACTAATCTTTTTTATTAAACTTTTTGTTTCAGAATTAGAAAACTCTAATATTGGAAAACTTTCACTGATGCTATGGAATCTTTAGATGAAGAAGAGAAAGATTATTATTTTTCAAACTCTGATTTCATAGTAAAATGAGAAATTTCCAAGGATTTATATGAAGAAGACAGTGTATTTGTATCTTCATTTGGAGTACATATATTTATAATGTAGTTTCATGTGAAATTGTGGACTCCTTTTCAAAGGTCTTATGTGTTTATTATTCAAAGTTAAAGATCCTTTAGAATATTCCTCATTGTTTTAGCTTACTAAAAATATAAGAAAATTTATTTTGCTCGTTATATAGATATTTCTAAATAAGTCTCATAAGCATCTGAGTCTGTTATGAAAATCATGTTCCAAATTGGATTTTTAAACAGCTTCAAGAAAATACTATCCTTAAGGGAGAGGTGGGGAGAATAAAAGATAGATTGTATTGGTAGTTACTGAATTCACAAAAACTTTGAGGTAGCATTTTCCACCACTTGGTATACAAGCCAGAATTGATGTTCAAATTACATGTTTCGAAACTTTCACATGCTTTCTTTTCTCCTAATTTTCTTAAAACTTGTGATCGGATATATAATGAAACTGATGTAAACTTTATTGCTTTTTCAGTATTTTATTAGGTGGAACAGATTTTGTTGCATTCTAAGCCTTATTTACATATGCAGACACAGCTTAAATTTGGTTTCAGTATTAAAAAAAACTGGATTAGACATACGTTCAAAGTCTACCATTATTGGGAGTTACTATGTCCATAATAAACATTGTTTTCCTTTTAGATAGCTCTTTTAGAAAACTTTTTAGCTTATTCTGCCATTGTTTTAAACTTGACATAGGCTGTTCCCCTCTGTTTACAGTACATATTCTCCCTACCCTTTCTCTCTAGTTAGGTTCAAATAAAGTGAGTTTGCTTTTATAATATTTGTGTGTGTGTGTTTTAATTGTAGGACCATAGAAACAAAACAGATAGGCATTTTATTACTGGTTCAGTTTGTTTCCTCAGAAAAATCCCAGAACTTTTAGTAAAAAAATACATTTTCTCTTGTTTCCTAAGAATCTAGTCAATAATGACCAATTATGTAACTATAAGGATTTGTAGAAACACAAGATTTTAAAAAATAATAGTGCAGTTAGACTAAGATTATACTCCTTTAAACTATCATGCTTGTTTTCTGCCACAAAGACTTGACAGGTGTATGATGGAAAACATGAGAGAGTTATTTTAGAGTGGCTTTACAGAAAAGAGTTGAACTTAAGTTGCCAATATTTAGTATATACCATGGTGCTTGACATTAATAGTGTTTTAGAAATTATAAAAGTAGTTAAATTCCTTAATGAGAAGCATAATTTGAAATAGCATAGAGACTTGACACAAACTAAAAGTGTGACATTCCCCGCTGGTAGGGTAGTCCCTGTACCCTACCAGTGTCCTTCCTAGTCTATTTCTTGTATCCCACCTACCAAGTTTCTGGTTAGTCCCATTTCTTCGCATTAGGCCATGAGATAAGCTAGTAACATTAAGGTAACATCCAAAGAAGACTTAAAAGTGGAAAGACCGTTAGGGCTCAAAGGAAAACAATAAGATGGACTGATAATCATAGGGTTTTGATAGTTAAGTGCTAACCAATGAGAGCTTTTGCAGCTTAATATGGACAGAGCTCTCTGCAGCAAGCAGAAATAAAATCTTCTAGTTATGTCCCTTATACCTGTTTATTTATGAAATATTTTGTCTGCTGGGTAGATACAGAATCTGAGCACACTGGTGTCTGAATGGGAGGTGCTGCAATGTTGTCATTGGTCCTAGTGGCTGTGAAACTGCATGCTTCCCGTATAGCGGGGGCAGAACACTACTACATGTCCTTGCCCACATGCACTGCTGAAAGCCCTTTTCTTCCTTCCATGGACAAAGCTTAAATCAAGCCACCATGGGGAGAAATGCTCAGAAAGTCCAGTCCATAATAAGCAGAGCAAGGGTGAATTTGAACCTTAGAGAGAATATGTTCATAACTGCATATCAGCCAATAACTTATAGAACTTTTTTCTCTCTGGCTTTGACAATTACTGAAAAGCAGAAAATATGAGATCAGTTGCTTTCAGGAGAATTGAGAATTTCTGCTACCCCCAAAGGAGCTAAATTTATAATTAGAGTAACTTTTAGTGAAAGAGAATAATATCCAGTTCCTGGGTTTTGGTTCTAGATTTCTGTAAGTCACTTTACCATCTGATAAAGGAAAAAAAAAGTAATTTGAATTAGATAATCTCTGAAGTCTGTTCAAGTCCCCACAATGTAACAGGAAAAAAATTGAAGGCAACCAGAGAATAAAGAACTTTAAATGGGGAAAGCAGGGTTCCATAATTAATGGGCAGGGCTTGCTTTAGCACTAGACTAGAAGAAGAGCCTCAGCTGTTGCAGATAAAAAAACAAAAACAAAACATGGAGCCATCGTAATAGCATCACAGACAATAATGGGTCACAATGAAAGTGCACATTTAATAGCTAACTTATACTAAAACAAATTTTCCAAGTCAAGTCCAACAACAGAAGTAATGTAGGTTGGAGTTTATACTAATAGGATTTGAGTACTTGATTGGGTTAACTTTGGTAAGATACACACATTTAGTTACACTTTCTACTTTCTATTACTGAGGCACTTATCTCAATATACCTACCACCCACACCTTATCCAATATGTATATAGACTCAGGACTTTAAAATTTACAAATACCCAAGATATTATTGTTTATATATAGGAAAAATTGTTTATAACCATTAAGTTGGCAACAGTCAACTGCATCAACATATTATGCTAACAAATGGCAATGACAATACTAAAATCTTTGGGAAAATTCCATAATACATCTCTACTAGTTTTTACTTTCTTAATAGCACTTTCAATAAGCTTTTATTATTGAAGAAAAAAGTTTCACAGTCTGATCAAATGATTTGAACAGATTTTTAAAATATATATAAATAAAAATACGAAAGTAGATATGTTCTTATTTACATATTTTAAATTGATAATCACAGACCATGATTATTGAAATCATGAGAATTCTTGATAACCGCACCTTGAGGGTCTGATCATACATCAGATTTCAGTCTACCTTGGTTAAGGCCATTTTGTAACATTTGAATGTCAAATATATAGTGAATATATCTATAGATCTCCCTCAGCCTTTTGATGAGTTATTTGTGCACACATGGAGATTTCTTGAGGTGAACTGAAAAATAAATTAGACAAAACATTACACTAGAACTTTTGACTTATAAAATTTAATATTATCTTGCTTAAGAACACTAAACGTAAAAGCCTTTAAGAAAATCATCTCTTCCTAAGCATTCTACATCCAGTTAATGTGTCTTTAGCTTAAGACAAAAGCTTATTTCTTTCCTATATTTAAATCGTATGTAATAATTTTAACATCTTACATAGGCCTTTAGTTTAATTAACCTATTTTCTAAAATCTTCCTTTTCAAGCAGTATAATCATCAAAAACTAGCAAATGTTCAATGTGAACATTTTTCTAGTTACAAAACAGTCCAGAAGGGTTAGTATGCAAGATTCAATGTAAGTGCTGTCTAGTTTGCGATAGGGCTATAAGCTCCTCAAAGGCAATGCCAATAAAGACACCGTACCTTTATTTAAAAAAAAATACATTAAAATTTCTAATAAAATGCCTTCTAAAAAATCATTTAAAAGGAATCATTTAAAAATATTGAAATAGACATACCTGTTAGTCATCTTCTTCACAGATGGAAACTGGTTACACATATTTAGTGCAGTTATATAACTTACATTGGGAATACTTAGATAAAATTGAAGTGCCTCACATTTATATACTGTTCGGCACTGTTGGAACATGAATACCAGCATTCTTTCTTTGTTCCACTAAAGACAGTTCCTTCAGCAAATCTGCAGTTTCTTCTTGGCAGGAACTGAAAAGAATTCGGATTCCAGCACCAATTAAGGTAGTCAGCAGGTTGTCATAGCACTTTGTTCTCCTAAACATCCTGGATGTGTCTCCTAAATATTTCATATTTAGGAAAATGCAAACCTTAGTAACTTACATTAACTAGAATTATTAATATCATACTTTTATTATTAAAATCCCAACATCTATACCATTAAGCAAACTAGTGCCACATTATGCTAATGAAAACCCTACAGCAAAAGATTTAGAGATTCTCAAATAGCTGAGATAAAATAGAACTGTCTTTATGAATGCCTTGAATTGGAATCAACATAGGAAGGTGGGTAGGCAGGGAGGAGCTTATATTCTTAGATAATTCATTCCTAGAAGCCAAGACATATTACTTGTCTCTAATAAAATTCTTCATAATGCTAGCACTGAGGAAGAGGTTCATTAATTATTGGTTTAATTGATAGAAAATGCTTATATATTTATTATTGGTTTAACTGATATAAAAATTCTTATATATTTATTTCAATGCCCTGCATACCCATATTTAATGTAACCTTTAACTCTTGGCTATTAATTTACTTCTCTACCTTTCTCTTTTCATTTTCTTGCATATTCCACCCATATCCTCTTTTGGGCATTTCTGAAATGCCAAAAAAAAACCCTTTTCCATAATTTTTGCCATATTACTTTCATCTTTATTGAAATCTATTTCCTTTAAAGGATATGTTGGTAGAGAGGAAATTATAGCATTTTAGCACTAAGAAGATCCAAGATACCACGTAATTTAAAGGCTTCACTTTGAAATTAAAAAACAACAACAACTGGATTATTGAAAGATAAGAAGTGACTTATCTAAGATTACATTGTTCACCAAGGGCTGGACAGTGATGAAAATGTACACTGTTCAAATTACCAAATCAATGTTTTACATACACTACATTATTTCCTTTTACATAATGACTGTATAATTCTTGAATTTTCTGTAGTGGTTTCACCCAACGATTCACTTAATCCTCAACATCACAAGATGAATAGGACAAGTATATATTAACTCTTTAGAGGGAGTGATCATCAATGCAATGTCACATAGCAATTGAGATAACAGAACTCAGTGCATCTTCTGATTCCATATCCCCTGATTTTTCCCTATTCCCAGGGGTTCCCCATATAATTAAATATAACCCATAGAAATCTCCCACCTTAAGCTCCAATCTTGCATTCTCAAATGCACCTAGGTATCCATTTCAGTGACCCATTGAGAACTTATCTTAATGTGTTCAACACTGAACACCTTGTCCCTCAAAATCTACTGCTTCTCTTACAATTTCAATGAAAAGGACCACTACCTAACTGCCCAATAACCAAGAAATTGGTCAACTCAAGAGTAATTCTTGATTCCTCCCACCAATTCCACTTCCTAAACCTCCTGGATCCTACTTTTTCCCCACCACTGCCTTATTAAGGCCTTCATCTTTTCTGGAGCTTCTGAAAAAGACATGATAAGGTTCACTTGCCTTTAGTTTCATCACCTTTCAGTTCTCATAAGCTGCAGTTAAACACAATGACTAATGAAAATGGCATTAATATGAAATGATATTCATCAATCAGGTATTACAGGAGCTTCCCACATCCTGACAATAGAAGAAAACTAAATAATAGTCAAGTTCCTTTACAGCCTTATAAACAAAAATATTTAAAGTACTAACCTGTTTTTTCTCTGTCTTTTTCCACAATCACACATACTCTTTCAAACATGCTCTGCAGGTACTGGATCTGGTCAATGAACTTGTTCTTATAATATTATTTAACATTTCAGAGAGACCTTCTTTCTACCACCATCCGGTTACTCACGATGTAATCACAACCATTAAGAGGACAGACCTCTACTTGAAGCCATGAATTGCTCTTAGGGAAGAAATTATTTCTGAACCAGAAGTGATTTCACGACTATCTACAAGAATACAAGTTCTCTGGTTTTCTGTGGCCGTCTAAGAGAACCATGTGTGTCAGCCAAACTTGGTCTTGGATTGGAAGAGGATGCTACTGAAGTGCTAGAATTCTCCGAAGTACTACCAACCTGAAAAAATGAAAAACATTGATCATGGTCAGGTTAAGTGTATATTAGGGCCACAAACCTGAAGCTGATTTTCCTTACTGATACTTTTACTTTCTTTTTACTTTTTCCTTCAACATAATCAAAGGGACTATGTAGATGGAGGACCAGGCCACCACTTCAAACCTAGTAGGAATGGATATAGAAAAAGGAAAATATATGTCAGTGAGACATGTGAAAAACTAGAATGTACATTGCTGGTGGAAATGTAAAATGGTGCAGCCACTGTAGGTAATGATTTGGTGATTCCATCAAAAAGTGAAAAAGAATTACTATAACCCAGTAACTCTAGGTATTACCAAAAGAAGTGAAAAACAAACTCGTTAATACTGGAAAATCTCAGCCACTGTCTGTTGAAATGTATCTTCTACCCTGTTCTCTTATTAATGCCAATTACATATATCTCAGACTATGCATTCCCAGAGCTCTTAAATGCTCCATTTGTTTTTCCCTCTTTATTTTTCAGATTGGGTAATTTTCTGCTGACCTTGCTTTAGCTTGTTGGTTCCTTCCATGGCTGTAAGGCGCTACCAATGGGCCCACTGAACACATTCTTCATCTCTTTTACCATGTTTTCCATTCTAAGCATTTCCAACTTTGTTGTTGTTTATTTTCCATTTCTCAGAAAATATTCCCTATCTGTTCATGCATGTTATTCACTTTTTCCTCTAGAGTCTTTAACATATTAATCACAGTTATTTTAAATTCCCTAATTCTGATAGGTCCAACTTCTGAGTTCATATTTGAGTCTAGTTCTGAGAATGTGTTTTTCTTCCTTTTATGTATCTTGTAACTTTTAGTTGAAACCAAACATCTTGTGTAAGACTGGTATTCAGGTAAATAATATTTATGCCTAGAAACAGGTATGCTTTCTTTTGCTTACCTGTAGTGTGTGGGGCCGAGTAAATTTAGTCAAAGTTGAAGTTGGGTTTGGGTTTTCTTATTGCCATGATTACTTTAGTACAGCCAGAGACTTTAAAGTTGGTAGTGTCACTTTGTATTTAGGGTGGGGGCTGGGTTGCCAGATGATTTTTCTAAATGTTCTCTCAGCTTTAGGTCTTCTCTGTGAGCCTGAGCATCATGGAGGTACTCTTCCAGACATTGTTCCTTCCTTAGCAGAGATTGCTTTTATTTGTTACTGTGCTTGCTAGCCTGGTTGGAGGGAGCACTTAGGAACATCCTGTTGGTGGTGTGGAGAAGGGGTTCTATTCTCCTGGTTCAGTCTGTCTTGGGTAGGACTTTTGTCCCTGGGACTCAGAGGTGGAAGCTTCTCAGTGACCTTGCCTCTTCCCAGCTGGAGATCTCTAATGTTCTAGGCCAATATGTTTTCCTGTGCCTTCTCGGGTATAGAGCATTTTTTTCTTATCCCCTTCCTCCATCTTGTTCCACAGGGGAAGTAGGGCCAAAGGAACCAGATGGGTTTGGTTTCTTTTCCACAGTAACGGCTGGTGGCTTCCACAAGGCCTGCCCAGGAAGGAGCTTTCTCTGATTCTCAGTCTTTCCTGTGAACACCTTGATGAGTTCTGTAGAGATAAGCCTGTGAAAGGTTGCAAATTCCCTTCTGTCTGCAACTCTCAGGGGTTCTAAACTCCATGCCTAGTCCACTGCCTTTTGTAATTCATTAAAGTTTTTAGCTGAATTCTTTTTTACCAGATTGTATAGTACCCAGTGACTATCCCAAATCAGCAGTCTCTCACTGGAAGCACTGGTCTTTCCTTAGATATCAGACTAATTGGTTGCCCTGCAACTTCAGCTCCATAAGAATCAAGCAACTTATGATTTTGTAGATTACCTGGCTTTTTTTGTTGTTGTTATATAAGGATGGGAACAAGCTCTTTCCGGCTTGCTACGTCATAAGCTAAAGATGGAAGTCCTAATAACTCAGAAATAATCTTTAAAATATATTCAATTTCAAAAAACAAAAATGAATAAATGTAATGAAGGAAGAAATGGCCACTAAAAAAAAAATACTGGAAATATACAGTTATCTTGGAGTAGAAAAATGGCTTTCTAAACATGAATACTGAAGTCAGAAACTATAAAGAAAAAATTTGGACTGTATAAAAGTTACACTCTTCCTATGGCATCACTACAAACAAAAACAAGGTAAATGACAGACAAGGAATACTGTTTGTAATATACATGACAAAGTAAAATGTTTTCATTTTTAATAAACTAAAGGTTTTTGACTGGATATTTAGTTTATTTTCTGTCTTCTCAAATTCTTTCCCTTTCATAATTTCAAGGGAAGAGAATCATACTATATGGATATTAGATGAAAATCTAAACACATTTCTGTTAAATCTGTGTATCTTTTTTCATAGTCCTCAAAAGTATTACTAGCCTATGTCAATTTTTTAGTTAGAACATGCTAAAGTAGAAATGTAGAAAGTGCATTACTGGGTTTTAAAGATTGTGCATATATTACCAACCTGGACTCTTAGGGTTACTATCTTTATACTACAGCTGAGATACTAAGGCTCAGAGAAATTAAGTACTTTCTGATCTCCAATCTATTATATAGACTTAATCAGTTAGCTTTATCCTAATTAAACCTTCAAGAAATAACTTTGTGAAAAAAAAAAAAAAGCCTGGGCACAATTTAAAACTGGAAACATCAATTGAGAGCTATTGTGTAGACACTGGAGCTGGTGCCAAAGCAGGATGGACTGGAAAACCCAGAATAAAAGAAATAGAAGTTAGATCTTAGATTTACTCTGAAATGACAAGAAAGGAAATGAATTTATATTTACAGTTCCTATTACTACGACTTTAACCCCTATTTTAGTTAAATGCTGTAGACATAAACTCTTAAAAACTGAAAATGGTTTTAGGGATTTGTTTCAGCAATAGGGAGATAGGAAGAAGCTGGAAACTGGACTACTTAGCATTCTAGAAGGAAAGAAATCTAAAGGAAGAAAATCAGGTGATACCACCCACTCTTCTCTCCAAGAAAGAGATAAGAGTTATAAACCTTAAAGTCTTCAGGGGAAAGAAAAGTTAATTTGGGGAAACTACTGGAGGATGTAAACTTCTGCTAATTTGGCCTTGCAAGAAGCCCACTTTCCAACCAGTCTTTTAATAAATAGCAAGTTTCCTTAAAGAATGTTATTAAGAAAACTATTAACACATTATAAATTTATGAAAACTAAGCATTTACATATAAATGTCTATTATAATTTTAGTGTGAAGAATTAATTTCATCACTAGCTAATTTTTCTTTGACCTGGTTATTTAACACAAAACACAAAAGAAAGCAAAACAATATAAATTAAAAAAACACCTTTTGGTAAACATATGAAGGTTTTTTCCCCTCTACTTTGATCCATACCTTAACTGAATTGGAAAGTCTTTCTTTGATCCAACAGTAGTGAACGACGTTGAAGTACATTCAGTTTTATTACTGCTCGAGGTTTGAAGTCCCAGACATCAGAAACTGTATCCTGTAAATTAAGTGCTGTCTGTTGTCTCTCCTTTGGCAATCGATTATCAATTACATTAGAATGGTCCTTGGACTGCAAGGAAGATCCAGAGGCACTAAATTCAAACAATGTCGCTGTTGTTTGCTCTTTTTAACCCATGCTTTGGTTACCCACCATATTGGATTCTCTTTTATCATTTACTTGTTCTCTCTCTCACTTGAATCGTCTGGTAAAATAATTTGGATAATTCTTTTTTGAATGTGCACAATTTTGTCTCATCTCCACTTGTCTTAACTTTACTGCACGTCGGTTTTATATTTTTTACTCCATCTGCAAAGCAATCTCATTTATTAAATTATAAAATCAAACACACTTCTTGACTTGATTGGCTTTCACAAGATTCCTCGCTCATCAACACAAAAACGTCTTCTAGATAGGTTTCATCTTGCTAGGAATCTAAAATAAAAATACAAATAAAAACTATTACAAATTTCTTTCATAAATTAGCACATATTAACATTTTCTTTTAAGTATGTAAGATATTTATGAATATTTATTTTCACTTACTTTATAATTCATCACTTGCTCAACTAACACATACTGAGTAATTCTTTATGGAAAAAAGTGGTACTTTAGGGATTAAAAAAAAAAATGACTTACCCTTTAGAAATTAACAATCTAATGCAGGTATCCCAGAAAATAACAGCAATTTATAAACAATGGTGATTTCCATAATAACACATAGAAGAACAGAGATATGAATGACTGTATTACCAGAGTGAACACGGCAATTTATAATTTAGACTAATATAAAAATGTTATCAATAACAAATCCATAATTTTTAGAACATAACATTTTTATGAAAAAAGTTTTCAAGAGAAATATAACATAAGAATTAAAAATTTCGTGAGTAGATGAGTTTTATTCACTTCCTTTAAACATCCATCTAACTGAAAATAATAGCAATATTCTAATTAGCTCAAATTAAAGAAAAGGATAATTTGAAAAAATTCACAAGTAGTACTTAAAAGGGATTTCGAGAATTTCCATTTAGTCTACCTTCCTAACTCAGGACAGAAAATGATCTCAATTAGCTGCTGATAGTCCAATTTTAGAGAAAAAATGAAGGTTTCATTAACAGGAACTATTTCAATATCACCATTAAGAAATTCTCTGGAGTTCATACCTGTGAGAATATGTTTATGTTATGTTTCTTATGGATCATTTTTGTACCGACTGTTCATCAGTGGACTGCGCAAAGATTCATGTAAATAGCTCTCATTTCAGAATCTGTGTAAAGATAATAAAATTTCAAATAGCAACATTATTTAAATGAAACTAAAAAAAAGTATTTAACTTTAACTTATTCCTAATTCAACATAATTCCAACCTCATGGATTGTAATAAACAAAAGTAGTTAAATATATTGAAACATGTCTAAAAACAATTATTCGAAAAATACAAGTTAAGAATTTTGCCTTTGAAATTAGACCATCTAGTTGGGCGATCATGAACAATTTATTTAAGCTCTCTTAACTCAGCTTATCTCCTCCTAAAATAAGGATTCAGGATAGTGCCTATTCATGAAAAATAGATGTAATACAAAGACTTTTGGACTATATTCATTTATAGAAAGTATTTAATAAAATACCAGAAATCCAGGCAAAACAAAAAGAAAACAAAACAAACAAACAAACAAAAACCAACATGTTTATAAACATCAAAAACCACAGCCAATATTATATAAGGTTTCATAATTTTCAGTCAAGCCAAATTTAGAAAACATACGTGTAGGTTTTTTATTTTATGTAACTTTTTTATTTATGTTTATTTATGCCTAACTTTTTTATTTATGCCTAACATTGCTAATTTAATGACTATAGTGCTTGGTACAAGGTGTATAAGTTTTTCTTGAATAATATTTCCCTTATCTTCAATTCCATAGCTAGCTTCAACTATTAGATATCCTCTTGACCTAACTATCCAGTTATTACTGCTAAATCCCTACAAACTTGGTGAGACCTTACTTACAGTTTACTGTTTAGAGGGACTCAGAATCAAGACGCTTTCGGAGATTTTTTTTTTTTTTTAGGTATAATGTACATACAGTAAAATTTATCCTCTTTAGGGTGTAGTTCTGAGTCTTAACAAATGTATAGTTATGGTAACCACTAACCTATTTGTTGTCCCTTATAGCTTTACCTTTTTCAGAATGTCATATAAATCAAAGTATACAGTATATAACTTGTTAAATCTGGCTTTTGTCACTAAGCACAATTCATGAGATTCATTTGCCCATAATTTTTTAAAGTTATAGCACAGAATACTTAAGAAATGAGCATCAAGGGCATGCTGACACCTTGTCCTGCAAATCATGTCAGTGTCAACGACATAGCACGGAAAACTTCAGGATCTTTTCTTTCAGTCATGGACCTTGGGAAACTTTGCTGTCTTATCATATCAGAGACTGCAAGAACATCATAAATGGCAAGATCTGTAAAAGACCAGAGCACTGAAGAGCCTACCAGATATTTCCTATTTCTATTACAGTCAATCTGAATCATCTTCTCTTAATGAATTATGTATAAGATGTACTGAAGCATTGTCTGAAGAGACTTTACCAAAAGTCCATCTCCTTTACTTGGCAAATTTAATAAATTTGGCTTTTTGTCTCAGCTGGTTTTAAAATCCACATTGTTAAACTCCATCTCATTCTACAGTGTGATCACATGAATGTCACCTTCTCAATAAGGTTTAGCCCTAAATACCTTATATAAAATTGCAACTTATCCATTATTAATACCCATAACCCTTCCACAACAAATCCTCATCATTTTCTTTTTTTTATAAATTTTTTATCTTATACTACATAATTTAGTTATTATATCTATTGTTTGTCTCCTTCCATTTAAATGTAAGCTTCCTAAGGGCAGGGATTTTTCTGTCCATTTTTTTTCACTGATATAGCTTTCTCAAGAACCTTACACAGTGCCAGGCATGTAGTAGGCACTAAAAACTTGTTAAATGAACATTGAACACTGAGTCAGCCAGGTTGTTCTGGAGAAATAATCAAATTAGCGGAAACCTATAAAAAAGCCTAAAATAAGGCAAATACTACAGAATTTGAATGAAAATGACCAAAAATTTCATACAAACCAAATATAATTCCCTTTAAAGTCAAGGCTCTTTGAGAAGTTGCTAAAATATTTAAAAACAGCCACATTAGAAGCATTGAAAATTAAAAGAAAAAAGGCATCATTATATCATTTACCATCTATGGCTTGTGAAAGTTGAGTCTCATCATTTAAGAAGTCAAGTAATGAGGAATCTTTTTCATTTTCTGATTCATCACTTTCATCTGATGAAACATATTCTGCATCTTCTTGGGTAAGCTCTGCTTCATTATCTAAAAACTTCCTAGCTACAAGCTAAGATAAATTAAAAAACAAGAAGACACTGTTAAGAAAATCATTTACTTATAGTTTTGGAAAATAGATTTCTTGCCAATACTTTTAAGACCATAAAATAAAAATAGAAAACTGCCAGAAGAATTTATAAAATAGCACATCTAAATTTCTTATGATAATTCTTATAAGTAAAATAAAGTACAAGTCAGCATGTCAGCTTAAAGAATGTTTTTCTTTCTTTTCTTTTAAATAAGAATAAAATCACCTGACTCTTCTGGCTATTTTAATTTTTGCCAGGAAAATACTGCACCATAAAAGTACTGATCAGAAAAAGCTGCTGAGAATTCTTTTCCAAGGATTTTTGTTAAAATGCCAAGGATTTGAATACTGGATAGAGATAAGAAAAATACTACAGTGATTATAAAAGTAAATACAATAAAAATGATTTCTGTCTCTATGTTTTCTTCAATTTGAATCTTAAATACTCAATACACTATAGTTTCTTTATTTAGAAATTCAAAATAACATAGCACTACAAGATAGTTTCAGAACGAACACAAAAAAACAAAATACATACTTGAGATTTTAATTCCAATAAAAAAGGTAAAATTTGGGTAAAAATATTTAATTTGGAGATTTTTTTCTATAAAGAAATTATAGACAGAAACCTACTTCTTTGTAAAATCTAAGGTTCTTTACTAATTAAATCATATATAGTACATATATGTATGTATAGAAATTAAAGACTGAAAAAAGTTTACCTTTAGGTGACTCTGTCTGTTTTGGACTTTGATGCCTCTTTTGATGTTCCTGTTCTGACCCTTGAAGTCTTCTAATTGTGGATGTTTGTGAAAATTCTCACTCTCATCACTAGATGATAACTCTAACTATAATAATTTAATAAAATTCTTGCATAAGAAAATATAATTGGATAATTGTATCTTAATGTATTTCTCAAGGGTTGTTGCTTTTACTTTCATTTTTTCTTTTAAAAGTTTGCCTAACATTTTCTTGTTAGAAAAATAAAATGCTGTTACAACTCAGAACCACATTACAAATACGTAATACTTAAGGATTGAAAAATTAGATTACTAAGTACTAAGATATACAATTAGGTAACATAAGTAATAGTAGGATAGTATTTGATGAAATTTATATTTTCAATTTAACAGTTTCCTTTAGAACATCCTGAAAGGCTTCATAAAATATAGTTATCTGTAAATATAGCTATCAAAATCAGTCTGACAAACAAACAGAGACTCATAGAAATGGACTATAGACTAGCGGTTACCACAGGGTAGGGGGTAGGGGAAGAGCGGGGAGGTAGACAAGGTAAAGAAGGTCAAATAGAGGGGAGTAGGGGGAGGGTGAAGTGGATAATGGGAATCAAATATGTGGTAGCTGAAGGAAACTGGACTTTGGGTGGTAAACACACAACAGAATATACAGATGTTAAATTATAATGTACACCTCAAAATTATATAACTGTATTAACCAATGTTACCCCAATAAACTTAAAAAAAGTAGGTTAGAGCAGGACTTCTCAAACTATAGTATGTTTGTTAAAACACAGATTCCTGCCCCAGAGGTTCTGATTTTTGTATCCATTGCTTGTTCCACTGTAGTATGTTGCGTTCACTTCATGGGTCCTCAGAGCAAGTATAGCAGATATGAATGGGATCCAGGCAAACTCCTACTTCAAGTCTTGGTCCAAGGTGGCTCATGGTTTATATCTGCTGGAGCCATTAGGGGACATGAAAGACCCAAATCCAATCCAGATTTGCTAATTGGAGTCATTGGCAGCAGCACCTCTCTGCTTTTGGGGAAACTGCCCCATTGGCAAGAAAACATCTCTCCTGAGGTATACAAGGCAGGAGCCATGGATCCTGAATCAGCGTCTCAGCCCGCTCCCCATCCCAACCTGCTCTGGTGAACCACAGAAAAACGAAATTAATTTATAACCTAAAACCCTTGTATCTGGACTGAAAATATGTCAGAATGCTAGATCTACAAAGAACATTTTCTCTGAAATGGACATCTGTAACTCAACTGCTGCTATCTGATTAAATAGCAATTAAACCCCTCAAGACTCTTTGGAACTTACAACAAATTAGTCAAAACATACAGTACTCCTTTCAAACCAAGAAAATCAATGGAAAAATAAGGAATTTGGATGAGGGGGCCTATCACTACATCTTTTACAAAATAATCTAAAACCAAGCAAAAGATCAAAGTTAATAGGAATACTTTCAGAGTGGTTTGGTCATCAGCATTATCAATATTTTAATTCACTTCTGAGAAGTCAATCAGACATTCTAGTTAAGGTAGCAAGTTAAAGTAGTCTATGAGTATATAAAGTTAATATGGACTGACAGCATTTTTAATTCATTTTACACAAATTAACAGATTTTATTAGAGAATTAAAACACAAGATTTCCTCATCTCAAAACTTACTTATCAGCAATGAGCTGATGACAAATGAATACATTAGGCTTAAGACTTGTTCCCCTCCCCAACCCAAACTTCATATTCACATGGTCACCAATGCCTTCCAGACAGGGACACTTCACTGTCCCATCAAAACCTCAAACTCAAACATGTTCAACAATGAACTTATCTCTTTCTTGTCTTCTCTAGATTTGTGATGCACCTGCCCAACAGCCCAAGCCAAGTACCAGTCCTACTAGAAAGTCATCCTTTCCTTCTTTCAAACCCGTTCAGTAAGCAAATGAAAAAACACCAAAAATGGACCCAGATTTTTCTCCAATGTTACTTCCTGGCACTCTTTGTCTTTACAATCTAATAATATGCTGTTTCATAACTTTGTGTCCTTCTTTAAAATGTTCACTCTGTTGGCAATACCTTCTCTTCTCCCTTCTCTTGTCTATCTTTAAGATTTAATAAGATTTTATCTTCAAGAAGCTTGCCAGAACTCCCAAAGTCTAGGTTAAGGGCTTATTACCTTTTCTTAAAGCTTAACTCAAAATATTTCATTAAATATATACACTTAGCCCCTCTAAAAAAAATCCATCTACCTATCTTTATCTTCTATTAGATTATAGGTGATTTAAAAACAGTATCAGATATAATCTTTATAGTATCCCCAGCACCTTACACTGTATATTCACAGTAAGTATTTAAAAAAACATTCGCTGAATTGCTGATGTGTACTGACAAAAGTAGGGATAGTTTCTAAAAGGAGAATAAAATTAAAATAGAAATTCCAGTCACATAGGATGTACTATTTTCCTGTTAACTATATACCTGTAGGATCAAACACCAACACTCACCTATACAAATATATTTCATTAATTTTTGCTCCAAACGAATCTGAACTACTATACATTATTTGTTTATCTACTTACTTTGTTTAGAGGAATCCTGCGCTTTTTTACAGCATGAAGAGGAGAATCAACTTCACTATTTTTCTGATCCTACATAAAGTAGATAAATAGATAAAGTAAAAGGTTAAAAAAAAAGGTAAGGAGAGAGAAGATGCCTTTATGATCATACTACTGTGAATACTGAATGACTCACCTCAGGGGATTCTAAAACATTTCTCTTTTTTTTTTTACTCTTTCTTCGGAAAATCTCATCATCTTCACTTTCATTGCTTATTAACTGTTCACCTAGAATTTATTTAAATATAATGAATCTAGTTAATAGATTCAAATTTATCCAGCCACACTATTTTATAGATAGATACAATAAGAATTGTTTTTGTAAATCTCAACATATACTCACTCTCAAAAAAATATCATTTTTCAGAAGGTTGGCCAAAAAATCAGCAGACAGAAAAATAAAAGTGCCAGTGAAAATTAAATCAGCATAGGAAGAGACAGAAAAATAAAACAGTGCCAGTGAGAAAATTAAGAGATAACTTTTGTAATAAACACATACTTGAGTTCAATTTTACAAATTAACTGAAAAGAGGCTAGAAGAATATAAAATGTAATTTTATTTGTCAAAGTTTCAGAATTCAGTTTTAAAATCTATAGTCTTTCTGCCCTTTGTGTCTTATTCTCTAAGTGAAAAAAGTTAAGAATAGATATGCAGTCTACAAAACAATATATTAAGAAAATTTTTTTTATGTCTCACATATGTACATTACATGTGTGTTTGTGCAAAGCATGAAATTAAAATTGGTAAGATAATTAACGCAAAATGCTGTAACTAGAACAACACATTAGGAAAGTGGAAAAAATGCTAGAAACAAATCATGTATGAAATTGAAATGCTTCAAATGTTCAGGTACTTAAAGCTCTATTTCTGCACTTACATAAAATTTTGATTGAAGACTTTGTTTGTGTCTTCAAAAAGATTCTGGTTAAGAGCCTGTGGTTGTTTTAGGATGTTCATAAATTCGCTTAGTGTGGGGCAGACTTAATCACTTGCTTTTAAGAAAAGATATAATGGAAGTGAAGGTATGTTACTTCAAATTCTAGATCATAAAATTCATTGCAGCTTTGCTCTACTCATATATCACTTGGAGGAATCTAGATCTATACTGTAAGGATATAAGAAGCAACCTATGGAGAGGCCCACGTGGTAAGAACTGAGGCTCCTACCAACAGCAATGTAATCTCACAAGTTTATTCAAACCTTCAGATAACTTCCAGCCTGGCAACATCTTGGTTGTAAACTTATGAACATCCTAGGCAAAACACTAACTAAGACACTCCTGAATTCTGGTCCTAAGAAACTGTGAAGTAATACAGTTTATTTTTTAAGCATTAATTTTGGGGGATGATTTGTTATAACGCAACAGATAAATATACAGATTTTGGTACCAGGAAATGGGAATTGCACAATCCAAATCCTAAGTTGTGGAAGGAGTTTTAGAACTAGGCTGAGGCAGAAGCTGAAAGAACTTTTGAGGAGAATCTTAGTGAAGTTGAAGAGACTCAAAGAATTGTTTGTAGGAATAATTTCTTGGAAGATTAACGACCATTGAGGAGGTATGGGTGGAGGTTAAAAAAAATAAAATCTTATTAGAAATCAGAAGAGAATCCTTTTTGTAGTGCCAGAAAGTTCAGCAACATTGCAATAACATGGAAAGTAGAAAATGTACCTAGACACAGGTATCACCTGTGTTTCTTGCTGTTAAAGTAAATTGCAAAAGAGATAAACTAAAGATTTATTCAGTGTGAAACAGCTGAGTCTTGCTGGCTTTAAAAATGCCCGGCTTCTCCAGCTGGCAAATAATGTTAAATTAAGAAATCTTCCAGGCAAAGATCTAATCTAGAGGACTGCTAGGAAAACACTGTCCAGATGAAGCTAAGGGGATTACTGTAGAGGCTTTAAGACCTCAGAAAGATCAAAGATGGTGCCTCAAAGTACCATTTAGTTCAGATAAAAGCCTCTCTAAATATTTTAAGGATGTCTCTCACAGATCCTCTCAAATAATAGGCCTTCTAAGAATATTAAAGAACTATCTTTAGACATCTCAGCAGAAGTTCAAGTTAGAAGAGTTACTCCAAAAGATTTGTGGGCATGGATAGTGTCTAATAAAATGAACCCTACTAACTTTCACAAGATTCATGAGAATTATATGGGAAGAAACAGCCAGCTACAACTGAAAGAGGCAGAGAAAGAAGAAAATGAAAAGAGATCTTTGGAATCTCAAATTTTTACTAAAAGCAGCAGGCTGAGAAAACTCCACAGGTGCTACCTGTTATGAAAAAAGATCAAGCACCCAGAGGACAAAGCCAAGAACCATGGAGACTTATTCTCAGGGTTTGAGTTCTAATCAAGAAACTTCCAATCTTGGTTCTGCTGGATTTTAGAAATGCTATGGACTAGAGATTTCTGTATGCCCTCCATCAACCCTCATTTTGAACAAGCCATCTTGAAAGCAGATTCTCCATGTCTTCAGATGACTGCAACCCCAGGTGAAATCTTGATAGCCTCATGAGAAATCAAAAGGTAGAACCAACCAGTTAAACAACTCTAGAATTTCTAAACTACAGAAATTGTGAGATAAATATTTGTATTTTAAGCCCCTAATTTTGGGGGCAGTTACTGTTATACAGCAAGAAATAACTAGCAGAAATTCATACAGTAAATTCCTCCTCACATCTGTGCCAATAAAACACTACCCAGACAGATAAACTTCAATAAATCCTTTTTTGAAGATAAGCACATTATTATCCAACCAGTTTTCTTTTTTTCATTATCTTCTAAGAAAGCTAGAGTTAAATGCAGGGCTCAGCTATAGTAACCAACCGATTCCAGGAGACTTTTAACCGTTTTAGTGGTATTTTAATGAACTATTTTTGTATCCAAGTAACATTGCAAATGATCTTAGATCCTCTGTCTCAATTAGGTGTAATAAAAAATACTAAATAAGTATTCTGATAAATAATTCCCTAATACATATGTATTCATAATTATATTGCCCATGGTTAGTAGTTAAGTGCAGTGCTAGAAAAAAAGTTTTAATGCAAATCTGACACAAAGACAAAAAAAATATTTGATTCCAATTACAAACTTAATACAAAGGTATTAGAGCAAATAAATATTGAAGGCTCACAGGCAACACACTTAGTAAAAATACATATGTTGGAGTATGTCTAAAACTATGCAGAATAGCCTATTTTTGAAAATTAAATATATTTTCAGAATTTACTTTAAACCAGTTTTATTGTAAATAAAACATTCATGAATCGAGCCCTCCATACTACTGAGAACAACATAGGAAAAACATTGAGAGGAAACTTACTTTATCCTGCAACTATTCTTTTTACATAGCCGTAAGGAGTAAAATCTATAAATATCCTGCTATTGTAATCCATACATAAACTTGAGTTCAGGATTTAAAGGACACTTAAATCATTTTATTTTTTATTTTTATTTTTTATTTTGTTTTTGGCGAGGCAACCCGTGGTTGACCTCACAGATTGCAAGGACCTTGTCAATTTATAATCCTTTATTATTATTATTTTTTAATTTTTTACGCCTACAGCACCTGGTCTTCCTAGGCGGTCTCCCATCCAAGTATTAACCAGGCCGACCCTGCTTAGCTTCCGAGATCGGATGGGATCGGGCTAGTTCAGGGTGGCATGCCATAGATGACACTTAAATCATTTTAATATCAAATATCTATCATTATATTTTCTAGTTTTTCTATAAATTAGATCATAGAAAGCAGAGATTCCTCTTCATCTCCCGTGGCCTTGTCTCAATCCTCCAAATATAGTCCTAGTTCTCAACTGTTTTTGCTATATAAACCCTCTATTTTATTCTACCCTCCGCCCCAAAATATTACATTCTTACCTTTGTTTTCAACATTTTATAACATCCATATTCCCTATTATTTTTGACATAACCCAATAATAAATATTCCTGGGGAGCCAAAATGGAAATCTACATTTAATAAAAGCCTATAGTTCCAATCTAATCCAGTTCAAAATTTTGAAATTTTCTGAACCTCCTAAACATCCACTATCTTATTATTCCTTTAGTAGTTATTTACACATTTTATTGGTTATTTTTTCAAATGTATATTTGTGGTTTACAATCACAGGCTATGATGACTAATTCTTACTTCTATATTTCAGTATAACACCTTTCACATGTCATGCATGCCATAAATACATATGTAGATAAAATAAACTTTATATCTGTAAACATCAACTTAAGAAATATATATCAATTATCTAATTCAATACACTATATACTGAGAAACTATTTTGAAAAATGAGTTTATCTAAAGTAACTATTCTAGAAAGGTTTGTGTTTTATAAAGATGAAATCTTACCTTCAGTAGAATGACAGGATTGCTGCAGATTGATTTGTTCCTTGCTTATAGCTTTTTCTATAGAAAGTCCCGAATCATCAAAAGTTGAATTCAATGTTTCTTTGAAATTTTGTAGATTTACTTTTCCCTTGTTAGAATCTGGCGTCCTAGGCATTTCCTTTCTCTTTTTAGAAAATGAGTTCAATGTTGTTGATTCACAAAGTGGTGTACTCATAACTTTTTCTCCTACTGGCAAAAAGAACTGAGTATATCCAGGAGACATAAATTGTTTACTTTTTGCTGTACTCAAAGGAAAATGTGCAGAAGTAGAACTCTGCTTATCTTCACTGGATGAGATAATAATGGTTTTATTTGTAGAACTATCAGCATGATCTCTTGGTATTACTGATTGATTTGAAACATAATTTGCATCAGTTATCTCCTTAATAACGAAACACCTTTCAGATGGGTCATCTAAAAATTTATTCTTATTTGTATCTGATGCATCCCACTATTTCATCATCAGAATCTGGACTACAAAATCCTAAATCAAAGGTAACAGAAAATAAGTCCTTAGAGCAGTCAAAAACATATTCATCATTCTTCAGTTTTTCCTCACCTACACCTGTCAAATCTTCATGAGGTTTCCAACAATTAGTATCGCAGAGAATTTGATCTTGGGGTTCAGAATTATTGTCTAACAAAAGTTCATCAGAAATTAAGAACTGAGAGACCACTGTCATCTCACTTATACCAATTTTGTCTGACAAAGATGAGGATTTGCATTTACTGTTTGAGGGAGAAAGGCTTACATCATTAAATTCTGTATTAATATCCTCAAATAGTAGTAAACTTTCATCCTGATCAGTGAGCAATGTTGGGAGGCATTGTTATCAACACCGCGATTGTTTTCAACAAAATACTTTGGAGGGTCTATGTTTATTTGAGTATTATTGTCTGATACTAAATTTTCATTTGTATTATCTTTACATACTTTATCATCATAGTCACAGAAGCTTGGTCATCAGAAATCTTATCATTAGTTTTACTATAAAGGCAACTTTTTTCAGGATGATTAATATATTTAAGTGAATTTGATTCTAAATTCTGTTGAGAATTCATAGCTGAATGTGGTATCAAACAGGTAGTTTTATCATTCTGTAAATACTCTGTGTGGGGTAGGTAAAGCAAATTTTCAAGAGCAGAACCCTTAGCAATGTCAAATTCCAAATTTGAGAGTTCACTGAGAGGTGGAGGAGAATGGGATAAAAATCTCTCTACATTAGTGAGAACTCTTTTGTTAATGAATGACAATAAAATTGGTCATCTGTTCTAGCTCTACAAAGCTCTTCCTCAAATGGAAGAAATAAGCTAGATAAAACAGATTTCTCATCACTGAAACTGTTATAACCAGAATCTAAAAATTCTCCAGCAAATGAACTAGCAGATTTATTTGTAAATGATATTCTGTTAATAATCCACATGGCTGATTAACATTTTCATTGACAGCACATATGGCAGCAACTTCATCTGTATCTGATGCTCTTTTATCATTTAGGTCTACCTGAAAAATATTTTCAACAGTAGAATGCCATCGGTATCTAAAGAATCCAGGACAATATCATTGTTTTCTTTTTTAGGCTGATCTTTCTTTGGTTCTTTAGATTTTTTCTTTAGAGAAACAATTTTAGTAGGTTTGATATCAATTTGTTTAAAAATTTCAGCACATTCTTCATCAGATTCTGTCACTGAGAGTGAACTGCCTTGATTTGTGTTCTTTGTAAATGAAGGTTTCTTGCTACTAGTAAAGATGCCATTTGCAAGATGGTTGTATTTGCTCCTAGAATCACTAAATGTCAAGTGAACATCTTCCAATTGTAAATAGGATTTAATTTCCAATTCATAGCTGCATTCTCCCTGTAAAGAAGGAAAATGAAAAGGTCACAGAAAACAAAACAAAAAAGCCAATTTTGGGAGGTGAAAAATAAAAAAAACAAAATGTTAAAAAAATTATGTATGTATAGTATGAAAAAATAATAAACTAGCATTAAAAAAAAAGCCAATTCTAAGAAATGAGTTTTACTCTATGTTAAAATATTTTCTAAATAATATTACATTATTTAAATGATTTTTTTAACTTAAAAATTATTCTGATAAACAAAATTATAAATGATACTATGAAATTATCATACATTTTTTTAATCAGTTAATACTTTTGTATTCCCCAGTACTTTAATACATGGATGACCCATGATAACTATTTGTAGAAAGAACAAATTTAATGAATACATAAGGTTATAAACACTAAGCTTTTTCACTTCTAAAATTTAATTGAACAATATTTTAATTTTCTAAAAATATTTAAGACATTTATGTATGTATGTATGTATGTATATATAAATATATATTTATATATATTAAATGTATTATATATTTTATAGATATATATATAAAAGAAAAGCACAAATACATGTTAAATTTACTCTCTTGATGAAGGTAAACTAAGAACAGCTTTTAGAACACCTGAAATAGTGGTACTTGTATGTCCATTAGGCTCCAGGCTAGAAATACTATTCTTAACAAACTTCCCAACCAAGAACTCTTATAGTGAAATTCTAAGACTTACTTATCTCTAAATCTAAAACTATAGTTCCCACCACTCCAGGCTCATCCATCCCTCCTCCCCCTGAGAGCTGCTTTAGTCAAGATCCCTCTACTATTCAGGAACATAAGCAGTTAACTCTCTGTTTGAATAATAAATACAATAAATATTAATGTGAGAATGTCTGTTTCTCTGGTAGTGTATGTGCTTCCACAGACAAAATATTTTATCTGGCTTTTTCACTTATGTAGCCACAGGGCCTGGAACAGATAATGGCATATAGAGGACACTGAATAAATGTGTTAAATTGATGACACAAGTTTTGCTTAGATTCACAACTAATTCCTTTATTTACATATATTTGTAAACAATAGCTAGTAAGAAAAATTCCAGCTACAATCTACTGAGTACTTACTATGTGTCAGTTAATATTCTAAGTGCTTTACATGTATTAAGTCATTTAATCCTCACAACAACCCTACAAAGGTTTCATCATCATCCCCATTTTACAGATGAAACTGAGGCACAAAGAGGTTAAGTAATGAACAGATGCACAACTAGTAGAGGTAGTGTTGGGATTCTAACTCAGGCATTTTGGGCTTCACTCTCATAATATTTCATTATTCTGACTTTCTCAAGGAATAATAATCAAGAAATTGCTGAGGCAATAAATAATTCTCTAACCTACCACCAGGATATAAGAGACATACCAAATGGCCTATGTGATAGAGAATATTTCAATACATCACATCTAACAAGAATCTTTATAGTTTATTTAAATCATTATGTATATTAAAATTTAACTCTGGCCTATGAATATTTACAGATAATATTCTTTTAATTAAGCCTACTTCTCCTAAGGTAGAAATCTGGATCCTTATTGAGATCACAAGGATCTATACAGAAAAACAAAATATTCTAGTTATAATTATTTATAATATTTGTTTCTTATAATAATGACTTCAAATTAAGGATAAAGATTAAATATTATAGTTTCACCATCATAACAACAAAATAAAGTTACAATAAAACACTACCTCTTCATGTCTCATTCCTTCTATCATTTGCATAATGCTTATAAAATGGTGACATCGATCTGAATGGTCAACTTGATATGTAGGAAAAGGATGATCCTGCCATAGTCTCCATTCAGAAAGAGAGAGTTGATGAATTCCAATGGTTGGTTCTTGAATCTTGATTAATGATTTTAAAAATAATAAAAATGATAAAAACACACATACTCTGATTTCACAAATTAATTAAAAACAAACAAACAAACAAACACTTAATACACAATCAGCCCAACATAAATTGAATTCATTTAGGTACTTGCAACTAAACTCTCAGGAGAAAAAAGAAAATAATTTCATAAAGTATAAAGATGACTTTTAAATACATTTTTAAAATAAATGACATATGAGTTACTACTTGACCATATTCCTGTTTATATAGTTCTATGTTAAGAGCAAATATTTAAGAAAACGTATGGTTTCAAAACTACTATTCTGCTTGATTTATATCCTATAATCTAATATGGAGGTATTCACAACCTCCCAGTGATACTAATCCCAATTTTTCTTGCCTGCTGACATGCCTTACTTTCCCTGTTAGTGAATAAAATACAAATTCTGAATAACCGTATATTTCAAGCACTATAAACCTTCTAAAAGGTATCTTTTCTGAGGTGTTTTTCCTACTCTTTAGGCACATAAATAACCTTTAACAAATTATTTTGACTTTCATTAAGTTCACCAATAATTTATTCATAAATCAAAATAAATACTAACATCCAAATTAAAGTTTTACTATAATTTCAAAACAAAAAATTAAATGTTTTTACAAAGATGCTTGTGACAGCATAATTTTAAGTTTGTAATATATTGAAAAGAATTCCAAAAAACAACAGCGATATTGTCAAACTATGGAATAATGCAGAGTAATATAACGATCGGGTAAATTATGCCTATACAGAAATTTTCATATGGTAGAAAGTAATGAAGAAAAGGCAGAACTTATAAAAATATAAATATGTATTACAGTATTACAAAAAACACATAATAAATATAAGAAAATTAGTTTTACAAATTTAGACTTAATTTAATATTATTTTTTAAACTGTTTACATTCTAAATTTTTTAAGTTGACATTCTGATCATGAGCATTCTCTTTACTCCCAAAGCTACTGTTATCATCACTATAAAGAGTGTCTGAAAACATTCAACTTACTGATTTGTTTTCCTCATTTTGTAAAGATAGAAACTGAACTTGAGGCAATGTTATTTCCTTAATTTCATCACTGTCTTTTAATCTATAAAGTTTGTTCCATAATTTAAATTCTTCTTCTGATAAGGACCAATCTTTCTTGGAATTACTTTGCCTCATTCCTGTAAGTTGAACAGAGATTTAAAAGAGGTTAAAAAAAAATGGAGAAGATGAGGAAAAAAAGGTACCCTCATAACTGCTGGTGGGGCTACAAATTGGTACAGCCTCTATGGAAAACAGTAATGGAGGGTCCTCAAAAAACTAAGAATTGATCTACCATATGATCCAGCAATCCCTCTACTGGGTATTTACCCCAAAGACTTGAAAATCCATATCCAAAAAGATATTTGCACACTAATGTTCATAGCATTGATTGGCTAAAGAAGCTGTGGTACATAAATACAATGGAATATTAGCCATAAGAAGAGATGAAATACTGCCATTTGCGACAATCTGGATGGACCTCAATATAATCATGCTAAGTGAAATAAGCCAGGCTGGAAAAGTTGAAAATCACATGATGTCACTTATATGTGGGATATAAACCTAAAAGCAACAAATGAACAGGACAGAGACTCAGGGACATGGACCATGGACTAGTGGTTACCAGAGGGTAGGGGGTCAGGGACAAGGGAAGAGGTAGACAGGGTAAAGGGGGTCAAGTATAGGGGAGTTGGGGGAGGGTGAAGTGGGTAAAGGGGATCAAATATATGGTAGCCGAAGGAAACTGGACTCTGGGTGGTAATCACACGATAGAATATATAGATGTCAAATTATAATGTACACCTGAAAATTATATAATTGTATTAACCAATGTCACCCCAATGAACTTTAAAAAATCTTTAAAAAAAGGAGGTTAAAAAAATCTGTTAGGCAAACATAAAATATGCAACACCATCTATGTCTATTCATCACTGCTAAACCACTGATTCTACTCTTTAAATGTAGTAGTATGCATATAATCACTCTAGTTATCACTTCCTGCTTCTACATATCTCCTAACTTCTCTCACCTCTTTAAAAGTACTATGCGCCTTTTTATCTAGGAGCTAACCTTTGTTAATGACTTCATTAACAGAATAGAGCCAGGTAGCTAGGCTCTCAGTCTTGGTCTCTTTTGGACTCTCTCCATTTTGTTGTCTAAGACTTGGCATGAAACAGTCAGATAACACACAAATAAAAACTAGTACCATGATTCTATCATAACATTATTGGAAGGGCTACCTGAAGCTTGGGGATGGCGGGAACCCCAAGACTAAAAAGAATTTTTAGCTTAATTCTTAAAAGCGGGGGTTGGGGGGGGAGTGGAGGATGATAAAAAAGAAGGCCTATTGTTTTAAAAATGACATAATAATATACCTTTTTAAAAATGATAAATTAACCTTTTTGACATCCATAATCTCTATAAATGAAAATAATTGTCAATTTGGAAGGGATAAACATTATAAAGCAAGAACTCTGGCCTAATACAGATGAGGGCAAAAAAAAAAAAATCATAAAGACTACTGAAATAGGAAACAAGAAACGTCTGTCTTGGCTATTCCCAAATACTATAAGAAGCTTTTGTAAAATAAGGGATTTGAACTAAGTGATCTCTCAGGTCCCTTTCGGATCTAAAAATCTGAGGCTCTAAGACTTTTGAAATGGGAAAATATTCTACTCTTCTACTCACTTTAAATAAATTCAGGCCTCTAAGCCCCAATAAATTATATTCTGATATATAGAAGATTACATTTATACACACAATCTTGGCAAGATGAATCGGTGACACTTGAAAAATCTGGGATAATGAGGAAAAAAGTACTGAAAAATGAACATGAGCTAATACCTCAATTTTTAAAAAAGGATAGGTTCTACAATTTTACTAAAGAAATTTGCCATCCATTCCTAGAGAATTTTAGAACAATTATTAAATACATGGTTAATTAACATTTATAAAAATACAATGATCACAATTTATGTCAACCTTATCAAGTTTTGATTATTAGTTTAATAAATTCAAGAGAATTCAGAATACATATTTTCTTTTCATTTTAAGCAAAAATTTGGCAAAGTCTTGTAAAATGACAGATATATTCCTATTAAGTGGATTTGTATGGTTTAATAGGTATATTCAAAAAGCATTTATTAATGGCTCTGAGTTAAGGGAAAGAACATTAACAAGTTTAAGTGAATCTAAAGCAGGTGACTCAGAGGAAAAGAACCTTAAAATATGGTATGAAAATCAGTAGGACAAACAGTTAAATAAACTTGAGAGGTACTGTCTTCAAATATACGAACAACTGCTACATAGGTGAACCAAGAATCATAGCCATTCTTTGCATTGGGAAAACAAAACTAAATCAATGAGAAAAAGGTAAAGATTTTTCAGCATAAAAAAGAACCTTCTTCTATACAAGGATATTCAACAATAGAATGAACCCTCAAAAATATAATTTGCTTTAACAGACATTCAAGTTGAGGCTAGATGTGCATGTAACAAGGTTGTAGCAGAAAGCATTCCTAACAGTAATTAGACCAAATGATCCAAAGATTCCTCCCAAATCATAAAATACAATTACATGGTTTTATGATTCTTTGAAAGCCCTCCTTAAAGATTAAAAAAACAAACAAAAAAACAACTTTTTAGTTTCCCATTTTCATAGTGCTAATATTTCAAAATAATTTCTTGTAATCACCAAAACCTCTGCAGTCCTTAAGCTAGCAACACCCTCAATACTAACTATGCCCCCTGGCACCAAAGCATTGGTTTCTCCCTGACTCAGTATTACCAATAACCTGGTGTAACTTTGCCACTATTATTTCTTTTAAAAAAGAGAAAAGAAAAAGAATTATCTTCTTTGCAGAAAGGGAAAGAAATCATTCCCCCTTCCTTTTTTAGAGCAATTCCAAAGACACTTGAAAATGTTTGTAAACTCCTTCTTTAACTCTAGGATATGTATGCAAATCTCTGTAAAAGTAAGCAAGCCTCTAGCCAGCTTTTCAACCAGATCTTAAGGGTCTAGAAGCTGTCTCTTTGAAATGTAAACATCAAGGAAGATTAGTGTCCCCAAGTCCCAGCCACCAGGAGACTTTACCTTAGGTATCAGTCTCAGAGCTATTACTATCTGCTTGTCATAGAGAAAAGCTTTATTATTTCATTAAATAAAGGCAATTAGCTAACACAAATGGCTACCTTGATTACCAGGTGAATTTGGGATGAACTATGAAAGAATGTCTAGCAAATGGTGCTGTCTTCTTATGCCAGGACAAGTTACTGTTAATCCTGAGAATATGTATGTAAAGCATCCTAAATATTTAGGGTACTGAACAGGGTAGAATTTCTGTCTTTGTGGATTGCCTACAATGCACACTGTAACCTGGTTTAATGCTTATTCAATAATAAAACTTTTCTTTCTTTCCTACATTTTGTAAAGAGGATATTTTAATTTTCCTAACACTGAGTTTCTATTACACTATATTGCCAGTGCCCTTTACCACACATCCTTTCCCTCCTAAGAGAACACCCATAACATCGTAGAATGAATATACATTGCACTCCTCAAAGAAGAAATATATCATTATATGACCTGCTTACTAAAAGGAAAAATGTGCATGTTTTAAATGCAAAATTTTTTATTTACCATTCCTAGAGGAAAAGACAGATGACTTTTGCTTCAAGTTTCGAGAAGTCTTCTCTGGTTGATAGACACCATTTGTAATGGACATTTTATGTAATTCTGGATTGATTCCATCAGGAACCATTCGTGGACATCGCTGGTAAAAATGAAGGGCCTGCCTGTTACCTGAAATAGCTCTGTAAATACTTCTTTTGTTGGACTGACTTTGATTATAAGTCTGCAAAAACAAACATTAGATATTATTTCTATAATAATCACTTAGCCATAACAAGTAATTATTAGTTTGGGTTTATTCTAAACAGTAAATTAAACTCTGATCAACTTAAATACTTAGAGAATAGAATATCTGTTGTCTTGAATTTGAACCCTGTTCAAATAACTCTGGATGAAATCGTTTCAAAGTCCATTATTATAAAAGCCTACCTTAGTAACTATATTGCAAAAAAGAAATCTTATTTGGTATCCTGCAGTTTTTGAGTAAGGCTGATATTTACAAATAAGTGTAAGTTGTTTTTTAAAAAATACTATCCCCTTATTTCAGCTTCTTACTTTACCTCTCTACACTTCAGTTTTCTTTACTGTATACAAGAAAAGCAATACTCCCCTTACAGGATTGTTAACACAGAATTAAATAAGATACTGCATCAATAATATTGTGCTAAGTTTGCATGGTGACAGATAATTACGAGAATTAGTGGGTTGATCACATTATAAGGTATAAAAATGCTGAATTTGTCTTTAGGCTGTATTTCCCAAGTTTAAATTAACAAATCATGTTTCTAAAAGTCTACTTACACGTTCTTCTCGTCCTTCAGCAAGGATAACAACAATCCTGCCTTGACGTTTTCGGCCAGTTCTACCCATTCGTTGTATAAGACGAATTGGGCTCTTCTGGGCATCAAAACATATTATAAGATCGACTTCTCCTATATCCAAACCTTCTTCACCAACACAAGTAGAAACCAATGTATTGTAACCACCACTACGAAATTGTTTCACCACCTAAAATAAACATGACTTAAAAATAACTAGATGCAAACATAAGAGAATTGTAGCTCAAAGAAAACTTTTCCTGCTTACATCAAAATGATGAAATCAGATTAAAAATCTCCATGAATACTACTGAATAGGAAAAGTGTGACAAAATGGCAATATAAACCAAAAGAAACTGTAGTAAAATGCAAAGGGCAGTCTTAATCCTTGCCTTAATAGGGGTTGTAATTCCGAAAGGGTTTGTTAACAATTTACCCATGAATGAGACATCCCAGATCCTATTTTTAGCATCACTAAAAGGGCATATAGGGAAGGTAAGTAGCCCAGAGCAATTACTGCTATTTATTATATCATAGATCTAAATTTATTGTTAGGTGTATACAAAGTAAGAATGTTTTATTACTCTTAGAATTTGTGGATGAAAAGGGGGCATTGTAAGAAATTGAACCTAAAGTAACCTCAGAGTGATCTGATCACAAATTCCTAACTAGGCAGGTGAAGGTAGGTAGTCACACCTCAGGCCTATAACTTCTTTAGTACCAAGTTTATCTTTGCCTTAAGCAAGCCCTGCCCGTTGTTTCTGTGCATCTAGGTTAACGCAACTTTGAAATGCCTCTTTTTCAGAGGCCTCAAAAGAACACATACTCTTAACTATCCTATAATCTAATCCCCCACCCTGCTTTCTCCTACCCCTATGTAATTGTCCTAATTGCTTTCTCCCTAATTCCAAATGTAGAAAAGAAATTGCAAAAACTGTCATCCTCTGAAGCATTTGACATCTTGCCTCCTGGCACTGTCATCAGTTTGGCTCAAATAAATAAACTCATAAAAATTCTCTGCAGGTTTGGACATTCTTACAATAACAAATTCACCTTACCTTTTTTACTATTATTCCAGTGAGGGGGTAGTAGAATATGCCACCCAAAATATGACTGTAAGAGTTGTCAATGTAAAAAATGTCCAAACCTGTAGAGAATTTATGAGTTTATTTGAGCCAAACTGACGACACATGCCAGGGAGCAAGATCTTTCTTGCTCCTCTCACTCCATATTTCTCTGACTATAAACTCTGACACTGGTTATATCCCACTTTCCACCTACTCTGAGTCTGTATTCATACAGTTGAATGTGGCTGGAGAAAAACATCAGCTATGTTAACTGGTTTCACTTTAAATTCATAATTTCTCACCTTGAATGGGCCCTGGGTGCTACATGAAAATCATTTCACATTTCCCTAATCCATTCACACTCCCCATTCTCCCAGATAACTGTTTCCTACTCTCTCCTGTCCCATCAAACTTCTAATACTTCCTCTCTATCCTCACTCTCAGCTGGTGACAGAACAAAAATTGAACAATCAAAAAGACCTTCCACAAGGTCAACTCACCCACCCGTACCTGTGGCTACATAGTCTACCTTCCCCGCTATTGTTTTGAATAAATTCCATGTTAACGGAGGTCAATCCCTCTATTTTTATACCAGATCCCATCCCTTTCCCTCATCTACTCATAGATCATCCCAGCAATACTCTCCTCTACTCTATTGTCATTTTCTTTCACAACCCAACATAAGACAAACAAAGAATCACTTCCATCTTTGCTCTCCTTTACAGCAAAAACCCTTGAAAGACTTGTATACTTGCTATCTCCAGCTCTTTGCAATGGTGGCTTATCTCCACCATTCCACTAAAACAGTTTTTTCCAAGCTCATTTGCCTTCTCACCTCTTTATTCAATGGTCAATTCCCAGTTATCACCTTACATGACCTACTAGCAGCATTTATACATTTAATCACTCTTCTTCCTTGTTTGTCCCCAGGACACCACACTCTCTTGGTCTTTCTCGGATTATACTAGCCACTTATTCTGATTCTGTATGGAATCATAATCACTTCTATCTTATAACAATGAAGCACCCTAGAGCTCAGTCTTTGGACATCTTCTCTATCTCCATTCAATCAGTTGGTAATTTCATGCAGTCTACATGATGATGACTCCCAAATATATACTTCCATGGATCCATGAACCTATGAAACAAGACTTATATATTCAATTGTTCATTCAACAACTCTATTTGTTGTGTAAAACAGTGTTACTCAAAGTGCAGCCCATGAACTGTGTATTACTAATGCCGGTTACAAACTGTTTATTACTGGCCAACAAGAAGTAGAAAAATTAAGAGGAAGAGTTTAGAAGTTTAACAGAATAATTCTGTTTGTTGACTTTAATAATAAAAAATTTGAACATGACCTTTTCTTACATAATTTTACTTCTCATAATTCATGTTTATTGTAATGTTCAAAAGTATCTGAAGTATTAGGAGGAAATAAACTAGTCCTCCAGTTTCGATAGTTGGGAAACCACTAATCTCATGGTTATGACAGTTAACTTGTCCAAAACCAAACTCTTGATATTCTCTCCAAAATCTATATTTCCTGCAGTCCTAGCTATTTTAGTTAACAGCAGCAATTTTTAGTTGTTTAAACCAAAAACCTTGGCATTAGCCTTCATACTCCTTTATCTCACATCCCACTCTAATGTCAATAAATTCTGCCAGCCCGACCTTCAAAATGTATCCAGAATACAATCATTTCTCAAAACCTTCCCTGCTACCACTGTAGTACAAGCCGCCATCATTGTTAGCTTGAATTATTATAATGTCTTCCAATATGTCTTCTGTTTCCACTCTTAGCTACTTATAGTTTATTCTTAACCAGAGTGATTCTTTTAAAATATAAAGCAGGCCATGACCCTCCTATCCTCCAAACTCTCCAAGGGCTACTTCCCATCTCATTCAGAGTAAAAGCTACTACTGTCATTAAGATGGAAATTACCTATAAGGCCCTAAAGAATCTGGCCCTCCAGTTCCTCTGTGACTTCATCACCTGTTCCTAAATAATTTAATTTCAACTTGACCCTTTTAGGTAAAAATCACTTTATTTTTCATTCACATACAAATGTTAAGGTTAGTAATAATCACCTACTAGATGTGTGAACCCTTTAAAGTACTTAAAATCAGACTTGAGATAGGAAAAGGTGTTATCGTCAGATTCAGGAAAAGACCCTCCCCACCAGATCCGGACAGTTTAAACAGACTTCTGAGTGCAGTGAGGGCTGTTATAAAAGTTATTTAAAGAAAGAGATTCCTCCTCTACTAATGTTGAAAGAATCAAGAAAGGATCTATCAAAATGAATTTGACCTTAAGGACACACCTAATTGTCAGTGATTACTCAGTGTAGACCTATAGCTAATCTGCAAAAACCTGTAAACAGTTTATAAAAATTAAGAGTCTAAAACTTCCCCCCAAGCATATCACAGTATGTAGAAAATTTACGACCTCTCATTCAGAGCATAGGCTACCTTAAATATCACCATGGTTTCCTCTGACCATATTTTTAAATTAAGATTTTTAAATAACAGAAAAAAGATGTAATGTTTAAAATAACTAGAGTGACTTAAATAAACAGTAAACATTTATTAAAGACTCTACCGCACAATTTCATTTAATGCTTACAACAACTCTAGGGAGTACATTTGCAGATAAGGATAACTGAGGTACAGGAAGTAAAGAAACTTCCAAGTAGAAGAGCCAGGATTCCAATCCAGTAGTATGATTCCACAAACTATCTGCTTAAATATTACACTTTATATTACTTAAAAATGTTTATGTGTATGTGTATATGTGTGTGTATGTGTGTGTGTGTATACACCATCTTTTTATTTTACATGTTTTACTATAAAATTACCTTTAAGAAGTACCCAATTGACCAATGAGTTAAAACAAAAATGCATAAGTGCAAAGCTAACCAATATTATTTTTATTTCATTGTCTCTAAAAATAATTACCTCCAGTTGCTCCTTCTGGGTAAAACCTTTCATGCTCTTCCCTGAGGCATGGCCAACAAAAGTCATTACTCTAATAATTGGCTGGTGCTTTAAAAGCATTTCTGCAATTTCTTGAACACTATCTCGAAATGAAGAGAAGATCATAACTCTGGTTTTGTCACATTTCTTTTCAGATGTGTTTTGAGCTATATAACAACAACAACAAAAAACTTAATTAAAACTTTTGAAAAAGAATATAGATAAGAACCAGTTCAAAAGACAAGCCCAAAACTATGTGTAGTAATGAATGATAATTCTTTCAAAAGAATAATTTAAGACATCTTAAACCTTTGCTGGTTTTCTCACCTTTCCTAGTAATTTTAATAACCTTAGCTCCTTATCTCTCAATGGCTATCATAAAACAAAATCCCATACAAATCAAATAAAAATTACCTGAATCACTTTTGACCAGGCCTTCATTTCATGCATGATGCCTATTATTCCCCTTTATGTTCTAAGTCAGAAGTACAGAAATGTAGAGTTCCTACTGATTTCATAAATCTTCTCTTTTCTTTCTATTTACAAAAGGCACTGTCTTAATCCAGGCCATGGAATTCGGTCCCCATATCTATTATACTTTCAAATTATCCAGGAACTACTGAGTATACCCTACAAACCAATTGCAAAGTTCCTCCCAATGTCTCTGTGCTTCAAAGGAGGTAGAATGTGTGAATAAGAACATGATCTTGTAGGCTGGGTCACTTACTTTCTGGGTGATGTGTGGCCATGGTAGTATTTTATTTCCTAAAGCTTTAGTTTCTTCATATCTAGTATGGATTGAAGGGATGATTAAATGAACTAGTAAATATAAAGTATGTAGACTTGCACATAGCAATTGGCTAATAATTGCAAGTTGTGTGGGGTTTTGTTATTAGTTTTCTTCTGTTTTTAAGCTTGCTTGGGACTTTGACAATCCTTTCTTCCATATGATTTATATAATTACCATGTGTGTGCCAGGGACTACAGTAACTATTTATATATTCATTCATTTAGTCTTCATAACAACCCTAAGGATTAAATGACTTAATACATATAAAGCTAAATTCACAATACATAAAGAAAAAGTAACAGGAGTTGCAAGAAAAATTATTTTAGACAAACCTCCTTTGAGTCACCATAGCATTGAGCTTCTGCATCTGACCAATCCCTAACCAATAGCTACTTTCAATGCAAAGCATGTCTTCTTCGACCAGCCACCGCCTGTTTTTCTGCCTTCATTCCACTGAAGCTCCTCTATCAAAGTTATCAATAACTTCCATATTGCCAAATTCAATAAATACTTTTTAGTTCATGTAACCACATGAACTCAGCAGTATTTAATATAGTATGCTCCTTCCTACTGAAATAGTCTCTTCCCTCAGCTTCTATGATAATTCACTTGTCTGGTTTCTTTCTCAATCACCTTTGTGGCTTTTTCCCTCTGAATTCTAAATATTAGTATTCTTCAGAACTACATTCTGGGTGCTCTCTTGTCCCTAAACTGTATTCCTGGTGATGTAGTCACATGCATTCCTGAGACATTAAATACTGCCTTTATGCTGATGACTACAAAATTTATTCATGCATCTATAAATAGATAAAAATAGCCCAGACCATTCTTCTGAAATCCAGATTCACTTTTCCAATGCCTACACATTTCCACTTAGATGTCTCAAAAGCATCCTAACGTGTTTGCTCTTTCTTCTCTATATTGTTCTTAACTTTCTCTTTGTTTATATAATCATCCGTAAATACACACACCCCCATATGATTCCTTTTTTTCTTATATCCTATGGCCAGTCCATCAACAAATACTGTTGGCTCCAACTTCAAAATATACCTAGAATCTATGACCACTTCTCGGCACTTCCACTATTAAAGCCACCATCTGTTATCATCCTAGACTGTTACAATAGACTCCTAATTCATCAATGTCTACTTTCCACAAAACTACCAGAGCAATCTTTTAAAAATGTAAGTCAGAGTATATCACTCTGTAGCTCCAAATGCCTCTGTAACAACTGCACAAAGCACACACTTTCAAAGAATAAAATCCCAAGTCCTGACTTTGCCTACAAGCCCTAGGTCTGGCCCTGGCTACCTCTCCAGCCTCCTTCTATACTACCCTTACCCTCATTAAACTTATTCCAGCCAAATTGGTTTGTTTCCTGATCCTTAATCATACCCAGCACTCTACTGCCTCAGGGCCTTTGGATCTGCTATTCTCTCGTCTGGAATGATCCTCCTCTAGAAATCCTCAAGGTTTGATCCCTCACTTCCATCAGGTTAATAGCTCAAATATCACCCTATAGATAGGCTTCCTCTAATACCCTGTTTAAACAGCCTCTTTCATGACTATCTTCCTACCTAGTTCACTTTCCCTTACCATTATACTATATATTATTTTTCTATCTGCTTCCCTTATATTGCCCGACTAATATTTTCTTTTTCACATATCTAACAGTATTAACATTTCTACCATTCCCATTGCCCCTATCCTCCCAAAATTTCTCAGTTTTTTTATATTCATTATCCAGAGTAACTAAAAGCCCAAATTCTCCATAAGTAAAGCTAGCACAAACTAATGAGTCAGAGTTTTAGCTTTTTCAATAGCCTTGCCCTGAGGCTATTAAATATGACCTACCATTCCATGACTTGAAGTGTTCAACTACAATTTCTTCTAATTTCTTTAATTTTGGGTGACTATAGAAAAAGTCTTTATCTCCTGCAAAAATAAAAAAAATTAACAAACTATTTTTCCATATTCAATTACATTAATATATTTTCATTACCCTTTTCAAAATGGATTTGTTAAAACTTTTTTCTTTTTATTTAAACACTAAGTAGCATCTGGATAGCACATAAACCTTAAAGCAAAATAAATTTTTATAAAAATTTTTTAATAAAAATTTCATCCTGAGAGAAAATCCAAAAAGGAATCAGCAGCAATGTAGAAGAAAGAAAATATTAAGTAAGCTATAAATCAGCTTTTGGTAAATCTCTACCAAAATTCACTACCATAACAACTATTAACTTGCATTATAAACTGCTTGAATATACACATTTACCCTGTTACTCCTTTTCATTGTATTTTATTTATTTGTTCTATTCTATTTATCCCTTTTAGCATTTAACAGATCTATTGCTATAGAAATATAAGTATAGAAAGACATGTGTATCAATGAAGTAAAATCTCCAAATTAACCTTGATGAAGAGGAAACAATAATATTTTAAAAAAAAAAAACAGACCTTTTTGGATAGTAGGAAACAATAATATTTAAAAAAAAAAACAGACCTTTTTGGATAGTAGAAATGCCACTTGCTGCAGTACTACGTATATGTGCAAACATACACTCTAGATGATTATAGAGTTTCATGAAGTCCTCATTTCGCTGAAGTTCATTTTTTGCTCGAGTCATTCCTTCAGAAATTGAGAAAAAGTTTTCCCAATAAATTTAATAGCAAAATTAATCAAATTTATTATGTATTAAGAAGATATTAATCTTTAGAAATGCAAATTTTTAAAGCTTAAACATGAAAAACATCAATGTTTTCTAGTTCTACATTCACATACATATCAATAAATGGCGTGCTCATTTCCAGCAATTTATCAAAAACAAAGAAATATTGCCACTTGTTACAAAACCACTTCATTGCTTTTTAAAAGCACTTTTAAGTAACCAAACTGTTCAACATTTATCTTTAGCCAAAATTATACATGTCAGTATTTCTTTAAATAATTTACCTTTAGTTCCATCCATAATTCCACAAAGAAAGAAATATAATGATCTCATTCCCATTTGCTGTAATAATTCATAACCATGATATAAACTAATACAAACAGCAAACTCTCCCTCGATTATGCCTTGTTGCACTCCCTAGAAAAACAAGTATATATCAAATTTAATGAGAGAAAGAATTAAGATACATGTTCCACATAGAACTTACTGATTTCATTGAATGTATTTTCCATATAAAATCTGTCCCTATAAAATTCTGTCCTTAATTCAACATGAAATTTAAGTTTTAAAGAGAATAAGTGAAGGAGGGAAAATATTTCTCACATGCTGTTTTTCTTTATAGGTAAATTATTAGCAGAACATAGATTCATTTGTCTTTCAAAACTACTTAATATCTATTATGTGTTAAGCACTGAGCTAGACATTTGGGATACAATGGGAAGTAAGTCAGATATGAGCCTCTTCTCATGAATGTTATGGAATCAGGACAAATATTTAATCAGACTGTTTAACACTAACATTTACCACCAAGTATATGAGCCATAATAACATCGGACACTGAGGAGACACTGTTATAAGCATATTACTTGTACAAATTCATTTAATCTTAAAATATAGGTAGTGGGTACTATTGTTATGACCACTTTACAGACGAAGAAACTCATACTGGTGGTAAGCAGCAGAATTATAATTTGAAGCCAGGAAATTTGGCCCAGTGTCCTTGTGCTTTAACCACTACTCTTAAGGAAAAGTGAACTACACATTCCTTATAGGGGAACATACAGCAGGTGTATCTACTTAATAAGATAGTTTTAAAAGACCATTGAGGACATATTTTAATTACTTTCCTTTACTAGAGATATAGACTATTATTCTCTAGCTTCCATTTTAGTAGCATTTAACATCAGTGATATTAAATGCTTAAATGTTTCCAAGATAGTGATCAATACCCTAAAATGGCAGCCTAATTACGTGAAAAAGTAAAAGCACCTCTCTGTAAAATATAAACTGTCACTAATAAGATCAAGTTTTAAATTTACTATTTAAAATTTCAATGAATCTTTAACTCCTAGCAAAAATTTAAAGACATTTCATAAATATATTAATATACTAATTGTATTATTATATAATTTCACAGAGGAGTTTCCCTTAGTGGTTCCCCAGATACTAGAAAATAAAGTCCATATTTCTGGTGTGACATTTAAAGCTACACCCATGTGGTCACACCTAGATTAACTATCACCTCTGACTTCCTCAATCCTTTACCCTAGCCAAATTGGCTTACTCACTATCTCCCTCATACCTTTGTTCAACTGCCTCTGTTCTTTTGCATGTGTTCCTTTTCAGTTTCAAGAAAAACTCAGTGCTTTTTTATGCTTGTGAGCATCTATTTTTTTCCTATGAAGATTAGAAATAGAAGCTTACTGTGATGCTTCCTCCAACCTCGATATCGAGTCAAGACAAAATCTATGGATCTAAAAGTTATTTAGAATCTATCCTCTCATAGCTCTGACTTTGCAAAACAAAAATAAACTAAAAGACCAACTCTTAATTAAAAGTTATAAGGTAAATTTATCTTAATTCGAAGAATTAGGCTGTATTCTTGTTACTTTTTATCATGCTTTTATAAAGTATACGAATCATATCTGAATTCTTTATGATGTAATAATATATATACCAAAAAATAATCATTATTTACATTTCATCCTGGCTCTGAGTAGAAACTTAATCTATCATCAAAATTTATTTTAAAATACCTACCACAATGTTTGGAGATGGATTTTTCCTAAATTGATCTCTTGCCAGAATTATCTGGTATTTTGTTAGATTGGGGATATCCTTTCTCATTAAAAGATTCCTCTGAATCAAAGAACTGGCAAATGCTTCCAAAATCTGCAAATTTCAAAAAAAAAAAAATGTAGTTTAAGTTTGTCTTAAAGTCCTTTTTCAAATACAATTATTTCATTACATACTAAAGTAAGACATATATAAAACTGTATATTAAAGTTTGTCCTAAAATGAATTTTTAAATAAAACACAGAAAACATAATGATAAAATTTTAAAGTACTTGACATTTATCCCCAGATAACATCCATTTGAGAGTCAGCACAACCATTAATTAGATCCAACTATAACTGAAAGACATATGCGTTTTTCTGTTTATTTCTTAACTTCCCTCCTCTTTCCCAGTTTAATTATAGTGAAAGGATGGCCTTGATTTCTGTTGCATCTTCAGTGCCTACAACAAGGTCTGGCATATAGGTAAATATTTGCAGACTGATGACTAAATCAAACGCCTTGAAAACACTGAATGATGAGGTGTTATCTAGTATGCGGGTTCTGAAGACAGAGCAGTTCAGGTAGAGAAAACAGCAGACCAAAGATCCTGATGAAGGAATGAACTTGATGACAGAGTGAAAAAAAGATCTTCAGTGAAGACCTACTATAGTGATACATAATGAAATAATTCAAATTTTTGCCTAATTTTTATTTCCTAAAGTTGAAGTATTTCAGTACATTTATGCCTAAAGAAGCACTCTAACAATATTGACAATATTAAATTATGATATGTAATTATACAAATCACATTGTTTACATTCTTACAAGTGGAACCAAATGTATTTGTATTTAGGAGCTGATTACTGGAAAGACTTTGCCATATCTTAATTATGCTTAGAATTCTGTTACAATTAATTTAAAAACCAAACCACAGTCCTATAAAATTATCTTTAATAAAGACTTATTAAAGGTTAAATGATAAATGAATGTTTTGGTTATCTATTCCTGCATAACAAAATACTGCAAAACATCATAGATTAAAACAACCATCGTTTTATTTGCTCACGATTCTCATTCTGTGGGTAAGAACTCAAGCAGATCTCTCAGAGGGCCTAGGAGATATGACACCACAGTAACAATGAGAATATCTAGTACCCAGATCCTGGTTTCTTAATACCGTTCTTCCATAAAAGGAACAAGGATTCCTTGGAGAGATGATTGATTCCATGGCTGGGACAAGAAGAATACCAAATGAGCATAAAGTATCTTGTAATGCCAGGAACTTAACATGTCTGAAGGACACTGGAGCCAACTTAAAGGAGCTCCCAATGGCCAAAGCTGGTACCATCTGTGTAACAAAATTAATAATGATAGTACTGGATTTAACCCACAGGAAAAAAAAAAATCCTTTAGTCCATACTGATATAAAGAATTGAATTAATAGGTAAATATGGGAGAAGAAACAACCCTTCATATTAGAAGAATTCAAATTAACAAATGTAAAAGAAATGAGGGAAAGAGTTAACAATGATTAAGCAAACACTACAGAAATAACTGTTGTATACAAGAACCATCATTATTACATGCTAAAATCAGTGAACAAAATATTGATAAACAGGAATATTTGTATTCTTAAAGTACTCCTCCTAGAACTCTCTATACTATTTCTGCAAATTTCCTAAAATCTAAAATTATTGTAAATGTTAAAAATGAAAAAAGAATTCTGTCAGGGCACAACAGCTTGTCTCTGCACCTGATGTCTGGAGCATCAGATGGCTGGGGGAGCTGAAATAGCTCAACTGGGGCCATATGTCTGAACCTTCAATTCTGCTTGGTTATCTACTGGTTCCTCCTTTCTTCTCAACATGGATAGCTTGAGTTTAGTCACATTCTGTTGGTCAAAGTCAGTCACAGGGCCAGCCTAGATTCTAGGGATGAGGAAATGTACCCTACCTCTCAACTAGAGGAGTGGCAAAGAATCTGTGGCCATCTTTAATCCATGGCATGAAATATGAAAACAAGGTATTCTCTTAGCATGACACTAATTATGAACTACAGAAAAACAATGTGTTACCTCAAATTTCTTCCACTGAAAGTGATTACTGTCAAAGAAGATTCTCAATAGATACAATTGGACCAGATAATTCTTTATTGTTGGGGGCTCTCCTGTCCATTGCAGAATGTTAAGCAGCATTCCCAGTCTCTATATACTAAATGCCATGAGCAATCTACCCTCTATCCTCTCCAGATATGACAACCAAAAATGTGTCAAGTCATTGCCAAATGCTACCAGGTAGGCAAAATCATCTCTCGTTTAGAACCACGGCTATATGAAGGATCAGGGAGGAAAATACTGAAAATACATTTCCTTACAAATAAATTTCTGATTGAATCTGGATATGTGTTATGGGTATGTTCACTACATAAAAAGTCACTGAACTGCAAGTATATTCTGTGCACTCTGCTGAGTGTGTGTATGAGGAGAAAGTGTTATACTACAATTGAAAGGTTTACTTAAAAAAATACAAAACCATATAAGACTATTATTGACTTTAGAAATAGTCAACTTCTTTAAGTTTGTCAGTACATTTAAAACATGGTGCTCATCCCCAAAATTTTAATTTCAAAAAATTTTTCAACGATTGTATAAAATGTTAACTATATATTCTCACAGCCAGATTCTGTTAACTAAAATAATTACACTATCAGTTCATTTATTAAAACTCTGAATTGTGATCAAAATGGCTTACCTGAACATATGCCTTTTGGATAGTCGCGAGTTCTTCACCAAGGGGAACGACAAGCTTTTCAACTCGTCTTTCATGAGAGTATGGCAAAATATCTGGAGAATCTTCAGAACGAAGTTCTATCTGCCCAATTAGTAGGTTAGTAATAACCTGCTGCACGGCCTACACAAAATCAGTTATGATCATAAATTATGTTACTTGTTAAATATTTTACTTTGTCACTAACAGAAATAGTAGTAAAATTTTTGACAGAAACATTAAAAATTCATCATTAACTTAAAGTACTATAAAGTACACAAAATTGGCACAATAAAGGAACAAGGCTTTTGAAACATCTTTCTTCCACATAGCCCTTCAAGCCAAGCATTCAAGAAATAAGGATATTAGTAAATGTCCATAAGTCAATGAATTATATTTTGCACTTTCCAATAGCAGTGATATATTCCATCAACATTTCAGAAGGACTCAAAACAGAAGTTTTACATCAGCAAACTAAATCCCCCTAAAATTATATAATAGTCAAGTTTAGAGTCAAAAAAGTGTTTGCCAAGAATCAGTAAATCTGCATAACCTCATCCAAATATGAGAAAATATCAAACCCAAACTGAGGGATATTCTACAAAATAACTGGCACCCACTCTTCAAAAGCATCACGGAAAACAAGAAAAGGTCACGGAAGACAACAAAAGACTGAGGAACTGTCACAGATTGGAACGGACAAAGGAGACATGACAACTACTGCAAAGTAAGATCCTGAACTGAACCCTGAAGCAGAGAAGGACACTGGTAGGAAAACCGGCAAAATTCAAATATAGTCTACAGATTAGTTACTAATATTGTATTAATGTTAATTTCCTGGTTTTGATAATTTTATCACAGAGACTTCAATTTTTGCAAATTTTCTGGAAGTCTATACTCATTTCAAAATAAAATGTAAAAAGAACTGAAAACAGTAAAAATTTAACAAACAGCTTTAGATGATTCCTCTGCACACTGAAGTCTGAAAATTACAATGTATAAAAACTAACTGCAAACCGAAGAAAAGGTAGTCACGTTGTAGGAAATGTTGTAGTCTTAATGTCAAACTAAATACTAAAATGGAAAACTGATCTGACCACACACAAAAGTTCTTATTTTCCTAAGTGTTAATAAATGGAAAGACATTTTACTTACCTTTATATCACTACCTGGTGTGGCACTAAGAGCCAAGATTCTAAAGTGATTGGTATATTTGACTAGTTCTCTTACAACCTTAAAAAAAAAAAAAAAGTTCTTTAATTTCATCTATCCAATACAAAAATAATAATAATTTTGTTAAATAGGCTATTATATATGGTTCATTATCATTTTTCTTTTATTCAGAGTATTGATAAACCTAGTATATGAAACAATCATTAGTCATATTATATGAAAAGCAAGTGATTTAGGTCTATACTCTACACCAATCAAAAACTCTTTGGGGTTTCTTCTATATATAAAGCTATGACATCAAGGCTTAATACAGAGGCAAATCAAAATACTTAGATGGCTAACTCAAGGGCAAATGAAAGAAAAGAGTCTACTCTCCATTGCTTGGGCCACGGTGTAGCCTTACAGTTATATACATATGCACATTTACCAGATTAGGATAAATCATAGCATAAAAATAGAAAAAGAGTGAATACCAATATAAAATTAGATTTGAAATAAAAAAAATTATTTTGGGATTTTAAAGAAGTTAGATTTTATGTGGAAGGCTCACAATTTTTAAATTAAGTTTATTTGTGAAAGAATAAGGCTAATTTGGGGTAATTTAAAAAATCTTAACTTTCCTTTTAAATTCTAAAACATTTTCTCGGTGGCGACAAGCATCATTCCAGGTTTCCCAGTTTAAATTCAACACAACTTCTGGTATGATTAATATTGGATAATTTTCCAGAGTCTCATATGCCTCTTCATGAGGCCCTAATATAAGAAAAAAGGACCCCTAAGTAAACTGAGCTGCAGGAATAGCTCTCAATATTCCATAGTTCCAATTAGATACAGAAAACAGTAAAACTAGATTATCCAAAAACCGTTCTAACTTCAACCCATGTCAAGGGAATTCAATGAGATTCACACTGAATTGCATTAAAACTAAAAAAAAAAAAATTATTTCTAGAGCTTGTTTTTTTTAAAAAAACATGATATAGAATGCATATAAAGACAGAATGTTATACTTAATGGACAGTTAAACAGAATTGTTCTAATTAAAAACTGATGCAAGACAAAATGTCCCTAATACATGACTTTCTTTTCCAAGAGGGATTCTCAAAGCATTTTGTAGAACTAGTGGTGTGTTTGTAACCCTGGAAGCTAATTTCTTCATTGAGTTGGTATGCCTGTTAGAACCTATATCTGAATACTCAATGTAGCAATGTTTGAGAATTAATTAAGTCAATGCATGTCTCATAGTACTCTAAAAGTATAAGCCCTGTTGTTTAAAAAAGAAATTCCTATTAAAAATTTTTTTAAATAAAAAAAATCACCTAATGCCTAGCAATTTTTTGGAAATAAATGAGTTAAAGTTGCTAAATATAAGCTAAATCTACAAAATGAATTCCATAATTAGAATAAAAATTTGTAACTGTCCCTCTCAAGTAGAAACCTTAACACATTGCATATCAATTTATCTTGAAAAAATACACCCATTTTCTAGCTGAGATCAACTCTGAGAAAGATGATGATTCTCCAAAAGATAATACTGATATAATACAATAATACTTAAAGTCGCCAAAAGAAGCTATTTTACAAATTCACAAAATGACAGTGAAATTCATCTCTTCGCACTACATGAAATTAACTTTCTCTTCTAACCTTACACAATACCCTCTCCCTAGTATCACCAGCTATTTATTAGTTTTAATACCTACCACTTATAGGCTGATGATTTCCAAACCTGTATTTCCAGCTCAAAACTCTTTACTTAGATCTATACTTCTATCACCTACTGCCTACTGGATATCTACAGCTAGATTCCTCACAGATACCTCAAACTCAACAATCTAAAACTGTACTATCTTTCCATAACACCCCAAATATTCTCTGTCTCCAGAACTTTCCATCTTGACTAGCAGCATGAACATTCTCACAATCTCCAAGTCAGAAACCTGGGAATCATCCTGAATTTCTATCTTTCATTGTATGCTTGCTTTTAACCCTCTCTCTAATTTCTTTTAAATCTTAAATATCGCCCCAGCTAAACATTTTTCAATGAGTCTCCACTGCCTACATCCCTTATGACCTACAAAGAGCATTTAAACGACTAAGCATAAATACAAATGCCTTCATTCATGACTTGGCCCTTAAGTACTCTCCAGCCACAGCCCACCTTTTCACCTTTGTACTTTATATTACTATAGTACTTGACTGGAAGGCACTGTGTTAGGTATGTTGCATTATGCCATTCAATCCCTAAAACAATGCTAACAGTTAAGTATTATTTTACCTACCTACCAAGGAATTATACTGCATATTCACTACAAATCTTTGAATTATCTTAGTTCTAAAACTCCACCCGTACCCTACTTTGGATCACTGCCTCAATGATGACTAGGCTCTCATATCTACATCTGACACTAATGGCCTTGTTAAGCGAAGTAAATAAATAAATAAAGACAGTAGACACTGATTTTAATAGATGAAGAAAAGTATTTCCTATCGCTATCTGTTCCAAGATAATAGATGTTCAGGCTTTTCATAATACCACCAATAATTTCCATTATGAATCATTCTCCAAAATACCATCTAATAATGTTTACAAAATACTTTTAAACAAAATATTACCTGGCAATAAGCATAATTTCCAAGAGCTTTATGAGCTTCATCAATAACTAGACACTTTATTTCAGCAGCGGGACAAGCTCCTCTAGAAAGGTCATTTACCATAACTTGAGGTGTAAGGAAAAGACTCTCTTACTGCTCCATATTTCCTTCCTGGTGACAGCAGGGTAGATCCTATAAATAAAAGTGACACTGGGTAACCGATGGGGAATACATAAACACTTAATAGCTTCAAAATGCTCTGACAACCCAGGTCTTAATTTCAAATTAATCCATTCTTTTTAAAATACCTGTCATTTCCGCCATGTGGAACTGCGGGATACCCATCACCCGGTAGCAAGCCTCGATCTGCTGTGTCACCAAGGGTTTCGTGGGGGCCATGAAAACCACCTTGCCAGAAGGGAACCAGCGGTAGAAATTGTACATGACCACGGCGGCAATAAAGGTTTTTCCCAGCCCAGTGGGCAGACACACGAGCGTGTTACAGAACAGAGCGGCCCGGGCGATGTGAAGCTGGTAGTCTCGCACTGGACAATTAGTAGGGTAAATCCACAGGGCTCCCGCTGAGGTGCAGAACCCGCTGTTCTCTAGACTCAGCTGCCGCTCTGCCTCGTACACTGCGACAAGCAACACATCATCATCTGACTCCGGCTGTGCCACCGCGGCTTCTGCCGCAGCAGGAAATCGCGCCTTAGAGACGCCGGGGTTCTGAGGCCGCTCATGTCCAGAGCTGCAATCTGGAGCCCCAGCGGATCGGGAGATGCTCGAGCCCCATGTCTGGAAAAGCGTTCTTTGCCGTCCGCTCATGAGGCTGACAACCGCCAAAGGTTTTTCCTCAGATGCCAGCAGCTGCAGCAGCTCAACCGCCACCGTTTCAGCCCCATCGGTTTACCTTCGCCCAGAACAGTGGAACCAGAGGCGGGGCTGAGGTTAGTTTATCCAGTTGAAAATGCCGCCCCTGAGTTTGCGTTGAAATGATTGGCTAGCTTCACGGAAACCTTCGAGGCCCTCCCAGAGACGCATGCGCATTGTTTTGGAGTTACTTCAAACTTGGTCCCCTTTTCAGGTTTTTAGTAGACTCTGAATTTGAGTTCCGCCTCCAATGGCTGCCGTCATTGCTAAAGTGATGTCGCATAAAATAATAAAAATAAATAATCTTGAGATCCTGAGGACAATCAATACTCACATTTTTTGTGAACTTACCATTATTATAATGTAACATGCCTTATTCGTTGTTGGTTGTGTTTTTAAATCAGAAAATAAGGTGAAAACCGAAAATTTAGATTCAATTAAATATTTCTCCACCCAAGCTGAGAAAATGTCGTCTCTTTTTTGCAGTATTAGGAGTGGCGACCCATTATCTTAATATTTTTATTATTAACATGGAAGTAAATGGTTTGGTCCTGATATTCTTTGGACAATCCAAAAGGGAAAAAATGATTCTGATGTTCCTCACATCTTCATAAATTATATGGAACGATAAGCGTCTTTGTGATTTTACTCTAGCGATACTTTCTACCTCAGGCTTGGATACGATTCCCAGCTTCTCCCCTCTAAACCTGGCGACTTTAAGTAACCGTTGTAAATTTGTTTCCTCTGTATTGAGGAAAAGTACATACATATCCTGAAATGTTCTGAGCATTAATGTCACCTTCATCGCCATCACCAAACGGCTTCTTGCGCGTAGCTTTGTTACATTGTTTTATTGGGTTAAATTCCTGAATTTGCTTTTAGATAATTGTTTCTCTTGAGTTTGTATTTGGGGGGGGGGGAGGCACAGGTTGTATTTTAGTTTCATTTGTTTGAGTTTTAAAATGGAGATGGGACATGGGTTGTTCTGATGGACGAAGAAAGCCAATTTAGGTGTGAATTTTTAGGTTAGAATGAAATAAAAGGAAGTTAGCTGTCTAAATGCTGTTTTCTTTAAATAGGCTATAGACTTTAAAGGCACAGCAAACCGTTGGTAAAAAACAAGTGTGGGTAATGGCTAGTAAATATCACTACCTTCAGAAGTCTCACAAGGGCTCCAATTAAGAGTAGGTTACAGTTTACTCTGCGCAGTTGGCCACTAGAGCCATATCAGCTGGATTTTCACCCGGACTCAATAAAGAAGCCCTCAAAGCACAGCCTGACGTCACTCAAGGACGCGCCCCAATCCCGCCGGGTAGTGTCATGATCCCGCCCAGTCGAGCTCAGTGCCGGTCCACGCCACGCCCCGGGGCGGAGCGATGCCGAACCGAGGCGGGCTGGCTCAGTAAAGCAGAGGCAGCGGGGGAAGATGGCGGCAGCCGTTCCACAGCGGGCCTGGACCGTGGAGCAGCTGCGCAGCGAGCAGCTACCCAAGAAGGACATTATCAAGTTTCTGCAGGACCACGGTTCAGATTCGGTATCAGAGGCGGCGGGGCGGCCGGGCTAGTGCGGCTGAGGGATGCCTCACCCCCCCGGAGATGTCCGTACATTCCGTATCCCTGTGTGCCCCCGCCCTCGTCCTCTCGCGGCCCTTGGCCTGGAAGGCCGGAGAGGCCTTGCGTGAGCTTTGGAGCCGCGCTCCCGCCCCTCGGGCCTGCCCTGCTTGGGCGGGTGGAGCAGCGTTACTGTTTGGGGCTCGCAGGAAGCAATCGCAGAATTAGAACCTTACTGGGAGCTTTGAGTGAGGGTGAAAGCCATGAAAAAAAGGAACCCAGGAGATATGCCTGGGGCCCGGGGCCGAGGAGTGGGGCTTTGGATGAGACCTCTAGAGGAGAGTGCGGGCTGTTAGGGAAATGGGAAAGAATATGAAGATTCTGTGGGAACAGTGTGTGCGATTTGCTTTTCTCATCAATTACTAAATACTGAACACTAATACGTGTCATTTAAAAAAACAACCCGTAAATTGTGGTTTAACTTTTTAAAATGTGGAACCTTTAAATGACTTTTTCACCTTTATAGTTGGAGTTAACGTGCGCATTTCATATAGAGTGGTCTCCCATTGTTATACATTAATAAATCAGTTTGACATTCTTTACAGACAAGCACAGCATAGTCTCCATCTTAACCACTCGTCTGTAGTCACAAGTTATTTTTGTCAGACTTTTTTTCTTCGAAAGTTAAGATCATTTATACCTCTCTTATTGAACGACTGTACAATGTTATGCACGAGGCATCGCCTACTATCGGAAAGAGAAGCAGCAGTCTATGTGGTTTCTCTATAATTTTTTTAGGTTCTAAACTAGCATTTAGAAATATTGTTTCTGGGTTCCTTTGAGAAGATTCTAAGATTTTCACTTTGAACTGTCGTGAAGGAAAGAGAATTATTCTCCACCTTCCAGCTCCATACTCCTAAATAATTATCCTGACATCTACAGCAAGAGCTATGCCCAGTGTTTGGGGATACAAGGATGACAAAGAGACCTTGCTTCAGGGATACCATTTTATACCAATTTAGTGGAATTATTTTAAGCCAATTCATATTTCAAGTGGAGCAATAGAATGCCTCAGTATTGTACTTCAACAAATTCTATAAAACAAATCAACCCATGATGGAATCTAATGTAAAACTGGCCCAGGTGGGACAGTTTTGAGAGACTGATAAAATATTTTATGTGCATTAATCTTTCAAGTGCATATTCTATAGTGTACAGTCACATACTTAAACCTATATTTACAGTCACTATTGATCATAAGATAGCAAAGAAATGTTTATATTTTAGGTATTTTCCAGAAATCTTGCTAAAGAAATCACAGGAATACTAAAGCAATGGATTACTTCTATATAAGCAAGATAGCCTTTCCCCATCAGCTTTTATTATTTAGAACATTTCTCTAGGAAGGGGGAGAGTAAAACAGAAACAACAATAGTGACAGTGTTAGGAAAACTGCTTTATCAAAAGGTTAGAAGAGTCAGAGGACAACTGAGAAAGTAAAAGGAACCAAGCAAGGTCCACAAGGCAGAAAAGGAAGCAGAATAAAGGAAACAAAGAAGTTATTAAAATCCCTGTTACATGATTTTGAGTGAAGTTACATGATTTTGTTGACTTCATATTTCAATAGTGTTTTGGTGCCCATCTGCCAACTTAGTCTTGTATTTGAATTTTAGTATATGTGCTGCTGAAGCAAGCACTGGTCTTATATTTGAGAGAAATGTAATTCGATTGTGGATTATCCTTACAACAACCCTCTATAAATTATTAATTCCACTGTGTTATAGAAACTAAATCTTCAGGGAAGCTTAGTCCTTTGTCTAAAATCAGCTAGGATTTTAACCCAGGTAGTCTGACTCCACAGCCCATAAACTTAACCATTATATATAATGTTTTCCTACTGGTTAGATATGTCAAGATAGCTGTGCCCAACATGGCTGGAGGCTCTGCCAGGGCCAAGTAACATCCTGCCAGGAGCAGCTTTGCCCCAGTTACCAAAGTATGCTTGCTGTACAAATGTGCTTTTCTGAGTTCTGTGATGGAAAAAGGGTTGGTATATAAAATACATTTATTTCATTTTTTCCCTGTCAGTAGTATTATTGAAAAAATATAGCTAACATAAAATATGTAATTTTAGACCCATTTTATTTGAGGGAAATTTTTTTGACTAACCAGTTTTTTTTTTTTTTAGTTTCTTGCAGAACATAAGTTATTAGGAAACATTAAAAATGTGGCCAAGACAGCTAACAAGGACCATTTGGTTACAGCCTATAACCATCTTTTTGAAAGTAAGGTGAGTATTGTTATATTTTATTAGCAGAATATCATTTTAGATGTTATTCCCAAAAATAAGTTTTGAATGCATTTATTTGCAGAATATAGTTTTTATATCTGCAGATTGTCTTAACATGGGCTGGCTCTCAGCTCTAGGGGGCTAATCTACAATATAACAGGATGTTTTGAAATTTTGAAAAGGATCAGATCTTTAAAATAATCCCCTAGTAAAGATGACAAGGCACAAAGTTATAATCCAAAGTAAGTTCCATTTCATTAATGAATTTAAAGTCTCAGATTTATGCTGAGCCCTTAGAAAAACAAATTTTAAGGAATTTCTCAATATGTGTTCACTATGAATGACCATCTTCCACAGAACGTATCTTTATTAAGGAGCTGTTTGAGTAGTATTAGTATTTATATCTCTTGAGTCATGGTTTTCGTTACAGAATTTATATTGTGAGATTTGAGGTCATAATTTGAAATATTTATGGTTTAGTCATATTTGTTTTTCTAGGCAGTTTCCATTTATTTATATTTGACTTATGTACCCGATATTCATGGTGCAGATGTTCATTTAATTGAGAGGCTGAAAATCTATATGTCCTTCCTAACTTTTAGCCAATCTTGAATATGATGTTAGAATATTTTCCTTACAGCGTTTCAAGGGTACTGAAAGTATAAATAAAGTGTCTGAGCAGGTGAAAAATGTGAAGCTTAATGAAGATAAACCCAAAGAAACCAAGTCTGAAGAGACTCTGGATGAGGTTTGTATATATAATAGTTCCCTATTTATGTGAATTTGAGAATAGTGTTTGTTTTACATCATTGATTTCTTACAGTAAGAGGTAACTGAGTGTAGCCACCTACATGCACCAAACACCAATTTGGAGTGTATCTCTCTTAGGTGTACTGAATCAGGAAAAAAAAAAAGAAAAAAAAAAAGCTAATGGGGCAGAGTTGGGAGCTTAAAACCAGTGCTTTACAGTTGGGAAGGGAAGCCTTTCCTGTGAGACATCTCTAGCTACGTCTGGCCAGAACTTCTGAGCTTTCAAAGCTATTTTAAGGTCCTGACTCTATAGCCAAGTTGGACTGAGTGAAAGAAACTTCATTTTGATTATTTTTAGTTTTTTTCCAACGTACATGGTGTCCTTGGCAATAGAAGTAGTTAGTCCAGGCCTAGCTGTAGGGTGTGGGTTCATTTGCCTCATCTTTCTCAACCCAGGTAAAACCATTTCTGCAAATGGATAGCCTTTTTAAGCTAAGGACAGCTCTTAGAACAGTTTCAGTAGAGCTGAATTGATTATAACCTTGCCACTTCTGATAATATGCTAATAACTAAGCTCACTCGTTCCTAGCTGTCTTAGTATTCATGATAATACTATAATAATACTAGTTCTTTATTCCTTATAGAGGTGTAGCCTGTTGATAAGGTATAGCTTTGGGCATTTGTGGAAAAAGTCTAAGTGAAGTATAGAAATATAAATGTTTATATGACTAAAGCTATGTTGGTTGAAAAGCACATATTAATGTTTGTGGGTGTTACACAATATAAAGCTGTTTTGAGACTTATCATAACTGTATTATCTGATGTATACTGTGCAAATATTGAGCAGCTAATAAGGCAGATAGAGGCATGCTAATTACTAAAAGGGTTGCAAAAGCAGTTGGCAACATAGTTTACCTTCCAGAAATTATATTAGGGGAGCTATGAGGCAACAGATAGTATATCATTAAGAAGTTAAGAAAAAGAGAGTTAAAAATAAAAAACTGTAAAGACTGGAGAGCGGAGAGATACTGTGATGGTTCTAAACTATATTCCTTTATTTAGAGCCTTTCATTTCATAACTGGCTAGGCTGAGCCCTGTTATGTGCTCTCATTGTTTTCCAAGCACCTGGAGTCCATAGCCTCTAGAGCAATACTTTGCCGATTCCTGTCTGCTTTCTCTGTTAATGCTTTGGTACTGCAGAGCAAGTACTGTGAAGAAAAATAATCAGAAAACTTGTTGTTATTGGGCTTGGTATAAATTCATGCTTAATATCAGCCATGCATGTTTCCTAGTTTCACTGCTACTCAAACTTTTATACTCTCCTTCACTTAATTCATCATACTACTCATATAAACTACTTGCTGCTTTCGCATAAATTCTCAATCTTTACTCCTTTCTCATTATATACTTTTGTTCTATTTTACCAAGATTGTTAGCATACATGATTATAATCATTTTCTTCTTCCCAGCTTAAAAGTTCTCAGAATCTTTGTCTTTTTCATTTTCATGTCTCCTTTGGGACTAGTGCTCTCAAATATCTCCTTTCTTTTTCAAATCTTTATTCCTTTTTGATTCTCAGCATTTCAAAACCTCAGAGCTGAGTGTTGGAAAAGTCATTAATCTCTTGTTTTCCTTCTTTCATCCATTCAGCCCCAAAATGGCTATTTTAGTAAGCTTTCTACAATATTTTGCAAATGACATCCTGTTCAAAATCTTCAGTAATTCTGTACTATATAGAACTGTTGTGTCCAATACAGTGATCACTAGCTACTGAGCACTTTATGGCTACTCTCAATTGAAATGTGTTTTCAGAGTAAAACATGCCCTCAATTTCAAAGGCTTAGTATAAGTTTTTTAAAAGAATATAAAATATCTTAATATTTTTTATAGTGATTACATGTTGAAATATTATTTTGAATGTGTTGCTTTAATGTGGCAACTTGACAACCTAAAATTACATCTGCAACTCACTTTATTTCTACTGGACAGCATTCTTGACACATAAAGTCTCTCAATATCTGGCCCCTGCTCAGCTCCAGATTTACTTCTACAGAAATATTCTTCAACCACAAATGTCTGTTCATTGTCTACAAAACTGCCCTTTCCCACTTACATACTTTTATTACTTGCTTAGTGTATCTTTCCTCTTTGCTTCCCTGTTTGTTCTTTGTCTGCTTTAAGACACAGGTCTTGGGCTCTTTGCTTCCTCTAAAGTTCTCACCATCCCAGACTTCACTGTATACTTAACTGCTAAGTTCCTGTAGCACGTGGTACCTGTATTATTTATCTCCTCCTTCCTGATTTTAAGGTAAAGAACCTTGTCTAATTGCTCTTAGTGGATTTTAAATAAATGGGTCATAGTCAATTTATTTTTTATTTTTTGTCTATTATGTATTAAATAGTAATGAGGAAAGTTTTCAAGTATGAATGAATATTGGACAAGAAAGAAAGCACACATTGGGACAGGAATTCACACTCAGTAGTCAGGTATCACTCTGAAAAGTACTCAGGCAAAACACTTGCGATTCATCCTTTAGAGCTCCTTCACATTTAACCATCACTAAATTCTTTTGATTCTGCATACATATATCTCAGAACCATTCATCTTTTGTTATCCTCAGTGTTAGCATTCTAATGTAGACTTACGACTGCTATCCTAAACTTTCATAACAAGTCTCCTCACTTCTACTTTTGATTCTCTGTCCATTCCTCACACTGCATGACAAAGATCTGTTTAAATACAACTCTGATTTTGTAACTTGTTTAAAACTCTTTAGTTGGCTGGTTAATGATCTGAAGATAAAAACCCAGATTCTTCACATGTGCTCCATGTCTTTCCATCCTTTATCTTATACCATTGTCTCCTTTCTTCTCTTGCAGATTATACAATTTTCATGCTCTTCCTTACCATGAAAATGCTGTTCTTTGTTGTAAACCTTCCCCCATTACCTGAGTAGCCTTTGCTTATCCTTCAGGATACAGTTTAAACATTACTTCAGAGAAACCTCTCCCACCCTATAGCCTCTACTGGGTTAGGTCACTGTGTCATTCCCTTCTTAGCATCCTGTGCTTTTCTACAGGTCTCAAAACATATGTAATTATACACATGCCTATATTTTCTGCAGGAGGGAGGACTAGGACCGTGTCTGCCAGTTCACCTATGTATATCCAGTTTCTAACACATAAAACATACTCAAATATTTCTTAGATTAATAATAGGAACTATTATGTAATATATTATTTTTAGAGGCTATGATGTGATTCAGTTAATTATAATTGGCTGATTACTCTCAAAGTCCTTTTATCTCTGTGTCTAGAAGTACCTAAGTTAGATCCAATTTTGGAAATGTTTTCATCACTTTGGACTAAGAAATTGCTGTAAAGCCAAGAAATTATCTAAAAGCAAGGTTCATTCAAGCACATAACTCCAGGATCGCTTTGGAACTGATGTGACCTCCCATGAACCAAACAGATGCTTGCAATGAAAACCAGCATCAGTTCAAATAACCAGAGTAGCATTTCTGGTTATATAGATTACAGAAGTTCCAGGTGGTTTTATGGCGTCATTAAAAACTAAGTTGTGTCTCCTACTTGAAGATTCCCAGTGCAGTTTAGCTAATGATAGCTCCGAGAAGTCATGTGGAATAGAGTCATATGTAACTTTAAAGTAGTATTTCCCAAACTTAATTACATTAGACCCTTCTAACAGTGTTAACAATGCCAAGGAATGAGGGATCCATTGAAGACACTAAATAAGCCTCCACTGATGGAGGCTATCAGTGGGCAGTTTGGCACCCTCACCATTAAGACTGAACCCTAACCACCAATTTAATGTATGTTTGCATTATTCAGGAACCTCTAGTGTAGATGACACAACATGCCCAAGCAACTTGAGACAAATGGGAAAATGATGGCATGACATTAAAATTTTAAATATGGTTATTATTCACTAATCACACCATATCCATTTAAATTATATGTAATTTCCTTAATGTTAAAATAGTCTGATATTCTCATAATAAATATGTAGTCATTCTCATTTTTTAGCTTTAAAGATTTTTTAATTAAAATGATTTTCAAATCTGGGATATATTACTAGATTTTTGTCAACATTTTAAAACCATTTACTTTTCTGATATAAAAATCATGTTATTTTTAAAACAAAATAACAAAAGGATACATAACACAGTAATTCTAACACCTAGAAATGAACACGTTTAACATTTTAGAATGTTTTATTTTCTGTGCATATTTAAATAGTTGAGATTTTACTGTAGTTAGAACTTTCTATTGATTTTTCACTTAATGTTCAAAGAATTTTTCTATATTGTCTTATATTTTATTACCATAAAATGTGTGGTTATTTTGCCAGTATGGATAATAGTGTATTGGATAACTGCATAACGATTTTTTCCTAAGTTGTATAAATAGAATTATTATTTATCACACTTTTCAACATCTTTAAATTGCATTTCAAAGAGATGAGGCCAGTTTGCACTACCACCAGTAGACATCTGACCATTTATAGTAGCATTTCTCAATAAAACAAGCTTAGAATGGGAATGTCAGGGGAAAAGTTAATGTTTAGTTTTATAATGCAAATTGTAGTCAAGCTATAGATGTGACCCTCTCTTGATTTAGGGAGGCAGCCTAGCTTTAGTTCAAAGTGCTAATCCTTACTCTGAATTGCATAGGACTTTTTACCCTATCCAGGCCTTACTTTATAAAAGATTGGAAGAAGCCTGCCAGGTTGCTGTGAGGTTAAATGAATTGATGTTAAGAAAATGACATGTATAGTACCTGATGTTCCATATGTGCTTGAGGGCTAGTAGCATGGTTAAGAGCATGCACTTTGTATCCAACCTGCCTGTATCCAATCCTACTCAGACACTTAGGAGCTATAGAACCTTAAGGAAGTTACTTAACCACTCTATCCTTAGGTTTCCTTATCCATAACATAGGGATAACAGTACCTACCTCATAAAGTAGTGACTATTAAAAGTTAATTTATGTAAAGAATTTGGAATAGTGATTGGCACATTAACTATTAACATCACTAGAGGTTAACTATCATGATCACTATCATTTGAGGTATTTTGGAATAGTGGAAAGAACAGGGGTTTGGATTCAGACAAACCCAAGTCCCTGTTCATTCTCTACTAATTTGCTCTGTTGCATAAATTCTCTGAACCTCAGTTTCCTCATCTGCAAAAACTCAAGTTGGTGATATACCTTCTTCAGAGGATTGTTTGGATTAAGTGGGTGGTATGTGTTAAGTGACTTAAACAATAGGTGTTTGGTATCTCTTTTTTTCTTTACCATTAGATGTTCTATACTGTAAGATTCTATTTATTAAATCTAAGAAACTGCTTTTCTCACAACATATGAATCATAATTGATTAAATTAGCCTTAAGCTCTTTTTTTTAAAGGCCAATAATCCTGCTTTGTTTTAGGAAATATGCCTGTTATACCTTCTATAGATAATTCCATTCATTGTGTGAACTTCAAGTTCAGGAACAGGTACAATATGCCTGTATTCATTCTAATTGTATGTAATAAACATATTTAGTAATGTCAATTACTGGTGCTAAAACCACTCAAATGTTTGAAAAAATGTCACAATGCTTTATTTAATGCCTAATGATTTTGTAGGATTGAATAGTAATGATATTCCTAACATTGGGAAATAACTGGATTCATTTTATGGTTTGGAGAATAACAGAACATTGCCAAAGAACATTGGTTTTCAAAGAAGCTGGAAGTTAATCTGAAATTAAATTATAGATATCCTAGTTACTAATATTCTTATCACAGACTTGAAATGAGAGAGAATGACTTTATTAACTCATATAGGTGAACCACTGTGACCAGTCGTAGGTCACAGTTGGCTGTATACATATTCCGTCATCCTTTATCCTTCTAAAAGGAGGACATGAGTTAATAATTCTGCATGTGTTGTCTTGTTTGTAGGGTCCACCAAAATACACAAAATCTGTTCTTAAAAAGGGGGATAAGACCAACTTCCCCAAAAAGGGAGATGTTGTTCATTGCTGGTATACAGGAACACTACAGGATGGAACTGTTTTTGATACCAATATTCAAACGAGTAAGTCTAAACATAATCGTACCTTTTTGACTGTAAGGCATTACAAAGTATGTAGTTGAACATTTGGCAGTTACCTTTTTCTTGGCTGTCCTTTTTTTCTAGAGGTCATTTGCACCTGTGATTTACTTGGAACAGGTCTTTAGTTTACTACTTATTGACTTGGTGAATAAAGACCTCTTGGTCATTGGAAAGCCAAAAAACAAAGAAGTTTACTCTAAACGTGGTTAATGTGCCAAAATGAAGCTTTAGTATGTTAATACAAAAGGCAGGATCGTGTGTTATTTTAGTGGTGTAAATATAGGTCCTTCCTTCCCCTCTACCCCATTTAGCTATTCTTGATAAATTACCTGGCTTTCTGAATTTTTATTTCTTTTCAAATGTATAGTATGGTAAGTTCAAAAAATCAATGTCAACATTTAAATCCATGTTTTCCATTGGAACTTAATTTCATCATTAATTATAAGGAAAATCTGTTTTACAGGCTCAAAGAAGAAGAAAAATGCCAAGCCTTTAAGTTTTAAAGTTGGAATAGGCAAAGTTATCAGAGGAGTAAGTAAAAAATGGCAGTGAATCAAGAGATTCTGGCACATGCTACTTGTGGCATGGTGCCATAAAGAATTAAGATTGGGGATGTGATGGAAACAATCTTTGGAGTCTGACCAATTGGTGCTATGGTCACTAACTGATATGGCACAAGTTCTCTGGATCTTGGTTTCCCCATCTATAAAATAAGGACAGTACAGCCTACCTCAAGTTTGTTAAAAGATTAAATGAATATAACTTAAAGCATTTAATATATCAGAGACTCAGATATTTCCTTCTAACCTACCTCTTTTTATTATGTTTATTTCTTAGAATGTTTTGCTTTTTAAGTTTGTCTTTAAGATTCTTGTAAGATATTACATAGCTGTTGATCAAGAAAGGTAAAATACTGATAAAAACAAATTTGTTCTCTAACCTTCTTACCTCTCAAAATCTAAGCTCAAACACCAGAAATCTTTCAAACATAAGCATGCCTTTACACACCTTTACCTAAGAGAGATAATGGAAGGAAACTTTGAGAAAAGGAGAAGTTAGGCTTCAGCTGTACTTACCATTCCAGTGTACAAAAGGAGATAAAAGACCAAGGCTGATTTTCAGCTTCACTGAATCAGTTTGTCATGCTGGGGCCTACTTATTGTTTTAAATTGTCTTTACTCAGGACATCAAACAATAACTGAAATAGCTATTTAAATGCACTTATGAGAACCCAATGTTACCCCTTGTACGATGGGTCCTAAAATATAGTTCAATCATATCCAGAACCTAGAATAGAAAATATATCTCGAAACTAAAAGTTTAGTCGAAAGTAACCTTAATTGCTACCTGATTATACCAAGTTGATAGCAACTATATATCAAGTTGAGCTATTTTTCTATTCTATAATTTGCTTACTGGTAAATTCCCTCTAGTTAACCATAGTTTTAATTTCCATATGTGACAGATCTGTCTCTATCCCTTGAACTTTATGTGATTGTTACATTTCAACAGAATATATATTAGTAATATATTCTGTATTCTTGTATCATGTTGATTAAACTGTTTTTGGTAACTGACTTTAAAATCCAAATTTTGACAAAATGGAGTGGCAGCCCAGAAACCTCTATCATTAGAGTACTTATTAGTTTATCCCTATAAAAATAAATTCAGAAGTTTGTCCTGATAGAAAAGTATAGCAAAGCTTTTATGATACTGCTAATAAACTAGTTTCCATACTGTATAACATGTTACAGTTTACAAAAGTGTTTGCACATTATATCATTTGAGGCATTTGAGTATTACACTAAAAAAGTTTATCACCTCACCCCTCCCTTCCCTGAGGAAATAAAGGACAGTGATTTGGGAACTCACCTAAGGATATTACCTTAGGACATAATGAAATCCATAATGTTCTTTTTGTATATAATTTTGCCTCTCTTCTGGTTTTGCATGTATTTTTTGCAAACTATCATTAGTTTTAATTTTTATGTTCTTGCCTTTAGTGGGATGAAGCACTCTTGACTATGAGTAAAGGAGAAAAGGCTCGACTAGAGATTGAACCAGAATGGGCTTATGGAAAGAAAGGACAGCCTGATGCCAAGTATCCTTTTTTCCCTTGTAATTAAAGAAAAATCACTAAATGATCACCTAAAGGTATGAAAGATGCTGTCTAAGTTCATCTCCAGGGTCAGGAATCCTGTCCAGACCAGTCTTCCTAATATTTAGAGGCTTTTGTGTCAACAGCTCCAATACAGACAATAGTTAATATTTTCCATTCGTACAAAGTATTCAAATTTGAGGTAGAATCTACCTTTTTTCCCTCTTCTTCAAGCTCTTACTTTTCAAGACCTTAACTGTGAGGTTTACTTTTCCACTTTGAAAGGCAATTGTTAATGGTCAAAAGGTTTACTTCAAGGAGTTAAGCTGCTCAATACAATCGTAACAAATTGCAGGATGCAGAAAATGGTTCATGGTAATTTTATACTACAGCATAATTTTAGGTGATTATAAGTAAGTATACAAAGCACAGAAATGGAAACATGTTAGGGATTACCAGTTGTGAAATGAAGGAGACCATGGATCCATCATACGTAAGCATTTGTGATTACTACTAATGACAATATTTTTGTGATAGGTCCAGTTTGTAAACATTAATAGTCATGACTCCAGACCATTCCAACCAGAACAATCCAGTAGATAAGTGGTGAGAAGTTAGTTTTCTGCTGTTGGTTCCATTCCCATTGGACTAGTTGGACCAATTAAAGTTTGAAAAAAAAAGTTTTCTTGGAAGTCCTTTCTAGTCTTATCAGTTAACATTCTTTGAGAATATAAATCTCTTCTAAACCTATCAAAATCTGATGGCCAGCTGTAGCTCCCTCATGTGAAGCATCTCAAGACCAATCTCAGATAAACATCGAACTCTTCTCTAAACCGAGTATTTTTCAATTCACAACAAATATTAGGAACTATCTTATATGAACTTTAATATATACCCAGCTATATTGAAATCACCTTTTTTTCCAGTACTGAGTAGCAGTCTTCATCAACTGGTTGCTAATTGTGAGGCATCCCAGGAAGATCCTACCTAGTCATGCTAAACTTCTCTAGTCAGTCTACGATTTCCATTCACAAAGATACCTTTATTAGGAATCACTACACTTACTATATTCACTTCTGAAGCAACTATAAAGCCCTTCTATTTGGAGTTATTTACCAATATCCAGTACATATTAACTCTGATTTTAGATTAATGTTATTGGGAGTGAGGGGAGAAGCACTTTATCACATTTACCTTGACTTTTCAACAGAATCCCACCAAATGCAAAACTAATATTTGAAGTGGAATTAGTGGATATTGACTGAAATAGCAATGCTTGCGATCTCAAGACATCAGCAATGGCCTTGAAGAAACTTATGTAACTAATTACATCTGGTTGCTATTGTTAAGGGAGGAGTCAACTGCAAAATTCAAGGAGTTAAGTTAGAACTTGTTTACTTGATCCCCAAACTTTTAAAAAATGTAATCTGTTATAGATCCCTGAAGTTTAAAATATTTTACTACAGGTGTGTAAAATACAGTTAAGGAGAACTCATTTTTCTTTTACGTCATGTTGTAAACTAAAAGGCTCAATAAAAATTTATCCAGTGTCTTGATTTGTTCGGTGTTAATATATTAATGTTCTGATTAGGTTCACCAGAACTCAGAGTTCACCAAACCAGGGAGTGTAACAGTAAAATTGTCTAGCCAGCTTTTCCAGGGCCACTCATCTTAAAATTTTTAAAAGAAATACTCCTGTATAGTGAGAAGGCAAAAGTAGAGATTGAGAGGAATTCAAAAGCTAAAAGGTTTAAGAAATGTTAGTAAGAAGATAATAGCTGAATTCAAGAAAAGCATACTTCAGAATCAATGACCCGCTAATAATAAAGTTAATATTAGGTGATCTCCCAAATAAATTCATAACAATTAGTGGATGAGTCTTCAATTTTATTACAAAAATGAAGATGATCAGTTTGATCAAAATGAAGGCTTGCTCACAAGTTTACATGAATATTCTAAATACAAAGTCCTGAAACAACATACTTTTGATATGATTTTCATCTTTTAAAGGGATGCAAACATTACATTTTCTGATTTATAATCTATTTCAAGATACAGTATTTCAATTATGTATATTTTCTGCAGTTAGATCAAAATTCACAAGGATAATTGAAACACGCGGACAAAACCTGGTCAGCAAAGGTTAAAATCCTTTTTTTTTTTTTTTAAACTGGAGGTAAATCCTTAAACCAGCCCTTAATGTATTTTCAGAATCTTGTACTACACTGACATGATTTGCAGTCAGGTTTTTTTTTCCTACCTTTAAGGCTACAAAAACTCTTGCAAATGCATTGCAAAAGAATTCTAGACCACTTAATGCAAAAATAAAAAAAATAGTTCTCCAATAAAAAGTAAATTTTATAAATGGTAGGAAATAGTATCTGTAAGCTACTTAGTGACATTTTCCCCTATTACTAAACAAATGTTACACAGAACCAGGGAAGACAAGTTATCAAATACAACAAGCTTATGCTATGTTTACATCCCTCATTTAAAAAAAAAAATTTCATACTGTCACACATTCCATCTGATATTTACATTTTCCCATCAAGTTGGAGGAGGAGGATAATATTGTCCATAATTCCAAGGATTCTGGTAGTTGTACTGAAACGAAAAAGCAAACATGTTGGCACGCTAGCACTATGGCTGAATTCCATGTAAAAATTATATGTATAAATTATATATATATAAAGCAAGTATGTGTAAGAAAATAGGCATGTGTTCACTGCTGAAATTCTAAGACTTGACCACAAAAGAATGTACTGTACAATCTGGAACAGAAGCAGAATTGCTTTTTCTTTAAAAAAACAAAACAAAAACCTTTTTAACAACATCTATGAACCAAAAATTCAATTATAATTGTGTGAACTCACTTGATACCAGGCACTATAGTTATATGCAGCTTGATTTGCCTGTAAATCACCATCAATCATCTGTGTAGATGATGAAGTTGTATCTTCTGTGTGTGCTTTCTTTTCCTCTGGTTCTTCTGATCTAAATAAAAGGACAAATGGAAACCTTCAAAACTACAGATAAGTACTTTAACAAACAGATGCATGTCACCAGTGTACATCCGCATATTTCTTCAAAAAATTGTCTAAATCACTACAACATAAAGGTAACATTTAAAAATATTTGTCTTTTACAGGCATTACCACAATGAAATGTCTTTTAAGCATTCCCTTCTGATTCAACAAAGTTACTTACCCATTTTCTGCTTTCCTTTTCAAAGAATCCTGCTCTTTTAGGAGTGTTTGATGTTCGTCATAAGCATTCAATAGCCTGAGAGGAAAGAAAAAAAGTCCACTGGAATATACAAAAACCAAACTTAAAATTTTTAAAGTGTTTTAACTTATTTCTACTTAAGAAAACAAAAGCAAATTGAAATGAACATCCTTTTTCTTTTCAATGAGCCAGCAGGCAAATCTGCTCCCAGCTACTTTTCTGGGGAATGACTGCCCTGCACTTTCCTTCTCAGTCCATGCATTCAAATGGGGCTTCTTATAAGCCTGGCTAATTACATTATACTCTTGACCAATAATTGGTTTAGAGGTGAGGATATGACCCAAACCAGGACGTTTAGTAGCCCTCGGGTTTTTGACCGAGCTACTGAAAAGGTGCCTATTCTCTGTATTAGTTGGCTAAAGATGATGGCCAAAAGCTACCTGTCCTAATTATCTCTAAAACATGGGGAAAGCCTGCCTAAGAAGCTATGACACAACTAAGACAATGACCGATGTTTTTGTCCAATGCAACCATGTAATCCTGACAACTACACAATCTGTATACTTTAAAATTTAACTTAACAATGCTAATGAAGACACCTGCCACCAGTTAGGATAAAGTGTATTTAAATGAAACTAAAAACCATATAAAACTATAGTATAGTTGGTTATCATTTATTAAAAAGTTTTAATAAATTCTGATGTAATATATGGAACTTATTGTTTATGACTTCTAAGTTCCATATGTCACTTGAAGCCAAACTGTAAAATCATGATTTAGTCTTCCTTTTATCATTTTCTGAACTATTGGCTTTATTTTTAAAAGTAATCATAAACCTGAACACAACATTTCTGTAGAAATAACTTTGAAATTTTACATAAAATGCACAACTTCCCTGGGCATCTTGCATATATACACACTTAATAATATTTATAATTACATTGGTCCCAAAATGTTCAAGGGCTATAAAATTGTTAATACCAGTCATCTCAGGTTGAGTGTTAACTCAATGTCAAACTTTAAATAGACTAATTACCTTAAAGCCCTTTAACAACCTGTGGATTGAGTAATAAGAGACTCAACCTTCATGTGAGAAATTTTGAAAAATGAAGAATATACAAATCAACAAGTGACAACAAGTGACCTAACATTTAAGCCTGCATTTGTCTGACCTCAGCATTAATTCTTATTAATTCATTATACTGCTATCTAAATTTCTAAATGGCTCATTTATTTTTCAATCATTCTTTTTTTTTAATTTCAACTACAACATATTACCTGATACTAAGACCCTCCTTAACAGTATTTGCAAAGGCCCAACTGGCATCTTTGCATCAAGACTCTTTGCAGGCATATTACTGCCTAATTAAAATATGTCATTTACTCTCAACCAAAACTCTAGCTTCCTACTGTCAACTGTGTACATGTTCTCTGAACTCAGTCTAGCTCTCAAGACCCAGCACAATCTACATAACTTCCACTACTTCACAAAACTCTCCATGAAGCAGATGAACTTTTATATGAACTTTAACTTCCACATTTTATCCTCTTAGCTTATCAGAATCTTTTATTTAAATGAAGCCCCACTTTTTCTATGAAAGATGACAAATCCATTCTGACCCAAAGCCTTAAGTTATATGCTACTTCATATACTTATATGTATTTCCTCAATTACCATACCATCCAACTAGACTAAAAGCTTAAATTACATATACCATTTCTTTCGTACATTTTCTTCATTGCAAAACAAACAGAAGGCACTAGCTATAGAGGACAGTAGGTGGTTAAGAGCAGACTCTGAAATAGATTCTAATCCCAGCTGTACAATATAATAACTAAGTGACCTTGGAAAAAATACCTAATCTCTCTTTAAACCTCTCCACCTACTGAAGTGCCTGTACTCATTAGACTATTAATGTATTTTAATTAGATAATTCATATAAAACATTTAATGTAAACCAAACACATATATACAGTTGTATTAAAGTATAACTCATGTTAAATATTTTAGTTTGAAATTTTACTCAACCGTCAAAAATGTACACATACACATATAATACACACAGACACACAAGTAATTCTTATTTTATGAACAGGTGTTTCAATGGAAATCTAAATTAGAATTAGAGAAGGCACATGCCTAATAAGAACTGGGATATTTCCTTATTAGAAATGGAATTGAGCTCTAATCAATCTCTACTCTTCTATCTTACAAATTTAGATCTTAAACTTGTCCTTTTCCCAAATCTAGATTTCAACCACCCTTAACTTTCAGCTTTTTACAATGCACAAAGATAAAGCTATTAGGCGTTATCTGTAGAACCATATCCATCCTCTTTTCCAATCTGAGATAAAATGGCATTCCAACCCCACCTCTCCAGATTAATCCCATCTGCCTTCTATGGCCTATATGTACCTGTGTGTCAGGGTTCAATCCCTGACCCATTTCCTTTCTCAAGGGATTGCTGCTTCCTTCCTCCCTTCTCTCATCTACTCACTGTTCAAATTACCATACTAAAATTTTGAAAAGTTTTGAAGGAAAAGCAAACCATATGTCCTCCTGTTTAGCACATATACATTTACAAAACTGAATTTACCCCACATCTACCTAAGGGAAAAATAAACTAGGCAAACATTTTAAATTCAACAATATAGTAATTTGTACTAATCAGCAAATTCCCATCAAGAACTATCAATGCTCATTTACTATTCAAATATAAATATATAATTAATATCTTACTTATTAACATCCGAACCAAAATCTTCAAGAAATTCCACTTTTCTCTGAGAAAATGTAATTTTCATTTTAATAGGTAATGAACCATGTATAGCTTTGTCAAAACAATTTAGGATATTTTCTTCATTTTGTTTGAGGTCCCCACTATATTCCATTTCAAGTAAATTAAGGTATAACTTTGTGTTCTCCTGTGTAAAAAGTAGCATCAATTAATAATATTTCTAAGTTTTAGACCACAGATATTTATATTTAAAATACCCTAACTTTTATGTCTCAATTTGAAAAGTTCAATATTAAAAATTGTATTAAAATGTAACTCATGTTAAATGTTTTCAGCATATGTCAAAACAGGTAATAACTGACTAGCACACTGACAAGTAGTGAGTGACATTATCCTAGTATTTCTCAAGCAACATGAAAATTGTTGAATGTCAATAATTTAAAACCCAATATCTTGTCTTGAGATTCAAGTGGCTTACCTACCATGACTAATAACAAAGCATTAAAAAATGAACTATACAGTTCCAGTAACTTAAATCTTGACAACTGTAGATAATCATCTTAAACTACAGTGGGAAGCAAACTGTTATAAACTTGTGTCTTAAACAGACATGGCATTAGCTGAAAACTGAAAAAATGAGAACCTACCCATCTACCAAATCTTATCAACTGATTACATAAAAGGGAATACTTTGAAAAAAGGAAACTCTCACTGCTACATTTGCTGCACTGTAATCAGCTGCCATGCTTTGGGTTTAAAAGGTATTCTCCCAATCCCTCTACCTAATCATCAGTAAATTTACCGTAAATTTTCTAAATGTGGGGAAAATAGTGTCACAATATCTGTAACACTTTTTAATCCAATCACCTTGATTTTTTAATCTTTTAGTTCATAATAATTTAAACTTTTTCTTTAAAAAGTGGCAACATCAGTTTAGAGGGACTGTTGTCTTCATTTAGTAATATATTACATACAGACCAATCTTTCATCATAGTTGCCAAAATTTAAAAAAAAAAAGTTTTTTTATGAAGATACTCCAAAATATACAAATACATACTCTGTCTCTTTCAATGGCTTCCAAAAGCACCTTTCTTGATTTTGCAAAGTTTTTTTGTATTTTGAAAAGATGGCGGGCTAGTTTGATAGCATAAAACGATGACTCATTATTTGATTTGGCATTCTTAATGGCATCTTGAAGCAAATATTCAGCTTCTTCCATATTTCCATGTCGTCGTTCTAAACTTACTCTTCTCAAACGAACCATTGCCAATCCTAGAACACATTCTTCAAATGTTCTCAAGATATTCCTGGCTTCGTTAATATTACCTAGAAATAGTAATTCATTGTTTACGCTTTAGTTTAAACTTCTGAAATATCCTTCACGTCAGGTATTGCCAAGAAACAGCTCAGAGGCCAAATTCAGCTGTTTTATTTTAAAAAATGGAACATGCTCATTTGTTTACGTATTATCTAGAGCTACTACTGGGCTATAAAGGCAGCATTGTTAGGAAAGACACCATTCTAACCTGCAGAGCCTAAAATATTTGCTATCTGGCCCTTTACAGAAAAAGTTTACCAGCCACTGCTTTACACCATCCCTTAAAGACTCAATTCCTGTATCTTTATCCTGAAGTAATTTAAAATCCCAAAAAAACAACTGAATTTCCTCAATCTTACCCTGCTGTTCCTCAAAAGCGGCCCAAAGCATATGCACCATGGGTTTCTTTGGGAGATGAATAGTGCAAGCTCTGCTGAAGACATGCCTCACTCCTTCAGTGCTATGGTTTTCCATGTACTTGGCATACTACACACAGAAACAGAGGAAATACTGAATAATTTACAGTTGAACAAGCCATTAAATATGTGACAGAACGATAAAATTCTATTTGTAAACCCATTCAGCACCTTTATTGAACCACTAGACTAGTTTCTGTAAGGAAGGACGAAGAGAGGCAACGAGGTTGGCATATGCAGCAGTCAAATCTGGTTGCAAGCAGACCATCTCCTAATGCAACAGATATAGTTATATGAACAACATTCAACAGAAGTACAAAAAAGGTTAGTCACTAGATCAATGTTTATAATTCAAGTTTCAGAGCACAGAATTTTCTTACCTTAATCCAAAACTCCTCATAGAGGGCACATGATATGACACATCTTTCAAAGAGAACCACAACTCGTTCATGAGTCCCATTTTCAATTTCAAATTCTAAGTATTCTTTCCAGTTTTTTAGTTGTGCCTTTTCCAATGGTTTCACATGAAAATAAGGTCTTTTAATCTGTAATAAAAGTATGACATGGCAACAAAAGTAAACCAATACCAACACCAAAATATGCATGAGTACAGTAACAATATAAATTATTTAAATTATAAATATAATTGCTAATGAACCAAAAATTTTAATCACCATCTTTCATGTTGAAAAAAACTTTGTAAATTCTAATCCTTTAAATGACTTAGGCTTTACAAACTGAGGAAACAATGTATTTTCATTTATTCAGTTATTTTAACAGAACTACAAAATTTTTAATTTTAGAAATCTTATTGTTACTTTTAAAGTGAACAATTATACCATTATAACAGAAAGCAGATCAATGGTTGCCTGGGGCTAGGAGTGAGGTGGGGGTTACTGACTGAAAAGGGGATAAGGGGACTTTTTGAAATGAAAGAATAATTCTATCTCCTGACTTCTGTGGTGACTGCGGCACATGTACATTTATCAAAACTCATTTTCTGGCCAGTCACAAAAACTCCACATACAGTTGGCCTTCCATATCTGAGGGTTTGCATCTACAGATTTAACCAACCATGGATCAAAAATATTTGGGGGGGGGGGTGGGGAATCCCAGAAAGTCCCAAAATACAAAACTTGTCTTTGCCACACTCCACACACTATGCTGAATCCACATGAATGATGTGTAGGCATACCATGTTTACATAAAAATACAGATTACATGAGAATACTATGCCTTTTTTTAATATAAGAAACTTGAGCATCCACAGATAACTGGTATTCATGGGGGTCCTGGAACCAATCCCCGGATGATACCAATATTATGCTATACAGTTCCATTCACACAAAAGGCCAAAACAGAGAAATCTACAGAAAAAGAAAGTAGATTAGTAGTACCATAGGGCTGGGCAGAAGGGATGGATTGAGTAGGTAAGGGAATACTGGGATGAGAGGTAAAGGGTAAGGGGTTTCTTTTTGAGGTGATGAGAATGTTCTAAAATCGACTATAGTGATGGTTGTAGTTGCTATGAACTACTAAATTTTATACTTCAAGTGGGTGAACCATGCAGTATGTGAATTGCATCTCAATAAAACTGTTAAAAAATAAAAAATAGAATTGTGGGGGAAAAATACCCTCATTTTACTGTACATCTAAAAGGGGTATATTTTGTTGTATGCAAAATATAATTCAACATTGATTTTAAAAATTGAACAAGTGTAAAAAATGTTTTGGACTAAAGAGATATCTTGCAATTCAAATAAGTCTGAAGTGAATAAGATTCTAAATCTGATACTAGTAGCAACGGATGGGACAAATGTCTTAAGTTATTACTTAAATAAGAAAAATAAAATGCAATAGAGACAATACTCAAAAATGAAAGAAAAATACTTTATTCCTATCACTGTATTTTTGAGACTATTATAAAAATAAAACTTACACCTTCTTCAAACGTCCACCTTTTACTAACTTCATGCTCATTATAATTAAACATTTCTTGATGAATTTCAATGATTCTATGTCTCATGTTTTCTATTTCAGTAATTAGCTTGGGAAGAAAAAGAAAAAAAATTTAAATCACACAAGTTATACAATGAAATTTTAAAATATCGCTGCTTACATTTAAGTATTACCCACAGATACTTTAGTCTTAGAATAGTGAAGGGCTTTAAATTGTTATAAATTATGCACAAATAAAATTCATTACTAAAATTTATAACAGAATTTCCTAAGAAACTACTTAATAAAAATGCTTTTTATTTTTTTAATTTTTATTTATTTATTTAAATAGGGCTAGTAGATCACAATGTAGGCAAAATGTTCCTTCTAGGCTATTTCTAGATGTCTCATAGTAAATACATTCTCTACCTAAATCTGTATTTAAATTATACCAGCTAAAGAATTTTAACTTGCCTTAATCAGAAATACTTTATATGAGCTACAAGTCATACCACACATGCAGTCAAGGTATATGAAGTCTAGTTTTTCATGTATTGAAGGATTTTTTAATAAGTCTAGTTACCTTTGCTGGATCAGTTATGTCTTCAATTCCTGATGGTAGATCATCACCAGGAGGACCGTCATCACCACTATGTCCATTTACAGAAGCTAATTCCCTTCGCAGCTGAATAAACTGTTCGCCAGTTAGAAGATCTCTAGGCAAGTTATTCTGTACATGTTCTTTAAATCTAAAGGAAGACAATAAAAATACATGCTCTACATATGAAGCATAATTTCAGATCCCATGTTAATTCCCACGACACATTATTCTTCCAAAGAAACTGATTTAAAGAAAAAGCAAAACAGCATTCCCTTTCTCTTTCCTTTCTGTAGTAAAAACCTACCACTTGATAAAGCAGTCTACAGACATCTTCATTTCCTTCCTGCCTTTGTAATGGAATGGAGAAGGCATAGACAGACATAAATTCAAATTCTAGTTCTATTATTACTCATTTGACTTAAGGAAAATTTTCCCCTTCTTTAAATCTTGTTTTTCTCATCTGTAAAAAGGCACAATTCTATCTTGAAAAATTACTGTAAAATTAAATATAGTTATCTATACTTAAATTAGAAATGATCACTTGTGAATGATCAAGAAATGTTTGCAGTTCCTTCCCCAACTCTCAATTACTCCTGAATCCATGTGTCTGTGTCACACTCTAATGAAATTGCCCTAATGGCACAAAGTACCTCTTACATACAAAATTAAAAGGACACATACTACAGCCTACCCTGATGTCTTCAGTACTTAAGGCTAACCACACCTTTCTTTTAGAATCTTCTTTGCTTTCGGCTCTGACTTACCACTTTCTGGGTTTTCCTCCAAGTCTGACTGCTTTTTGATCACCTTTGAGGGTTCCCTCTTCCTACCTGTCCCTAAATCCAAGTATTTCTAAGGATTCTGCTCTGCATTTTGTTCTCATCTATTTGTACACATCTCTCTGGCCAATCTTATTAATACAGCTTGAAATAATAAACATACTATGACAGCTCGCAAAACTATAATTCAAACCAAACCTTCCTAAATTCCAGATTAGTATATCCAATGTCTAACACTGTCTACAAAGAAATAGAGCTTAATTTCAAGCAGTGTTTTGAAAAAAATGTCATTTCATTTTATCCACACACACTAATTTATATACATACAAATATAAATCAAAAACACCAAGTTGAGGAGATCAATGTCTATACTATCTCAATTTGGAAACTTACATACAAAATATCTTAAACTGTGTCATCTTCATCCACAAATCAACACCTTCATCATTTCTATCTTGTTTATTTATATTCCAATGGATACCAGGTTGTATTGATTCTACCTTCCAACATTTTCATGCCCTCCTCACTTTTCCCCTGGACATAGTATTCCAGCCCCTAGTCTCACAACTCTCATCCTCACCCAATACTATAAAAAATGTTATTAAAAAGTAATCAGGTAAAACAAAACCATAAACATGATCATAAATCCCTCCTGTCAAAATCACTTCAGTGCATTTACTGTGTCAGGCTAAAATCCAATCTCCTTAAAGTTTTTCATTTTCTGACACAACTTTTGACCTTAATTTACCTCTTCACTCTAATTATTATACCTGCTCCAACATTATAAAATTTCCCCCCAAATTTCTTAAAATTGATTTAGGCTATTTACATTTGAATTTTTAGACTTCCACAAATGTATGTAAATAACACTGGAAATTAATTTCAATTTTGCAAAACTCAGTAGATATAGAGAATTAACTTGACCCACTTCACCACTGGGAGGGAAAAATACAGAGTGCCTTGTTTAAAAAAAAATAAAAATGAGGTCACTCAAATGTGTAGTATGAAAAGGAACAATTTAATATTCAGATAAATATTAAAACTCAAAACTGAGACCAGGAAACAAATAAGAAACTTGAAATAAAATAAAATTGAAAAATAACTACTTGTAGCACATAAATTTAAAATTGCTACACTGTGTAGAAAATTCTTTCAAATGGTGATACAACATGCATAATATTAAGCAGTAATTTTTCATCAGCTTTTTCAACTGTAAAGCTAATTTACTCAATGAAGGATGGCTAAGTGTCTAATATATAGTGAGCCCTATTCCTAGCTATTAAGAATAAAAAGAATAAACCCCAGAAACTGACAGACATGTAAAAGCTACAAGAGATACAGCAGCATTAATGCTAAGATAAATGTAAGTAAGTAGGTAGAGTGATAGCACAAATGACAGAAAGATACTTTCTATTTAGGTAAGCTGGGAAAGTTTCACAGAGAAACATTAAGCTATATGTTCTTAAGGAATGCGGATTTACCAAACAAATGGAAGTGACAAAAGTAATACAGTCACAAAAGTATAAACCACCACCACCCTTTGGGAAATTATCAGTACTTGGGCTAGAGCTTAGGAACAACCAGGCACTGAGTCTGTGATGTTAGTCATATCACAAAGTCCTCATGTTAAGGAAGATTTTAAATTAGATATTTTCTTAGAGATAATGTTCAGTGTATATCCAATGGAAATTATTTCTACTATAGCACTTAGAATCCTTTTTTTAACACATCATTCCTTTTCTATAGTTTTATAGTTACATTGATCCTTTATTCCTACAACTTAAAAGGCATATTATCTGTTGCATAGCAAGTGCTAACACTTTTAAGTAGGGAGAGTATATTATGCAAAAGAAAAACTTCAGAAGTTCTCAAAGGAGCTAGTCATATGAATTTATTTATATCAAACTATAAGATTTATTTACAATAAATACTACTTGTGAGTTTGCTATACACTCATAAGAAAAGTGTTCTCAATGTATTACATAAAAAAGAGCACATTAATGAGCAGTATGTATACTGCAATCAACTAATTTCTAAGTATATATGACTTTAAAAAAGCCTAGTGGGATATTCATTAAAATAAAAAAAAAAGATTGGGAAAGGACTAGTTCAAGAACTTTAGGGCCACACTGTCTAGCTTCCAACACTTACTAACTCTGTGACCTTACAGGAATATTTTAATCTTCCTCTAATTCCATAAAACGGGATATTACTAGTACCTATACCATACCAGCTTATTGTGAGGATTAAATGAGTTATAAGGCACTCAGAACAGTATCTGGCAAATGGCAAATACTGTATAAATGTTTCCTAATTATATTTTCTTTTTCATACCAATATTAAAGTTCTCATAATCATATATTTTACATATACTTTAGGTCCCAGAAGAATCGGTTTATGAAAAGCCACTTTCACTGTCCCAACTTTTATCTTAATTCGTTCAACAAATACTCATCAAGCATTTCCATATGCCAAGTTTCGTGTTAATAATGTCTTCCAGCAAGTGTCTCCCTAGGTGATTATACCCTAGAGATATGTCTATTCCATAAAAAACAGAGACAGTATATTCAGATCTATATGCTTCCTATTTCTAACCTGAGTAGTCTGCATAACCTATTTAATCTTAGCAAATTGATCCATAGAAATTTCAGATGCTTCATAAAGCATTCTACTTTAAAAAAAATTTTAGAAAATCACCTATTTAAAAAGTCCATAAGTTTATAGGCTCTAACACAATACTACTTATAAAAATTATGACAAAAAATAAAAAAAAGTACAGTTGAAAGAAAGTAAATACTTATCAACACAGTCTCAACACTTTCTTGTTCAGAAAGACAGATCTCTGAGTCTGTATTAGTAGGAGCCTTTGCGTACGTAACACAGAATGTGGAAATCACAGTACACAGATTTAGTTGTTTTAACAGTACTAATTAAAATGAAATTATACCAATCATCATGGAAAATCACAGTGTAAATTTTAAATGAACAATTTTCATTGTTGTATACAGACAGGGCTTACTACACAAAATACATACTTCACTCACTGTTTTGGATATAAGGAGTTACATGAACACAAGAATGTACCTGTAGTAAATCATTAAGTTTTAAATAGCATCTATTATATGCCCCGTACAGTGTTAATTTAGCACCACAAAGAATAATTAAACTTAGATTCTACTTTATCATTCCTTCACTGTTATGAAATACATTAGACAAAAGGCTCATCTATAAAGTGGATAAGAACCTTATGTCTAAACACGGTAAAATTACTAAATATTTCACAAGACATACGGGAAAATATCTAAATTTAAAAGTGTATAAATTGTGTCTACGGCCATGCCACCCTGAACAAGCCTGATCCCGTCTAATCTAGAAGTTAAGCAGGGTTGGGGCCTGGTTGGCACTTGGATGGGAGTCCACCTAGGAAGACCAGGTGCTATAGGCGTAAAAAGTAAAAAATAAGGGGCTATAAGCTAACAAGGTCCTTACAACCCTGTGAGGTCAACTAAGGGTTGCCTCGCCTAAAATAAATAAATGAATAATAATAATAATAATAAAGTGTATAAATTGTGATTATCAAGCAAGGAAATATATTCCTGCTTGAATCTAATAGACTTTAACATGACATTTCAAGAGAATTATGATCCTCAATAGTAGGAATTAATTACCTGAATAATCAAAGATATTTTAACGACCTGATTTTTCCACTTACCTCTGAAAATGATGACTATACAGCTGTGTTGGAATACCAAGAATACGATCATATATAGCTGTAACTTCTCTCAGGTTTCCCTGTTCATTCTCCCAGTTTATATACATTTCCCACAGTCTGTCAGATCGGAAATCTGTTCCTGCAGCTAGAACGGCGTGCTCAAAAGTTCTGAAAAATTAAATTACCTTTAAGTTATCTAAGATAAAACCACTTTTAAAATATTATTTCTGTACTTTGCAATATATACAAATATCAAATCATTAAGTTGTACACTTCAAACTAATATATGGTAGTTCCCCTTTATCTTCAAGATACATTTCAAGAATCCTAGTCTTGGAATGCCTGAAACCACAGAGAGTACCAAATTCTATACATATTGTTTTTTCCTATCCATACCTCTGATTAAGTTTAATTTATAAATTAGGCAAAAGTAACTAATAGTAAAATAGAACAATTATAACAATATACTGTAATAAGAGTTATGTCAATGTGGTCTGTCTCAGCAAACTAGTATGATTTCTTTTCCTTCTTCCTAATTTCATGGGTAGATTCATTCTTACCGTAGATCTTAGCAACCTCACATAGGACTTTTTTCTTAAGTTGAGAACTTTCACCTTTTCACTTAAAGGAAGCACTTTATAGCTTCTCTCTGGCACATGTGAATTGCCAGAGTTACTATTCTTACACTTTGGGGCCAATATTAAGTAAAATCAAGGTTAATTAAAAACAAGCACTTCGATACTGTGATCATGATCTAATAACCTAAACAGCTACTAAGAAACAAATAGGCAGATAGCATGGATATGCTAGACAAAGAAATGATTCATGTCCCATAGCAGGTAGGCTAGAGCTTTCATCACACTATTCAGAAGAACATTCAATTTAAAACTTACGAATTGTTTATTTCTGAAACTTTCCAATTAATATATTCAGGGTATCTGAAACCATGAAAAGTAAAACTATAGATAAGTTGGGGAGGACTACTGTAATGTATGTAAATTAAACCTCAACTTTAAAAAAATTAAAATAAAATTATTTTTAAATTTTAGAATACAATGCTAAATTCAAAATTATATTCAGTTGCTTTCTATACAGGTAGAGATTAAAAAGTAGAAAGAATAAGAGGAATGTATAATAGCTGCTCAAAGAGTGAGAAAACATAAAGGGAATACTCATAAATGTACTTTTATAATTTTACCTTAAACAAAACTATAATACAAAACGTATTCCCTGGAAACATATAAGAATAACACAGTAGATACCTAAATATTTGCTAAACTTGAAATGTTTGCTGAGGATTCATTTAGAGCAGAAGACAGAGACAATTTAAGTAAAAATTTTCTAGCAAAATAACTCTCTAATAAGAGATCCATCGCCTTGTAAAGAATGAGAAGTACACATATATCTTAAAATGCTCATAAGTCTTTCTAGATTCTAAAATTCCACAACTATAGTTTACTACAAAAATGTTATTTTAAAATACCTAATTCATTTCAAGAGATTTCTGTAAGCAATTTTAATCATTATATTTGAAGTCCCAATGGGATAAAACCTTTAGATACATATTTTCAAAATAAATATTTTAGAATTAAGAGGGATTTTACCAATATAAAAATATACTACTACTAATCTAATCTACAATTTAAACACAATCTCAATCAAAGCTCCAACAAATTTTGGGTGGAACGGGAAAAATGAATTCTAACATTCATCTACCATACAAAAATGTAAATTTTTTGCATAAAGACAATGCAGATGGCATTTTCCTAAAAGATATCAAAAGAAACTAGAAAGTTATAGTAATTAAAGAATGGCATTGGCCTGGGAAGAAAAAAATGGATCAACAAAACAGTTCCTAATAAACAAAACATATCAATGTCTAAATTTAGTACATGCTGAAGAAGGTATTTTAAATAAATGCAGAAAAGCTGGACTATTCAATAAATGAAAAAAATAAAAGTTTAATCTCTATCTCACAAAAGACACAAACTAAATACCAGATGATTTCTGAAAAGCTATTAAAATAATTAGAAGAAAATACAAGATATACATATTCTTGACAAGATAGGCACAAAACTCAGAAACCAGTAGGAGATTGAATAGTGAACCACATTAAGGGGGAAAAAACCCTCTATATGATAAAAATGACACTGTAAACATAGTTAAAAGATGGCCAAAACTGCAGGAAATATGTTTAATATGTATAGATAAAAGATAAAGAGTGTGTGTATGTGCACACATGTGTAGTGTGTGAAGTTTTCAAGAGAGTAAAATATATGTCACTGCCCCTGCAGAATCCCAAAATGATTCAGGAAATTAACAAGCCAGACACTAAGAAGATGGGGGAGTCGAAAGAGGAATGATGATAAGGCAATAAACTAAAAACAGAATGTTTGAAAGAAGGTCTGCTTAATGAATAGTTGAGACCTTAATCTTCATTTCCTGCCCAGGTATGGGATTTTAGAAGCTAGGTATACGTTCCCCAAGCAGATCAGATGATCCTTCAATGAAGACGCTGCTTAGCATAGGAATAAAATATGAGTATACCAACACTGAGAGTTCCCAACAAAATCTGAGTAGCCACCTATTCACTTTACTGTAAAGCCCTCCAGGCCAATTAAAAGTGCCCTCCCCATACAAAACACAGAGAGTTTCCACTCAATTTATTAATATCTAATCTTTAACATAAGCAGAAATCCAGAAATCAGACATGTCAGAGATGAAAACAATAAAAAAACTTCAAAAGAAACAGTGCTGGGAGCAGAGGAAAACTTTAGGAAAACTTTAACTATTCTGAATACCCTGGAAGAAATGATAAGATATGCAGCATATAACAAGAATAGGAGGATATAAAAAAAGGAACAAAGAACAAGAAAGATTCTTGGGTAATAAAAACGACAGAGAAAACCAAGGGAAGGAAATTATCGAAATAAGAATATACACAATAATAACATTTCTAAGAAAAGAAGGATGTAAGCATCCCAGATTGAAAAAGTCTACTAAACAATAAGCACAATGAATCAGAAAGTTCCATTCCAAAGCACATTATTATAAAATTACATTAAATTAAAGGTAAGGAGAACATTCCATAGGAAAAACAAGTCATATAAAGAGAATCCAGAAGAAGAATGGTAGAGTTTTCAATAGCAATACTAGAAGTTATAAGAGAATGAAGAAATAAATGCCTTCAAAGCCCTAAGGAAAAATTACCTTCAAAATCAAAATTCTATACCCCACTATACCATCAGTTGGGTGTTTCAGACTTTTAATTCCAAGCATCCTTTCTCAGGAATAATAGGATGTATTTCTCTAAAAGGTAGGCTGAAAGAGCAGGATCCAATACAGTCTTAATAAAAACAGGTGGAAACCCAGGAATGAGGTAAAGACATCCTAGAATCATTATAAGGAGATTTCCAAAATAACTGCTGTACAGCAGAAACAGAATAGAGCAACCAATCCAGATTACAGAAAAGAAGGTTCCAGAGGGTTGTCTCCAAGATGGAAGGGAAAAATTGGAATTTACAGATTTCAGAATATAATTCTCTTTTACAATTTTCAGATTAAATAGAATTTTTTAGCTTCAAAAAATAACTTACATAGCATTTGTACACTATGTAAAGTAGTATTAGTAATGACTAGTGAAATTAGCTGTTAGAGGGGGTAAACATTTTTAAATGTTCAAAGAAAATCTGGCAAATGAAAAAAAGTGGGGAGGGAAGGGAAACAGTAATTAACTACAAGAAAAACAATAGTCCATGACACCTATTCATTTTGGAAAGATCAGGAATAAAAAGATGATTCCTCCATGCTCAGCTATCCTGACAGAATTACAATGTCTACAGCTAATGAAGAGAGAGAGAAAGCAGTAGAGAGCTACTATTACAAATTTGTTAGGAAAAAAAAAAAAAAACCAGAAGACAGTCAAAACACTTGAATAGGGATGAAGGAATCACTTTGTGTACATGCAGTTTAACACTGATTATTTAAACCATACGCACATAGTTTGATAAAATAAAACACACACACAAATAAAAACCAAACAAAAATAAAAACCAAAAAAACACTTAAAATTTCCTTTTGGATTCAAAAGTAAAATGAGCAAATGATATGAACAGCCAATGTAAAAATGGCTTACATAAAAATATGAGAAGATGGCAAACCAGGATGAAAAATCTAGAAATAAGTAAACTAAACTAATGTGAAATGACTGGAGGTTTAAAAAAATGTGGCATGGCTATGAGAAAATGACTACTCTCATACACTGTGGGAGTTGACAATGACCACTTCTGAAGAAACATTTGATAACACTTAGCTGTGTATTCCATTTGACAGAGTTCCATTTCTAGTATGCTTTACAAAAACACTGACTCAAACAGAGGCAGTCACTGCAGTAGTGATTATTTCCTATAAATAAGGACTGGGTCAAATAAAATATAGTACCTCGATACTATAAAATACTTTTGCAATGGTTAAAAAAATATGGTAGGGTTCACATACCCTCTTATTGTACTGTTTGTTTCAGAATCACCAGGGTCCAATGTTTCTTTTAAGAAGTTTATATAATGTATCCAAAGGTCAACACTAAGAGGTATTGCCTGAAGCCCCCGCCGATAAACCTAAGAAGAAAACAGCAAACTGTACTTCAAATATTTAATTACTTCTTAACAGAGAGGCAACACTGTGTTATCCGGTGAACCTTAGAAATACTAATTACTGGAATTTTGTTTAAATAATCTACCATTACCATTTGGGTGGAGGTTGGATAGAACATGGCAATGTTCTGATCCCCACGTGCAGAGTCTTGATCTTCAAAGCGCAGCAGTCCCTGCATTCTGACCGGGTTGTGTGGGCAGGCTTTGGGTTACAGACCATAGGGCACAGACCCATTAGAGCATCAATGACAGCGTCTGACCAAAAATGCAATAAGACGTAGCAAATGTGACTAGCAAACCAACTATATTGTTTGGAAAATGAGAAATAAATGTAAGTGAGAGAAAAGCCCTGCCCTACTTGTTAAGCTGCAGTGTAATACAGAGGCTTGCACTGCAAAGCTTGACAAACTGTAGAGGTTTAACGCACCTGCCAACAAAGAGAGAAAATATTAGCTACAAATGCCACAAGAGTGACAAATGCAAATAAAATACCCTATAAAATTGTTTGACCACAAATCGTAGGTACTGCCAGCCAAAAAAAAAGTCTTTATTTTGTTATTATTTGGCTTACAGTACCTAATGGAGATAACTTTATTCAGTGATGTACGCACCTCATCTGATTGTTTAATGTTGTCATGCCGCTTTTCAAGGTCTGCATACTTTTTCCAGTAACCATAGCAATACGGATAGTGTATGAAAAATTTGTCAAATGCTTTTCTGGCAGCCATCAAGTGATTCTGATGAAAATAAAATGAGGTGTTTAAACATCTTAGAAGTTTTTGTCACAAAAATATTTACTATTCCTTTCAAATGTATTATCTCAAATAAATAAATAGCAGGTTTAAAAACCACACTCACATCAGCCCTTGTCCCTGCAAATGCAATCTTATCTAGAAGGAACTAATTCTGTCAAATAGCAAGGTAACTTTTTATTCATTAATTTTATACATAGATACACACACACACACACCCCCCCAATAGACTTTGACTCCATTAATACAGACATTCACATGTACAGATGCCATAAAAGTCATTTTTTGAAGATAAAAAAGTATATATCCAATGTTATTCAATTCAATCTGTAAGTATAAAAAAGGCAACTTTAATTACAAAACAATTAAGTCTGATATGACTTATTCATTTGTCCCTTTAGTCTCATTTAAATAGTTACTAACCTCCTGTTCTACATACTGAAGCAAATATACCCAGCCTGTAAAATCCTGAGGATTATTTTCTACAGTTTTCCAAAATTTTTCATATTCTGGAGGGAAATTTGCTTCTGTTTCTATCACTGGAAGGTCCACAGCATTCACTATTTCATTTTCTTCTGTAGTTGCATTCACATTAGGAGATCCATCAGGTGACTGTTCCATTTCTGTAACATTCATAATTTCGGTACTAAAATCAGTGGACTGTTCCACTACTACCTCTGAACTGTTGCCTGTGCTGCCATTACTAGAATTTCTGTACTCATCCATGTGATAATTTTGCATAGCTCTTTATTTTGTCTTCAGTAGGTGATCTGTAGAAACAAAAATAAAGAGAAATGTCTTTTGAATGTTTATTTGGCATTATCAAAAGCATCTTTTTTAAAAAAGCCCTCATTAGCTATTAAAGAAATACATTAATTTGATTCTTGATCTCTCCTATAACTCATAATTAGTTTCTATATTATGAAAAATTCTGTAACATATAAGTTTTCTAAAAATCTGCCATTTTACTGTTGGTGTTTAAGCAAAATGTAAATAACTGAGGATTTAGTTCCTTTATCCATGAAACAAGTGAAGACTATGCCTGCTCCTTAAAGAGGCAATCATACTTGATTTTAATGCTACTTAGCTAATTAAAATTCTAAAATTCAATATCTGAATGCTATCTTGCTACCAATCCTGGAAAACAGCATTATCTTTATTGTTAAGGCCATAAAATAACAAGGGATTATTCTTTTATCTTATAAGGTAGTGCCACAATTTATTTTCATAGTTGACTTCATCTCTTCCACTAACAGTTTAAATGAAAAGTGAATCATTAAATTGGAGGGCATGTCTTTTTTCCTAAATGAGTGATTATTCTCAAAACGAAACAGATCATAAAACTGATTTATTCTTAAAATATACTCAGAATACATAATTAATATAGTATAATGTAGTTTAAAAATAATTTTAAAAATAAAATTTAAATTTAAAATATGATTAAGATTTTAAAGATAGTAATGCTAAGAAAGAAATACAAGTGACCAATAAATATATGGAAGGATCACATCTTTACTAATAAAGACATAAATTAAAACAATGAGATATCAAATTGGCAGTAATTACAGATATCTTTCTGGAGGACAATCAAGCAAAATGTACTAAATGGCAACTGTACATATTTTATGTTATGAAAATAATCAAAAACATTTATTTGTATAAAAACATTCACTATAACACTACTGTTATACAAAAAGAGAGATGAGTTTTAAGAAGAGGACTGCTTTAGTAAATGCATATTTATATAATGGAATAATAAAGGAAATATGTATGTGTGTTGATATAGAAATATGTCTATATGTATATACTATACATATACATGCATCTATAGAGATTTATACCAAATTAAATAAAAATACACAAAAAATGTTGGTGTTAACAGCTGTTTCCCTACATAATGGGCTGATGCTTTCTTTTTCTGGCTTATCTGCAATTATTTAACTGACAGAATAAAAAAAAGGGTTTTTTTTGGTTTGTTTTAAGAGAAGCCAGCTACAGTATGCCAATGTTGGCCGGCTTACTATTATATTTTTGCAATTTTATGCCTACTTTAAAAAACCTGAGTTTCACTATAATCTATACAGAAATTCTCAAGCCTAGCTCTACAATAGTCACCTAGTAAAGCTATTTTTTTATAAATACAAATTCCTTGGCCCCAACACCAATGATTCTGAGGTCTAGGCTTGGCTCAGAAAGTAGTATTTCTATAAGTTCTCTAAATAATTCAGAAGAACAGAAACTTATTCACAGGTAAACTCTGAACAACAGAACTAGTGAATCAAAGAATTACGTGTATATTTATTTTGGAAGATGCTGACAATTTATCTCTAGAAAAGTTGCGAAGTCCTTTGGAAAGACACTTTTAGATGCTTATCCAAAATCCTCTCTCAGCCTCTCCCTAACAAAACTTTGTTTTTCAGAGACACATGATACTTAACCCTATATAAAGGATCATGAGACTGAAAAGGAGATCTGCTGAAAGTTCTGGGAAAGAGTCTGCTTTTCTGATTAAAAATAAAATAAAATAAAGGGACAGCTAAAAATAGTATAGGTTCTATTACTTTTTCTTACCTTGAATGTGAAATTATCTGAAACATGTATACATAAAGCAGTTAATAAGTGATTTGCCAGGAAAATTAAGGAATGTCATCCCTGACATCATCAAGATGTTAATAACACATTACCAGACTCATACTGTGTGGGAAATTAAATCCCTAGTTGTTTAAACTATTAATAGACAGGTTTTCTATTACTTGCAGACAAATGCATTCCTAACTGATTAACAATGCATAAGAATATCCATTCTTCATCTCCCATTGTCAGCACTAGGTACCATGAAAACTTAAATTTTGCTCATTTGATTTAAAAATAAGAGCAATACTTCATTTTGATTTTCATTTATTTAACTATGAGGAGGTTGAATTTTCATTTATTTTTTTCTTAAATGCTTCTTCAAATCCTTTGTCCATATTTTCTATTGTATCACTAATTTTTAGTCTTACTGGTTTGTACAAAGTTTTTTTTTTTGTAAACTAAAGAAATCTGATCTTTATGACATACACTGTGAAACATTTTTGTTCGTTTTACTTCTTAATAGTTTTAGGTTATTTTGTGCATATAGAGGGCATCTTTTAAATTGAGTACATATGAAATAGATTTTTAAAAATGCTCATTATTTCACAATGTAATATGAAGCAAATTTTTTTCAACAAAGGATAAATTTTAAATGTTAAATTGAGACCTTTTTGAGACTGAATGCTACTGAAAGAATTAGTTATATAACCAGGTAAATCTAGGGAAAATAAAGGAGGAAAAGAATAGGGAAGTGCAGGGAGTTAAGGTGGGGACAAAAGTTTTCAATGCCTGGTATATATCCAGCACTCTACTAGTTCCTTGTCCAAAATACGTTAAGTATAAGATAAGGTCCTCACTCTAAGGGTTCTTAACTAGTTGGGGAAAGACTAAAAACAAAAGGAGGAAAGGAGGAGAGAGAGGAGAGAAGCGTGGGGGTGTGTGTGTGTGGGGGGGCTTTGAACGAATTTCAAGTGAAATAAAAAAGATTAGAAAAATCAACTGAAAATTACTGCCAGCTAGAAAAGCTTCATGAAATACAGAACATGGGCTAAACTTTGAAAAACTACAGGTTTTGAAATAATACAAAAAAATAATAGATTATTACAGAATAGGGAACAGCCTATTAGCTTGACAGAAGAACAAACTTTGACAGTAGACTAAAAGGGAGAAATTCGGTCTGGTTCAAAGACAAGAAAATGACCATAATGAAAAGGGTTTGTACTGGGGAAGTGGGAGGGTAAGCAGAATATGCAGGGTAGAGCCTGAGAGATTTGAGAATAGAAGAAAATTCACAGAGAGATTTGAGAGATTTAAAATATGACAGAAGAAGAAATTCTATAGAGGAATTTAAGAAGAAAAAATACACGAAGCAAATCTAGTTCGTATATTAAAAAGGAGAATCCAAAGTATTACAACTACCAGGAAAAAGTTCCCTTCTAATGGAATGACTGTCATAAACTTTCCCAGGTTTAAACTATTTGAGGCTCTAGAAAAAGTTAGAGAAGCTTTTCAATTTATTTGGCTCTCTTTATCCCCAACCTTTAAAGATACACCTGAAGGTTAATTTTCCGAATGCAAAGTCATTGCTTTGTGTGTTGGCTGATATAGACTGAGTCATTTACTACCTGCCCTGCTCTAATTGTATACTTAAATGGTACATAAGGGTTTCTTCTGGAATCAGGGAATTTACATACAACACTCCCTCATCTTCAAAGATTATCAGTTACTCCACATCCTGCAATTAAGGTGTTATATAAAGAATTAAGAATGCTGGCCTTGCTCTTAGGGAAATCTTTTTTCTGATTACTTCAAAATCACTGAGTCAAAAGAATATTATACTAAAGTTACTTTTAATAAGTTATTCCAACAGAATCTTCATATATAGCAATTGCTAGTACCAATTTATCAAATTTAACTATCTAAAGGAAGAAGACAACAGTGTGGTATTGAAATAAAGACAAAGAGATCAATAAAATAGAACAGAGAGCCCTGATACAAACTTTCAGATACATGGTTAAATGATCTTCGACAAGGGTGCCAAAATCTCTCAATGACGAAAGGGCAGTCTCTAACAAATAGTAAACAGTAATGGGAAACTGGATATTCACATGCAAAAGAATAAAGGTAGGTCCTTATCTTACATTGTATAAGAAAATTAACTCAAAACGAATGAAAAATCTAAATGTAAATCTAAAATTATAAAACTCTTAAAAAACACAGGAGAAAAGCTTTATGATATTGGACTTGGCAATGATTCTTGGATATAACACCAAAAGCACATGCAAAAGCAAAAACAGACAAGTGAGGCTATATAAAAATTAAACTTTTGCACATCAAAAGACAGGGTGAAAAGGTAACCTACAAAATAAGAGAAAATACTTGCAAATATGTTACCTGATTAGGAGTTAATATCCAAAATACATAAAGAATTCCTACAACTCAACAAAAACTTGATTAAAAAATGGGCAAAGAACTTGAATAGACATTTCTCCAAAGATGACATATAAATGGCCAAGAAGTATATGAAAAAATGCTCAACATCACTAATTATCAGAGAAATGCAAATCAAAATCACAATGAGACATCAGTTCATACACATTAGGACCGCTACCAATAACAACAAAATAACAAGTTTTGGTGAGGGTGAGGAAAAATTGAAACCCCTGTGCACTGTGGGTGGAATTGTAAAATGGTGCAACCACTGTAGAAAATAAGGATTGAGGTTCCTCAAAAAATTAAGAGAACTACCATGTGATTCAAAAATCCTACTTCTGGGTGTGTATCCAAATTAACTGAAAGCAGGGTCTCAAAGTGCTATTTGCAAACCCATTTCAGAGCAGCAACATCCACAACAGCCAAGTGCAAGAAGCAACTCAAATGTCCATCGACAAACAGATAAACAAAATGTGTCATATACATACAATAAAATATTATTCAGCCTTTAAAATGAAGGGGATCCTGTCATATGCTATATGGATGAAACCTGAAGACATTATGCTAAGTAAAAGAAGCCATTCATAAAAAGATAAATACTGTACGATTCTACTTTTATAAGCTATTTAGAGTAGCCAACTTCAAAGAAATAGAAAATAGAATGGTAGTTACTAGAGACTAGAGAAAGGGAGGAAAGGGGAGTTACTGTTTAATGGGTGAGTTGTGTTTAATGGATATAGTTTCAGATTTGTAACATGAAAAAGTTCTGGAGATCCGTTTCAAAACCATGGGAACATACCTAACACTACTGGACTGTACACTTAAAAACAGTTAAGGTAAATTTTATGTTAACAGGGTTCTGCCACAATAAAACAAAATGGAAAACAACTAAATCATAAGTAAATCAGGAAATAATAAGGTACAAAAGACTAGGAATTAGAATTCCCAGACTTTTCATTATAAGAAGATAAAGTATAGAAAGATAATATGACAAAAGGTGGGGGTTGGGGCTACTTTTCTCCCTTAATAGCACATGATTCAGGTTGCTCTGGCTTTTCTCACTTCTAAATGGGACTAATGATACCTGCATTATCTGCTTCATAAGGCTATCAAGATCATCAGATGAGATAAAACTTCTAAGTCTTAAAATTTTTAAATTCACATAAATGAAAGTATCACAGCAGACAATGAATTTCTTGGAAAGTGTTATCCAAATTTAAGATGTTATACTTTGAGGAAAACAATGAACTTCATGATGCATTTCAAATCTTTTTGTAGAAGTTCTAAGGAAAAAAAGCTGTTTACTTTGACTTCAAAAAACTGACAGTAGACAGAGTTTATCTAGAGGTATATCTTATTACGTTGTTTTTTTTTCCATTTTAGACATTTTTTGTAGTCTATTGGAGAAGATTCAAATTTAGCTATTATACCAAACATACGTACAAAACTTCCCTCTCACATGCTCCCAACACAGTTCTATCAGTATGGGTTTAAAGCAATATTCAGGTTTATATTAGTGTGCCTTATGTAAACATTTCTCTCAAGCTAGCTCATATACTATAATTACATTTCCTTGCACCTCTTTAAATCTTTCCTCATTGGTTTCACATGCTTGGTTGTCTTTGGAAACTGATCCTATACCCTATACCCTTGAAGAGCTGTTTAAAAAGTCCTTCAAAAACAACTGGCTCTTATCAATACTTATCAACTCCATTTTCCCTTCTGGAGACATCCATTCTAAAACCGTCAGTTTCTAAAACTTTCTGCAGCAACTTAGACTGATTTCTCTTTTCTAGGTTTGTCTGTTCATTTTGATCCAAGGAATTTTTCACTTATCTCCTGGGATGAATCTCACTTATAACAGCCAAATATTTTTCTTTCCTGACTTACTCCCTCTTTTAAAGAATCATTTCTATAACTTTCTGAAAAAGGGTAAGTGGGGTGAAAAAATTAAGATTTTCCAAATCTAAAATCCTCATAACTGAATGACAGATTGTCCGAGTATAAAATTCTAGAATGAAAATGTTTTTCTTAGTTTTGAAGGAAATCTATTCAGTTTCCTAGCATCTGGTGTTGCCGTTGAGAAAATCTGATGCCATTTTTTTCCTCATCCTCTATGTGTGACCTGTTTTTCCCTCCATGAAAGCTTTTTAGTACCTCTCTTTATCTCAGGTGTTCTGAAATTCAACAATGATGTACGTACCTTAAGATGAGTGCCATTCATCCTGCAAGGCACTCACTCGGAAGGCCTATTTTAATCTAGGTATTTATGTCATTCAATCCTTATGTTCTATATTTATTAATTTGATAATTTTCTCTTTGGTTTTCTCTTTTATCTCTCTGTTTAACTCACAGTACCCAGGTGTTGGACCTCTTGGATTGATCCTCTACTTTTCTTATCTTTTCCACATTTTTTCTTATTCCTCTGACTCATTCTATTCCTGAGATATCCCCTCTTACTGGGTTTTAAACATATGAATCAAAATTTTAACTTCCATTTTTAATTCTCTGAATAATCCATTTTTATAGTCTCCTATTCCTGTCTCTCTGGTGCAATTATCTCCTGTTATCTTCCTATAATTTACTTTAAATTTTATTCTATTCTCAGCACTGTCTCTTCTTAACACTTTTTAACTATTTGGGTCTCTCAAGTAGAGTGATCTTCAAATTCTGTTCAAGAAGTGTGAGGAATCACAAAACAAATTAGAAACTAGACAACCTGTGGGCCTCAGTGCAGGATGGCATTCTGTTGGAGGGATCCCACTAAATGTCAGTGTTTTACATCATTTCCTTTGGGTTAAATTTTCTCAAAGAGAATGCTTCAATTTAAATATACATAAAGAAGGCAACAAGCATTCTGGGAGAAAAGAAGACAAACAGGGCTAGTGATCTCACTATTCAATATATAAACTTTCATTTGAGTTCCTATTTTAATTAAGACACTTCACCCCTGCCCAATCTCCCAACAGCTGTTCACAACTTTCATGGTTCCACTCTCTTCAAATAATAAACATCTAGTTTTTTGCTGCTATACTAGATGAAGAAGGAAAATCTCGTCTAAACCACACCAGACTGTCAACCAATCCTCCAATTTTTAGTTCCACTCAGCATTCTCATCTTCAGAGGCCTTTGGTACCTAAAATTCCTGGGCCTCTGTGGGGTTTTGTGGGAAGATCCATCATGTTCCTTACTAACTTTCCTCTCAGCAGACACAGCTAAACAGAAAAATGAAAACCTAAGTTAATCAGTTAAAACTGGTCCATCCATTTGCTTCCAAAATGTTTTCATCTGCTGATATCTCCTCCTGTTCTTTGGGTTTATACTTTATTATTATTTATTTTACTGAAACTAGGCATGTAAATTACTGTATGCTAAACTTTCATTTAACATTTTCATTTCCTTGTTTAAAAATATTCGTTCAATACAAAGATCGATTTCTGTGTGTCAGACACTACTGTTCCAAGCACTTGGAAATTTAGTTATGAACAAAATAAAGTCCCTGTTCTCAAGGAGCTGACATTTTCGTGGGGGGATAGAGATTAAATGACAGTAAGTTTACAATATGTACATGGTATCAAGTGCTAAGAACAAAAGAGTGAATGAGGTAAGAAAGCCAGTCATGCATATTATCTGGAAAAAAGAAAATTCCAGGCAGCAGAAGGAGCACATTGAGATAGTGCTTGTTTGGCATGTTCACAGAAACACAGATCAACAAGAAAGGTAGCATGGCTCAATGAATATGCTTAAACAACCCTCAGTTTGGTTTGAGTTCTAAAATTTGGCTTTACTAAGTATATCCCAGTAAACACCCTCATGTAAATTTTTTAAAAGCTATTTCACTTGGGTTATATTCTCGAAATTCAACACACCAGCATGTACTATAAACCTGAAAATTAACCATAGCTTTGACCTACCAATATCACTTCTAGAATTTTCTCTTAAAGAAATAATGATGACTTGGCAAATTATTAGAAGTATTAGATTAACAAAATTGCTGATAAGAGAAATATAAAAAATGACATTTCTATAATTAGAAATAATTATTTTTAAAGGCCATTTGAAAGAATTAATCATGAACAATGGTGTTCTCCACAATTTTTCTTAAGAAAATAATCATTCTGTTGGTACACTGTGGAACTCAGCCCATAGCACTCCAATGAAAATATTAATTTCTCATAATGACCTTGTTGCCACAACCAGGTTCGTCAGTCTTTATCCTACTAGATCTCTATTAATCCTCCATTTCCTTTTTAAAATTCTTTATACCTTGAAGTAAATCTATTATGTACCAACCTCCCAATCCCCTCACCTCATTTCTAATTTTCCTTCCTTTTTGCTGTCAAAGTTTTGTTTTGTTATCTCTATTACAGCACTACTTTAGTCGCTGAAATACATAACCATTATCCTTTCCTTAGTCACAAAAGATAAGTAGCTCTGCTCCTATAAAAAGTCAAACCCTGAATTCTTGAATTGGATCACTTCTTCCAACCATTTTTGCAAGATAGTTGCTTCTTAATCTCTGCTCTCTACTTTTTATCAGTTTTCTTCTCAGGCCCATAAGAATTAGTAGCACCCAAGATTTTGTCCTCAGCTCACAATTTCTCATTCAACACACTCCTAGAGCTGATAATGTCCTCCTCTTTGACTTTCTTCACTTAGTTTCCAGATCACACTATCTCCTGGTGTTAATCTTACCTCACTATCAGTCCTACTCTTAAGTGACAGCTTCCTGACAGACTGGGTACTCCTCTTCCACATATCTTTTAATGTTACAGTGTCTCAAGACTTAATCTTTGGTCATCTACTTTTCTCTATCTTCATTAACTCCCAATCTCACATGGTTTTAAATACTAATTACATGCCAATTCCAAATTTCTATCTCCAGCCCTGACCTCTTTTCCAAACCCAGGTTCATATATCCAATTGGTACATGACATCATCTGGACATATGCAGTCATTTCAAACAAGAAAATGTCCCTAAGTGAACTCCTGATCTCTCCCCCAAAACCGGTTCTACCCATGGTCCTCCCCATCCTTCCTTCCAGTTGCTCAGGTCAAAAATCCTGGAGCCATCCTTGACTCTTCTCTTTCTCTCACATGCAAATATATTCAGAACCCTACTTCTTACAATCCTGTTAAACCCACTCATCTTTCATCTAGAAAATGGCCACAGAGGTACTCAAAATCATACCAGTGGTTATTCTTTTCATAAACAGAGTAACACATAAAAATATGAAGACATTGCTACGGACTGAGAATTAGGAGTTCGAGTAATACAAATCAACAAGCTTTGCAATCTATAAGTTACTCCGTGCCTCATCAGATAAGTCAATTTTTAAGACTCAAGCTGTTAAGAGGCTATCATAACCAGTTGTTTTAACAACTGTATTCAGAGGTTAAGTAGAATGGTCACAGATAGATTTTTTAAGTTTTCACACATTAATAACTTATTAGGTTCCAGGAACTGGGATGGACAGATGGATAGATGGATAGATAGATAGAATAGAATAGAATAGATAGATAGATAGATAGATAGATATACATTTGCATTAATGTCTGCATCACCTTCAGGTTTTTGAAAAAAAAAATCATCATTTGGCTGGAACTACTACTTTCTCTTTGGCTATTAAAATAAATCCTATGCTTTATGTAGAATTGTTAACATACCACAGAAGGTTGTTCTTTCTCTTGAAAAACACTCCATTTTTGTTATTTGATTTACAAAATTCTTTTTCTTATTCAACTATAGCTAAGCAAGTAAAAAACAGTACCAAATACCAATGACACTAAAAATTTTCTGCTTTTCAATTCTCACGTTAAATATCTCATTGCACCTACTAACTAGAATTTGATCAACTCCCAATTATTTTAGAGCTCACAATCTAACAACTAGCCTTCTTTAGTAGAATTCCTTTCATTCGCCTTTTCCCTACCAAAGGCTGAAGAGTGGAAGAGTGGAAACTTTTGCAACTCTACAACGAAGCTATAAGGGGGAGGGTGTGGGGAATACCTGACAGTAGTTGCCTGGTTTTTTTAATCCACTTAAAAGCTCACAAAGCCCCAAACACTTAAGTTCCAACAGAAGCTTCATACTTCCATCTACAAGGCTTGCATTCTTAACCTTCAACCTTGCCAGATGTAGGAAAGTTTTAAATATTTCTTAACAGATTAGATCAATTGCCAAATAACCTTAAGACCTTAAAAAGAAGGCAACATGAATATCAAACTAAAAAGTAACAGTTTAATAGCATGAAATAATGTGGTATTATGGTATCACCAATCATACATTAAGAGCAGTACTACTTATTAACTTAAAGTACTATTTATTAACTTAAAGATGTAATTTTACTGCGAGAAAAACATCAGTATTGGTTTCTGTCCACAAAAGGCAAACATTATTCTTAAATAAATTTCATTAAAAGATTCTACTAGGATTTTTAATGTTTACTTTTTCTGCTTTTATCCTATCTTGTCGAAAGCTCTGGTAGACTTTGGGATGCTTGACTCAGTGACTTCCCAAAAGAGTGGTTTATGCAGTCAGAACGCAGAACGCGTTTCACAAGGAGCCTAAAGGCTTTAACAGAATTTGTATTATATTCTCCCAGTCTTCTGGCGGATACTACTGAACCCCTTCCACTTCCAGACGTCTCAGCCACAATGATTTCCAGGTCTCGGGGAAGCGAGTGCTTCTGACTTACTCCCAAATCGCTTCCTAAATCAAGGTGTGGAGGCCCACATTTCCCCGCCAGTCATAAAGCACCCGTAAGAGAAACGTCTGGTCTAAGAAAAGAATCCTCGCACTGCTCCACCCAACAGGTGGGAAGGAGAAAGGAATGGACAGCTGGGCGCTGATGCCAGGCAAGGCCGCAAACAGGGCGGGAGAGAGAGGCCCTGTGAGGCCCAAGTGAGGCCTGAAACAAGGCGAGCCCCTTCACGCTCAGCGTATCACCCTCTTCAGCTAATTCCCAGGCACCCACCCACCCCAGCTGACCTGACGAAGGATGCGACTCAAAGACATGAGCCGCAGTCTGGGCCAACAGAGCCGACGATGGCACTTCCACAGTCTCAGACCCCACCGCCGCCGCAAGAAAGCCGCCAGCGCCACGGCCGCCTCGTCGAGAGTGCGGCGCGCATGCGCCGGTGTTCCAGGAGGCGAAGGAGTCACGTGGCTGCGCGGCGCGCAGGCAGGGCCTCCCGCAGGGTCCAAGAGACATCCCGGTCCTGGCCCCGCCCCGGCCCCGGCCCGGCCCCGCCCGCCGGCACCGAAGGCGGGGCCGCAGATCCTGCTCAGTTTCCGGGCTGTGTGTGGACTTCCCAAGCCGAAAGAGTGTTTAGGGCCCTGATCACAAATGCAGACAGCGCCCAGCCCCCGCCCAAAGAAAAATATTACTGGGAAAATCTAAAGTTTCCTAACAATTGTTGAGGCTTTACCCCTCTACCTAAAAATGGACAGAAATTCATCCTTAAACCTCCAAATCTCAAAATGGTATATAGACACGGTCTACTCAGGTTACCTGAAGAGTAAACAATAGTGGAGTTAGGGGCTTAAGGAACTGAATATTAGAGGGATATGTAACATTATCCTCTGGAATTGTGTTGACAGTCTTAGCAATCTTCTTCAGTTGTACTTTTATCACTTAAAAAATAACTTCTTCCCCCCAGTCTGGCCTCTCCTGTTTCTGTTGCAAGGTTCTGGAGTTCACCCATCAGTAATCAGGCCCTCTTCTGTTCAAGGTTCAGTAGTATCAGAGCTGGGCTGTAACTTCCTCCTCTGGAATCTGAGTCCAGAAGTATTTCTCTGCATAATGATATTTCCTGTCCACAGCCCTGTTAATCATAAATCTCAACAACCCTTGCTTCCAATTACCAGAAGTAATCTTTTTACCCTCTACATTCACTTTCACCAAACTGCATCTAGTTGCAGGTTTCCCTTTCCTGTTCTTCAAGCTAAACTTTTTGGATTCTCTGACACTTCAGCCATGCTCTTTAACCAGCAACTTTTAGATGTTTACTATGAGAAGGAGTGGGCTATTAAGAGATATGTTGGGATGATAGGTGGAGTTTACAACAGACACTGCCATTTAATGGCTCTGAATGTCACCATCTTCTTCACTCCTTTACTGATTCTTTCAACTTTTCCTAAGGTGATCTCAAATTCTTCATCAGTAAATAAGATTAGCTCCAAGATTCCCAACCACCTCTAAAAGCCAATTTACAAAAATTCATCTGCTTTAACTTTAATCAGGGCAGATTCATTGTTTTCCTCTAGTTTTCTATATCTTACCTTTCAAGCCCGTGCTATTGCTTCCACTCTCCTGGTTTTCCCCAGTACTTACAAGAAAAATTAAAATGTTTTAGCATTGAAAATACAGTCTTTTATAATCATGCCAGCCTTCATACTAGCATTAGCTTCCTGTTCTTCTGGATGGCACCATTCATCAGTAAAATAACCAATATTTCTCCACTATTTTTGGTGTTTAGTGTTTGGCTCTGCTAAGGGCTGGGTGGATGAACTCTTTCTGTCCTATAACTACTATTTCTCCAAAGATATCTTTGGATACTTATCAAGGTAACTTCACACTGGGAAAAATGTGCTGACTTTTCAGAATTTATTGGACACTGGTTCTAAAGTAATATGATTTCCTGGGAGCATAGACTGCCATTGTGTTTCATCAGAGTGGGGGATGTAGAATATAACAGATTATAGGTAGGATCACTCATATGCATGCCTACTACCTTCCTTATTATCTTCCTCAACTATTGAGGCTAGGAATTAACATATTCAATTTCTCAGCTTCCCTTGAATCTAAGTGTGGCCAAAGAAATGTAGGTAGAAGCACAGAAGAAGGGCCTTCTATTCTAAATAAAAAAGCAAAGCCTCACTACAGAAATTCACGAGTTACAAACTTCATTAACTGCTTACTCCTTTATCTTCCAAATCTTTATCATCAATTCAGTTCAATTCTACCACCAGAATACCTTTCAAATCCATTCTTTTAATTCTCACCGCTTCTATGTAGTTTAGATCTTTACTACATACAGAGTCTGGCTTTAAACCCTACATAAATCATGACACTCCTTCCCATCGAAACTTGCTCTAACCTCACAATCTTTTTCAACACACTGCACAGGCAGACACTATCAACCCTTTAGCTGGAATGTTTAATGAAATCCATTTGCTGCAGGTGGGCTATGGATCAGAGCTTCCAAATTGATTTCCTTGCCTACATCCTTTTCTTACTCCATCTAACTAACCCTTTGCTACTGGTTATTTTAAATGCACGCTTCCAATCTTGAAGACATTGCTTCCTGTCTCCAAAATAAATTTCAAGCTTATATATCATTCACCATTTTTTCAAGTACTATTTATTTAGCACCCAGTATAAGTCAAGGTACTACTCTAAGCACAGTGGTGAAAAAAAAGTCATTCAAGATTGATCATAATTTGATACCACCAGATCTATTTTTAAACTACGTCTTGCACATTCTATGCTCCAATATTAAAAAAAAAAATGGTACTTTGCAATTTACTTTAATGCCTTTAAGTTTCTTATCCCACCATTCTGCCCAGAGAAGAGTTTATGTATGAATTAAGAGTTTTTCTCTTTTATAGTATAAATTATTAATAATACTTCAGTACTTAATTGATTTTGCCTTCATTTGACATATTCAGCCAGCTAACTAGCAATAAGTAGGCTTAGCTTATCCTAGTACTAAAGATTTCTGTAAGGTTTCTGCTCACCCTTCATCTTCATTTGCTGCTAATAAGTTACCTATAGAGAATTCAAGGTTTACAGACTTTTCTTATACTGAATCTCATTTTAATTTTTGAACTTACAACTCCAGGATGTATGTAAGGCTTGACAGGTTAATAATAAAACCGGGTTCCAAATCCATGCTTTCTGAATCAAAGATTTTTAGGCTCTTTACTTTTTGAATAGCTTGCTTTGCTCACTTATCCTCCCTCTAGTAATATGTGTCTATTTCCCTTAGCACTTTGATATTCTTTACAATCTCTCCTTTTCTTTACCATATTTTTTTCTCTTCATGTTCCCTTTATTTTCACATTCTCTTCAGATGACCTTCATTTGTTGTAATTTAAATTTTATTACATAAGCAATACATATCGCTCATTTCTGAAAAAATAGAAATTGCAGAATAATACGCTGGAAAAAAACTACTTTACCCATGGTTTACTACCACTATCATGTTGGTGTATATAATTCCAGTTCTATTTTCTGTGTGCATATATATTTGATAGAGACACTACTTATTTTGTAGTCAGGCTCTTTTGACACTTATGAAAGTTTAATTCTGTGATTCAAGTATTTCACATTTTAAAGGGGTTAGGCTTTTATAATTATCAATACTTATTAAAGAACATCCTTTATTCCAATTTACTCAGGCCTTCAGCATTTCTTTAGTTCTTTTTTTTGACCCTCCCCCCCTCCCACCCTTGATCCAGGGATGCTGCCAACTCCCTCAAGAGCTGGATCTCCGAAGGCGGGGCGTCTCCTCCCAGGCACTTGCAGCACACACCCAGGGCCTGGCACACCTGGGATATGGGCCGTGGCTCCACTGGGGCTCGAAACCAGGACCTTCTGCATGTAAGGCAGACGTGCAAACCACTATTCAATGAAACTACCCCTCTAATTCTTGCAATTGGTGATCAGTCTCCAATTCTTTGCTGACTTCTGGGTTAATAATGGTTCTTGATAAAGTGCTAGGCTTCTGAGTGCTAAATATCAAGTTACTAAAATAGAGACCATCTTTACAGCTTGGGACTCTATGTTACATTATGGCTAATTTCTTTATAACAAAAGCAAGCATACAGACTATGTGAAAGAAAGTCTCTCTCTACCTTATTAGTAGTGATTGTATTTATTGTACTTTTTTAAAGGCAAAATTCAAACTATATTTATTTAAAATAAGGAGAATTAACCTTATACATTAAGTAATGGTCTTCTTTCACCTTTGAAATTTAAAATTTACCTTATCCCTCAATCAATGCAAATTTAGTAGTCACATTTGTAATGACACAAGGTCAGTGGTCAAAATTAATAAAACTTGGAATCTATAACTATGGTTTCAGTGATACACATTGTAAAGTGTTGAAGCAAGATTTAATGACGATCTCAAATTTATAACTGAAGTTAAAGAGTCTACACCAGGTGTTGGCAAACTATACTAGAGGTCTGTTTTCGTTTGGCCTGAGTTAAGAATGTTTTTTACATTTTTAAAGGGTTGTTAAAAAAACAAAAATGAAACACAAAGAATATGCCACAATCTGTCTATGGCTTACAAAGCCAAAAATATTTACTTTCTGATCCTTTTCTGAAAATGTTTGCCAGCTTCAGACCTAAAGTATAGAAACATAATAAAATACACTTAGGAGAAAAGATAAAGTATATTAAAAGTATATATGTAACTATAAAGCAACATATATAAAAAAAAAAGTAACTAAGTCTTTATTCTCCTTTCAGCTTAGCTTCTAATGGGATTAAAACTCATTTTTTTTTTCTCCTCAGAAGTCACAGGTTAAAACAAAGACTCACAATTTAAAAAGCAGCTAAACACATTAAAAAACTGGTCAGTGACAAAGTGAAAAAGAATGAAGATAGTTCACAATTGTAATAAAGGGATCAGAGAATAAACTGCAACATAGAATCATAAAAATTTTAGAATAAGATGAGACCTTAAAAATCATCTAGTCCAACCCTCACATTTCAGATGAGAAAACTAAGGCCTAGACCTGGCAAGTGACTTGCGCAAGGTCACACAGTTACTTTCCTGCAAATCTAGAATTATAACCCAGGTCAATAAAGATAAGTCAATGTTATATCAAGTATATTGAGTAAAAGTGATAGGTTAATATTACAATATATATTTTTTCCATTTTAACATACATGGAAATTGGAAAAATAGGACAGCACTCACACATCTACAGAAATAAATCCTTTTATTTTATAACATTCCTTCTTTTTTAAGATGCATACAGTACTTATAGCCCAAGAATTCTGAGAAAAGCTATAGAACACCTGGCACTATTTTTGAGAATTACATAACTGGGCAGCAAAATAACACCTTTATAAATGTTGGGGCATAGAGAAATAAAGTTTAGTGTCTGCACAAAAAATAGGGAAGTTACATTCAACACGTTTTCTTAAACGTGCATTTAAAATGTTTAAATGTTTCCTAAAACTTTGGTCATCATGCTTTATAATAACTTTTTAAGTTTCACAATTACGTAGATAATTAAACCCAAGTGGTAAGCAAATATATCACATTAACACAAAACAGCAAAAGCAAGCTAATACTGCACAATCATATTAGCAGACAGATTTGAGAAATACATATTTTTCACAAATAGCACGATAACATAGTTCAATGACTTTTCTTCCACCTCATAAAATAAGACTGAGTAATGAGACATAGAAGAACATGATTACATAATAAAAAGTAATTTTTAATTACAAATCTAATTGTACATATAGGGCAACAAATTGTGGTTTTTATAGGATAGTGCAAATGAGCAGGACTTTTCTCGAAAATATTAAAATTGAATTAATTCCATGTGCCTCAGATTTCAAGAATATTAGGTTACATTAATTATTTTAGGTTTTTATGTGATGGGTACAAGTTGTAGGGTTGATATAGGACAGAAGTGTACTTACAGGCTGCAAATAAACATTGCCATTGACTTAATTTACTGGATGAGAAGCGCAGGCACTGAAAATGTAACTTTAAAAAAGTTCCATTTGTCATCATGTAAACAGTTTTGTTCATCATACTATATTTCATGAAAGATTCATAATTCATTTCAAATTGTCATATCAAGCAATTCCTCTAAACTCTTTTTGATATGTGGTGGCTGAGATGCAGCCTGATTTAACAGATTCTGGCCCATCTGTGCAAAAAGTGCTTTTGATAACTTAGCTGTGGCTGTTCGTATATTTCCTCCAGCTCCAGGTAGAGAGCCACTATTTGTCATGTTCCCTAAGAGATGCCATAAAACAACCAACACTTTTTGTTCTGTGGCATGGGGCTTTCTTTGATAGAGTTCCATAACAATATCTGAAATACAAAAATATGGTAAACATTAAGATTTTTTTAAAAAACAAATTCATACAGATGATGTATCATTAAATTATATACTTGAAACCCATATAATTTTGTTAAGCCTTGTCACTCTAATACATTTAATAAAAAAGAAAAAAGTAATAAAAAATAAATTCAAGTTCTGCTACTTAAAAGGCGTATAAAATAGCCTCTCCCCAATGCCATTTTTTCTAAAATGTTAGGCATCTTAAAAGAAGACAGAAACTTTCCTCCCAAAGATTGGGATCTTCAAATATAAGAATTCTATATACAATGATAGTTCGGGCAAAAATAGTGAAGACAGGAAACAAACCCAAAATTCATCTTAATGTTTTTCAAATGCAGTTAATTAAAAATTTATACATTTTGACACATGGACCTTTTATCAAACAGATAAGTTGGAATAGCAGTTTTCTATGGATACTAATATTTGATTTTAATTCTTTTTATTTATCCTGTTTATTTTTACTAAAAGGAAGACTAAATACTTACTAGAAAAAAAAAGGATAAAATCCTTTTGAAGAAATTTTGGGGATTAAAGTTTTAAAAGGTCCTGGGGATCATTATATAATTTCTTGCTACTTCATGGGTAATGACACTGAATTTTGGTAGCTATCCTAAAATTAAAATTTAATAATCATCAATTTATCCTTAAGTAATAAAATATTTCTTTAGAATTAACAATATAAAAATATTTACCAGCAAGCTTTTCAGTCATATCCTGTTTTGCTTTTCCATTTAAAAACTGAGCTTTTGTGCAAAATGGCTGTAGAAGTAAGTAATTGTCTAAACAAAAAGAACAACATGGATACATGTTTAAAGAGTTATGAGACCTTAATTATTTTCCATTACACAGCAATAAAAGGAAAAAATATGCAAATGATTGCAAATGTATTTAAAAGACTTTAATTTACCTAGTTAATCACCATTTAAAATTCTCCATAAAACCTTAACAGTAACATTCTCATAGTAAATGAGAAATAAAAATACAATAGATTATTAAAGGAAATATCATACGGTGTAAAAAAGAGTTAGATGCCTATCTCCCAGGTATCTTATTCTATCTAAATGATACTATATACATTTATCAAAAAAACAGAAAAAAATTACTTTTATAGGGTATTTTTACCTTTACTGATTTTTCTATTCTATCACCACAAAGATCTCCCTAGTTCTACCTCTTTATTGTCACATCCAGCCCTTCTTTCTTAACTGCCCCTAAACTCTGACAATTGCTAATTCACTTTCCATCTGTGTAATTTTGTCATTTTGGAATCCTACAGCACATGATCTTTTGGAACTGGCTTGTCACTCAGAGTAATGCCCTTGAGATCAGTCCAAATGTGCTGTGTCAACAGTTTATTCCTTTTTATTGCTAAGTAGCAGTCTATGGTATGAATGTCACCTATTTTGTTTTACCATTAACCCCACTGATTTACATACAGGTTGTTCCAGTTATTCGCTATTATAAATAAAGCTGCTATGAACAATTGTGTACAGGATTTTGCATGGACAGAAGTTTTCACTTCTCTGAGAGAAATGCCTAAGAATGCAATTGATGGGTTATATCATAAGTGCATGTTTAATTTTTCAAAAAACTGCCAAAGTATTTATTTACAAAGTTTTATTTACATTCTCACTAGCAATGTATGAGATATTCAGTTTCTCTGTAACTGTGTTAGCATTTGGTGTTGTCATTTTTATTTTAGCTATTCTAATACTTGCTATAGACTGAATGTTTATGTCCCCGCAAATTCATATGTTGAAACCCAACCTCTAATGTGATGGTTTTTAAAGGTGGGGTCTTTGGGAGGTGATTAAGTAATGACTGTAGAGCCATCGTGAATGGGACTGGTGCCTTTATAAGAGGTCCTAAGAACTCCCTTGCCCCTTCTGCTTTGTGAGATGGTGGTCTATGAACCAGGAAGTGGGCCCTCACCTGACACTGAATCTGCCAGCACCTTGATCTTGGACTTCCCAGGCTCCAGAACCTTGAGAAATAAATGTTTGTTGTTTGGAAGCCATCCAGTCTGTGGCAGTTTGTTACAGCAGCCCTAGCAGACTGAGACAGGTATAGTAAGCATGGTCTAAATTTGCATTTGCATTTCCCTAATGACTAGCGAGGTTAAACATCTTTTCATATCTTTCTTTGCCATCCACATAGCCTCTTTGGTAAAATGTTTCTTCAAGTCTCTTGCCTTGAGTGGCTTTTTTTTTTTTTTAATGTTGAGTTTTGAGAGTTCTTTATATATTCTAGATGAGTTTTGTGGTCACATTTGTGGTTTGCAAGTATTCTGTCCCAAACGGTGGTTTGTCTCTTTATGCACTTAACAGAGTCTTCTGCAGAGTAAATGTTTTTAATTTTGATGGAGTCCAATTTATCAACTTTTATGGATCATGCTTTTAGTGTCATGCTAACAACTCTTCACCAAGCTCTAAGATCCTGAGGATTTTCTTCTATGGTATCTTCTAAGTTTTACAGTTAAGTTTTTCATTTAATCTATGATCCATTTTGAGTTCATTTTGCCTAAGATGTGAGGTTGAGTTAGACAAAATGAACTGAGATAAGGGAAGAGAAAGTCAACTTAATGGGATAACATTTAATCACTAAAAGTAATTAAAAATACTAAATAAATGAAAAATATAAAATAGCTAATTTTTTTTTTTTTTAAATGAAAAATTAAATAGCTAGGATTTCAGCAATATAAAAATATGTAGAATTAGGAAGTACAAAAGTAAAGTCAAAAAAATTAGAGTGCCAGATAAGGTTTCTTACCTACATGCTGACTCAGTGCCTGAACAACATTTGTGGCAGCAGTGTAGATGCCTGGATTCTTGGAATTCAGATTGTTATCTACTATTGCTGGAATTAGCATGTTGATTATAGGAGATAAGTTGTCTCTTAACAAAGGAATCATTTTGTGCATCGTTTCTAGAGCCACCAGATTTACTTTACTATTAGAATCATGAAGTCGAGATTTGAAAGCATCAAAAATCTGAAAGTAAAGTGGTAAATTATTTAAAGTGAAATATTGTTTATACCTATTATATTTAAATTCCCTTTGACATTGCAAAGTATTTCTCCTTTAGTATAGTGTTTATACACACATCCATCTTATTGAAGCTGAATTTCCAAAACAGGAACTTTGTGAAAATTTGAATGATAAATGTGTCAAATTTTCTTACATCAAAAAGAGAAGGCTTCAAAAATCACCCAAAAGACAACTTAATAAGTTAAAATTGAGAGATGTGGCTCGTTAGGAAGATGACTAACACAGTAAATGCGATAAAAATGCTGTTTTCTGGAAGGTGCAGGTTTAGCTAAGTTAACTCTAAGAACTTAAAAGTTTCTATATTTATCTATTTGTAGCAGAAGTAGACATATGAGTTTTAATGTACGAATTTCAGTTTAGGTTTTTCTAAACATTTTATTTTTTCCCCTCTTTAATACCCCCCTGACCCCTTGCTCCCCTTGCCCCCTTTGCCCCGCTTCCACCCCTGGCCTATGGATGTTGCAGTTTCCCCTTAACAAGCGGATCTCTCAAGGCGGAGAGTCTCCTCCACATGCTTGCAGGATGAACCGGACCTGGTGCCCCTGGTGCTGCTTACCTTCACAAGGTTTCCAACAACAAGCTCTTGATTGTTTTCAGTATCTGATAAAAGCTGCTTAATCCCATTAATACGATCACGAAAGTCTTTTGCATTTAATAAACCTGTTATGACTTTAATGTACTCAGCACTTTCTAAGGAATTACGAGGAACTGATTTTCTGGTGACTTCACGAATTTCTGTTACCTCTCTAAAGTAAAAAAAAGGTAAATTTAATTTCATTATTAATTTCCTATTAAGAACACAAACATAATAAATAATTTTCATTACATATTCATTTTTTAAAAAATTCATAAAATGATCTAACCTAACCCATAGCCATAACATGTTTTGGGACCTTATAAGACCACCCTTGGGTTTGGCGATTTGCTAGGAGGACTCAGAGGGTTCAGCATGCAGTTTTATTTGCAGCTAAGGTTTATTACAGCAAAGGATACAAAGTAAAATTAGCAAAGGGAGAAGATGCATGGGTCAAAACAAAGTCTGGAGGAAACTAGATGCAAGCTTCCAAGGGTCACACAGTACAAACTTAATTCCTCTAGCAATAAACTGTGACAACACATGTGAAATGCATCTACCAATGAGGCTTATTGGTTAGTGTCAGGGTTTTTATTGGAGTTGGTCCTTTACCTAAGACATACCAAAATTCCAGATTCCCAGAAGGAAAGCAGAACTTCAGCAGAAACCACATTGTTTGCCCAAATAATTTAGGCACAGTAAACTAGCTTGTCATTTAGGGAATGGTGGGAATCCTCTTGAAGACCTAGTTTCCAGACACCAGTCCAGGGCTAATCTTGTCAGCAGGCCTTTATAAGGATTGCAGTCTCAGGCTTTTGTTAACTCTTTTTTATAAAAGTTCCATGTGAATATTCAAGATAAATTAGAAATTTGAGACCAGAAAGAATTATTATTTCCATTACTTAGTATTCGCAATACAATGTTTTCCATTATTATAAAAAGGTGACTCAATGTGGCGGATGATAATCCCTTTGAAACTAAAGAGTCCTGTGAATTGACAGGTCTTAAAGAGAATGGTAACAATTGCCAGTTACCACCATTTCACTGAGGAACAGTGCAAAAATCAGCACTAAAGTTACCATAAGAGCAGTGATTTAAAAAAAAAAAAAAAAAGCAGTGATTTAATGAATGACTCAGAGTCATAATAAAAATAGACACAGGATGGTGATTGGAAAATATAGATCCTAGATGTATTTATTCATTAGTTTTAATTTGTGTAAGTTAATTAATTTGAGGTTAATTTTTGAAATGATTAATTCTATTCTAATTAATTCTACAATGAGAAAATAAAGAATTAAATTTATATTTAAACTGAGGATTATATAGTATATAAAAGGTGAATATGAAAAGGGTAAAACAGAACACCTCAAGAAGCCATCTAATTATTAAAACATATCTTTAAAGATGGCCTTTTTGTTGTTCAAAATAGGATAGATTTGATAGTAAAATAACATTTAATATACCTTAGAAGGAAAAGATAATGTGACATAGAGGAATTCACTAGGTATATTAACATTAAAACAATTTATAAAAAAAGAGAAGACATTAAGAATGATAATAGAACATAGATGCAAACATTCTCGAGAAAATATCAGCAAACTAAATTCAATATGTTAAAAGAATCATATCCAATGACCAAGAGGAATTTATTCAGAGACCCAAGGATGATTCAACGTCCACAAATCAATCAATATGACATACAATATTAACAAAAATTAAGGATAAAAAAATCATATGATCACCTCAATACATACAAAAAAGCATTTGATAAAAACCAATATGCACTCCTGATCAAAATATTCAACAAACTGGATATAGATGAAACATACTCAACATATTAAAGGCGATATATGACAAGCCCATAGCTAATATCTCAATCAACAATAAAAAGTTGAAAGATTTTCCTCTAATACCAGGAAATGACAAGGATGCCTATTCTCATCACTTTTATTCAACATATTACTGAAAGTTCTAGCTGGAGCAATTAGGCAAGAAAAAGAAATAAAAGGCACTGAAATTCAAAGGAAGAAGTACACTGTCTTCAAGGTCCATCCATGTTGTACCAAATGGCAGAATTTCCTTCCTTTTATGGCTGAAAAACATACTGTTTATGTTTTTTACATTATACCTAAACTGGTCTAATATTATTTGAAAGTAGACTATGAGAAGATAAAGATGTATACTATAAAGCATGTATATTATGAAGTCTAGATCAACCACTAAAAAAAAAAGAACATTGAGGAAATAAATGAAATGCAAAAAAGAAACACACACATACACACATCAATCTATTTGAACGAGGGCAGGAAAAGAGGGAAAAACCAGAAAATATATAGGATTAAAAAATAATATCAATAGCTTAAACCCAACCATATGAATGATAAACATCAAATATAAATAGCCAAATACCCCAATTAAAAGACAGAGATTATTAAGATTGAACAAAAAAGCAAGACAATTATACACTGCCTATAAAAACTTTTTTTTTTAAAGACATACTAGAAACTGTAAGTCAAAACCATAATGTGTTAAAAATTATTCTGACACTCATAAAATGATAAGACTATTGCAATAGGGGTCATGACTATTGCAACAGGGGAAAGAAAGTGACTTTAACTCTGAATACGGCAGAGACAAATGGGGATTTATAGTCAACATGCATAGTCGGGGGAATCAGTGGATGGGGATTATTAAGAGGAGACATCAATGGTAGAGGGTTTCTTGCTAAACTGGCCTAATAATATTTTTGCTAAAGGCAGGTCAGATACTTACACATCAAAGGTGCAGGATGAGAAGTCTAGATAACAAGGGGGATGGGGATGACTTATTAGGATTCTTTGCTAAGACTGGCTTAGGTAGGCTAAGAACAGGGCCCAAGGAGGAGACCTAGTGCAAAGGAGAGACTTCAGAGAACCTTTCTAAAGTCTGATCAAAGACAGTCAAGTTAGATAATAGTTTATACCCACTTCAATAACAACAAGCATTGATGAGGATGTAGAGAAACTGGAATACTCTTTATTGCTGGAAGGATGATAAAATGGTGCTATTCTGGAAAACAAATCCAGCATTTCTTTAAAAGGTTACACACAGAGGTATCATGTGAACCAGCAATTCCACTCAAATATACCCAAGAGAACTGAAAACATGTACACTACAAAACCCAAATATCTATCAACTGATGAATAAATAAAATATAGTACATCTATACAATGAAATGTTATCAAGCATAAAAAAGAACAAGGTATTGATACATGCTACAAACCTGGATGAACCTTAAAAACATAATGCCAAGTCTAAGAAGTCAGTCATAAAAAATCCCCCATCATATGAATTCCTAAGACTGGAACAATTTGAAGAGATAAATAATAATAGTATTGAATTATAATCCACAGAATAAAGTAATAATCTGTTAATCCACAATAATATAAACATTTAAATAAATATATAAAGGAAAAGTGGCAGTTTTTCTTTACAGAACAATCCAACTAATAAATATAGAAGGAATAAGAGAAAAAGATCACCATTAGGTTAAAAAACCCACAATAATTGCTGCAGGCAAGGTCAATGATTGCTAAAATTAATGGGTATATGTATGATCAGAAATAAAATATCTCAAAGTATGCCAAGATGCCTATTATTTACAAAGGGAAAAATAATAATTTCATAGTGAAGAAACCCAGGAGAAACCACCTTAACCTGGTGACCAAGGTTAACATTATCAGTAATAAGACAAAACATCATCTACTTCATGAAATGGTGTACTGAGACACATCATTTTTGCAGTATTCTTGTCAAAACTGCAAAATCTCGACAAACTAATATCAGATAACCCCAATTGAGAGACATCCACAAAATAATTAACTGATAAATAAAAGTGTTTGGAAAGGACCTAGAATACAGTATATACTCTCAATAAGTATTTAAAAAGCATTTTTGGTTGGATGTGAAAAAATTTTTGACCAAAATATCTGGTCCAGGATCTTATGTGATTATATCTTAACGTAGAAAAATGGCAGACTTTGATTTAGTAGGCCTGAAGGGAGAACAAGATTTTTCATTTCTAATAAACTCCTAGGTGATGCTACTGTGGCTGTTCTGGCGACAGTACTTTGAATAGCAAGGTCCCCAAAGCATATTTTGTAACATGAATTTTTATCCTTTATTTAATTTATTGCTTTAGTTTATAAAATTTTCAAAGATATGCAAAATAAAATATACCTATGTATCTACTTATAGTTTTAAAATAATGTTTAACACATACTTAAAAATATACCAGAGATATTTTTGAAAGATTTAAAAAATGATATACTCAATATATTAAATGTTGTTAGAGTTTAAATAGGTGAGACAACTGCATATACAATTGCATTTATAAAATTTTTAAGAGTGTTTTTTTTTACTGGTTGGTAGTATTGTAGGTAATTAGTTAAATCTTCTTTTAATGTTCGTAGTTTCTAAAGTTTTTTTTTAAAAAAATTACTCAGATTTGTCCAACACATGTCTAATCCTGACAGGTTCAATAATGCTAAAACTTTATTAATGTTTAATGCATGTAGAAGCAAGTTGTTGTTGAGTATATAATTGCCTTACTACACCTAATTATCTCACACTTTTTAAATCCTTAACGACTTTTAAAACTCCATTAAATTTTGACAAATACTCCAGGGATAGCTCATGAAAACATCCAAATGAAACTACTATCACTGGGGAGTAAGTTCTCTAATGATGTGGGCTATTGAATGATGCTACCTTTCGGCTGAATTAAAAACATCTCTTGAAGCAGATGATGATCTTGTATTTCCAACACTGCCAGTATGAGATCGTCTTCCTTTTGCTGAAGGAGTATCTAGTGGTAAATCTCCCAAGCCCTATAAATAAATAAAAAGAAAGGCAATGGTAAAAAAAGTCTTAAAACAAGTGAATAACTTGTAAAATGTAATTTTCATAGAAATTATTGATCTTTTTTATGACTGAAAGCATTTTAATAATCTGCTATGTTTATGCTTTAAAGTGTGTCAGATATATAAAATACCTTGTAATTATAAGTAAATTAAAAAAATATGTAACCGACTAATAGGAAATGATATTGGCTTGGTAAAAGTGTTTAAAATTATAAAAATTAATATGCTATATTTTATAACCACTCTTCTTAAAGCTTAAAACCTACATGGAAAACATAAACACACTATACAATAATAAATTCCTATGGAACACCAATGTGAGAATAAACATTTTGGTAAGAACTATTTAAAACTTTTTTTTATGATACTTGTATCTGAAATGACTCACAAATGTAATCTGCCTCATTTGAGTAAGATAATTTTTTTGCATGGTTATTTTAATAAGTTCTATATGAGTTAAGCTGAAATCTTTAACATCAGTAGGCTGAAAAAATGCTCTAAAATGTATATTAGCATACGTATTTGAAATATCCGTTCATAAATTAATCCTTTGCCCAAGATTATTAGAGGAATAACATAAATTACCATAGAAAAATTTTATATTATTAAATATATTTTTGCAAAAAATAGTATGTAAATGGAATACTTTTTTACAAGACAATTTTATGTTTTATTTCACTTAGTATTCCCTCAGTTATTAATTTCACAGAGATTTCTACATCATTATCTATCAGAATAAGTTAAGACATGGGGCTTCATCTCAAGGAGCTCCTATCAGTCAATGCTCTGCAGTGTGGCAGGAGCTCTAATAGTAGAATATACAAGGTAAATAAAGCAGGCACCCAGCATGATAAGCATCACCATCCTCACTTTATAAAAGTAAAACTCTGGTTAAAGAAATGATGTGCCTAAAATTATATGTAGTCACTAATTCTCAGAGTTGTGATTCAAACCCAAGTCTATTCCAATAAGCCACACTATGTTCTACCAAATATCTTCTATTCAATAAACATTTTCTGACACTATGAATGTCTTCTTAGTACTATAGTTGATGAAATGCTACTATAGATATATTCTAAATAGTTAACAGAAATAATCATAGAAGTAATTATTTCTATCCTTTACCTTCCTAGGCAAATGAATTTTGCTTTGAAAGTTGTTTATAAAATAAACTTCTCCACGTACCTTTTGCTGTATGCTTTTAACAGATTCCTTAATATAGGGCAAATCTTTAGATGGGACATACTTTTCAAGCATTTTATCAAAGTTAGGATGACACATCATGAGGAAAAGCATCTTTCGACCATAATACCTATAGATATTTGAGAAATATGTAAGTGATTTCACATATTTTAAGAAGCTCAGTTTCTGCCTGCCCTTACCTTGGTTTTTCAACAGAAAAAAAAAAAACCTATCAACATCAAGATTACTATCTCTATTTGAAATCACTGAAACGTAGTTACACAAACTGGACTTGAGAGTATAGATTCTCCTGTTGCACACCTTTAAAAAGTACTATAGTTTCAAATCTTTTAGCTGTGTATCAGATGAAGAGCCAAAAGCCTTAATTCTATTTTTCAGGTATCCTAAGGTCCATATCAAGGCTGGCAACTGGCAGAAATGTGAGTTAGGAGAAGTCTTAACTTAGTTCTGGGCTCCTTGACTAGTGACCTTTTGCTGTTCATCTGCTTTGATGTTTTGGCCTGAGTCAACCTTCCCTAGGTTCTGTATTTCTGACCCTCTTATCTCTTTTGTCCTCGCCACAACTTACCTGAGTTCCGATTGTTCAAATACATATTCTCTGCTATCTAAATACACTAAAAGTTTCTTGATAAATTGTGGATGGTATATTAATGAATATGTTAATACTCTCCAAACTAGGTTTTTTATATTATATGAATTTTAAAATAATTCCTTTAGGATAATTTCTTAAGCCAAGGGTCCCTAATTCCTGGGCTGTGAACTGTTAGGAACCCGGCCGCATAGCAGGAGCAGGGGGTTAGCAGTGGGCTAGCGAGTGAAGCTTCATCTGTATTTGCAGCCGCTCCCCAGTGCTAACTTTACAGCCTCAGCTACATCTCAGATCATCAAGCATTAGGTTCTCATAGGAGCACTGGTCCCTGGTGCCAAAAAGGTTAGGGACCACTGTTTAAGCCAAGCTATCACTCTATGGTAGAACCTCAGATAACATTAAAGTGTACACCGAAGATATTTTTCTATAGAGAGATCTTATAGTATCTAACAACAATACCATATTATTATTCTTCAAGAAGGCTTGAACCTAAAATAATTACAATTATCCTTTTGCTATAACTTATTCTATAAATGTGTGTGTGTGTGTGTGTGTGTGTGTGTGTGTGTGTGTATACACACACAGATAACTAGAAAAATCAGAGAAGGCAAGGCTTTTGAGAGGGAGGCATAGAGGATAATCTCAGAATCATCTATATCAACCAGACTTTCATATATAATAAATTACAGAAACGGAGATAATATTGGAGAATAAAAATTAATTTTTCTCTCCCCACAATCAGAATAATGTTTACACCCAGATAGATAGCTCCTTATCAGTTATAGTTTCAAAGAAAACTCTAACTTTTAGCCCAGAATGTTAAGGACTATAGGTCTACCAGAGGCCCTAATGATATGAGAATGGCTAAAACAAAAAAGTAAGCAAGCAATAGGACACAAAAAATGTAAGAAATATTAAAACTGGAAAGTTGTAACTATTTTATAATTTTAAAACTTCAAATAAGAATCTAAGAAGTAACAAATGGATTATAAGAATTACTATGCCATTAAAGAATGGTTAAGACACAAAACAACCATTATGAATCTCTTTGTTCCTAACTAGTCTATTATGATCCAATTCTATTAAATTGTTTTGAACATTACTGTGGTATTCAGAACTTCTAAAATGGTTCCTCAAAGGTGACCCGCTCTTCCAGGATTATTATGTTATGTTATATGGTACAGTGGACTTTAAGATAGAGAGGTTATCTGGATCTAATCTAATAATCACATGAACCCTTACAAGCAGAGAGCTTTTCTGTGGCTGGTATCAGAAGAGGAAGTCAGAGAGATTCTAAGCATGAAGAGACTTAACATGCTGTTGGCTAGCTTGAAGTTGGAGGGGGCTGCATGACAAGAAATTCAGGTGGCCTTAGGAGCAAGGGAACAGGGATCTGTCTTATAACCATAAGGACCTAAATTTGGCCAACCACCTGGATGTGTGCGTAAGCAGATTCTTCTATAGAGTCTCTAGATGATGGTCTAGTACTGTCATCATCTTGATTTACACCTTGTGAGACCCTAAATAGAAGCTAGTTGAGCTATGTAGACAGTACTCCCCCCACACCACCCTTTAATTCCCCACCCCTTCCACCCCTGACCTATGGTTGTTGCTGTCTTCCCCTTAAGAATTAGATCTCTGAAGGCGGGGCATCTCCTCCCACACGCTCACAGAGTGCACCTGAGGCCTGGTGTCCCCCAGGGTCTGGTAACCCCGGTGCACTCGGGGCCTGGCGCATCCAGCGTATGGCCTGGGGCACAAACCCAGGCCCTTCTGCGTGTAAAGCAGACATGCTAACCACTACACTGTGGAGTCACTCCCATGCAGACTATTAACCTAAAGAACAGTAAGCTAAAAAAAATCTGTGTTGCCTTATGCCACTATATTTGTGGTGATTTGTTATACAGCAATAGAAAATGAACACGTTTACCAACTATATGAGCTTTCAGTATAATGAATTCCACAAGATTAACTCCAATTACCTAAAGTAATGGACGTCTTTGCTTTAACTGTAAAAATTTGATATCCTTCTTTACTTTAGTCTCTATGAACTCAGGATTCTCCCTCTCTCCTTTTAATCTAACTTCATGTACAACTGCCATACATTTTTAGGTGTGGGACATTATTAATCACCAAGTCCAACCTTCCAACTTTTATAGACAAGGAAAGAGAGGTTCAATGGCAAACACGGATTGGGGCTAGGAATTGAACCTAGGCTTCTGACTGTATCCAAAATATCTATCACCACTACTGTACCAACCATATCTTAATTATTTTGTCTTCTTTCTATGACTGATCTTAATCTTCATAAAAATGTTCTTCAAGTACAGAAAGCAGTCAGAAATTCATAGAATTTTCTAAGTGCAGACATGTCATGTTTCAAGAGATAGTACCCTATCCATTTTCCTGTTTTTTCCTGTACCTATTGCCTTGATTTTACCTGGCTGCTTGGAAAATATATCATTTTCCCCTAAATGCATTACCTTACAATTGCCCACAATGAAGTTCTTCTGCCACTTTTCTGCCCACTCATACAGTCTTTGTGCCGTTTTCATGCAGTTCATCCCTGTGACATGGCATCTCACTACCCAGAAGTATGTAGTGTCATCTGTAAATTTGGAGAATTCACTGTGCACTCCCTCAAGATCATTTACAAATTGGCTAAATAAGACCACCCCCAGCACCAATCCCTGAAGACCCCACTTGTCCATTTAGAAAAATGTTCACTCTTTTTAAACCTTTCTTTCTTTTGAGCCCCTATACTAAGAGATTCAGCAAATATTATTAGCAGCTATTCACCTAGTTTCTTGTGAGCTGTCCTGAGTAAACTTAGCAGCAGCTGGTAATATACGGTCAGCCATATCTTTTGTTCCAGATAAAATACGCTCCGGTTCCATAAATTCCAGTACATCTGATAAGTGCTGGGCTGTACATCTTCTGACCGCAGTGTGTAAATGGCTATGAGGAAACATGGTCAATAAAAACAAAGTTGATGTATGAACAATTTCTCAAAGACATACTTTTAAATAATTGAACTATTCCTAACCTTCATCATCCCTGAAAGTTAAAATGACAAATTATTTGCGTTAGCTATTCCTCCCCGAAGAAGTTAAAAAAAAAAAAAAAAAAAACTTCAATCATTAACATATATTTAGTCCCAGATCTACGAATGTAGGTAACATTATTAGAATAACAATATTATTATCCTTTGTATGCTCAGTATCTAATATGTTTTTACCACAGATTATTTAATAAATGTTTTTCAGTTGAAATAATATTGAAATCTGCTTTTTTCCTATACCCCAGATTATAAACAAATGCATTTTTACTTTAAGGACATATCAAGATTATTCTGAACATTACCTTTGTCCTCCATTAATAAGAGAAACAACTGCACGTGCGGGAGTTACATTACTGACCATAGCTCTCAAAGCTTTGTCAACATCTTCTCTTATAAATGTATTTGATTCTCCTGCCTTATGCAACAAAACTTTTACTGTAGTATCTAGTTCTTGATCCATGCTCTTTTTTAGGTAAGTGAAAAGATCACTTAAACAGACCACAGCAGCACGAGAAACTCCAGAGCGTAAATTTTTCACCTAAAAAAAAATCCAAAATGCACATTTTGCTAATATTCTGAAAGAAAATCAGCAATGACTTTGAAAAGAAATTTACGATTAAAGTAACATACTATAATATGTATTAGCTTATGTCCCAAAATCAACATTTTATAAAGTTTTTTTAAATGTTGCAAAGTAAGGCACTAGTTACTTTACATACAAACCTACTCATATTATCTAATAGTTTTTTTAAAGGTCAAATAAATGTAGCATCTTTATTCTCTGTTAGTCAAACAATCCTTATCTCAACTGAAAATAAGTTTACCTCTTGAACTACTGCAAAATTTGTTTCATGCAACTTTGTGTTCAATATTTCAGAATGAAAAGCAGCTAAGCATCTAATAAAATTCAGTCCCTCGATTTTCTTCTCCCTATGGGAAAAAGAAACAAATGAGAAAATCACTAATTAAAATGGGGTTCAATTGGAACAGGATGTTTTCTTTTGTTTATGAAATATTGCCACTGAAGAGACCTTGCCTATTTTCCCTTATCATGTAGAAATCAAATAAAATATGTGTTGATTTGTTTGCTCCAACAGTTCTCCATGATTCAAAAATCTTTTAAGAGCCAAAACCACTATTGACAAATTAAGTTCATGCTTTTTAAGTAAAAAGGAACAATTTTCCCCTAGTAAGAATGGCATATTCTTTCTAGAGAACACAGGGAAAGAATGGCATATAAAAAGTGAGGGAAGCAATAAAACAAAAATGGAAGAAGTAACTATCTATACCTTCTTGGTGAATATATAAGAACAAAAAACCACCAATATGTGGTTCTGTAACTTGTATTTCTTTTTCATTATCTAATGTAATGAGCCAGATTAAGAATAGGTAGATACTAATGCCACGAGGGCATGTTCAAGTGGGATTTAGATATCATATTTCCAACATTATGGTGTTCATTTTGTGGGTTTGGAAAACGTGAGCTAAAATGAGTTTCCTTAGTTGGTAATATTGATAGTAATTAATTTTTAAGTATTTAAATACTCTGAATAAATTATGAAAGACAGAGAAAAGACCTAAGATTCCAAAGTGGTAAGAGTAAACATATTTAATAACTATCTGGTTCAAAATTTTCATTTTTTGGATAAGCCTGAAGCAGTTTACAGTTACAGTTTAGATGTAGAAAGAACCTTATTCTATACACATAAAAGTAAATAAAAAGTAGAGTCGAAAGAGAGATTAAAAAAAAAAAAGAAATTAGGAAATAGTGGCTGAAATTTTTCCAAATTTACTCAAAACTATAAACTCTTAGATCCGAGAACAAACCTTAAGCAGGATATCCAGAGAAAAAACACAACATCTGAAACAACATAATTGAATTACTAAAGAGTATAAAGGGAATATTCTTAAAGGTAGCCATAGGAAAAAAGGCACATTATGTACAGAACAAAGAATAATTGCAGAAGACTTCAGGTCAGAAATATGAAAGCCAGAAACCAACTGAACAAAATCTAAACACAAAAAGGAAACAAACAACAACAAAAAAATCAACTTAACAAATCCTCAATTATAGGTGAACATTTCAAAAGCCCCTTTCCAGTAACTGATAGAATTTCAGTAATATAGAAAACTTAAAAAACACTATCAACCACTATTACAAACTTAATCCACTTAACATTTATAGAACTCTACAACAAACAAGAGCAGAATGCAGATGCTTTTCAAAGTTTATGCAAAACAGTCATATGAAAAAGATAAAACATCTCTGTCCTAATGATCTTATAATGAGAAAAAGATAAAATATAAGCAGCATAAGAGGACTGGGGAAAGAACACTTTAAGTTAGGGTCATGAAAGAAGGTTTTTCTGAGGAGGTGACATCTGACAATATCTGAATGAAGTGAGAAAGAAAGCCACTGGGAACGTGTTCACAGAATGAGATACAAAGATATTAAGGTAGAAATGAGTTTAGGTGTTCAGGAAACAGCCAGGTGACTACCTTGGATATGTAAGGCAGAGCACGGTAGGGTGAGGCTACAGAAAGAGGCAAGGGATAGATAATGAAGGGCGCTGTAAGCTACTGTAAGCAGTTAGTTTTTTTTCTTTCTAGTGTTTTAGGAAGGGAGACACTAGAGTATTCTGCATGGGGGAATCACATGGTCTGATACATATTTTAACAGCATACTCTGGTTGTTGTATGAAATGGGCAATAATAGAAACATGGAAACTAGCGATGACACTATTATAGCTAGATGAGAGATAATTGTAGTTTAGATTAGAGGATCAACAGCAGAGACTGCATAAGTAATTGGGTTCAGGATATGTTCTGAGAATAGAGAAACTGATAGAATGTCAGGAAATGAGAAAAAGTCAACACTCATTTAATATGAACAATTAAATGTCCATGGCAGGGCTATTATCTAAGATGGTGAATACTGAGGGAGAAGCAAATTTGCAATTAAGGGAAGGGAAAATTGAAAGTTCTGTTTTAAGGATTTTTTAATCTACATTGATATCAAATATAATGAATATTGGGTATCATTCTGCAGTTTTCTTGTCTTTGTATTGTTTTGATATCAGGGTAATATTGGCCTCAAAGAATGAGATGGGAAGTACTCTTCAATGTTATAGAAGTTTGAGTAGAATTGATTTCTTCCTTAAATATTTGGTATAATTCACCTGAGAAACCATCTGAGCCTGGAGTTTTCTTTGTGGCAAAGTTTAAATTCAAATTCAATTTCTTTAATAGCTATTGTGTTATACAGATTATCTCTTTTTTGGGGGGTGAGTTTTGGTAGTTTGTACATTTCAAGGAATTTGACAATTTCACTAAGTTGTCAAATTTATGGGCCTGAATTTTTTTTATCACATCCATCCATTATTGTTTAATAGCAGTATGTTCATTAGTGATGCCCTTCTTCCATTTCTGATGTGGTAATTTATTTCTTCTCTCTTTTCTTGATATATCTGACTAGAGGTTTACCAATTTTACTGATCTTTTCTAAGAACACACTTTTGCTTTCATTGGTTTTTTAAAAATTTCATTGATTCTATTTTCTATTGCATTGATTTCCACTTGATCTTTATTACTTTCTTTGCTTATTTTGGGCTTTATTTGCTCTTCTGTTTCTAGTTTAAGGTGAAAGTTAAGGTCACTGACATAAAACTTTTCTTGTTTTCTAATGTAAGTGTTACAGTGCTATAAATTCCCCTCTGAAGTAGCTGCATCCTACAAATGTTTATATGTTTCATTCTTAATTCAGAATTTCTAATTGAATTCCGCTACAGTCAGAGAACAAAATTTGTATAATCTGAATCCCTTTAAATTACTTGTTTTATGTTCTAGAATATAGTCTTTCTTGATCGATGTTCCCTGTGGACCTGAAAACAATGTGAATTCTGTTGTTTCAGGTAGAATGTTCTATAAATGTCAATTAGGTCAAATTGATCAACAGTGTTCAAGTCTTCTTGAACACTAACCTTATTGATCTTCTTTTTACTAGTTTTATCAATTAATGAGAGAGGATTATTGAAGTTTCAACTATAATTGTGGATTTGTTTATTTCTCTTTGCAAGACTACCAGTTTTTGCTTAATATATTTTGAAGCTCTGTTATATGGTAAATAAATGTTCTGGATTGCTATGTCCTCATGATGAGTTATCCTTTATTGCTATAAAATGACCCTCTTTATTCCTGAAATAATACAAATTCTAAAATGGCCCGCACGATTCCTGTCTCCTGGTGTACACACCTGTATAATACCCTCCCCATGAGAGTGAATAGGATGGGATATCACTTCCCTCAAACACGTTACATTACATATAACGAGAGATTTTCCAAGTTGTCCTATAGCTCGCTGATTCTCTTTTCATGTCTTACTCTAGCTTTTTAACACATGAACTAGAATTACAACTATAGTTATAATGTCCTTATCTACTAATTGTATCATCTGTATCATTTTTTAATTACTTTCAATTGTTTAATTTTTTTCTTCTCATTATAGGTCACATTTTCCTACTTTGTTGCATTCCTGGCAATTTTTTATTGGATGCTAGGCATTGTGAATTTTACTTTAGATATTTCTGTTTTCCATAAATATTTTTGAACTTTCTTCTAGAATGAAGTTATTTGAAAAGTTTGACCTTGCTTTTCTCAGGCCTTGCTTTGATGCTTTGTTAGGCGGGACCAATCCAGTCTTTAGCATAGGGTTTATTTATTCCATAGATGAAGCAAAACTCTCTGAGTGTTTTACCCAAAGCCCTGTGAAATGAAGCTTTCCATTCTTCTAGTGGGAATAGGAAGTAATCCTGGCCTTGTATATACTCTAGGGATTTTCCTTCTAAGATCTTTGAGGGACCCTTATCCTGGTTTCAGGTAATTTATTCACATGCATGCTCTAACCAGGACTCAGCTAAATATTTGAGAAGAATCCTCTGAAGTTTTCTGGAGTTCTTTGAGGAGCTCTGTCCTCTCTAGCATTCTGCCCTGCAAACTCCAGTGATCATGGCTTCCCCAAACTCCCAACTCCACCTCTGCTTATATCTAGATGGTTTTCCCCTTCTTGAGCTGCAACCAGGAAACTACCTGCAGGAAGGAAGCCAGGGCAATTCTAGGGCTCACCTTGCTTCCTTCCCATCTCTCAGAGATCACTATATTTCATTGCCTGGTGAATAATACTTTGAAAACCATTGTTTCATATATTTTGTATGATTTCTTTAGTTCTTTCAGATGTGAAGGCAAATCTAAAGCCTGTTAATATATCTTGGCAGGAAGTGGAAGTTCCAGAGTTCCATTTTAGACAATGTTACATTTAACAATGAATTTAAAATTTATTGGCATCCAAGTGGAAATGTCAAGGAGGAAGCTGGATCACAAGTCGAGAGCTCAAGAAGGTACCTGGGATCCAGATATATATTTATGAGAAATCAGAGTATGGATGGAATTTACAGCTATGGAACTAAATAAAACCATTTAAGAAAAGCTTGGCAAACTATGGTTCACAGACCAAATCTGGCCCCATCAGATTGTTTAAATAAGTTTTTATAAGTAAAGTTTATTGGAACACAGCCATACGCATTTGTTTTCATATTGTCTAAGGCTGCTTTTACACTACACAGTGAAGATGAGTAGGTGTGACAGAAGCATTTGGACTGAAAAGTTTAAAATATTTATTATCTGGTTCTTTACAGAAAAAGATTACCAGCCTGGAATGAATGTAGATAGAGAACACCAGCGGGTTGAATTCTGGAACCCTCTCGATTTTGAAGTAAAACAGAAGAGAGGAAATCAAAGTACTGAAGCATAAAAAAAATCAAGAGACTCTGATTTTTCCAAGGAGAACTGAAAAAAGTATATCAAGAAGAAGGGAGTGTGATTATGTCAAATGTTGCTAAAAGGCTAAGATGAGGACAAATAAATGACCAGTGTAGATTTATCAAAATGGACACTTTTGTAGTTATAGTGAAGTGGTGGTCACCATGAGGAGGGTTGAAAGCCAATTAAAGAAGCTGAGAAAAGAACAGGAGGTGAAAAAGTAGAGACAATGAATTAGTCTTTTTAAGGATTTTTGCTCAAAAATGGGAAAAAGGAATGTGAAAAAGATATGCAATTTAGAAAGGTTTTAAAAAATAAGAGATATTATAGCACATATTAAGTTGATGAATATGATCTAGTAAAGAAGCAAAACTGATGATAAGGTGTAGGATGGGGATGGACAGGGATGCTGAAGGAAGAGGGGAGGAAATGGGACAAGGGCAGCCAGTGGATGCTCCAGCTAAAGCAAGTAAACCACTGTCTTTTTGTTTCTCTTGAGTTATTGGCTGGGCTGGCTAGGTGGCTGCTACAGCTGTTGTAGGAACCAGTAACTGTTTCCAGAATTGTTATATTTCCCAGAAAAACACTTGTAGAAATGATGACATTTATACTCTAATATCAGAATGTTTATGTAAGCCACAATAAAGCTAAACTACATCCTTGTGGTATATAAGTTGTAATATAACTGGTAATACAATTCTATTAGAACCAGAATTCAGCTACCTTAATAAGTTGGAAAAAAAAATGTAACTAAGAACTAAAATAATCATTTCTAAGACATTTTAATAGAAAATGTTTCAAGGTTTTTAATTAAAAATTTACAGTAAACTTTTGGAACTCAGCTTAGTTTTAAGTTAAGAATGGTGATCTTACCAATCCTCATCAGATAAGAGCTTCAGAGCTTCTGTCAGTGCTATTTCTGGTTTGGAAAATGGCTGTAGTTCTGATGAATCCATTATTTCTGGACTATGAGTGACAGAAGGCATCCTTTCTTTATACTGTGGAATGGCTCTAGGAGATGCTTCACCTAAAACGAACAAACAAAAAATATTAAATAAAGCATCAGGGAACTTTGATACAAAGATACAAATGGCATTCTGATTACAGATTCTAGGAATATTTCTTATGGAAACTAGTACTAATAGTTTAGTGTCCAACAACAGGTATACTCTCAACAATTATTACTTTTGAGAATAATTTTTTCTCTTTTTTTAATACTACTTTTATTTTATTTTTAATTGAGGTATAACATATAACATTATATTAATTTTAGGTGTACAATGTAATGACTCGATATTTTTAGATAATCATCACGCTAAATCTAGCTACCATTGTTACCATACATAGTTACAATTTTTTTTTCTTGTATTGAGAACTTTTAGGATTTACTCTCTTAGCAACTTTGATCTGAACCAGATGTAGTCTCTTCAGCTAAACAAGCATTTGTGACATTACTCTTTATATTTTAATAAATGACTTACTTGAATCTGAAAGCACTAAAGATGGTGACCTTTTTAAACTGACCCCTCCTTTCAATGGAGGGTTGAATACATTGTTTTCTAAAGAGGAACTTTCATTTTTTGATATTCCCACCTCATCTCCAAAAATATTTAAGGCTAGAAGAGAGAAAACAACGAATCAACTTATTTTTTATGAGAAATAATTAATATTTATTATAATAGAAGCTACTTGCAGATTTCAGCATTACAGCTGAACATAGTATACTACCTTTAGAATATTACTAGTTAAAAAAACACACCAAAAGCTAAAATGCACTTACTTTCAGATGCCATTTTCTCAGTTCCTGTATGTTTCATTCGTTCCCAGGGATTCTGTTCCTTCTTTTCACAATCTTTAATGTCAAAAAGGTCCTTTTCCTCTTTTCTCTTTTGTCTCATCTTATCAAAAGTAGATTTTGAAATAGAAAACTTTGATCTGCATGAAAAAATTGAAATATTTGAAAGTATTTAGGGAGTTTACACATTTAAAATACTATCTTTCATCTCAGTCAACTGTAAAGAGCCATTAAATGTCTATGTACAAAATAAACTATGTATTTCTTAGTTCTTATTTTCAAGAAATTCTAAAATAGAATTATATAGTACAAATAACTGATTAAATTTGTGCCGAGGACATTAGTCCTGCTACTCCTTGAGTGCATCCTAGAAAATTGTTATGTATGTACATATACATGCATATATGTATATAAAGTACATTGTGGTGTAAAAATACACTAGATGCTCTTATACCAGAATAAGAACAATTTGGTGGAAAAGGAGAATATTATATAAATGATTAAGCATTAGAATTTTCAATTACATTATGTCTTAAAAATTTTTGATCAAAACACTTTTACACTTCAATCCAATATACACAAAAACAATGACTTATTACAGGCTTTAAAATTTACCCTGATAATTAGCAAATAACCTTACATCTTTTCATTTTCAACATCGAGATATGATGAAATACTTTGCTGGACTGCTCTTCCATAAATCCCTGATGGTGGTTCAATACTTTGTTTAACTGAACATTTATCCCCATTTTCCACAGAAGATATTATTGATTGGTTGCAGGTTGCTGGTGCTGAATTTGGACTTCCAAATACACCTAAAATCAACAACAATCAAAATGTCATTAAGGATTTATGTGATGTTACTCTAGATAAAAAAAAGTTTAAGACAAGGCTGATGCCGTCAGGAAATAAAAATAGTTAATAAGAAAAACATGTTAAATAATCATAAGATATATAAGCAAATACCCTAATAGTATGATAATATCAAATGAGAACCACATAATTTCAGTGCTGAGTTCACAGGAAGGAAAGGTTGCTGTGAGCTGGGCATTTAAGATAGTTTCAAGGAGCAAGGATTTGAGTTGGAATTAGAAGACACAATGGATTTGGAGATAAGTCAGAGAAGAGGAGGACATCCTATGAGATGAGGATGCTTATAGGCAGAGTTGAACAAGTATAAATCATATATGTAGAGTTAATAAATAAGTTTGGTTCGGCACAAGGCAAATAGAGGAATAGAAAATAAGTTTGCCAGAGTTTGGAGCCAATCTGAGGAGGACCTTAAATTAACTTAATGAGATTCTGTCAAGCAAAGAAGTTAGGAAAGCTTTCCAGGCATTTCATTCTATTTACCAAAAATAAGATATACACCTCAATGATTATCATCATATTCTAGTTTTTCAATTAAAAATGTGAAGTTTGGATGTGTTAACTTCATAAGGGAATCCTTTCTTAATGTATATGAATATCAAATCATCATGTTTTACGCTTTTAAATATGTTATGTTTGGCAATTACACATCAATAAGCTAAAAAAAAACCCAAAACACCTAGTTTTAAAGGATATTTGCAAATATCTTGTTCAAAGGTCCCCTAATCACTCTAAAATAGATGAAAGGTGTTAATTTTGATTTGTGTTGACTTTGTATAGGAGTAAAATTATATTAATTTTATAATGATTACTAAGCTGATATATAAGGACAATCATTTGAATTTGAACTTTGTAAAAAACTGTCTTAGCTATCGTAAAAATGTCTTAGAAGTATCCAAACTGGTGCTGTAATGTACATAACGCACACCTCTCTCTGAAAATTAGTGACATGAACTTACTGTAGTTTTGTTAGAGGATGAAACATCAAGTTAAATATTCACTTCTAATTCTTCCAATTTAATAACTTTTTAAAAATAAAGTTTTATTCAACACCCGAATCACACTTTTCTCTATTCTCTATTGATATATGTTGCTTATGTGTGAACAACACATACAATTAAAAAGCTAAATAACTTTGAAATACCTTTTCCAACAACTACTACTGAGTCTTCTGATAAGGTATTCGTGGATGCAAAGTCAAAACTGGAAATTTGTTGTAAATTTGATGATGACCCTATAAATCCTAAAGGGTAAAAAAAAACACATTAAAAAAACTTATTATATATTATTTTAAGATATCATAATAGTCTTTTAAAACTAAAAAATAATTTCAAACAAAGAATTTGTAATTTATTTATTCACACATTCATTATTCAACAAATATTTATAATTAAATAGCTAGTATGTACCAGACACTAAAGAGAAAAGAAACCTTCCTTCCACTAAGAAGTTTACACATGCCAGGGTTAAGAATGGGAAAGATATACAAGAAAATAATCACAGCATGATAGTCAAGTAACAAAAGGGAAATCATGAAGGAAAGCCTGTAAATCCTGGAAACAGATCAAGTCAATCTTATAGCAATCTGTACTTTTCTAGGTTAACTTTTACCTCAATGTATGATTATTTATTTAATTATTCTGTTTCTCACTAGATTGTAAGCTCTATGGAGAGAGAACCTATGCCTAGTTTTGATTACCATTCTTTTCCATTGCTTGGCATACAGTAGGTGTTCAATAAATAAATCTATGTTATACGAAGGTTACAAAGCAGAGAAAAAATGAAAAGCAAAAATATAATTAATTTATGGTCTGTGAAAGAAAATCAGTTAACTACTGATTTTAAATATAATTTAAAAACAAAAAAAAATTAAACATTATTTTGCTAACTTGCTAAAGCTAATAACTTGTTTTGTCTATGTGTGAACATGGCAGAAATTAAAGAAAGAAACCCATGTAGGTTATCATTTTTCATATTTCCCTTTAAGCATAGTTTGGAATAATCAAAATTAATGTGTATCCTGACAGTATACACCAACTAACAGAAACATCAGATAGCCCCAAAAAGTGTTCAGTGACAAAGAGAAGCAAATTTCAATAAATTGAAGAATTTACTCAACATTTACTCTCAGGAGGGACTATATAAAGAACATGTTATCTTTAAGTAATTTAACTTCATTTATCAGGGAGGCTGACATAACTAATAATTTTTAATATCATTTTTACTTTTATACTGTATTTTCTTCTAAACAAAGATATATTGAGAGAAATATTGCTCAATTCTCAATTCTAGAATACAATGAAAAAATATGCTTAAAAAATCCTTCCCATATAAACTACTCTTATATAATCTCTTTGTTACTTCCATCCAATCAGTCAAATAAAGAGAAAATTTAACTCATGGAATCTAGCTTGCTAACACTGTAAGCATCTATCATTAATCACTTTCTCAAGTCACTAATTAGGCCTCTAGATTCTTACTATATTAGAAAATAAAAACTAGCAGAGAGGAGAGGAATGGGAAAGAAGAGGTGGTTCTGAGATCTAATCCTAAAAATGTCTGAGGTTTCTTGCAAAATGAATCCACTCACATATCAACTCACTGCCAAGATTTCTTATGGAAATATTTTCATTCCCTTCACCACTGTACTCAGTGTTTACTTTAACCTGATTATTTTGAGAATGTAGTTTTTTGAGTGCTTTTGCCCAAGACTACACTATTAGTTTTGGTTGGCTCATCATCACTACATTCCTTTAACATGTGGCACTTAAAACTTTTATATAACACAATAGGGATATAAAACTAATAGTACCTTTACTTTTAAGTATTTTATCCTACTCCAGACAAGAAAAGTGGGAAAAGCTTTCTAAAGAATTGGCTTTTAAGACAGTATTCAAAAAGGGAACATGATCTGGACTCATTAAGATTAAGAAAGGGCATCTAGGCAGATTATATATCCCAATTAAGAAAACTACTAGTATTAAGAATGCTAGAGCACAGGGCATGAAAAAAGGTATAGTAAGAGGTAATGCAAGCAACTTAAGCAAGATTCTTAAGGATCTGAAAAATTAAGCTACAGAATGGGTAATGGAACTACTCAAGATTTCAAGTATGCAACAGAAGATGACTATATATAAAAAGACAATTCTGGAAGAGTATTAAAAAAGGGATGAAAAATAAGAAGCAAGATGTCTTATCAGAAGGCCCTTGTAATTATCCAAGGAAGTGGTAATGAAGGCCCAAATTAAACTGAGAACTGGTAGGACTGGTCAAGCTGACTGAACTTGGAGGGTAAGGAAAAGACAACTCGCAAGTTTTAAGTCTCCATAACTGGGAAAAGGCTGATGCTACTAATAAAAATGAATAAGAAAGGAAAAGGAGAGGTCTGCAAAGGAAGGTAAGCTTGGTTTTGAACATGTTTATTCTTGTTGACCAAACAGATCTACCATGTGTTTGGTTTAGATGTGGAATCTGAGCATGAAGAAATTTTCTAGAGTAGAATTAACTGCTCGTCAAAAATATAGATTTTTTTTATGATTTTGCTGCCCAATAAAAGGATATGACTAGCAGTGAATTAATATATTCAGCAATTATTTCAAAACAATTTAAAAAAGAAAATTTTAAAATTATATGTTAGGATATGAGTTACCTTTAGGAAGAAAAGTATATTTTGTACTTGATTTTCTTTACATGAGAAATAAAATACATAAGTAAATATGAAAAAACCCTGTCATTCTCTTTCGGAAAAACAATGAACAACTAATCTCTTCCACAAAGAATAGATATTGAATTATATTATGGATGAATTTTAAGAAATTTATTTTTAAAACCCACAAAACAAAACAAGATAGGTTTCTAATAAAGTTCGATCTTACCCAATGAGTTATTTCCACACACAAAAAAACATTTCATAAAATGCCTGACTGCCTGTATACATGGCTTAAGATGATCAAAAATAACAGAAGTTGATCTTATTACAACTATTGTTGCTATACACAAAAAAAATAAGTTTCTTACACTTACTAGATGATTACGACACTGAAACACAAGTGACTTCTAATTAGTCTTTATAAATATTTAGGCCCTTTAAAAATCACTTCTTTTTTAACCTAAAAATGCAGCTGTAACAGAAAAAATGAACAGAGTAGTCACAGATGGGTCTTGCCACTAAGTCCAAAAAGAAAAAGGAATGTAAATTGTTAACGATAGCTAGTGATAACAAAGAAGCCTTCCCATGTTCTACCACAGGGAAATTATATTCCTGTTTCCAGTTTTATTCTATCATTACAACCTAAGTAGGCATTTGAAGTCATTTACTCATATGATTTCTCCACCTCAGTTCAGTAGTAAAATGTCTTATAAAAAATAATGTGTGTGTGTGTGTGTGTGTGTGTGTGTGTGTGTGTTTCTCCCCTGGGAGGCAAGGTCAGTAGGGATTCCATACTTTTAACCTGTTGGGCAGTCACTTTTCTGCACTGGCTCCTCAGGCAAGCCCATAAACCACATTATAAATCTGTGTGTTCTACTTGGCAAAATTATTTAAGCAACAACATATCAGCAGAAGGGTAAGAAGGAAAATCTCAAAATTGAGAAGTCTCAGTTATTGTTTGATTATTGGTATGCTCAGAGAGGATTCTGATTTAAAGTTATTCAATCTTAAAAATTAACTTGTCATGAAATTTACTAACCTTTTGTATGCTTGAAATGTCTTGGCTGCTCCTTATTTTGTATTTTTAAAACACTCGGTGAAATGTCATGTGGACTATCATCTTCAAAATCACCACCTCCAAATCCATAGTTCATACGTTGACCAATTATACTTACATTGGATGTTGTAATCCCTACAAAATGCATAAAAATATTTACTTGAATGATTTAGGTAATATTATAGAGAGGTACAATCTCCCCTATAAATCTATCTATCTTCTAGCCTTTTAAAAATGTCTGTAACAAAACTGTAGAAATTATAACATTAAAGTAATTTTAAAAGTTTTATCTTATTTTAAATTTTGTTATACTGTGTACTTTACTAACAGATAAAAATATTCATTATAAACTATACTACATTTTATAAAACAGACTTTAAAATTACAATGAAATGCAAAATCCAATATTTAAGATAATATATATATATTTTTAAAACTATGACAAGCATTTAATATTTAAATAACATTTTAATCTTTACAGCAAAAAGAAAAAAATTTTAATCTAGAATTTTTAAATTATGACTTAAGAGACACGTATATGCTTCAATTCTCTCTTTTCTTCCATTCTCATGTAATGGGTCTATACTGGTCTGGCTAGAGAGACGGTAAACTATATAGCGACTAAGAGTTCAAATCTGGTATTTTGCTTCCTGGATTTAAATCATATCCTGCTACTTAAATTACTGACAGAACCTAGGCAAGACACTTAACCTTATTTATAAAATGGGGATAACAGTAGAACCTCTTCCAGAACTGTTATGAGGAAGAAATGAAAAAAATACATGTAAAGAGCTCAGTACAGTTTGTCTAGCATACTGCAAGTACCCAAATGTTACATTCATAATTAAAAATAAAACAAATCAAACTGTAATACAGGCATCCTTTTAATACCAAAAATTTAATCTGTATGTTTGAATGTTTAAACTGACCACCCTATACTAATACTTTGCAGCTGTGAAAACCACAAAATGTCTACTAAATGGAAAATCCTAGGCAACATATATTTGATACACCATCCATTTTTGTATATAGCTCCTATGTAAATCATTAAGTAGCATTAATAAAATATAACTTATTTTTAATATTATTGTGGGTATTTTAATAAAAAGCAGAATATGAGATGAGAAATGGCTGGTGGCAGCTGGGCTAGAGAGGACTGCGGAGTTAAGGGCACTAAATCAGTTCATATAGAATGTTTTTTAAAATAACAGATAAAATGATTGAGAACTTCCAGAAGTAACATGGATATCTTTCTAAATTCTTAGTTTTGATAATTCACAAAGTACGCCTCATAAAGATATTCACTTTGAGTGAAAATGCTATTTCTTTAATGTTTTCTGTTTGAATGGAAATGAGACTAATCATTGAAACTAAGAGCTGGTTGTTTAAAAAGTTAAATAAAATTGACAAACCTTTAGCATCACATTCCCTGATTTCAAACTATATTACAAAGCTAAAGTAATCAAAACAGTGTGGTATTAGCATAAAAACAGACACATAGATCAATGAAATAGAACAGAGACCAGTAATAAATCCATGCATATATATGGTCAATTAATTTACAACAAAACAAGAATATATGATGGGAAAAGTACAGTCTTTATAATAAACGGTGTTGCAAGAGGCAACTAAAAATGGCAATAGTAACATCAAAGTTGGGTCAGAAACACAGATCAAACAGCAAGAAAGTTAACTAGAATCTAGATGAACAGAAGCACCACAAATAGAGGAATAATTAATCAATCTGCAATGGCAGAAGTTAGGAAGGGGCAAAGTCGTAAGGCTGCCCGGTTCTGAGCGCTAGGACAGAGGCCATAGCAGCAGAGGTGGCAGTTGGCAGCTGCAGATGCCTCTTAGTGGCTGTATCTGCAACTGGACCTTCATTGTGATGGACTTGCTCTCTCTGAGCACCAGCGCCTGGTCGGCTGCTAAGGGGGCACCAAGGACTTACAGGGGTACACTGAGCAAGGGCCAGAGGCGAGACTTTCTCCCAGGCAGAAGTGCTAGAGGTATCCATTGTTCCTCTGTTGAGCCCTCCCCACTCCCTGTGTGTGGATTCAGTGCCTCCACAGCTGAAATATCATTAAACTGAATAACAGAAGTCACTCCGCCCAGAGGATACCCTGAAATTCCACCTCCCCAACTTGTGGCCCCACCCAAGCCATATCCAGTTGTATCTTCAGTGAGTACGATGCTCCTTACTGAGCCAGTCCCAAGACCCACACTGATGGCAGCTTGCCTCCTATAAGTACAGGATCTGTGGATTGCTTGCTAAATCTTAACAGGAAGCTCTGGAGGGGCAGAGGCCGGGGCTAAACTTGGCCTGCTGCTGAACCCCTCTAAGGACTGGACACTGACTACACAAAGCTAAACTAATAAGACCACAAGACTTAGGAGCTTCGCTTAGTACACAGAAACAGACACAGAAAGCAGCCAAAATAGGAAGATAAAGTAGCATAAGCCATGTGAGAGAATAGAACAGAGATGCGGGAATAATGGAGTAAAGCAATCTATCAGATGCAGAGTTCAAAATACTGGTTATATAGATGCTCAATGAACTTAGGGAAAGTGTAGATGAACTCTGAGAATTTTAACAAAGAGATAAAAAACAAAAAAATGGAAATGGAAATTATAAAAAGGAACCAGTTCGACAAGAAGACTACATTATCTGAGATGTAGAGTATTAGAAGGAATCAACAGAGTAGATAAAGAAGAAAACTGAACTGCAGATATAGAGGATGGGGAAGTCAAGGACACCCAATTAGAACAGCAAGAAAAAAGAAGCCAAGACTATAATAATTTAGGGGCTATGGGACACAATTAAATGTAAAAACATCTGGATCATAAGGGTACCTGAAAGGGGACAAGAAGTTAAAGAGCTATTTGAAGAAATGATGATGGAAAACTTCCCTAACCTTGTGAAGGAAATAGACATCAAACACCAGGAAACTTAGAATCCCAAGAAAGAGAAACCCAAAGAGGACTGTACCAAGACACATTATAATTAAAATGCCAAAGGTTTTTACAAAGAGAGAATCTTAAAAGCAGCAAGAGAAAAGCAGTTAGTTACCTACAAGAGAGCACCCATAACAATGGAAGCTGATTTCTCAAAAGAAACTATGCAGGACAGAAGGGCTTGGCACAAAATATTAGATGTGATGAAGACCCAGAATCTACAACCAAGAATTCTTTATCCAGCAAAGCTATTATGTAGAGCTGAAGGACAGATAAAGAGCTTCTCAGACAAAAATAAGCTAAAGGAATGTATCACCACCAAGCCAGTATTACAGGAAATGTTGGAGGGACTTCTTTAAGAAGCAAAAAACATGTATCAAAAACAGGAATAAAGAGACAAGCAGCCCTGTATAGTCTAACATGATAAAGCCTTCAGTCTTCCGAATTAGGGCTCCAGCAAAATGATTCTGCTGTGCAAGACGGAGTGAAAGAGAAGGGGTTTTTAGTCTATTGCTCTCCACGATTCTGTGAGGACAGAATCTTCTGCAGCTCATTGCTTTAGCCCCAAGTGGAACACATGGGCATTCATTACACATTTGTTGAATGAATGAATGTGGGAAGAACACACAGGGAACAACTGCCATAGTCTGGATAAGCAATATTAAGGGAGGAATTAAGGAGTAGCAATGCAAATGGAAAAGAGGAAATGTATTGAAAAGACACTGCAGAACTATCAGCAATGAGCTTTACAGATATGAGGTAGGAAAAAACGAAAAATCAAAAGTAATGTTAAGATTTATAAAGTAGAGGGGAAAAAATGGTGCAGATGATAGAGTCTCTGTACATCCCTCTGGCAACTAAATCAAAGTTGTGATGGAGACAAGGAGCAAGCAAGGAAAAATCACCTGGAATCTACATGAGTAAGTCATACAACTAGAGAAAAATCCAAGAAATCACCCTGGAACAGCAGAAGGTAGGACAAAGCAAGGACCCTCTAGCAGCTGAATGGGACTGAGGATGCAGCAGCCACACACGCCTTTTAAAGGGGCCATATCGGCGAGCAGATAATCCCGGTGACGGACCTGCTCGCTCTGAGCACCAGTGCCGACGAGGCTGTGCGCAGTGGGCACCAGGGACTTGCACAGAGAAACTGTCAGAGTGAAGGCCAAGGCAAGACTCACTTTGTACAGAAACGCTGGCAGTGTCCATTGTTCTCTGTTGAGCCCTCTGCCCTCCCAGTAAGCGAACACAGTGGTGCCACAGTTGAGATGTCATCAAATTGGCTAACAGAGGTCGCTCTGCCCAAAGGATTCCCTGAAACTCCACCTCCTTCAACCTGCAGCCCCACCCAAGCCATATCCAGGTATAATTTCAGCTCGTCAGGTGCTCCTTGCTGAGCAGAGCCTAGACTCACACTGGAGGCAGCTGGCCTCGGTTTCTGGCGTGGCCTCTTGAGGTAACTATTAGCACAGCATCTGTGGATTGCTTGTTGAATCTTAACAAGTGGCCCTGGAGGGGCACAGGCTGGGGCTAAATTTGGCCTGTGGCTGACTTCCTCTCAGGACTGTGCCACTGGACACCTACTTCACAAATCCACACTAATAAGACCAGGAGACTTAGGAGCTTTTGCTTAGTACACGGTAGGGCAGCCAAAATGGGAAGACAAAGAAGCAAAAATCATATGAGAGAACAGAACAGAGATCCAGATATAATGGAGTCAAGAAATCTAACAAATGCAGAGTTCAAAACACTGGATATAAGATGCTTAATGAACTTAGGGAAGTGTAGATGAACTCAGTGAGAATTTAACAAAGAGATAAAAAACATAAAAATGGAAATGAAAATTATAAAAGAGAACCAATCAGAAATGAAAAACACATTATCTGAGATGGGAAATATATTAAATGGAATAAACAAAGTGAATAAAGAAAAATATCAAATGACCTATCTAGAGGATGGGAAAGCCAAGGACACTCAATCTGAATAGCAAGAGATAAGATGCCAAGACTATAAAAATAATTTAAGGAGCACATGGGACACTATTAAGGGTCCAAATATCCATCTGATCGGTATACTTGAAGAAAATCAAGATATTGAACAGCTGAAGACATAATGATTGAAAACTTCCCTAACCTGGTGAAGGAAATACCTAAAACCCCAGGAAGCTCATAGAATCCCAAAAACCGGGGATCCACAGAAGCCCACACCAAGACTCATCATAATTAAAATCCCAAAGGTTAAATACAAACAAAAAATATTGAAAGCAGCAAGAGAAGAGCAGATACTTACCTACAAAGAAATACCCATAAGACATGCAGCTGATTTTTAAAAAGAAGCTATGCAAGACAGAAGGGCTTAGCACAAAATATTCAACGTGATGAAGACCCAGGATCTACAACCAAGAATACTTTATCTAAGCTATAATTTAGAGTTGACGGACAGATAAAAAGCTTCCCAGACAAAAAATAAGCTAAAGGAATTTATCACCACCAAGCCAGTATCATTAGAAATGTTGGAGGGACTTCTTTAAGAAAAAACATGTATCAAAAACAGGAATAAAGAATGATAACAACTACATTCGTATCAATAAGTACCTCAAATGGAAAAGAATAAGTGTTCTATCTAAAAGATAGAGTGGATGAATGGAAAGGAAACGAGGCCCTACATGTTGCCAACAAGAGACTCACTTCAGATTTAAAGACACACACAGACTAAAAGGAAGGGAACAGAAAAGATATCGTTTTGATGGACCTAAAAGGTACTTAAGGCAGACAGAGAAAGAGAAACATTATCTGATTTTACTTATATACAGAATCTAAGGAATAAAAAGAGCAAACTAATCAAAAATAGACTCACAAATAAAGTGGACAATTTGGTGATGGAAAGAGGGGAGGGAGGATTGGGGGGACTGGGAGAACGAGGTGAAGGGTTAAAGAAGTACAAATTAGTAGCTAAAGGATGGTCATAGGGATGGGGAGCACGGCATAGGGAATGCAGTTACCATTAATGCGTTGGCTAGGTGGAGGATCAGGGCAGGAGGAAGCAACTGGGGGGATCATTTTATGAACCATATAGATGTCTAACCAATATACGATATACTTAAAACTAATTTAAATAAATAAATTTTAAAAAAGAAATAAAGAATAATAATAAGTACATTTCTATCAATAAGCACCTCTAATGGAAAAGAATTAAGTGCTCCAACTAAAGGACAGGGTAGCTGAATGGATAAGAAAATGAGGCTCCTACATATATTGCCTTTAAGAGACTTACTTCAGATTAAAAGACACACACAAAGATCAAAAGGAAGAAGACGTAAAAAGATATTGTCTTGATGGACCTGAAGGTTTCGCCTGAATGAAGTTAGTCAGATAGAGAAAGAGAAATATTACGATTTCACATACATGTGGAATCTAAAGAACAAAACAAAAACACCACACCAAATGGAAATAAACTCATGGATACAGAGAATATTTTGAGGGCTTCTAAATACGAGGAGGGTTGAGGGGGACAGCGAAAAAGGGCAAAGGGATTAAGAAGTACAAATGGATAGTTACAAAACAGCCATGGAGATATAAAGTGCAGCATAAGGAAAATAGTTAATAATATGTAGGGGGAAAAAGGGGACTAGATTTAGTAGAATGATCATTTTGTGAGCTATATAGATCTCTAATCACTATGCTGTACAACTGAAACTAATATATTATTGTACGCCAACTGTAACTGGAAAAAAAAAAAACCTCCTTGAATTATACAATGTAAATACAAGGAACTAATTGTCCATAATATTTCAGTAAAGCCAAAAATAAAACAAATGGTGTTGGGAAAACTGAAATTCCATATGCAAAAAACTGAAGCTGAACCATTATCTTACAAAATACACAAAAATTAACTCAAACGAATTCGGTGATAAACTCCTTGACATTAGCCTAGGTAATGATTTTTTGGACTTGACATCAAAAGCAAAGCCAGCAAAAGTGAAAATAAGTGGGATTACATCATACCAAAAAGCTTCTGCACAGCAAAGGAAACTATCAACGAAATGAAAAGCTAACGCACAGACTGGGAGAAAATATTTGCAAATCATATATCTGAGAAAGGGTTAATATCTAAAATATATTTTAAAAACTCACAGAACTCAATAGCAAAAAGAAAAAAAAAAAAAAAAAACCAATCCAATTAAAAAATGGGGAGAAGATCTGAACAGAAATTTTTCCAAAGAAGACATAAAGATGGCCAACAGGTACATGAAAAGATGCTCAATACCACTAATCATCAGGGAAATGAAAATCAAAACCATAATGAGATATCACCTTATTCCTGTTAGAATGGTTATTATCAAAAAGGTAAGAAATAACAAATGTTAGTGAGGATGTGGAGAAATGGGAACCCAGGTAGGAACGTAAACTGTACAGACACTTTTGAAAACAGTACAGCGGCTCCTCAAAAAATTAAAAATAGAACTACCTTATAATCCAGCAATTTCACTTCTGGATATATACCAAAGAAAACAAAAACACTAGCTTGAAAAGATATCTACACCCTCATTATTTACAATAACCAAGATATGGAAACTAATGTCTATCTATAAAGGAATGAATAAAGAATATGTGATACAAAGATTATTCACCCATCAAAAGGAATAACATTTGTGACATTTGTGACAACATGGATAAACCTTGAGGGCATTATGCTAAGTGAAATAAGACAGAAAAAGACAAATACTATATGATCTCACTTATATGTAATACCTTTTTTAAAAAGGCTCATAGATACAGAGAACAGATTGGTAGTTATCAGAGGTGGGGGAGGGGATAGGTTAAATGGGTGAAGGGAAACAAATGTACAAACTTCCCGTTATAAATAAGTAAGTCATAGGATGTTCTGTACAGCATGGCAACTATAGTTAATAACACTGTACTGCACATTTGAAAGTTGCTAAAAGAGTAGATCTTAAAAGTTCTCATCAGAATAAAAAAAATTCTGGAACTGTGGTGACAGATGTTAACTACACTTGTGATGATCATTTCACAATATATACAAATATTGATTCATTATGTTGTACATCTAAAACTAATATAATGTTGTATATCAATTACACCACAATTAAAAAAAAAAGAAAAATAGGTGATAGTAATCTAATGCCACAGGAAAAAGGTTTACTATAACATCATTCAGGAAATTTAGCACAATATGGCATAATAGTGGTGAAATTTATGTGAAAATGTTTATTGAAAATGCCATTTAAAGACAGATTAATTTATAGTTTTTACATAATTATTTCTGATTTTGCCTTCAGATAGTCTTTATTCTGAGCATTATCATTTTTACATTTTACTAATGAAATAAACTTGAAGGGATCATTCACTTACTGAAAATAAAATAAACCCTATCCCACATAAAAAATATAAACCCATTCGTAAAACCATAAACCATTCGCAACTTTACATTTTCAGAATGTACTACATTTAGCCAAGGCTATCTCACAGTGAATTCAATAACAGTGTTTCCAAAACTTGATATACAAATACTTAAGTTCCTTGTTAAAAATACAGATTTCTAACCCTGAAGATTGATTCATTAAGTATTAATGAGGCCCCAGAATCTGTGTTACATGAATTCCTGGTGTTCCTAGGATTAGGCAAGTTTGAGAATCACTAGATTGATATTAAACAACTTTGGGAAACAACGAATATTGCATATACAAAGAAGTATGTACTGTAATAAGAACTATCTAACAAAACCTAAATGACTCACAAGGTCATACAACTAGAGTCAGAGGTAAACTCAAATCTATGTTTTCTTAGTCTATTTTTCATAATTACAAAGATATTCTTCAGAGAGACGGCTCCATTTTTATAAACTAGATACAATCTAGCACTAGGATGTCTCATCAACCTTATATAAATATTTGTAAAGTTATAAATAATTTATTAGGATGATCAGCATTAAAAAAGGATTAAAGAATAAGTTTATATATTTCTCTGTGTCTTCTACTTTAGGGGAACAAATACAAAGTGCCCACCACATACCAGGTGCTTGACATATGTTATACACCTAAATCTTTACTATCCTTTTCAAAGTTTACATTATCAAATGAGGAAAGTGAGTTTCAAAGCAGTTAAGTAACTTGTATAGCTCATGAATATGGTTATTAAATATCAAATTGTGATTCTAGCTGGAGTCTTTCAGACTCCAAAACACATATACACTGTCTACCTGTGCCTGGTAGAGTAATAGCTCTTTGTTGAATATTACCTTTGTGGAAGCCAGTTATACTAGGCACACATGGCTGGGCTAGGCACTCATGATTATAATAGAAACTTGATACATCAGAGGTAAATAATCTCTGGGGATCAAGAATCTGAGAGTCCAAAAAAGTAAAACTGAGATACCAGTATAAAGATGTCGGTCCACTCAAAAATAGAAAAGATCAAAAATCAAACAGAAAAATATACAAAACATAAACAGACAGAAAACAACATACAAAATGTAGTTAATATATGAAAAGGTGCTCAACTTCACTCATAAATACAAATTAAAACTATACTGGGTACCATCTCTCACTTATTATGTTGGCAAAAACTCAAAAGCTTGACCTTGCACCCTTCTGGCAAGACTGAGGGAAGCAGGCACTTGTGTACGTTGCTGATGGGAATGCAAAATGGTACAACCTCTAGGGAGGGGAGTTTGTCAACAGCTAAGAAAACTTCTAGAAACTAGCCCTAAAATATACATCTACACAAACATATGCCCATATGTTATTTACTGCAGCATTATTTGTGATTGCAATAAATAAACACCTAAGTGCCCATCTATAGGCAAATTAGATAAACTATAGCATAGCTACATAATGTATTATGTAGCCATAAACAGGAAAAATATTATAAAGTAATATAGAGTGAGTTTCAAGATATATTTAAGTTAAAGAAAACCAAATACAAAAAGTATATATAGTATTATGCCTTTTGTGACAAAAGAAGTTTAAATAAGAAATATATACACACACGTACATACATTTACACACACACACACACACACACACACACGTGCGCGCGCGCACGCACACATACCCACACACGCACACACGAAGATAAACCAGAAACTAATAAAAATAACTATTAGCCTAGAGGCTGGTGAATGGGAAATAAGTGAGAGGGATGCGAATGAGAATAAAAATCTCTAACTACACTTTTTCATATAGTTTATCTTTTGAGCATGTAAAAGTGAAACATTAAAAAAAAATAAGTCAAATATGATAAATGGCATACTCTAAAACTGGAAACCCACAGAAACAAATGACCCTAAAGGCATAGCAAAATGATAAGGCAACCACACAAGAAGGAGAACACAAATCAATTTTTAACTCAGTTCTCTGGACTATTCACTCTTGGTTATATAGTCCAAGGACAAAAAATTACTGCAAAAAAAATCACGAATTTTTTTACAAGTTTGTTGTTAGCAGTGATGTTTGTGTAGTAATTGAGTTTATGTATGCTATTGTATAGACCAAATTGGTAAAATAAAATAATCTTCAGAAAGCTCAGAGTCTGATCATGAGGAGGGGGAAAAAAATGTCAGTGCAAGATATAATGATTTTACAAATAATCAATTTTGTTTAGGAATAAGGGAAGTCTTCCAAGAGAAAGCAATTGAGCTGTTTTCACAGCTGAATGGGGTGTATTATGAATTCCAAACTTCATCTAGAAGAAATAGTATGTGCCACTGCAAAGAAATAGAAAATGGTAATGAATGCAGTCTGATTTAACTGGAGCACAAGATACAAAGAGGGTAGTGAAAAATAAAGCTGGTGAGGCAGGCGGAGCCAGATCATGGAAGATTTCCATGAATAAATTTAGGCTAGGTAATCTAGTCAGATTTGCATCATATAGGGAATGGGATTGAAGCTGGAGAGAAATCTTAATAGGCAAAGTAGGTAGGAAATGAATGAGACAGTGGGAGATAAGATAAATTTAAGATGTATTTAGGAGCAAGAAATTAAAAATCTTAGCAAATAATTAGATACATACATAGCTTTTAAGGAAGTAATTCTGAGTACGGTAAGGAAGCTTTAAAGTTGTTAGGACTTTTATATTGAGGTCATGTAAAAATATATATCATATCCCAATTTGTTACAATTCATTCATAATTCAATAGTTTTACTAATTATAAAGAGAATCACATGCAGTTCCACCCCTAACAGATTCAGGATCCAAATATTTTTCTGATTACTAATAAATTATTTTTGTGAAAGTGATGTTATCAATTAGATTTCCAGGTTAGTTCACAAAAATTTTTAACACAAGATACGCATGCACTTAACTACTAATATTTTTTAAAGAAATTATCTTTTGTGATTGCCCAATGGGTCTCAGACTAAGCTGCTTATTAGCGTCATCTGGAGAGCCTTTAAAATTCTGATGGCCAAGTCTCATTCATATCAATTAAGTCTCAATGTCTTAGACATGAGAAGTGAGGCACTAGTATACCTATGGGCTTAAAGGGAGGTCAATTATTTAGGTAAATATTTTTTCTTCTAAGAATAATACAGCATTTATTCTTGCCAAAACGTTCTTTCAAGAAAATAAAATGACTATTAGTCTTAAATAGTAACTACAAAAATTCTAACTCTGAAATGCATCTGTTATCATTTTTGGCACCATTTAAAAATCATACTTTCTATAAATTATATTTACTAAACAGTCATAGAATACCTGTCTTAGGGCTTTGTTCAGCTATCTGAGAGATTTTATTCTTCGCAGAAGAATGTCTTGTTGGACAAGGCTTGGATCCGAATGTTGGAAATATGTCTGACCTACAATGAAATAAAGTAATTTCAATAAACATTTAAGATCTAGAGTGCTTCAACATTCATATCAAACATTCTATATACTTTTTATTAACTCACTAAATGAATGCAGCAACAAATATGAAAAACTATGGATAAGAATATTTTTTATTGATATACCTAGTTCACCTTTTTGAATTTCCAACCTTTTTAACATAATGTCAATTCTAAATTATTCATGGGAAGATTGACAAAGGAATTGAACTCTCTCCAACTTGTGCCATATAATCTTTTGCTGGTTCAAAAAACACAACTAATCCAAAGAAAATATATTCCAAAACTATATCAAATTACTCTAATTATCTAATTATACTGTCTACCTTCATATAAAAATATACTATTTACCTGTAATATAAAAAGAGACTTAACTACATTATAAATAAGAGGTCAGAAACAAGAGAGTTTCATAAATGCCGCTTTCTTCTTGGACTATCACTTACTGTATTCTCCTGCCTTTAAAAAGGCCTTACAGGCCTTGTTTCAAAAAGAAAGCAAAGTGAAGAATGTTAAATATTACTAAGAAAAAAAAAACTTTTAAATCAATAAGCGTTATAATGTCAGTTCCAATGATAGATAGTAAAGAAGAGATTTTACAGAAAAGTACAATTCTTAGTAATTGGGCAGGCATATTTGTTAACTGGCCTAGTGAGAAATCAATGTTAAAGCTTTTAAGACTAATTTCTCTAGAATAGATTATTGTAAAGTTACATTTATTCTAAGTGTATTTGACTTGGATGAAAGAAAATACCTGTTTCTAGAAGAGTGGTTCTCAGCAATTTTTCCTCCCCAACCCACTTAAGGATGAAAGTCCTGCGTGAGGTAGCACTGGCTTTCTTTGGCCATGATACTTAAGTCAGGACGCAAGGCTGGTTGAAATAACTGCTCTAAAGCTATTAAACTTAAATGTAGAGATACTAAATTCATTAAAGATAATTCTGTCCATAAATGAGGATACACTGATCTCCCTTCTCACAGAGTTCAATATCTGAAGCTTTAACTACATGAGACAATATATGGAAGAATGTATTCTAAATGTTATAGTAGCAAATGAAATTTTCTTCCCAACTGGGCTCCAAATTACATACAGACCTTGCAACTGTAGCAGTATATAATATACAATTTCTCATTCATGGAAGATAAAGGAAGGACATTAGGTTTAAGAGATAAATATATATATTTTTTAAATGTCTGGTAACTTAATGTAAAAAATAGTTACTTTACCAGCCCACATATCTATTCCAAATTCATTTTGTAAATATATTGCATTAGTCTATCTAGGTAATTACAATCATTTCCAGTAAGAGAAAAATTCCAGCTGCAAAATAAGCTGATATTTAAATTAAAAATATGAAATCACAGGATGAGAAAAAACTTAAAACAGGACACAAAAATTCAGTTTAATTCTATCAACTGCTGAAATAAAACACCCTTTTTCATTAAAGTTAACAGAATACCATCTCTCCTTTGATTATGCAATCTCCTTTTACCTCAATTATTAGAGGTTCTAGTTTACTTAAGTAAAAATTTTAAATATTCACTTTAAATAGCTGTATTATAAAATGGTTCAGGACAAAATCAAAGGAAAAGAAAATTAAAAAAGATTGACAACACCCAGTATTAATAAGTATGTGAAAACTAGAACTCTCGTACATTGCTAGTGGGAGTGTAAAATTACACAAGCATCTTAGAAAACTGTTTAGCGGTTATTTAAAAAAGTTAAATGTACATCTACCCTATGACCTAGCAATTCTACTCTTTCGTTTTGTCTAAAATAAAGGATTCCCTAAAATCCTCAGATAGGGTCAGAGAGATTTCCAGAAATCAAGGTGGGAATCACTGCTTAAGATGTAAGAGTTTATTGAGGTAATCTGGAAAAGTTTATCAAATTGCTATGCTAGAAAAATATTCTGTCAGTATCGGGTGTCCAGGACTCTACTTCCAGCACTATTGATGTAAGAAGACTCCTAAGAGGGCTGTAAAGGTATGGCATGGAATCCTAAGTTTCTACAAAAATAATGGAATAACAAAATATAAGAAAGTAAGGTAACAGTTAGGTGGAGTTTATCCATAACTTAGAGAAAATTGGTGATGAGTTTTAAACCAAAGCAATAAAATCAAATCAGCTATAGGTCAACTGCCAGAGTGAATGACCTAGAAAAGAGGTAAAGGACAAGGAATATTAGGATAAATCTTAGGCAAAGAACAACTGGGGCTTGGGAATAGACTTTATATATATTCATTTAGGTGCTCTAGATTACAGTTGGGGTTGTTTTCTCTCTCCACCTCCATAAGCAAAACCAAAGCCAAACATGGTAATATATGTAACTTTTCCACTGTTTTTTTAAATGTACTTCAACATTGAACAAACTAGAAAATAAATTGTTTTAAAGATTTTGTTTTGTTTTCAACTATGACAGTAGGGCTTCAGGCTACAAATGACAAAATAGCATTCATTTAACGTGTGAAAAAATAAAATACATTATTCTCTTCCCCTGGGGAGTTGTAGAAAGAGATGAAGTCAATGACTCTTGGCTGTAAACTCCACTTTCACTGTAAGAGCTGATGTTTCGGAGAGGAAGATCGAGATGGGGAGTCCAAAGTCAAGTCAAGCTTAATTGCAGAATCAGGGCTTTCAAGATCAGAAGTACTGCCACTCAGTTTTGCTCTTTTCTTAGCTGCGCTGTTACGAAGGGACCTAAGAGAGCTGTGCATCTAAGAAAAATAAAAACAATGAACTTTAAAAAATAATTATATTAGTAAAATTTATCCTTAAATTTTAAAATCCATAAACTATATGGATTTTAGTCCAGTACTAATAAGATAAATGTTAACATATTTGTACATGGTGTAAATACAGATTTCATTACTTAGGTATTTATAAACAAACCACTAGGTTGTAAATCCCTTAAGAGGAAGAATTTCAAGCAATTATTCATCACAGTATTTCCACCACTGGGCACAATGACTAATATATTGCAAAATTTAATTAATAAATGAATCATTGAATCAAATGGTAAGACAGCAGAGTGAGTTAAAGTCACAGAGGTCCAACTAATCATAGGTCACCTGTGTGCTTATGTGGCTATTTAGAAGTTCTATGAGAAGGTTAGCAAAAAGTAATCAGTTTTCTATTTAAAGTTCATATCCAGCTTGCCAGTATTAGAGTTGAGAGAATAACAGATCATTTTATGTAACTTCTGAACCCAATTATTTTAGAAATGCAGAGTATAAACTGTTATTTCAATCAAATAATTAAGGTTCTGAATAGAAATATGAACAAATTAAAGAACACAGAAACTTATATAAACTATGTTTTGTTTACATTTTGATTATAACAATTATAATGGTTGATTCAATAATATGGCACTTCCTTAGTAAATTCTAGGAGGGGTCAATATCCAGAAACAGTAGTATACTTACTAATAATTACATAAAAAAAATACCCTTTCAACTATCCACTAAAAGGATTATTTTTAAGTTATCATAATAATGTAAAATATATGTAATCAGATGAAATTAATGAGCTATGTAGGAAATGCCTCTTCTGTAAGTGTCTCTCCTTTAAATAAATTCCCTTCTGAGTACCACTGAAATACAATTAGAAAAAAAAAGAGAAAGAGTTTTACAAGCAGTTATAAGTTGGAATAACTAATTCATTAAGAGCCAATTTTGGTACTTTATTAGTTTACAAATGTTTAATGTTTAAAGAAATGCTTTAAAAATGAACATGCATTAATATTTGTTTCTTTGAGTAAAATGATCTGTACATGATGCTAACATCTTAAAAATCAGTTAAAACAAGACCACAAAATACCAACATTGAAGTCCTTCAGTTTATAAATTTAATGTTAAACATTTTTTTCAACCTGACATCAGGCAAACTAAAATGATAAAAAAGAAGCATCTATGAAAATAGTGCTCTAAAACGAAAGTAACATAGCAGCCACATTCCTTCTCTGGCATAATTAATATGGACAGTTATCACATTGGCAACACACTTTTATAAGTATAAATGGAGTGACCTAGGATTCAAAAATGAGTATCCAATATGATCTCAATTCCATAAAGATAAGTAAACTTGCATATGTGCACAATCGACATGCTCAAGAATGGGGAGGGAACTATATTATGTTTCATTTACTTAAAAAACAGAAAATACATGACAAATTGTTCATCTGGGAGAGGTTGGTGCAGGAGTATATCCTATATTATTCTTTTATTTAATACTTTTAATTAAAATAATTTAAAATAATCAAAATATTTTAAAATACTTAAATACTTTTAATTAAAAATGAACTATATATATATATAGAAGAAATACTTGAAGGAAACACATTAGAATGTTAATAAGTTGTCTCTGGTAGTGGGATTTCGAAATGAATTTTCTTCCTAGTACTTACTAGTTTTCCATATTTTCTATAATAAATGTGAAATATTTTTTTATAAATAAGAAGACATATTATATAATAATGTTATACATAAAAAGACGTTATATAAATGTAAAAGTACTTGCTTCTTCCTTAACTACTATAAAAATTACAAGCATTTTAAAATTATTAAAAATGATATTTGATTCTAACCTCTTCTTGATCTAAATCTTTATCCCTGATATTTAATTCTGAAAGAACAATTGTAAAGACTATCTTTTTCACTCTTCCAAATATCATCAGGCTCTTTCTTCTTGGGTCCCATTGTGCTTAAATCAGCTTTATCAGGCAAAAGGCTTATTCCCCTTGGTATGGGAGGGACAGGCTTGGTCCCATTCAGGCCTCGTCGGGAAGACGGTGATCTCGCCAAGGCAGGCGTAAGTTGAACTGGAGGTTTTTCTTGAGAATTTTCTCCTGCATGAAAAATACACATTTTACTTTTTTACTTTTTTTCTTTTTAAATTTCAGAGAAGTGGAAGTTAAATCACAAGTGTTTGGAACAGTGTTTTAAATTAAAAAATATATGATCTTTTCTCAGAAATAAAGATTACTACTAAAAATGAGATAAAAGTATCAACGTCCCCTAAACAAATATAGCAAAAATGAGCCATGTCAAATCCTTTCATATTAAATAAAAATATTTTATACCAAGTTAAATTTCTATCTTCATACATATCACCATGACTAATATTTGTAATGGTAAAGTCCATAATAAGTGACAAGGGCTACTTTAACTACATTACTATATGCAAAGCAGTAATACTGGTCATCGGAGAAAACAATAACAATGTTTCAGTTTTCAATACAATATTTGATCTTGTAGGAAAGGCAAATATAGAAACAAATTAACAGAAGGGAATGTATGCTAACGGAAGGTAACAAAATTGACTGACTATGCACTAAAGTGACCTTATGATTATAAACTGGAACATTAGTGTTGTGGGGTAGTTTAAAGGTAGAACATCTTAAATCAGAGGCTGGGATAGAAAAGCATGTGAGACATAGGGTTTGCCTTTAACAGACTTTTTATTTGAGACTGAATATGTCTTGAATAAACTTACATACTAATTTCATGATTTTGGAATGTGCTATTACTCAGACTATTTTAGTTAAAAACAAATAATAGAAAACCCATCAAAATAATTTTAACATTTAACATTCAATAAATGTTGAATACTAAATATTAATTATAGTAAATATGTAAATAATATTTTATATCTGTAAAGCTAAAATTTGTTAGTAGGCTCTCAGGCTATTTACAGTGTTCATGTCCATTATAAATCATTATATTTGCCTAGTTCCCAAAAACAATTCTGAAGTGCAATACTAGGGGAAAAAAATGACAATTTCAATTTAATTTTATATTGCATATATGATCTATTCAAATACTGTTAAATATCTTCCTAAATATTTACTAATGGACAGAGATAAAATGCATTTACTAGCTTTTAAAGATCGAACACTAACTTCAAAATACTAATTCAAACATACAAATAAATTTGAACAAAGTATTAATTTTTTACCATCATTTCTTCCTGTAGTGCCAGAAGATTTTTGGCTAACAAGCTTTATCTGAGGACTTGGCTTTGATAGTCCTCAAAGCTTTTAAGAGGCCAGGAACTTGAGAAATTAGCAGAATTATCTTGAGACTTCTTCGGGGATACAGTAAGAGATGTGTGCTTTGGGCTAGTTCGAGGTGATGAGAGAGGATAGGATGGAAGGATGAAGGCTCCTGAACTTGGATTTGGACCAGAGTACGATGAAGTACGTTCTGTTGACCAAATGTTTGTTGTGTCTTACTGCCAAATTTAGGCTAGCATACACTGTAATAAAACAAAAGAGAATATGTTATTTATATATACAACTTCTAAGAGTTTCAAGTTTTTTGCTTTTCACATAAGGTTTTTATTCCATCTGGCATTTTATATCTTTGTACATGAGATAAAGATCTAATTCAACATTTTTCTATACAGATAATGCAATTTTCCAATTGTCACTTTTTGAACTGTCCGTTCTTTCCTTTTAATCTATAAATCTATCAGCAGTCCCCAACCTTTTTGGCACCAGGGACCAATGCTCCAGAGAATCTAATGCCTGAAGATCGGAAGTGGAGCTGAGGCAGTGATGCTAGCGCTGGAGAATAGCTGCATGTTCAGATGAAGCTTCACTCCCTGGCTCACTGCTGAACTCCTGCTGTGCGGCCCAGGCAGTTGGAAACCCCTGTCCTATATATTATTTGGGGCTATTCTTGGATGCTTCTTATTGGTTCCATTGGTCTATCTGTCTATATCCATTACAATGTTTTATTTAAACAGCTCTGATAGGATAAGTCCCCTTCCATTTTGATCTGTAGAATTATCTAGGCCATACTTGGCCCTTTATTCTTTTATGTGAATTTCAAGATCGGCCTGTTAGCCTCCATAAAGATCCTGTTGGAATTTTGGTTGAAAAGACATTAAACTTATAGATTAATCTGGGAATACCTGTTATTTTCCTGACATTGAGTTTCCCTGTTTAAAAATACAAGATCTCTTTTAATTTATTCAGGTCTTCTTTTATGTCTCTTAAAAAGCATTTGAGCTTTCATAGTAAAGGACATGCAATTTTTTTTAGATTTCCAGATATTTACAAATTTTGTCGATACTATAATACGATTCTTAGGCACTAAATTTCTGAAAGCTGCTGGTGTCTAGAAACGTTATTGAGTTTCACATTCTGGTATTATATCTGGCAACCTTACTAAATTATTTAACATTTTAATAGTTTTCTGTATAACCTTTGGGATTTTTATGTAATCTAATAATAATAATGATAATGATAGTGACTATAATGATAATAATGATGAAAGCTAATGCTTATCAAGCCCTTACTAGGTGCCAAGTGGTATTCTAAGTACTTTATATGGATTAAACTAATGTAATCCTCATAACAATCCTGTGGGAGTAGGTACTATTCCTATTTTCCAGGTTAAAAGAGAAATAATAAGTAAAAGTCACACACTTTGAAACTATAGAACTGGGATACCAACCCAGGTGCTCTGGCTCTTAAACCTGCGCTCTTAACATTGTACCATGTTTAATCTGGGAATACCAATGATTTTTATTTCTTCCTCTTCAAATTTTATATTTCTTTTATTTTGAGCTAGGAACTTCCTAGATAGGTAATAATATAATGACTCCCAAATTTTTAGGACTGATTTTCTCTTAAACTCCAGATACAATATCAAAATGCCACTGACATCTCTCAAGAGACAGATGTCCCAAACTTTACATGTCCAAAACAAAACTGTCAATTTCCCAGTCAAAGCTGCTCTTCTTCTAATCTTCCTCCTCTTGGTAAATGGAAGCTCTGCTTGTCAAGTCGTTCAAGTCAACTTGCGTTGGACTCATCTTTGACTCCTCTCTTTTCTCAAACTACTTATCTAATCCATTAAAAAATTTTATTGTCTCTACTGTAGCAATACAGGGTAATCACTAAGATTGGAAACTTGGTGAATAAGGAATAAATAGCTTACTCGTAGTACATTAATATATATGTAAGATAAAATGGCCTACATTTCCAAACTTTACAACCACCCTTTCTATCTGAATCCAACCACTTTTCATCACATTTATTGCTTCCTCTCTAATATAAGCCATATCATCTCTCACCTTTACTATCACCATACCTTTCTAACTCATTTGCTTTTCACCCCACCCCACTCTTGTCTAGCCTATTCTCTACATAGCAGCTCTGATCCTTTTTAAAGTAGTCAGATCATTCTATTTCTTATCTCAAAAACCTCCAATGACTTCTCATCCCACTCAGAATAAAATCCCAAATCCTTACCATACCCTACATGGCCACATGTCATCTCCCCTATAATTATTCTCCCCCTCTATCATTTCACTTTCTTGCTACTCCTCGAAAAGGCCAAATATGGCCCTACCTCAGATCACTTGTACTTTGTTGTTCTCCCGGCTTGGAATGTTTTTCTGCAGATATCCACATGGCTCACTGCTTCATTTCACTTGGGTTTCTGTTTAAATGTTATCACTTAAGAAAGGCCTTCTCTGTCACATTCTGTCCCCTTACACTGCCTTAGTTTTCTTCATAGCACTTATTTCCATTCTTATTGCTTATTTATTATTTATCTTCTTCTCTACTAGATTTTATCTTTAGATTCTATAAGTGTCTATTCTTAATAATTAGATGAATTAGTAATTAAATACTCGACAGCAATGGTAACAATGAGCATTTGTGTCTTCTACTTGACTTTAAAATGAATTCCAGTATTTTACCACTAAGTATATTTGCTATAAGTGTTAACAGATATCATTAATCAGGTTAAGAAAGTTATTTTTAGTTTGTTATGAGTTTCTAATTGTGCATAGGTGTTAAATTTTTATCAATTACTTTTACTCATCTATTGATACAATTATGTTTTTTCCTCCCATCTGTGATAAGATTAAATCACAGGTTTTTTTCTGGAAAATTGTACTTACACATAATATATAACATACAAATTTTAAAAACACATTGCTAGATTTAGTTTGCCAACAGTTTATTTAGGACTTTGACTTTCAAAAAAGCGAGACTGGACCACCATTTATTTTTCTTTATTCACTGACCTTATCTGGTCATGGTACTAAGGTTATATTCATTTCATAAAACAAATTAAGGAGGCTTCCTTCTTTCTTCAATCTCTTAGTTTGTAGGAGATAGGCTTTACTGCTGCCTTGAAGTTTTGACAGAATACTAGGAAAGCCACCTGGGCTGGGAGTTTTGTTTTTGTGGGCAGAATTTTAAACCTAAAATTCCTTTAATGAATATACATCTATTCAGTTTTTCTATTTCTGAGACAACTCTTAGAAGCTTATTAATTGCATCGTTCAAATATTCTGTATTATCTAATCCCAAACTTTTTAATGTCATTAAATTTTTCTACTAACATTTATAGATTTGTTAATTTCCTTGTAATTTTGTCAAAATACATATATATAAACTCACACACATATGTACACACATTTTAGGAGTCTTATCTCCTTAGCAAATTGTTCTTTTTTATTACAATGGCCCTCTTTAGCCCTAAAAATGTTATTAGCTTTAGTGTGCATATTTTCCTTAACATCAATATGTTTATACCTGCTTTGAGTATTTGTCTAGTACAGTAGTTATCCCTTATCATGGAGGATAGGTTCAGGTATACCAATGAATGCCCCAAATCAGATAGTACTGAGCCTTATATATACTATGTTGTTTTCTGTACGTACATACCTATGATAAAGTTTAATTTATAAATTAGGCACAGTAAGCAATTAATAACAATAACTAAAATAGAACAATTATAACATTGTACTGTAATAAAAGTTATGTGAATGTGGTTTCTCTCTAAAAATATCTTATTGTATTGTATTTCTCTTCACTTGAAGGAAGCTTTTTATGGCTTCTCTTTGGCATATCTGAATTGCCAGCATTACTACTACTCTTGCACTTTGGGGCCATTATTAAGTAAAATAAGGGATATCTGAACACAAGCATTGCAATATAATGACAGTTGGTCTGATATCCAAGAAAGTTACTAAGTGACAAATGGGCAAATAGTGTATACAGCATGGATACATCAGACAAAGTTATGATTCACATCCTAGGTGGGACAAGTGAGACAGCTCAAGATTCCATCACAACACTCAGAAATGGCACTTAATATAATACTTATTATTATTTCTGGAATTTTCCATTTAGTTATTTCCAGATAGAGGTTGCCTGAGAGGCAACTAAAAGCGCAGAAATCAAAACCGTGAATGAGAGGGAACTACTATATATGTTTTCCATGCTTTACTTTATCCCATTCTATTTTGATCGATTTTAGGTGTGACTCTTAAAAATATCATTTAAATTTAAAAGAATAAATAAGATCTGATCATCTCTATTATGTAAAGTTAAGTTCTATCCATTTATATTTATGGCAACTACAGATATTGTTTTAATTCTACCATCTTATTTTGTGCTTCCTATTTATTGTGTTTTTTTCTTCATTACTTTTTTCTTGCCTTTTATTGACCTTTCCTTTTTACTCCTTAACTAATATGAAAGTCTATTTGTAACCTTTTAGGGGTTCCCTTACGTTCTCCTTCAATATTTTTTGGAAGATTTTCCACAACAAAAAGCCTAGCTTATACATACTAACAAATACAATATTCTTCTAAAGATTTAAACAACTATATTTACCACTTACTTTTAATTCATATCTGATATGGTTAGAACCACTACTTCTACTGACATCTTATTTGGCTGCAAAACAGACTAAAACAAATTTATCTAAAGGAAAAAAACTTTTAGTTTCCAGATTTTAATTACAGAATTTAATTCTGTACTTTAATTACAGAATTTAATTCTATTAATAGATTCTGATGCTTCCATGTCAGTGTCTCATTATATATTTTCTTAAGAGATTTAAAATATTTCCTTACAAAGAAATCAAACATAAGGTCTTTTTATGCACATAAATAGAACCACTGGACTGCAACAAAATATACCAACATTTCCAACATTTGATGTGGATCACTGAAACATTTAAAATTGGGATGGGAACTTCTAGATAATTTGGCATCTGTCATTTTACCCCAGGGCATTCAAGAAATCCCAAGGAGATTATTACTTGAGATAGTGGTGGCCCTGACAGAAATTTTAATGTATAGCCTACTATTAAGTTAAATCTTGACTTTAGAAGAACATATCCCTTTAGTAGCTGCTCTAATAGGTATTCTAAAAGGTCATAGAAAACCAGATGCACTACAAAGATCTGATTAAACACAGAGAGTGAAGGCAGTCTTCAAAGGTAATGTAATCATTCAGGAATAGCCTAAACAGGAACAGACTAAGCAATACAGAGAATCCTCTCTGCTTTTACTAAATACAAGTCCCAAAGGTATCTAGTCAAAATTTAAGAAATACTTGTATTATTAAGAAATATGTACTATTTTACTGGGAATAACACTACAAAGAAAAACTTTATGGCCCTTTGGAGTGGGTAGAGGAAAGGGCAGCTAAAATATAAGTGCTATTATTAACTAAATCTTCTTTACTAATTTCAAATGAGTATTACTTTTCATCAACAAATATAGACTGAAGTACACCCCTTTCACTCAAAAAAATTTAGTAAAGAATACAACAAAGACTAAAATATCTCTAGAAATATTTGATTTGATCCTACCTCTAAATAATTGATAAAGCTATTAATTAGCATAAAAAATGAAGAAACCTCTTCAAATCCAAAATTTATATGACTGACAGACTTAAATCCTTCCTTTTGTTCTATAAGATATTGAAACAATAGCTAGTCAGGAAGTTATGGCTCCTAACAGGGGCCATAATTAATCCTAAATAGCCTTAAATTTTAAACAGTTATGGAAAGAATTGTCCTCTGCTAACGCAATACTCCTTAATGGATAATGTTACTTTTAATTATGTTCATTTCTACCATGAGTTTCTAAACTCTAATTTTAATCAGTCATATTTATATCAAGATTATGAAATCTAACACTTTAGGGTAACAGTTATAAAAAAGTTATTAAAATTTTTACTAAAAAAATAACACATTTTTGTGATGAGTATATAATTACACAAAATAACATGTGAGCTAGATTTGGAAACCCCACATAATATTTATAAATCATCTGTTATCCAAATAATTTGAAATGTAAACCTTTATCATGATGACTGTTAGTTGTCCCCAGGTATTGTAAGTCAGAATCCACACTTCCAGTTTTACCACAGATCTGTGAAAATCCAAGTTGTCCACATTTCCCAGAAAGATTTGTCTGTGTACCAGTGGCACCTTTGGGAGGAAGGAGTAAAACATAAAAGTAAAAGTTAGCTTTATGTCATGAATGCATCTAATTTCATAAATGTTGATGTCATTGTGTGGGAATAAATACAGAAATGTGTGAACAGTAAGCCAGGCAGGCAAGAAACGGATAAAGCTTTTGCTATTGGCAGAATTAATTAGTGGCAGGGTTAAAGGACAGAAAATAGACTGGTAAAGTACAGAGAAAAGTATATTGAAAAATACAGGCAAAGGCAGTTTCTTCCTACACACTCCCTTCTCTTACATGGAATGTTCTTTCAGACCTTCTTCCTAGTATTTGTAGTATACATCCTACCCAAAAAGTTCTACGACAGAATTCTTCTACCTTCTTTTCTAACATATAACACAGTACTCACATAGCTTCCAAGCTTATTCAGGCATATTCCCCAGATTGTTTTCCCTATACTGTGGCTGATTAAGGTTATTCCTGGGCAGGGAAATAAGTCTGAATTAAAGATGGTAATAATGACTTCTCTGGCATTCAGTTTATTCACATTTAAAATGAGCTGACCCCTTGTAATTCTGAAATTCTATGATTTTTTAAATTCTCTTCCTGTAATTTCAAGCCTTTTTATCCTGCATGTGCTGGGCATCTTCTAAGTTAATTCTCACCATTACACTTTGGTTATACTTTTTCCCTACCTGCAATAGTCCCTTTTGCCTCACTACCAATCACAAACCCTTCCCTCCTTTAAAGTCCAAACTCCTTCCAGGAGTTTTCGTAAACCACTTCAATACCTATGATTTTTTCCTGTCTTGAATTTCTATAGTACTAGTAATTTGTATCATCCAATCCAGCATTAGGCTATATGCTGTCTATTTAAAATATTTAAATATGATTTAAATATTTTAAATATTTTAAAATCTATACTACTAGGTAAGAGCTACTTAATGGTATAGAAACGATGAGCCTTATAAAAATCCAAGGTAATGGTACACGCATATCTGGATCTCTTTGCATTTCTTTTTCTCTGTTAAATAAACATTAAACTATCTAATCATTATAACTTCATTTTTTATAAAAATATGGAATATTATTGCATAAAGATCTATAAATTCTCCTAAGGTAATGTTTTCTAAATATTGTGTCCAAACTCATAGCCAACAAATGTCAGTAATTGGTATCATTTGGGTATTAAATAAATGTTATTTATGACAAACAAATGTTATTTATTAATCTATAACAAATTCAATCTTTACCTTATAAATCATTATCCCTTCCTATTGGTTTCATTTAGCACATTATCATTTTTCTATTTCCTAGGTGCTAAGTCTTGAGATCTTTCTCTATTCTGCCTCTTTTATATCCAGTCATCACATTTTCCTGTTCCCATCTATTCCACTTGTAAACAACCTTATCACCCTAGCTTTTTTTCCTTAATTAAAAAATCTTCATTGGCTTCCTGTAGCTTATAAGTATGAGCTCAAATCTTTAAGCCTAGCACAAAGGGGTGCCCCATATACAAATTTATCTTTTACCATCTAGAATGAATCTTGCCTTTACACAACCTCAAGCCCATTCCTAATGCAAGCCTCTGCTCTCCTTCATACTACCTCTCTGCGTATTGTATACATCCCCAAATGCGATACAGTTCAAGTACTATCTCCTCTTCAACACCTTTTCTAGCTTATATGGCCCATAACAATAGTCCTCTTAACTACCACAATACTTACCTTCTGTAACATTTACTTAGGCAATTAAACATCTTTCCAGTTGCTGTGGCCAAAAAACCTTACAGCACTCTTAACTTCTCTCTCTCTCAAACTCCACATCCAATCCATCAACAAATCATATCAACTCTACCTCTGACATACACAATCAGAATCCAAACACTTTTGACTTCAGTTGCTGCTACCCTAGTCAAAGCCTCCAGCAACTCTAGCTGGGATTACTACAATAGATTCCCTGTTTTTGCCCCTGCCCACCTTAAGTGTACTTTATACGTTAATGTCCAAGACAAGCCTGGAAAACATAAGGCAATTGATATTGCTCCTTTCCTCAAAATGATCCTCACTCAGAGTAAATTCAAAGTTCATTCAATAGCCCACTAAGCTTTATAAATAGGAACCACTAATATCTCTTTAATTTCATTTTCTATTTTTCTTCTCCTTAACTCATTTCATTCTAGACTTACTAGCCTCTTTGATTTTTCTCAAACATGTCCCATACTCTCTGCACTTACTTCTCTCTTCCTGGAATCATTTGCTCTTCTCTCTTATCTATCTGGTTTACCTCAAGTATTCCTTTCTGAATATGCCTATTTCACTATATCATTTAAAACAGCCCCTTCTCCATATTCCTTTTTCTGATTTACCTTTCTCCATAGCATCTATTACCATCTAACCTACTAGGTTTCGCATTGATTTAACGTCTGCTTTGCTCCAAATAGAATGCAAGATCTATAAGGCAGAAAGTTCTTCCTCTTTTGTTGAAAATACCTGACACAGGAGAGACTCAATAAATAGATTGTTGATTAAGCAAATACTGATTTACATTAGGACTTAAACAGTTTCTGTGAGAAGGCCTTCCAGAGTCTTATGAGACAATTTATGTCAAAGTGTCCATTCTTAACAGATCTTCAACAAATATGTATTGGATCTGAACTGTAGCCTTTGAATAAACTATGAAGTTTAGAGAAATCTTTAATTTAGTTCAACATGTCCATTACCTGCACCTGTTACTTACCAGCAGCACATGCAGGAAGAGAATCTGAGTTAAAATCCCGACTATTCTGAAATAAGTTTCTTGACACTCTTTTTCTGCTAAAACATAAATCATCATTGACTGGCATTCCTTGAGAGGACTTTAATTTTGGAGATGGGATGAAATCATATGATGAAAACTATAAGAACAAAATAAAAAGTTAGCAAATTTGTGTTAAGTCTACTTATAATAAATGGGACAGAATTTAGACTCAATTATGACAATCAGATTGAAAGGAAAATATTAAATTTATCAAATATACAATGATATAAATAAATATTCACACATAGTGTGGTACACTAATAGTATTTTTTATTCTATAATAGAAATAACATTTTTTTCTTCTTTCTTACTACTTCACACCAAATCTTTTCTGTATCTTACCTCCCCTACAGTACACATCTGGCAGTTAGGAAGGAAAGAATAGCAATAATAAAAAGAGTTCAATGACAACTTGAATAGAGAAAAGAACATTTTTGGTTCAGCAGCATAGCCTGCCATACTATGCCATCTGTGTTTTAGCATTAGACAATAAATTGACGACTGAAGGTCACTGAACGAGCAAGCATCCCACTTTACTATTCTTACTGAGGCAAATTTATTATTCATAATCTGCAATACAGATGTAAATTACAGTCCAGATGGTCATGGTTCCCTTTAAAATAGTTTATGATAGTATTGTACCAGTGTTAGTTTCTTAGTGTTGATAAATGGTTATGTACAATGGCAACATTAGGAGAAGCTAGGGGAAGGTTGTGTAGCAAGTTTCTGAACCATCTTTAAAATCCATAATTTATTTCAAAAATAAAGTTTTTAAAATGATAAACAAATAGTTTATGATAGGCCTTTCAGTTAAAAAAAGTACATAAAACTTTATATATATCCGGTACATGACAGTTTCCAATTTTTTTCACATACCCCCTTTGATCCTTAAGGTACAAAAGTGCCAGGATAGAATTTTGAAGTTCTATCTAATCATAGTTAAAGAACTAGATGAGAGCATGAGTCAAGTGTTCAGAATTCTTCACCAATGACAACCTCAATTGTTCTGGATCACTTCACATTCAACATGGCTGCTGAACATTTAAAATATTGAGTGAACAGACAAGAAATTATACTTACTGTCTACATATTTATTTGGAGCCTAACAGACAAAATCAAATCTAGACATCTGTGGCAAACTATAGCCTTCTCAGTAATGCTTTTTCGCAAACTTTGCTAATTATCAAATAGCATTAAAATGTAATAAAATTAAAGCAATGTCTATTTACAAACTTTTTAGCTACTTGACAATTAAAAATTATAAACTACCAAATACGCCTTAGGGAACTTGTTATTCCTCATCAAATTTTGTGTAAAACCTGTTAACTCCTTCAAAAATTAACCCAGAAAATACCAATGATAAAAAAAGGAATGCCCCAGATAAAAAGGCCTGATTTTACTTTCTCAAAATCTAATATTACAATTTCTATGACTGATTATAAAGTATTAAAATGACACATGGAATAAAAATGAAACCAATTATAGCCAATTTCTGATAGATACATTTAAAGACATGATTAAAATAGTGAGTAATCCAGAACTAATTCTCTAGTATCAACTACATTTTACATTAGATTTACTCTGTAACTAATTTCTGCTTAGAGAAGAGAACATTAATAGGTATGCCAGATACAACAACTAGAGGCAGTGGTGATGGGGATAAAATGATAGTGGTAGTGTTAGAGAATGTGTGTGAGTGTGAAATTTTCAAGAATCTAGGAGAAATCAGTTAGGGATTAAATTTTGCTACAGAAAATTCTACAAATATTTGAAAGCACAATATAAGACACACCAATTATTATTAACATGAGAGGCCCTTTTTGGTCTCTCTCAAAAGTAGTCAAATGGTTTTTCATCAGGATAAGCTTTAAAGAACCAAACGATGAATAAAAGGAAAGGGAAGTGAGTTAAAGGAAAAATTAGATCTATTTTGAAAGAGTTATGAGCTAAATTTATAAAATGTGAAAGTCTGTTTAGAGCATCTTTTGACTCTTTAGGAACATGAGACAGAGTTTGTGATCTTTAAAGTTAATATCTAAAAATTTAATTCCTTTAATTCCTTAGAGTTACAGTACATAAAAGCATTATAAAAGGTGTCACACTTAATATTAACAATGATTTGAAATTCAGTCTTACCTACTGTTTTAATCTTGCTGTTTATTATTCCTTAACCTTTGCATTTGATTCCTCATATATTTTTCATTTAAAAGTCATAAAATGAACTAATGCATTTTATTTCAGCTTTTGTAAGGGGTCTAAAAACACAAAAATAGTTTAATTCTATTTTAGTAGACTTAGTAACAAATTATCAGGAAAAGGCCTTTTAATAGCTAATGCTCTCAGAAATCACCTACACTACTGCCTTTATTGAACTCCTACTAACCTTGATTTTCAGTTTCTGGAGCCTTTGCTTTTCTACAAGTTCTTTCTGGTTTTACCTAGACTGCAACCTTGCCCATTCATTAGCAGTGGCCATTAAAAAATTTCTTCCAATTACCTAAAGTCACCTTCTGGAATATCTTTGTGTGCTTTTTTTCAAATCACTTTCTATGCACACTTTAAGAAAATATAGTTGTGAAACTATACTTAAAGTTTTATATGCCACTTCTGCACTTAACATCATAGGAAAAGTATTTCCCAAGTGTTACAATCTCACATAAGAGCTATAAACTTTAATTGCAAAAGTAGTAATTGCTTATTGTGAAAAAACAAAAACAATATAGAAATAAAATATAAAATGAAATTCTCTTTGGCATCCCATTTCACTAGAATCCTATTAATAAACTCTGTCAGATTTGTCTTTCTCTACATAAAAGCATTCTTCGATAACCTATTTTTAAAAAGTAAAAATAGGTCAAAAAATACTCTGGTACATACTAAGTACTCAGCATATTGCAGACATCCTTTCATGTTAATCAACACATATCTTATTCTTTTTAAATGGTTGCCCTGTGTTCCACATTATGGATGGACTCATAGTTCCCTACTAATGGACATTTCCATGTCACAACTTTTCACTATTACAATCTTGAAGTGAACATTGTTATGCACATATCCTGAATTGTTAGGTCTAAGGATATAAACTGTTTTTAAAGGCTGCATAATAGTCTTTAAAAAAAATTACTTACTTCTTTATATTTTATTTATTTCCTCCTTCCCTCCTCTCCTCTGGTAACTACTAGTCCATTGTCCATGTCCATAAGTTGCATAATACTCTATTGACTAGATATGCCATTGTCCTATCATGGAACATGTATTTAGGTTGGTTCCAAAAAAATTTTTAACATTGTTGAATAAGTTTCAGTGAGAGAAATGGCATATATCTGGCTTAAGATAGTAGTACTGATAGAAGGAGACCGGAAGACCTGAGAAAGACTGTCATATACATTACACAGCTAAAATATATTTTCTTAAAACAATTAAAATATTTTCTTTGATATTCTTAGGCTTCCTATACAAGGGCAGGATACCCAGACTGCACTCTTTGCAACTGTCAGCTAAGCAGTTTACCCATAAAATGTGCAAACAAGACTTATATTGTCTCTAATATTTTTTCCTTTTCTCATTTCTGGCTTTTCTTTAATTTAGCCTATTTGCTGACTCTCTTACATGTAAGAAAACAAACTGCAAAATAATAAACCAAATGTTTCTGACTCCTTGTTTGATGTTTATTTCTGGAGGTTTCACTAATACACTGCCCTTCTGGGCCCTACCATGAGACTCAAACACATGGCCTGAAAGTGCACCTTTTCTGAGACTTGGATGGACCCCTTGAGTCCTCAGTTAACCTTTCCTCATATAATTAAATAAACAATATGGCTCATACAGTGAATCTGATTCTGGGCAAAGCCTGCTTCTGGTTCTGACTTTGACTGAGCAACATGGACAATAGTTTGTTTACACACAGATGGCAGCAGTGGTGGAAATGAGTTTTCATTTTATAGTCTAACTGTTCAGTGATTTCTGCTGGATGACATTACCCTGTTCAGGTGGCAGCTGACAAAGAATCTGGAATTTTGTCTCCTTATTGGTGTGTTCCATTTATGTTTGTTTTAAACTTTCTCCACCAAAAACTTAAGATTTCTTTCATGTTCACTTATTATAGGCCCAATACCTGTCAATATCTACAAAAATCAAATTCTTATACTAAGGATGAAAGGTAACAAAACTCGTAACATTCAATGACCAGCTTTCTTCAATTTCTCTAAATAATTAACTGCAAATTAACATTACTTTAGATTTCTAAAGCTAAAGATAGTAAGGAAACAATTATAAATTAAGCAACAAAACCCATTAACATTCAATGGTCACCTTTCCTCAATTTCTCTAAATAATTAACTGCAAATTAACATTACTTTAGAATTCTAAAGCTAAAGATAATAAAGAAACTTAATTATAAATTAAGCAAACTTAGAAAAATGAGTTTCCAAAAGCCAAACCAAACAATATTTAATAATTTTTAATATTAGTATGATGTGATTATTTGTGCAAACTTGAACTCATCTCTCAGGAAAAGCCTAATTAAATTAAAAATCTTAAATTTCCTATGCAAGTTCGGAAGTTACAAGTTAGATCAATTTAACATCATCCCTTTTCAAAATATAAAATTATAAAATCATGTCATCAATTAAATTGTATAATAAACATCACTATGAAAAGAATCAATTCTCATAATGCCAGAAATCTAACAATATATTAGCTCATATTGTAATTTTCAGACCTTTAGTTATTCATAAGATCTTAAGCTAATATATAACGAAATTAATGAAAAATCTTTAGAACCCGAACAATTTCTAATAAAAATGCAAATCATGGGTCACCAAATATGTTTTTAATTTACTCTTGTCTCATACATTATAGAATAGCCATCAAACAGTTTAAAGGATATATAAATACCTTTGGATGTTAAATATATGTTTATTTTGTCACTAAAATCACGATAAAAAAGATAAGAAATGTGTACTCATGAAGAGAATGAAAGGATGGCTCTTGGTTACTGACTTAGTTTTTTCTGCATCTGTGAGGAAACAAAAGTTGCTTTCTCTAGGTAAGGCTGTATTTAACAGATACAGCTAACACAGCCTTAGGTAAAAAAAAAAAAGTTACAGAGAAAAATATGTAGACAAGGTAATGAGTATATTTTGTCCATTTATCAAGGGAACAGTTATAACTTTTTTAAGATAGTAAAATCAATATAACATATACATTGTTTTGTTTAATATGCTTTTAAGGTTTATTTTTTTAATGTATTTAAGATTATTTTTAAGTTTTTAAATAGATCATCTACACAGAATAGATATGCTTTGGAGTTGCATGATTTTGACAAGCATTAAAAATAAATGGTTTTCAAATTCTTCAAGCAACCCAATAAATTTTTATGAAAAGAAAATTAATAACCACTTATTGGAAACAATCCACCATCTAAGGATGATCTCACTTTTTAGGATTAAGTTCATGCCAAATACATTAGTGAGACTTTATTTTAACAAGATCCTGAGGCATTCGTAGGCACATTAAAGTTTGGTAAGCACTATTCTAAAGATGGTATCTTCTGTCTTTTGACTTACAAACACACACATCATCCTATTTGCTATCTCAAAATTTTTCTGTATCTTAAGTCATCTTTGTTTTTTTTTTTTCCTTCAGTTCCAGAGGAAAAGTCTCCCTCCTTTGTTCCAAAGCTAACCTCTTTCTATACCTGTTTTCATGACTCATTTAGTCTTTATTTAGGGACATTCCTTGCCTTTCTCTCTCAAATATGATTCTTGAGTATGATTATAGGGAATAAATCATATATATCTTGCACATCTAACATCTACCACAGGACAAAACACAGAGTAGGCATGCAGAATTCACAAGGGTCTCCTTTCTCTGCCTCTTTCAAATCAAGTGTTTATTTTAAAATAAAACACAGGAATCATTCATCCTGTTATATCTCGGTTGGTCTTTTCTTTCACTGAAAAATCCTTAGCTATTTTCTCATTTAACAAATATTGTTGATACTGATTGTGGACACAGCATCATAGTTAGTACTATTACAAAGACAAAAACAAAACAGTCCCTACTATCACAGTGCTTACCATCACTGAGAAGACAAAGAGACATGGCTCACATGTACTAAATACCAAAAGAAGAAAAAATACTGTATAGCGCTTTAAAGAGTAGTCTGTAAACTTGCACTTGTTTTTGCACATAGCGAATAATCAAAAAGATGTTGAATAAATGCTTATTACCTGTGTTTCCTTATCAACCCACCTCATAAACTTTTAAATTTAGTCTGTCTATAACATTCTTCTAATACCACTCTTTTCTATGTCCCAATGACCTTCCAATAACCAAATCCTCTCTCTTGAAAAAAAACTACAGACCCAGTAATTACATACACATAAAGCAAGTCTGCTCCTTTTTAGAGAAGGTTACTGACCCTTAACTACATTGTAGAAAATCTGTTAGGAAAAGTATAGCTAATATGGTAGCTAGCTAGTTACAACTGATTGCTTGATCTAACTAACCCATTAAAATACTCACAAAAACAAAGAAAGAGATGCAAAGTTAGAACATCACAGGAATCTGGTTATCAGACTATGCAATGTCAGGGAATCGACTAAATGGTAGAAACAAAAACAGAATTAAAAAGTCTAAATATTCAAAAGTAAGAGAACAGTTAAACAGACCATGCTATTATACGATCTCATATTGATCAGTCATTAAAGATCCTTTCAGATCATTTGATGTTAAAGAAAAAAATGTTCATGCTAAAGTAAGTAAAAAGGAGAGACTTTCATGTATGGAAAAAAGAAGCTATACCTATATACATAAATTGAAATGATACTTGAAGTACAAGCAACAAAATATTCACTGCAGGCCTTTCTTAGTAGTAGGATTGCTGAAACATTTAAACTTCTTGGTATTTTTTAAAATTTTTCAATAATAAGCACATATAATATTTTACAATCAGAAGGATTATCAAGGAAATTAAGAAAGATAAAATTAAAAGTACCAAAAATTATTTTATAAGTAGCAGGTTGAATATATAAGAATAAGTCATACTTTTCAGTTTTTGTTCTCAATCTGTCCTGCATTTAACAGTACTGATATACTTCCTAAAACTCTACTTCACTTCTAAAACCTTGCTCTGTCTTGGTTCTCTTCCAAATCTTAGGCATCCTTTCTCCTTGCCTTGTTTGGTTCTATCTCCTACTGCTATTCCCTAAATGGGGATGCAAGACTGAGTGTTCAGCACTCTGCTCTTCCCTATAAGCCCTTCAACAAAGAGTCCATCCATTCTCACAGTTGCAGCAATTACTTCTCAGTACATGACTTCCAGGACCTAAATCTCTAGTTCTTTCCTTTACCTCTTGAATAGTTTTCAAACTCAACTGGAATAGTTTACCTTTCTCCACCTAAAATTTGTTTCCTCCCAAATTAACTTCCTCTTTTAGGATCTTCCCATGTATATCCATGAACTATTATGCATTTTGTCAGCTCATTCAAATTTTAGCTATCCCTCTTTCTCTCCCTCTCTTCAATACTGTCACTAAATCTTTTGAAATATCTCTTACATTCATCACTTTCTTTCTAGTCTCATCCAGACACCCTGCCAATCCGCATAAATATCAGCACCTCACACCTAAAGCAGTCCAATAAAAGTATAATTGATCCTGTCGCTAGTCTCTAGCTTCTCTAACACACCCCCCATGCATTACCGCCATTGATTAATTTTTCTAAAACACTGCTTAAAAACATAAATAAAACAAAAAAACAAATAAACAATACATGAACATAAGCAACCCTGTAGTCACAAATCACTGTCTAACAGGCTAAACTCTTGAGCCTGGTATTCAAGAGTCTCCAATCTAGGCACTGCCTGCCTCCCTCTTCTATAACCTCGTTTTCTACTACTACACTACAAAAATCGTACTTCTAAGCAAACTAGTCTATCTTCAGAACAGAAGTATGTAATTTAAACATTTATGAGTTTTTCTGGAAGCTTTGCTGTTTAATGTCACCAACCAATGTTACATGTGAACAAGATTAACAGTAGACTGCAAATGTTACAGCAGAGCCTGGTCAATAGCCAGTGCAAATCAGTCCAAGGGCCACGACATTCTGGAAAAGGCAAACTATGGAGCCAGTTAAAAGATCACTGGTTGCTTGGACTTGGGGAGGAGTGAGAGAGGGATTAATAGGCAGAGCACTATTCTCTATGATATTTTAATGGTGGATATAGGACATGGATATATTTGTCCGAACTCACAGACTGTAAATCCTAACGTAAACTATAGACTTTGGATAATAACGATGTGTCAGTCTAGGTTAAATCAATTTTAACAATGTACCACTGTGGTGTTGGTAGTGTGGGTGTATGTAATGTGGGAGGCTGTGCATATGAAGGGGCAGGGGAGTATATGGGAAACCTCTGTACTTTCTGTTTCAATTTTGCTGTGAACCTAAAACTGCTCTAAAAAATGTTTATTAATTTAACTATATATATATACTTTATATGATTTACTCTACATACACTTTAAAAAACTGCACACATAAAAATATTTAAATATTTAATACCTGTCCTTTAAGATAATTTCTAATGCAGTTCTTTTACAGACTATTTCTGAGCAAGAAGCTATACCTTTACTTTATGAGATGTTTTAATTTCACCAAAGCATCTTTCAAAAGCAACATATGTCTACACTGGAATTTCAGAAATGGACTTATTTTCAGATTTCTGGTGCTTTTGCCAGCACCAGAATCTTCTTAATACACTAACATTTCGGACTTGACATGTAACAGGCAGTGTTATGATCAATGTTTAAAGACAATCATCCACTGCCAGCTAATGTTCACAACACATGAGAATAACCATAAAACTAGATTATGTGAATTATTTTTAAAAACTTGACAAACTCTGAGAGGGAACACTAAGTTCACCTCCATCCCTTTGTGGTCTATCGCAAAAAGTCTTAACTACTTATTTGTAAAAATGATCTCCATACTCTGCCTCTGCCTACATTGTCAGTACTACCTTCTGCTACTTTCTACCAAATGCCTTGTTCAGCTATGCAGAAACTCACCATTTCTTCTTCATTTGCTAAGTCCTTTCATAATTCCGTGTCTCTGAACATATATTCATTTGTTCTGAAATTCACCAGGCCTCATCCACACTTAGCAAACTCTTTTTCATCTTTCATCACACTATTTGAATCATAATAGTCCAGAAAACAATTAAGAAAAGTTTGAACACAGAACTTTGACTGCGAGATAATTCTAAACAGAAAAGAAACTGCAAAGGAATCTTGAATTTTATCTAATACGTAATTAATTGTTATTAGTGTAATTATTTTCTGTGTATTGTAGGATATGAATAAATATAACTGCTGTTGGGAACCAGGGTTTTATTCTGGGAGAATAGAGATACAAATAAGAACTAAAAAAAGATAGAGAAGAATCACACAGTGCTGAATTTGAATCATAGGTATCAGTATGAATTCATTAAAGGAAAAAAAAAATGGTAATCTCTGGTTCTGTCCCGTGAAAGGGCCAATCAGCAATGGTAAGCAATAGCAACGATCACATCTATATCCAGATTTTGGCTTTTAAATTCCACTCTTCATTTAAAAAGCAATTCTAGGGCTCTTGAAAAAAAACGATCAACGCCAGGTCTGGAGCAAGAAAAGTACGAGGTAAACCTGGGCATCATGTTATGTTTAAAAGAAGTGTTCAAACACTAAAGAGTCATGTCAAAGGACATAAGAGCCAGCCATCAAATTTGAGACTATTTTAGCATCAAAAGGAATACTGATTTATTAAATATTTACACAATGAATTAAAAAGAATGCTGGGTAACAAATATAGGAGAAACGAATTAAAAAAAAAAAGTTACCCTTTTTTGTACCTCCTAATGTAATAAATGATGCAGGTAAGAATCACTGATGAATGCTAAGAACAGTGGGTGAAAGGTTATTGGGGTATTCAGAGGGTCTCAAAGTATCATCCTACAGATTATGTGCTAATTATAAAGAGGAAGATAAATGACTAAAATAGAATGATCTGGCTAATCACCAGCTTAATCGAAGTGATAAAATTTAGCATCACCAATAGTGGGACAGCCTGGTATTACATACCACATGTGATGTAATGTGAAGTTAACAATATCTCTCTTATGCACTATTTCTGCTAAAACTGTTTACGCTGAATGTAATCATAAGGAAACAATCAGATAAATTAAGAATGTGGGAAATTCTACAAAACTACCCCAGACTCTCTTCAAAACACTCTATCTAGAAAAAACAAAGAAACAAGTAAGTGGGCATATACTATTTTACACAGAAGAGATATATTATCAGCATAAACTTTGATTGGATCCTGGATAAGATGAACTACTATAAAAATTGGAGAAATATAAATACAGGCTTTATATTAAGATATTACTGAATTACTATTTATGAGGTGTGATAATGGTGTGATGGCTATAAAGAAGAATGTCATTCTTAGGAGATAAATCCAGAAATATTTAGGAATGTAAAGATCTCAACACTACTTTCAAATGGTCTGGCAAATATAGAGTACACATGGCAATATAACAACTGGTAAGTATAGATGGAGTATGTGGATATTCATTGTACTGTTAAGTTACCTGTAGACTTAGAATTTTCAAAACAGAAATGGGGGCAGGCAGGAAAACTCAATTCAGATGTCACACCTTCTCAGAAGGCTTTTTTGACTTTTCTAATAACTTTTTTTTCCTAATTTCAGTATTCTCACAAGAGTCTTTATATTTTTATTTTAGCTCTTAACAAATTTGTAACTACCTTTTCCCTGAATTTGTGGAACCAGTCTCATCTTCATTCCCAGAACTTAGCTCTTTATCTGGCACCTACTAGGTATTCAGTGTTTGTTGTATGGAGATAATTGATACGCCAAAGTTACAGGCCAAAACTGAAATCCAGGCATAGTCTATACCACATTGTTTTTAGAATTTAATCAAATCCATCATGCAGAAACCCTATTAAACAATCCTATATGTTCTGTACCGTTATAGTAGATACATTAGAATCTGAATTGATTTAAAAACCAAGCATAACAATCCTAAGCAGCCTCATGTTTAACTCATTACAGGTATATTTTCATTTTAAATTCTTTCAGTTTCAACTCAAGGAAATTAGAGAAGGTGCATACCTGTTCTATATCCTTGGAGTTGGAGGTCTGGTTTTCGCCCATGACTCCTGGCTGCTCATTTTCCCATGGTAATTTACTTTTTCCTTTTCCTGCACTTAATACCCTTCGGGTACAGACAGTTGGACTGTACGATCCATAAATTTGCATGCTATCCCTCGTGTGGTCACCACAGTGACAGTGTGCACTCTGAGTTCTGTTACCAGCCAAAAGCCAGTCTGTATCTGCTCCATGTGCCAAATGGCTTGACCTACCCTGGGCAGATGATGGCATGAGCATTGCATACTCCACAAATCCCTGTTCTGTTAACCTTGGGAGGGTTTTCCTAGCCAATCTGGCCTGCACCGCATTCATCACTCCATCTCCGTTATCTTGCAGTTCAACAGTATCCACAGCCTTGAAAAGGATGCTGGTTTTACCTGAGCCCATTGATGATGCCAACACAGCAAAGGCTTCAAGCGCGGCTTGGCGTACCCTGCGTTTGCTATCTACAAGAGCTGGGGCAAGATCAAAAGACAGTTTGGGTAGGTCAAAATCCTCACTGGGATAGGTCAGGAGGGAGCAGATGCATATGTTCACCACCTCCTCTCTTACTCTGGAATGCTTATGTTTGAGATGTTCCAGGAGTAAACAAAGTACCTGTTGAGGACCTACTTCCTTCATTAGCTTGAGGAAGATTTTCATGTATTCCTGTTTGATCACCAACTTGTTGTCTGCCAGCACTTTGACAGAAGCTGCTATAATTGGTCCCAAGAAGTGTTGTACCTGCTCTCCAAGGCGATTAACCAGTATATGCAGAACCTGAAGCGTGCCATGGACCACTCTGAAGTTTGAATCGTCTAACAAATTATACAGCAAGCTAATGAAACTGACAAGGCTTGAATGAGGGGTAGAACTAGGGTTAAATCGTCCCATCACCTGTTTCAGTTCCTCAACCGCCTGAGTCCGGTTCTTATAGTCTTCCTGATCTAACAATCTTGAATGCAGTTCCTGAGGAATAATCCCAAATTTAAGATTGCTGTTGGAAAGAGTCACTGCACAGGGAAGGGGATCTTCAGGAAATCCAGAGGCTTCAAGTTCCAAATAGTAAGGAACTTGACTGCCAAACTGGGACTCCAGACGGCGATTGTACTGTCTCCTCAGGGCAGACGGAAGTCGAGAGATATATGATTGAAACCTCTCTTGGCCAAGTCGCTCCCCAATTTGCTGAAGTGCAGAGAACGCTGTCTCAGATTCTTCTTCTACCTCCTGATCACCAAGCTTTCTGGCTAGGGATATTATCACCTCGGTAAGATCTAGGCCAAGCAACAAATCCTCAGGAGTAAGCAAGATAGGGAACAGTAGTGCTGTGGAAGCCCTGAGCCGGGCATCGGTACTTTCTAGTCCTTGTTGTATTAGCGTTCTCAGCACCTGTCCAGAACTACGTTTCAGACATATGTGTAGGATCTGCAGCGCATCTTTCCGCAGGGCTGGATTTTCTTCTCGTAAGGAGACAACGAGTTGAGGCAGAAGGGCTAGGCTAAAGGCCTCTTCCAACTGGCCTGCCTCCCCCTGACCCCGGAGAACGTCCGAGAGGAGTTGCAAGCAGAGTCGCTTCTCATCATTACCTCCTTCTACAAGCACTCGGCCCAGAGCACGATACAAAGCTTCCTTACGTCGGGGGAAGCCCAGCCGACCGCCCCGCCGCGGCAAAGCAGCCTGCAAAGCCTGGAAGGCCTCAGAAGGATCTGGAGCGGTCCGGAGGAGTTGAAGGAGCCGAGTCTCCTCTTCATCTCCCCCTGACGAACCACTTCCAGACCCAGACCAACTACTTGAGATTGACTCCGCGGGCATCAAGAAGGTCGCGGCCAGAGATGAAGGTGTCGGGGGGCAGGAACCGTGATCTCCCGCAGCTCCACGGCAGCAGTAGTTTTTCTCGCCTCTCATGGTGCCCCTACCTCGACTATCATCAGTCCGTGGGGCAGAAAGACAACTGCAGCTCTGGAGGCGACAGGAACATTGGGCTGGAAGGGGCGGCAGTAGGAGCAGCGGGGAGGGCGCAGCCGCCATGCAGGGTCGTTAGGTGGCGGAGACTAGAGGAAACCATCGTCTCCGAAGGGCTTGATGGAACCCACCTTTCTTGTTCCTCTCCAAGCCCCAGCTGCAGAGGAAGAAAAGAAATGGCTTCAGTTAGCTGCCAGACCGCCCCCAACTCCAGGAGCCTTCGGCAAAATGGCCCCCGCCTAAGCCCCAGACCCCACAGCTACCACCGGGCGTAACCAGGGGCGCCACGTGACCAAACCGATCGCTTCCATGGTGATGTACCCAGCTTGGCCCTTTTGACCCGGAAATCAACCTGCTGTGGTGGATGCTGGGTCTTGTAGTTCACGTCAGGTGTTAAGGCTAGGCAGATGGCTCCTGGAAAAGGAAGTGAGAATGTTGCGAACGTAGCAAACGTAAGGAACGTATCTAGAGCGGAGAGGAGGGTGTGTGCGCGGAGGAGGGAAAGGCATTAGGCGGAAGTGACGCTATCCTCGCTCAGGGCGGAAGTTCTCTGCCCCACCCGTAAAGATTGAGATTTGACTAGAGGCAAAAGAGGATCTTGCCCGGGCTCCAGTTGTCCACGGCTCCTCCTCCTGTCGCTTCCGGCGCGATTCCTTGGACTCAGGTATTTTTCCTTTAGCTGTCCACCTGCGGCGCAGGCGTTGGCTAGTTTTGCCGGAGTGCTGCTGGTGCTAGAGTGGGAAGTAAAGAAATGAACGGGAGTAAGCAGGGAGAGAGGAGACATCTTCTTATGCAGGACTCGTTAGTAAACCGCGTTGCTCTCTACAACCCCGAGAAAGTGCGATCCTTTCCCCTTGCAGTCCGTTTACTGGGGCAGAAGATCCGGATCAAGGCCGAGGTCATAGCCTGCGTACTTTTGTTCAGATCCTGGTCTTTTAGATCCTTACTCCCCGCCCCCCCTTCTCTACTTTGCTTAACCTCTAGCCGTGGAGGGTTAATGATTTTATGTCATCTTTCCTTATCTTCATCACTTCAGGTCCCTTGAAAACGTACTTTATCTGGAGATAAGTCTGTTTTTCCCTGTAGCTAACCGCCTCTCCCTTATACGTTCTCAAAGTCTACTGCAGTTCCTCTGTGGTACTCACCCCTTCCCCGCTCGCTCCCTCGCCCTAACCTTGCAGGATCCTCAGGATTCTCTACATCCTTTCTGTCTCCTGAAATGGAGATTGCAAAGAAAATTTCAGTTACGGTAGAAGTTCTCGGTATCACAGTCCTAAGAGAATTCTGTCCTGTAAATTTAAGGCCGATAATAGACATTTCCTGGTTTTAAGTTAACTGTGAATTTGGTGAGCATTTTCTTCTTGTAAATGAAACTTAAGCGGACACAGTTGAATTGAGACGGAGTGTCTGATGTAAGGCTGGTGTAATTCTTTGGAGTGTAGACGATAATTTTTTTTGTTGTTTTTTTGAAAGAATAACGCAATTTCTTTTGAATGACCCAGTGAGAAAAGTGTGTTATTCTTTGAAGTCTCCACGTTATATACACCTCAAATTCAAGTTTTCTTGCCCTGCTCTGTGCCACAGGGGACGTCTCTTCGATACATTTTTAAGTCTTAGAATTATTGAGTCACATGTGCCAAACCACTTTATAAGTCATGTTGCTGGAAAATGTAAGTTTAAAAACAATTTCTGGATGTTGTCTTAAAGCACAATTTGAATGTCATACGTTTCTTTTTTTCTTTTGGGAATAAGTGTAAATGAGGCTTGTGTAAACTTGCATTCTTGTTTGGGTTTTAAGTTGTGGATTTCTTTATAATTATTCATTTGCCTAAATTTGGCTTGGCTCTGTTTCAGTAAACCCAAAGAAAACCACTTTTTAAAAAAATTTTTTTATTTTTCACTTTAGGAGCAGGATAAGTTAAGGGAAGGGGGTGAAAATCAAGAAATGGTTGTAGCAGTTGTCAGTGAGAGCGAAAGTCTCATATTTCCAATGTAAGAAATTCAGATTTATACTGTTACTCGTGTACGCTCAGATTTCAGGAACCCAGTGCAATCTAAACTAAATAAGAGAATAATATACTCATTAGAATGTGCACATTAGAATGCTGGTTTATGTTGGAATAGAAGATAACCCTTTCCAGTGATCAGAATTTTCAGATTGAAAATCCAGCACACTCTTTCCTGTATCCAAGAACTTTGAAATAGTAAGTAGAGGCTGTGTGGTAATCATGGAATCAAAGAAAAGGAACTTGTAAAGTCTTGAATGATATTCATCATCAAAGTTATGGTAGAAGCTTAAGAATTATCTTTTCTTTCTATAGAAAATGCTTCTCAAGGGGCTTGGATACTTAAACCAATCAATTATTGAGTTCTTTTCTTGGAATAAAGCAAAATGAATCTTCATTTTGACTACTTTTCTCAGGGCCTTGTTGATCATTATGTTATAGGTTGCAATTTATTTTATATCTGTTACATTTAATTTCCTTGATGAAGACTTGGAAGATGCATTAGTCTCCATGGTGGATATTTAGGAAATGGGATCTTAACAGCATCACTAATTATCTTTTAGGGTTATTTTGTGGAAGATAAATCTCATCCATTTAGTGTATATTCTGTTTATTTCTATTACAAAGCAGATTTAAAAATTTTTACTCTTGAACTATAGGGATCCAGGGAATTCTAGGAGTTGTGTTGACTAGAAGAGCCTTTTATATTGAACTGTAGATATAGGATAAAAAAATTAAATTCCAGAATAGTGAAATACACTACTAAGTGTACAACTTTGAAAATTGAAAGAGGGTAATTAAGGATACATCAAAAATAGTAAATTTAGGTAAAACAAGTGAAAAATATCAAAGATTTCAAAAAAGGTTAGTTAAAATAGTGGATTACAGGAGTGTTTGTGATATATAAACTAGTTTTTTCTGTGTTCTTACTCAAGTTTTACAGATATCCAGGAATTTTGGAAATCAATGTAATTTCTGTAAACTATTAAGAATTTTGTATAGTTTAAGAAGTTATTGTGAAGAAATGGTATGCAAATGAATGGTACTATTAATATTAATAGGTAATTATAATACTACCATTTATTGAGTGTTTGTTATGTGCCATACACTGCTAAGTACTTAATGAATTTTGATTCATTTAACACTTAAAACAAATGTTTGTACCATGGCACATTTTATGGATATTTCCATTGGAAGTAATTGGACAGAGAAAGAAAGTAAAATTCAAATTAGTCAATTTAGCTACTTACTTAGAGTTTTGGAAAAATTTTGGTGGGGAGAGTATTGAAACTATAAGATAAAATTAGCTTTTTCCATTATTAGTCATTCATGTCTTTTATTATGTATTATTTAATTACATATATTTTAATCTTACGTTTTGAGTTTCTGTTCTGAACCTTTTTTAGTTTCTTGAGTCAAAACTTTAATAAGATTAAGAAATTGTGAAGTTATTTTCACACGTGTGGGATTAAACAGGTTTTCTGATATATATCAGTGATATACTTTAAATTACTTAGGTTTATGTTCCAAAGCCATTGTGCATTTCTGAGTTGGAACTGTAATTTTAAACAGAAATCCAATTTTTGTTGCATTTTAAGCACTAATTTGCATAAGTTAAAGGATTTTACATTCACTGCAACAGTTTTTCAATGGATGGGTTAATTATGTAATTAGAATTTTTACTAGATATAGTTAGTTAGTAATGGTTTGGGGAACTTCTGTATTTTTCCTGAATCCCTGATATAATGATTCATATTATAACAGGCTCTAATTTTACTTTGTTTCTCCAGATGTAATGAAAGTCAATCTCAAAAGGAAACTATGTCAACTTGTGCATTAATGCCATCATTAGTTGAAATCTGTAAGAGAGTTTAACTGTGGGAAAGAAATTTAAGAAAACAGTTGATATGATACAATATTCTCTTAAATTTAAAAATCACACTCTTTACAGAAAAGTATATGTGTTTTTTTGGTTTTTTTTTAAACCTCATTTCTCTTCACCATTTATTTGCTTTCCTTGTAGAAAATAATTGCCTCCCAGCTGATTTCAGCATCACTGTTTTGTAGCTTAGGTGTCAATTAAGTAGTTACTAAACTCACAGCTTGACCTTTATTAGCTTTGCTTCAGAACCTAAAGTTGTGAAGCTGCTGTGTAGACTCTGGAAAATTTAATTTCTATCTAATGTTGCCTTCATGTTGTAGATCTTTATGTAATAAGAATGTGATTAGAAGTGAAGCACAATACCATTATCTTTTAAAAACTTTTCGAATAGATGCCATTTATTCAGTATTGATTAATCCAGTTACCTGGGTTTAGAGTACTCCTAAATATTGTTTTATGGTATTAAAATTAAAGACAAAAAAAGTATGACAAGGATATGGAGAAAGAAGAATCAATCCTGCTATGATATAAAAAAAAAAAACAGAAGGGAATAATTGTTTCATGGATCCCTCTTTATTTCATTTTAAAGCTCCAATGTACTTTTGTAACTGATCTACATAGTATGTGTATATTTTACATGTATATATGTATGTATATGTATGTGATCTATCCTTTTTGGGTTTCTATTCTATACCTTTTTAGTTTCTTGTTTGAGTTAAAACTTTAATAAGGTTAAGAAATTATGAGCTCATAAGAGAGGCAGTATAATGTACTACTTAAGAACTCTGGAGACACAGTGCCAAGGTTAAAATCTTTCCTTGGACTTCATTTCTCTGTTAATGAGAATAGTAATAACAATCTATATTTTACGGTGTTACTCTGAGGATGAAAGGAGTTAATACATGTAAAAAACTTAGTACATTGTGACAGTCAAACAAAAGTATTTTAGATGCTCTTTATAGCGTAATTTAGTCTTGTCAGGAGTGGTAACCATTATAAATAGCTTCAATAAATATTTTAAGCAGGTCAACACTGTTCAGCATTGTAATTTTTAAATGAAATATGTAGAGAACATTGTTCTCAAATTAAGAAAATATTATAGTCCCAGTGATGTCTGTTACTAATTTGTGATCTTATTCATTTACACTCTCTGAACGTCAGATTCTTCATCTGTCTGATGCCAAGTTTAGTGCCTTACATATATTTTTTCTTTTTCCTGAGTAAAATTTTAAAAACATGAAAAAGTAGTACGATGAACCCTCATATATCTGTAACACTGTTATTGACGCATGACATCATCTGTTCCTCTTTCCACTTCCACATCCTATATGAATTTGAAGCAAATCTCAGATTATATTATCTATAAATATTTCAGTCTGTATTTGTAAAAGATAAAAGCTTAAAAACATAACTACAATATCATTGTTCAACAACAAAATTCACAGTGATTAAGATAAACAGTAATCCAGCTAATATCCAAATTTCATCTTGTCTCCTGGAGTATGTGTGTGTACATATCCATGTATGTGCACACACTTGTATTGTTCATATGTTGTATTTGGTTGATATGTCTTTTAAGTTTATTTTAATCTGTAGGTTCATTCTCTTTATTTCTCTCAGTTTACTGTTGAAGCATCTAGGTTAGTTACTCCATTCGATTTCTGTTAGGATGTTTTTGCTGATTGCATCCTTCTGGTATAGTTGAACATGCTTTTTCTGTTCTCTATATTTCTTGTAAATTACTAGTTGGATCTATACTGTTGACCACATGTTTGATATTGGTGTGTGTGGGGAGGGATGCAGGAATATTTATAGCTCATATTATGCCTGCCATCAGAAGGCCCTGATGTCTGGTTGTCTCTTTTTGTGATGTTAGCAATACTTTATAATCAGTGCCTACCTCCATATATTCATTAAGATTGCAAAATGGTGACATTCTATTAGTTCTTCTTTGACTACCTGGAGTACTTTTATAAAAAGAAATACCTCATCTATTCGGTAACCTGTTGGTACAGTTAGTATAGGAAATGCTTGATTCTTTCCTTTTAGTACTGGGTTTCAAATAATGAGTCGGTTCATTAGCATTGGTGATCAATTAGGACTTTTTAAAAACCCTATCATAATTTTGTCATTTTGAACTCATGGATTTAAGCATATCTAATGTGTTTTAATCAATTGCAGTTATTATTGATGATCAGTTTGTTCCACTTTTAACTAGTGAGAGCCTTATTCACTTTCCTGTTTTTTTGTGACTTTAGTCATTGATAGCTTTCTTGCTACTTAGTGTGTAAAGATTCCAAATTCATCATGTCATTTCTGCCCCAGGCCTAGAATCAGACTTTTATCCAAGGAGTTATGTTCCCTTGGAGGAAAACAATATTTAGGGACCAATCTGGGAACTAGGAGTGCTTTCTGCTACTGGGTTGGTCATAGTTTCTAGCCCTTTTCAGTAGACAGGGCTAGGTAATATTATTTTTTTTTCCTTAGAATAATATTACATATATTTTATACATTTGTATATCTCTTTTATATTTCATGTATATATATATCTAAATTATATATTAATACATATAAGTAATGTTTCTATATTTTTTCCTGATATTTTTATTTAAAATTGGACTACAAGGTTTATATTAGATGATTCAGTCTTACATCTTTATCTCCTTTCTCCATTCTGAGAGTCCTACATCACAATGACCCTAGGGATGACTAAATTAGAAATGTCTTGTAATCATGAATTTGTGGCAATGCTCATGTAACAGTTTCAGAATACAAATAACATTTCCACCAATAATGTGGTAACAGCCTCACCAACAGAGTATATGATGAAGAGAGAATTAACTCTATGTAATTTTAATTTATTTGATTATAAGTGAAGTTGGACAGTTTTTTATATCGTTAAGAATCATTTGCATTTTTAAACCATGTGTTCCTTTCTTTATAGCCTGTTTTTTTTCTGTAGCCCTAGACTCTACAGTATTTTAGAAATGTTTTGTGTATTACTATATATACATATGTTGCAAATATTTTTCTCAACCTTATATTTTTCCTTTGTTTATGATATCTTTAGCTATTCAAAATTTTAGTGTAATAACTTGATCTTTTTACTTACTGGTTCTGTATCATAGAAAACTGTGTGCTTTTTAAATGAGGAATTCACCCCATTTTATTCTAATATCTGTATGATTTTATGTTTTACATTTATACCTTTGGTCCATTAGGAATTTATCCTGGTGTGATATGTGGAATGGATCTAATTTTATCTGTTTTCATTTGGCTATTTAGTTATCCCAACATGTTTATTTAAAAGTCCCTCTTTTCCTCATTGATGTTAAAATGTTGCCTTTATTATAAATTAAATTTCATATGTTATATTATCTAGTTCTGTATTTGCATATGTTAAATTATCTATTTCTGTATTCTTCTCCACTGATTTGTTTCTCCATTCTATTTAATCCACAATGAATTCTATTTAATCCACAATGAATTTCACAAATGACAAAGTTCAAGTTTAGAATAAATTATTTGTGGGGTGGCTCCATAGTGTAGTGGTTAGCATGTCTGCTTCACACGCAGAAGGTCCTGGTTCACACCCCAGGTGAAGCCATGGACCAGGCCATGTGTGCTCTTCAGGGAGAAGATGGCCCCACCTTCAGAGATTCAGTTCTTTAAAAAAAAAAAAAGGAGACGGTCAGGGGTGGATGTGGGGTGGGGGAGGAATTAAAAGGGGGGAAAAAAAGGATAAATTATTTGTTCAAAGTCATATGGCTATTAAGTAGTCAAATAAAGACTTGAACTCAGATCTCTCTAGCTCTAAAATTCATACTTTTACTTACTGTTCTATTTTCCATGGTACTTGCCCGCCCTTCCGCACAAAGTTGTTATTGAGATAAGTGAAAAAGTGTAAAACTAAATAAGATTAGGTTTTGAAAATTAGAAATTATTTATTTGCGTTCTTTTTAGCTACTTATGGGTAAATAGCTGAGAACTAAGTATAGTCACCAAAATAGCTGTAATTTGTAATCTTAAAAAGTTTCAGTTATAGTTTATAATAATTTTTATAAACAGTTACACTTGTGCTGGAAATATTTTAACTGGTTCTTAAACATTAGCATGCATTAGAATTGCCTGGAGGCCCTAAAACATTGATTGTTACTCCTTCCTGTTTATGTAGTTTCTAATTCTTTAGATGTGTGCTTGGGTTCAACAATTTGAATTTCTAGCAGGTCTTAGATGATACTGAAGCTACTGTTTGAGAACCATTCTTTTAAAGCTCTGAAGAGTTAAAGTTCTGTGAATTTCTCTTAAGTCACATTTCTTGAGAGGGAAAAAGATCAAATTAAAATTTTTAAGAATGATGGTAAGCAAATCTCTAGTGTAATTCATTTTAAGTTTCCTTTTTTACTTTGCCCTTTTAAAGTTTTTAGTTTGAATTGTTTGGTTTAAGTACTAAAAATATAATCTCTTAAACTTCATTCTCAATAGTTGTGTGGGTTTTTTTTTTTTTTAATTTTAAGAGTTTATTTGAGCAAAAATCTACTCAAATCGGGTAGAATCCAGTCTAGCAGCTAGAAAGGGAGCTATATCTCTTCTCAGTACTTCTTAAAGAATGTGAAGATTATTTCAGTTGTATCCAGTACAGTGATAGAAGTTATGTACAGGTGTTCTTTTACAAAGTCATTTTTACTGGTATCCTTTCTTTGAATGGTTTTTAAAACTTTGATCTTTTTTTTTTTTTTTTTTTGGTGGGGACATAGAGGAATGTGAGATAAAAGGGAAATATTATAGAGGGTATAAATGTAGGGGAACAGCTTTATCATGGCACCCTCATAACCTTGCACGTGTCCACATAGGCAAGAGTTTAGACTGAGGGACCACAGCTTACCTGTGTCTTGGACCATCTTGTGATGCTCTGACCTGTGAGAGGATCCGGAGGCCTTTAAGGAGCTGCTACAAGGCCATCTCCTATTTGTCTCTCAGTCACCCCTGAGAATCTGTTTTGAGACAGTTTCTCTTTACCTCTCTGTTGTGATGAGGTATGGAGCTTTTGTCTCCCCCATCCAGCAGAATAGAGCTGCAGAGTATAAAGCTGCCTAGCAGTAGTCTAATTCGGGTTCTTTGTATTGCTGTCATCTGGGCCCCTTTGTTTGGTGTTAACTTTTTTAGATTGTGGGACAAGGATCCAGGGAGCTTAGTCTTCTGCTTACTCTTCTTTTCACTGTCTGTAATAAACTGTCTAAATTTAAAAGTGGGTAATGGTATTTTTAATTGGTTAAATTTACCTTGCCCTAGTTGCATATATTCACTTGATAGTAAGCTTCATTCCTTTTTTGGTAAACATGGAAGGGAGTCACATGGGTTTTGCTGGCAAAAATCAAGCCTTTTTAAAGATGATAATGATAACGATAATAACAAATAGCATCTAACAGTTATTGAATACTTATGTGTACTGTTTTGTCTTTATTTTATAGATGAGAAAACTAAGACTTTAAGATCACTTTCCGAAGGTCACATAGCTGTTAAATAGCACAGACAATATTGTAACCCTAGGAGCCTGATTCTAGAGCAAAGTCTTAAAATTATCCAGTCCTCCATATCTGAATATGCATTTTTATATATATAGACATACATATGTGTGTGTTTTATATTTTGTGTGTGTACATAATTTGTGTATGTATACTTGCAAATCAGTATTATATCATGCTCTCATATGTTAATGGTAATTTACCAGTTTTGAACTGAATATACAAAAACAAGTTTAATATAAGAATCTATCACTGTATGTTTCCTATTTATGCTAAAAATAAACAAGTAATTAACCAACAACTAATTTGATCTGAGAATCAACAGTTCTGCAATACTTTGTGTGGTCTAGGATGTCAGTGGTATAGTGTGGATTTCCTACCTAGTAGTGGGAGATGGTGCAACATAGAATACCTTTTAAGCAGACGACTTAAAAAATTCACTAGTAATAAAATAATTTAGCAAAAGCTTACTGATAGGCACTATTCTAAGCACTTTATCTGTATAAACTCATTTAATCCTCAAAACAACCATATATTATAGTATTGTTATTGAGTAACTTTCACCTCTTGGTTTTTCACATAATAACTCTTAGATTTCTTTTTTTTCTCAGTGTCAGCACCCTCAGTTCCATTACCCATGAGACAGGTGTTATACTTTGCTTAGTTCCCTCCTAAGGGATGGTACCCAAAATCTGTACTCTAGATATTGTCCGACATTTCAGAGCAAAGCAAAAAGTCTCCTCTCTAGTTCTGTATGTTATGGTTCTACTAATGCAACTTAAACCTATGTAAACTTAATATACTAAAGTAGTACTAAGATTAAGTAAAATCTATAAGCCCTTTAAACACAGCCTACAGATGAGTTTTTTTCTTTCTTATTTTATCCTTGTATAATTATTTTGGAATTGTATAGTCTTTTTGGAATCCACTATGGAATCTTAACATTTATTCCTCTTAAATGTGTTCCTGTTAGATGTGAGTTCTGTTGGATCCCTGTTTTGTTATCCCGTGGTTTTTTTCTTTCCTTTGCAGCTTCATGCCAGCTGCAAAATTAACACATATTTCTTTTTCCTTCTTTACAATTTCATGGACAGAAGATTGATTCTTACAGTAGAGCTTAGCAACCTGAGCATACAACTTTTTTTCTTTCCTTATTAAGTCGAGAACTCTCACTTTTTCACTTAAAGGAAGCACTTTACAGCTTCTCTTTGGCATATTTGAATTGCCAGTATCACTTACTACTCTTGAGCCTTGGAGCCATTATTAAGTAAAGTAAGTGCTACTTAAACACAAGTACTGCAATACCATGATAGCTGATTTTGTAGCCAAGACAGCTACTAAGTGACTAATAGGAAGGTAGTGTATGAAGCATGGATACTCTGGACAAAGGGATGATTCACAACCCAGGTGTAATGAGCAGGACAGCCCAAGATTTCATCATGCAACCTGAACAGCAAGCAAATTAAAACTTATGACTTGTTTATTTCTGGAATTTTCCATTTAATATTTTCAGATTGTGGTTGACTGCAGGTAACTGGAACTACAGAAAGTGAAACCACAGATAAGGAGAATTATTATATACCATGCCCAAACACAATTTCATCCTTTATCAACATCCCCTACCAGAGTAATACAGTTGATGAGTCTACATTGACACATCATTATCACAATTCAGTATTTAACTTAGGGTTCACTCTTGGTATTGTACATTCTGTGTTTGGACAAATGTATAATGCATGTATCTACCATAGTAGTATCATAGAGCAATTTCACTGCCCTGTGTGCTTTGGCTAGTCATTCCTCCCTTTCCCCTACTCCTAGAAACTATTGTTCTTTGTACTATCTCCATTGTTTTACTTTTTCCAGACTGTCATATAATTGGAGTCATTTAGTATGTATGTAGCCTTTTCATATTGGCTTCTTTCACTTGGTAATATGCATTTAAGTTTACTGCATGTCTTTTTATGGCTTGATACCGCATTTCTTTTTAGCTCTGTAATATTCTCTTTATGTACCACCATTTATTTATCCATTCACCTCAAAAGGATATTTTGGCTGCTTCCATGTATTGGAACTTATGAATAAAGCTGTTGTAAACATCCATATGCAGGTGTTGTGTGGACGTAAGTTTTCAGTTCATTTGGGTAAATACCAAGGAGAGCAATTGATGGATTATATGGCAAGAGTATGTTTTAGTTTTGTAAGAAACTATCAAAGTGTCTTCCAAAGTGGTTGTCCTATTTTGCATTCCCACCAGCCATGAGGAGAGTTCCTTTTGCCCCACCTCCTCTCCAGCATTCGGTATTCTCAGTGTTCTGGGCTTTGCCCGTTCTAATAAGTGGTATGTCATTTTAATATCCAGTCCTTAATGACATATGATTTTGAACATATTTTCATATGCTTACCATCTGTATATCTTCTCTGGTAAGGTAACTGTTAAGGTCTTTCATCCATTTTCTTTTTTAATCAGGTGGTTCATTTCTTATGTTGAATTTTAAGAGTTCTTTGTTTATTTTTAATTACAGTCCTTTATCAGATGTGTCTTTTACAAATATTTTCTTCCACTGTGTGGCTGGTCTTCTCATTCTCTTGTCATTGCCTTTCCCAGAGCAGAAGTTTTTTATTTTAATAACATCCAGTTATCAGTTCTTTCTTTCATGGATTATGCCTTTGATATCATATCTAAAAAGTCATTGCTATATCCAAGGTCATCTAGATTTTTCTCTTGCATTATGTCTAGGTGTCATGTAGTTTTGCAGTTTACATTTAGGTTTATGATCCATTACGAGTTAATTTTTGTGAAGTATGTAAAGATTCATTTTTTTTACATGTGGGTATCCAGTTGTTCAACCCTCATTTGTTAAAAAGACTCTTTTCTCTGTTGTATTGCCATTACTGCTTTGTTAAAGATTACTGCTTTGTTTATGTCGTCTGTTTCTGGGCTTTTATTCTGTTCCATTGATTTATTCTTTCACCTGTGCCACACTGTCTTGATTATCATAGCTTTATAAGAATTTTTGAAGATGGATAGTGTCAATTCTTAGACTTTTTCTTCATTATTGAATTGGCTGTCCTGGATCTTTTACCTTTCCATATAAACTTTAGAATCAGTTTGTGATATCCACAAAATAACTTGCTGGAATTTTTCTTGTGATTACATTGAACCTAGAATTCAAGTTGGGAAGAACTAACATCTTGATAATATTGAGTCTTCGTATCCTTGAACATGGAATATCTCCATATTTATTTTGTTCTTTGATTTCTTTCATTAGAATTTTATAGTTCTTGTATAGATTTTGTACGTATTTTGTTAGATCTATTCCTGAGTATTTCATTTTTTTGGTGTTAATATAAAGTAATATATTTTTAATTTCAAATTTCACTTGTTCATTGTTGGTATATACGAAAGTGATTGCTTTTTGTATATTTTCCTTATATCTTGCAACCTTACCATAATTTTTTATTAGTTCCACACTTTTTTTTATGGTTCTGTATTTTCTACAAAGCCAATCATGTCATCTGCCAACAAAGACAGTTTTATTTTTTTTCCCGATCTGTATACTTTTTATTTCCCTTTATTGTCTCATTGCATTAGCTAGGTCTCCTTTTTCAGTCAGCCTTCTTACTTTATATATGCATTTGCTTTTCCTGTTTATTCTTCACTTCTGGATAACATTCTCCTTGTTTATTCTGGATAACATTCTCCTTGCTAAATCAGACAAATGAGAGTTGAGGGGTATGTTTCACAAAACAGCACACTTAATTAAATTAATTGCATGTAAAAGAATTGAGTACTTAAATGCTTATAGACTTCTGGGTGAAGTTAATTTTGACCCATCTTTTTGAAAACTTTATTGGATGAAAAAAAGATGAGAGAGGAGAAAGATTATAGACAAAACCTGGCATATAGTCAGAATATATTTGTATAACACTGTAGTAATTATATGAGCTTTATTGGAGTGAAAGGTCATCCTGGAAAGAATGTGAAAGTGGAGATAATGAGAAGAGGCAATTTAATAAAATGAAACTTAAGTGCTGTATTCATAGCCCCCAGGTTGTGTGGAACTTTATTCTTTATAAAACCATTTTCATGTAACCTTTTGAGATAGATGGAGGTATTTTTATTTTACGAATTTAAAAAAATTAATACTTAGATTAAGAAATGTACCAGTTCCTTATAACAGTATGTCACTCAAGACTAAAACTCATCTATATTTCCAAGCTCCATGTTCTTCACTGATAACTGTTACACCTCTATTGCCTTACCATAGTACCTTAAACTAGTAACTCTCACAGTTTGTGTTTTCATGTGCACTGTCTGATTTGATTCTCTGATTTGATTGTGAGTTATGTAGCTTAGGTATTATTATGATCTCATTTTACAGATAAGGAAAATGAAGATGAGAGAACGTAAAGTTAACCAGATTTAAAATAAATCTGTTTTTTAATCTCATCACTTATTTTGTGTATCTATTTGCCTTTGTTCATTTTTCACTTTTCTGTCTAGATATTAACTTTTTCTGTTAAACTGAGGCTAAAAGAAGTTAAATAAGTTTAAAAGGTCAAGACTATAATAAGTAAAAGAACAGATCCAGAGCTAATCTTACGCCTCTAGTTTCTATCTTACCAATTTTCTGTTCTGGAAGTTTCTTGATATTTGTTCATACCATGATTGAGAATTTTTCTGATGTGTGTGCAAAGATCAGAAATGGAATTTGGTGATATCAGCTGTAAAGTGGTCATATTAACACAATTTGTTAACAGACTTAAAATTTAATTGAAAAGTGAAATGATGAAGTTCTAGATGAGAATAAAAGTTTCAGTATTCAAATATTTCCACTTAAAAATGCACAGAAATGAAGTGCTTTACTCTCTGTCCTACCAATATTTGTATTATTTAATAATGTTTGGAATGTTTTAATTTAAGGATAGTACATTAAAAATAGGAACCAAATCTTCTACTTTTTTATTATCCCCATAACTTGTATTTGAGGTGTGAATGAAACAGGAAGGAAACAGTTCATATTGCATAGATGTCTTATGTACCTTTTATCTACTCTAAGCAGCTGATGTGATCCAGTTTGAGGTGTCATTGTGTAAATTTCTTATGGCTGATGTAACAAATTACCACAAACTCATTTACTTTTAAAATCGCTCACAGTTCTGGAGGCCAAAAGTCTGAAATTAGTTTTCACTGGGCTGAAATTGAGGCTTGGAAGCGCTATGCACACTCTGGAGGCTCTGTTCCTTGCATTTTCCAGCTTTTGGTGGCTACCAGTATTACTTGGTTTGTGGCTGCATCACTAATCTCTTATCTTTGTGGCCACATTACCATCTTCTCTTCAGTCTGTGCCATGTCTCCTTCTGCCCTCTTCTTATAAGGTTCCTCCGATTGTATATAGGGCCCACCCAGATAATCCAGGATAATCTGCCCATATTAGAATCTTTAATCATCATATAAGCAGTCTTTTTTTTTTTTTTTTTTTTTTTGCCCTCTAAAGTAACACGCAAAGGTTCTAGAGCTTACGATGTGATGTCTTTGGATGAACCATTATTCAGCGTACAACAGTCCTTATTGCCTTTGACTTTTTCTTCTTTTTTTTTTCCTCATTTCTCCTATTTTTACTCTTTTTCGTCTTCCAGAAGCACATAGTAGCAAGTCAATTGAGTGGGTATTTTAAAGTTATGATCAAGAATTGAGTAGTTAGTGGTCTATATCTGTGAGTGAGCCTATTGCCCTCATTTAAGAACATCAGATTGTGTTCATATTAATTTTTCATTGTCATTGAATTAGTTGACAGTATTGGTACCTTTGTTAAGTTTAACACCATTTATCAAGATAATTATTGAGTTATTGAATACTTGAATACTTTGGGTAAAGTATATAAGTTAACCTGACATTTCTTTCCCATAAAAGCATCTGTTGATTAGATTGACAGGCATTGTTCTTATTATTATTGAGAAAATAGTCAAAAAGCTGGTAGCATTGTTTCAAAGCCAATTTTCCTTTAAGGAAAGGAAATTTTTTTCAAATTTGCATTTGTTTCAGTGAATTTGTTTCACTGAATTGTTTCAGTGATAGCTCAACTTGAATTTAATGAAGGTGATAGCTCAACTTGAATTTAATGAAGGTAACCAGAAGAGTTGGCAGAGTTCTGATCCCAAAGTCCATTCTTGTCAAGAGACTTGTAGCTTGGGGCATAACACATAACCTTTTTCTTAATATCTATACTAAAGGACTTGAATTATATGATTGGTAACATCCCTTCTGACTCTAAAAGACTGTCTCGTATTTAGTATAAAGTATTTAAAAACCAGCAAACAACAAACCCTCATTTATTTTATTCTATTAGAAAAAAGAATCATATTGGCAAGATTATTTTGAAATAATTGTTTGTGCTTTTTTTCTGTAGATGGACCACACATCCCCGACCTACATGCTTGCTAACTTAACCCACTTGCATTCTGAACAACTTCTGCAGGGCCTGAATCTTCTTCGTCAACATCACGAACTCTGTGACATCATTCTTCGAGTAGGTGATGTTAAAATCCATGCTCACAAAGTGGTACTTGCCAGCATCAGCCCATATTTCAAAGCTATGTTCACTGGAAACCTATCTGAAAAAGAGAACGGTGAGGTTGAGTTTCAGTGCATTGATGAAACTGCTCTCCAGGCCATTGTGGAGTATGCCTATACAGGGACTGTTTTTATTTCACAGGACACAGTTGAATCTCTCCTTCCGGCAGCAAACCTCCTCCAGATAAAACTTGTCCTGAAAGAGTGTTGTGCATTTCTTGAAAGCCAACTTGATCCTGGTAATTGTATTGGAATTTCTCGTTTTGCAGAGACATATGGTTGTCATGACCTTTATTTGGCAGCCACTAAATACATATGCCAGAATTTTGAAGCTGTTTGCCAGACTGAAGAGTTTTTTGAGCTTACACATGCTGATTTGGATGAAATTGTTTCCAATGACTGTTTGAATGTAGCTACCGAAGAGACTGTTTTTTATGCACTTGAGTCTTGGATCGTATATGTACAAGAACGCCAGAAATACTTAGCACAGCTACTTAACAGTGTGCGATTACCATTGCTGAGTGTTAAGTTTCTCACTAGACTGTATGAAGCAAATCATCTCATTCGCGATGATCGCACTTGTAAACATCTTTTGAATGAAGCCCTAAAGTACCACTTTATGCCTGAACATAGACTCTCTCATCAGACAGTCTTGGTGACACGACCTCGTTGTGCTCCCAAAGTACTTTGTGCAGTAGGAGGAAAATCTGGGCTGTTTGCCTGTTTGGATAGGTAAATAGAAGGATTGATATTAATAGATGTTTTACTTTATAAATATGCTTTCTGTACTTTTAAATATTTTTATTTTCTTTTTTATTTTCTCTCTTCTTCCTAAACACTTTTCTGGTTGTTTTAATCACATTTTCATCCATTCTCTACACAATTCTCAATTATTAACACCCTTCCCATTCCAGTACACAAACTTTATCTCTCCTTGTTATTCACTAAATTTTCTTCGATTTTATGTCTTTTGTTTTTTCTTTGTGAAACCGTTTACATCTTTATTTGAGTCAGAACAGGTCAGAGGGATCTGTTATTGCTAGCAATATCAGGAGATGCTAAAGAGGAGAGCTAGGAATCTGTGATGAGGGAGATTAGGGCCAAGAGTGGATCTGAATGAAAACAGTTAATTAGAACCACCAAACAAATAAGAAAAAAAATCAGAGACTGATACAAATCATGGACTTTATGTGCAATTTATTTTCTTTATTGTAAACATTTTGTTGTAAAATGTGGGGTTTTTTGTAATAACTTAGAGTATGAGTTGTCAGACTTTTTCTATAAAGAGCCAAATAATAAATATTTTATATAGTAAATATTTTAGACTTTGTGGCCATATGGTCCGTGTCATAACTACTCAGCTCTGCCACTTTAGAGTGAAAGCAGCCAGAGACAATACATAAATGAATGAGTATGGCTGAGTTCCAATAAAACTTTATTTATAAAAGTAGCTGGTGGTTTGAATTTGGCCCATTACCATTTTTTGCCAATCTCTGATTTAGAGCATTACACAAATAACTTTTATACGTTGAAAATATAGCTGGATGTTACCTTTGCTTTTCCCTTGAATGGGATTGCTTCATGAAAACTTTTGCACTTGATACATTTCTTTGATACTATGGATTTCTTCCTGGCCATTTCCAAAAATTTGGTAGATTGCTTTCCCTCTTCCAATGGTAGGAAACTATTGATGTTTTATCAGTGTTAGCTGATATATTCTGCATCTTTTTAAAAAACGTCAGTATACATCTTAATTATAGTCTAAAACCAGTATGGTTGAAATTGCGCTACTGGTAAAACATTAGTTATGGTGAGTACATGAATTGTTTACTATGATTTTTAAAGTCATTGGCATGAAGTAAATCTTATAGTCAAATGTCATGACAAAAAATTCCAAATATGAATTTACATTGTAAAAATTCTTGAGCAGTTGCCTATTGGTCTCTCAGATATTAAAAATAACAAACATAAATTATTGAAGTCATAAGAACTTCATATTTTTAGACTCAGAAATTTTTCATCTTAGGAAAAAGATTTTAAATGTCATTTGCAGAAAGTTGTTTATTGCAGTATTAGTTACAACTATGGAAAAATGTAATCAACCTGAATAATTAGTTTAATTCTACCAAAAATATTAAACACCTGTGCATCTGACACACTATGCTAGATAATTGTTCTTTAATAAGTTCATAATTTAGTAAAGGAGATATTTAAATAGATAGTGTTAATACAGTGATATAGATAATTCAATGGAAGTATTAAAGGAGAGGCATTTATCCCATTTGGGGGATTTAGGGTTGATATGGAAAAGTTAATGTCCAAGCTGAGTGTTGAAGGCTAAGCAAGAGCCAAGCAAAAAACGGTGAGAAGGTCACAGAAGTACAGAGACACAGTAGATGTCACAGTATAGGGTATGCAGAAAACATACCCTATACCGTTTGTTATTCCGAAGTATAAAATTTTTACCAGCAAATGGCAGGCCATGGTCAATAAGGGCCAAGTCAAAGAAGGTACTATGTGCCGTGATGAAGAGAGGGTATTCACTATACGTGTTGAAAAACTATTTTAAGGAGGGTAGTGAAATGATCAAATTTGTATATTAGATCACTCTTGACTGTATTATAGAGAAAGTCAAGGAGGCCACGATTAGCAACAGGGTGATTAGAAAAGAGGTATTGTAAAAGTATAGGCAAAAGATTATGAGGTCTTGAATTGGGCAGTAGTAGTAAAGGTAGAGACTGGGGCATTAATTTAGAAATTTTTTTAGAGAGCAAATTGATAAGATTTATTTGAATGGATAGAAAGGGATGATGAAAAGGAAAATCAAAGATGAGCGAGATTTTTTTGGTTAGATATTGGATGAATGGTTATAGATCTAGGGAGGGGGAGAATATAGGAGGAGCCATTTTAAGGTGGGAAAATAATGTGTTTAGTTTGAGACATACTGAGTTTAAAGTGCCTATTGAATATCCAAGTGAAGAATGTCCTACGGTTAGCTGGATATGATTGCAAAACTCAAGGAAGAGATCCTTGAGTTTCTTGGAATTTTGGAAGTTAGCATATAGTATAATTTAGAGGGGTAAATTAAAACCATGACATTTCTATTACTCAGGAAATTGCAAGGAATTTAGGAGCTCTGTGCTAGGAACCTGGGGTGACAACCAAATATATTTTTTATTAAGTAGTATTGTGTGGCCTCATGTAGCGCCTAATTTAACTTAATTGCCCAGTCTTTTTATTTTGACTCATATCTGTCTCCTGTGTCCTCACATTCTATCATAAGAAAAATCTCTTTTATTCTCAACTTTATGTTCTAATGAAATAAGGCCGATGCTTAAGGACACTGTTTTTGTTAAAAACCTTTCAAAACTGTTTTTCCACCCATGTCTCATTAATCGCAGGCACTAAAGATTGGATAAATGTTTCTTTGTTCATCATAGCATTTCCAAATATTTTCCTCTCCCCTTCCTCAAAAACCTCAATTCATTTCAAGCATTGGCCATCAGACTGTATCACTCGATATCCCTTCTGTTGCCATCATTTGCTTGTTCCTTTAGTAACTTCATCATTGAAGATTTTTATAGCTGGCTTACTTTATTTGTCATCATTTTACATAAGTAATTATTCTTATTAATTTCAACATCCACATAGTATAATTCACAGTTATCCAACTCCTTTTCCTCTCTCCTTGATCTCACTTTTACCAATCTTTTCTGTCTTAGGCACCTGTTCTCATGATCGTACCCTCAACTTTGTCATTACCAGTGACTTCAACACTGAAAACTTTAGTTTCAGAAATTCCACTCTCTGTTCACACCTCCTTTCTTGCCAGCTTATTTATTTCAGTACATTCATTACAATCATTCTTTTGTGTGTGTATGTGGGGTGGCGGGGGAATCTTCTCACTAGTTCCCCAACCTGTCCCAAGGCTTCCCGGCTACACTCATTCTTTGTTCCCTTCAAGACTTTTAATTTTTTGGCTCTCTAATAGTTAGGAAAACTTATTGTTCACTAACCACCACATGTCCTCACTTTCACTCTTTACCCAGGAACTTAGATTCAGGAACGTCAGTGTTATCATTACTTTGAATCCACCCATGGCTCCCTTGCCCTTCTTTCCTTCCATCATACTCATCTAGTTAAATCCGATTCTCCTCTTAAGTCATGGCTGCACCTGAGCAATAGAATGTGGCAGAGAAACATGTACCCATCTTAACTGGTCTCACTTGGGGACCTCAGCTCCTAGCCACCCCTTTACTTTTCCCTCATTAATTTACTCTTTTACTTCCTTGGAGTACTGTTTCCAACCTTCTACTCCATAAAAACATCCAAAGCCCCTTACCCTCACCTTCCAACTCTCAGCTAATGAGCTTTTTTCTTACTATATTGAGAAGATAAAGGCAATCTGAAGGGAACTTTCTCATCATCACCAAATCTACCAAGTTATTTATAAGATACTTTTCCATTTATGCATCAGTTTTCATTCTCTCTCCTCTACATAGGGAGTTTGCTCTTGCAGTTATCCTGACATTCTCCCATTTTATCACCTTCTCCCACTGTACTGCATCATAGCTGTCGGCATGCAAACATGTTCTGGTTTAAGCTCCCAGATTAAATTAATCTATCCTGGACTCTGTGGTCTTTCCTGCTCATCTTAATAGCTGCCTCCTCATATTTCTTTTACTCTTTGTAGTAAAATCCTTGGAAAAATTATCTATACCTGCTGTTTTCACTTCCCATTCTCCCTTGAACCATTCCAGTCAAAATTTTCCCCACCACCTCACTGAAACTGCTCTCCTTGTATCGTTCACATTGGAACAAATTCACATTTTTAAAACAACCAATATAATAAAACTACATTCGCATTCAGTAGCTATTGAATGAATATACTTTGATCATACTCAATAGAGAATATATATTTTTATGCTATCCATTATTGAGTCTGGGGACATTGGTTCCTTTTACCCAATCTTTCTTTGTAATGAAATATCTATACGTGCAAGAAACCATGTATAATATGCATGCAGTAAATGAATGTATACCCAGGTACCTATCAACCAGCTTAAGAAATAGACTATTAATAATACCTTTAAGAGTTATGTCCCTCCATGATGCCTTCTCCTCTCCCTCAAAAGAAACCACTATTCTGAATTTTCTGTGTATTTTTTCTTTGCTTTTTGTTGTAATTTTGCCACTTCTTGTATGTGTCCCAATATATCATTAGGTTTTACACATTTTTATTCAAATGCAATAATACTATATATATTCTTCAAAGATGTGTTTTCTTAATAGTAAATTTGTGAAATTCATCTGTGTGACTAAGGAAATACTTAATTTAGTTTCATTGGTGTGAGGAATAGCATGTGGACATAATTCAATATTTTCTACAATGAACATGTTAATCATAAAAATTAATTGACATGTTATACACTGAAAAGTTCACAAATTACAAGTGTACAGCTCAGTGAAATATCACAGAGTGAACATTACAAACCAGTTCAAGAAATAGAAAACATGACCAACACCCAGAAACCACCCTTGAGTTCCTTGCCTGTCCTCCCCAAAGTAACCACTATCCTCGTTTCTATTCCAGAGATTACAAATTATTTTGAATTTGCATAAACTATACAGAATGTACTCTTTTGAAGTTGGCTTCTTTCCCTCAATATTACATGTGTAAGATTCACCTGTTTCATGTAGCTATAATTTCTTCATTTTCATTGATATATTGAATTCTAATGCCACAATTTGTCCATTTTATGGTTCACGAACATTTGGACTGTTTCCAGTTTTTAACTATGCAAATGCTTCTGTGAATATCCTTGTACATACATATACATATGTGTGCATTTCACTTGGGTACATCTCTAGGAATGGAATTGCTCAGTCATAAGATGGTTATACCAATCTTATTTATCCATTCTCCTTTTGACAGGTGATTGTTACACTGCTATGAACATTTCTGTATATGTGTCCTGTTGGAACACTGACGTAATAGGCATTTGATAGAGTAGATACACAGGAATGAAACTGCTGAGTCAGAATATGTGTATGTCTTAAATTTTACCAGATAATGTGAAATTGTTTTCAGATTGTGAAATTTTGTACCAGGTACATGCTCCACATTCTTGTCAATAGTTGTTATTATCTGACGTTAAATTTTCCCAGTCTGGAAAGTGTCATGATTTATTATGGTTTTAATTTGCATGTCCTAATGAGATTAAATTATTATTTTTTTTGTTTATGGGCCATTTTGATTTTTAAAATTTAATTTTTCTGCTTATTCTTTAGTGTGGAGATGTACTTTCCTCAGAATGATTCTTGGATTGGTTTGGCACCCCTAAACATTCCTCGCTATGAATTTGGAATATGCGTTTTAGATCAAAAAGTGTATGTTATAGGTGGTATTGAAACTGATGTGCGTCCTGATTTCACTGTCAGAAAACATGAAAATTCAGTAGAGTGCTGGAATCCTGATACAAATACCTGGACTTCTCTCGAGAGAATGAATGAACCACGAAGTACTCTTGGAGTAGTAGTACTTGCAGGAGAACTTTATGCTTTAGGTGGTTATGATGGACAGTCTTATTTGCAATCTGTAGAGAAGTATATTCCCAAAATAAGAAAATGGGAACCTGTGGCACCAATGAGTACAACACGAAGTTGTTTTGCCGCAGCCGTGTTGGATGGAATGATATATGCCATTGGTGGATATGGGCCTGCCCACATGAACAGGTATTTAACTTAAGCTTGTAGATTTTTAAAGTGTTATTAACAATGATTTCTGGTTTTTAAACAATTTGTGTATATAAAGAACTTCTCGTTTTAATTTTTAAAGCAATATTGATAGACATTTGGGAAATTTAATCTTCATGAGTATAATTATAATTGTTTTACAGGGATTTAATACAAACCTAAAATAAGATGAAGTTAGACAACTTTAGATTTTGAATGGTGTGTGTGTGTGTGTGTGTGTGTGTGTGTGTGTGTGTGTGTGTGTGTGTGAATGAATGGCCTGTTACTGCACTGCAAAATAGAATAAAAAAGTGAAAAATGTAATTCCTATAGACAATATTATAATGCATCATAAACTTAAAGCCTTACATAAGTATTTTTTATTGAGTCTTTTTCTCTAATCAATATATATTATTTAAGTATCTGAGTTGTCTTAGAGTCTGAATTTCAGGTTTCTGTATTTTGTAGTAGTCTCTGAATTAAGGAGAAATATATATAAGAGAAAAAACATAAAGTGACTGCTTAAATGGAAAATTAATCATAATTCCTAACCTTTGTTAAAAATTTTCCAAAGATTTTATATCTAATAGTAATTAGAGTGGTGTGTGTTTTATTGATTGTGAGCTTTTTAATGAAAGAATAGATTGTGGTTTATTAACTGACTGAGAAAGTAATGGTACAACAGCATTTCATCCATAAATTTTTATTTTTGTGTAAGCTAAAGTAGTCTCCCTTTTTATTGGTCCCTTAGTCAAAGGAATGGTATTTGAGGCCCAGGCGTAAATTTCTATTTTTGAAAAGTTGCTGTCAGAAATTTATAAGATAAAAGGTTAAGTATTTTAGTTTTGAGATAATGCTCTTAAGTTTTTCCTGCAGTTTATCAACTCTTCTTGTCCAGTGATTTTGTTCTAATAGTTTCAGAACAATTATAGTTTAGTCTATATTCTAGTCTACTCTGCAGTCTGGCCTCTATTCTGAACTTCAGAATTATGTCCCTGACTCTCAAATGCTTTAGGCGTTTTTGAGAAGTTAGGTTAAGACCAGAACAAGCTCAACAAGCATACCTTTGTGCCCCTTCAGGGCAAGGTTTAGGCTTAAAGGCCTTCTGGGATATTGTAGGGAAGCTTTTTTGGAAATTCTAATTTGATTTGGATTTCCATAATACTGCTTGGAATGTCAAGAGGTCCTTGGAATTCGATTTGACATAATCCTTGAATTCTCCTAAACCACTCAGAGATTATGATGATTAGCTAGTTTGTGTTATGAAATCTGCAGTGTTTGCTTTGCAGTAAACCACCATGAATTCTCCTGTAAGAAAAGATTTTTTTTTTCTTTCCTTTTCCTTAGCTGTGTAGAAGACTCTTGTTATCTTTATTCACATCTATATTCAGTTTGTGATTTTCAAGACCTGTCACATACGTTTTCATTTGACTTTATTCTTTCATGAATCCTTTGAGGTTGTTCAGGATTACACAAATCTAATGTGTTAGGCTAGGATTTATCCATTTTAGATACGCTGCATTAGTACTTGAACCCAGGTTTCCTGACTTCAAAAGTTCTAGAACTTTAATATGCCTTGCTGCTTATACAATATAATGGAATAGCATGTGGCTATAATTGCACCCAGTGCACAAATAAGCTTTTATCCCTACAGTCTTCTTAGCAAAATCTAAACATTTGGGACAAACTACTCTGATTTTATATCTATTTGTTTGAACTTTTAAAAGTTCAGATGGTGGGGTTTAGTTCTGCTTTACTAGGAGGAGCGAGACAAAGGATGTGAATTAATTTTTTCTTTTGTGAATGTTTGCAGTGTGGAACGTTATGATCCAAGTAAGGACTCCTGGGAGATGGTTGCATCTATGGCAGATAAAAGGATTCACTTTGGTGTGGGTGTCATGTTAGGCTTTATTTTTGTGGTGGGTGGACATAATGGTGTCTCACATTTGTCAAGCATTGAAAGATATGACCCTCATCAAAATCAGTGGACTGTGTGTAGACCAATGAAAGAACCCAGAACAGGTAATAATAACTTACTAATTTTTAACATATAAGAGAATATTTTGTATAGTGGTGATCTTGAAACAGTAGTTCCTTGGAATGTAAGAGTTATTACTTGTCTAGAAAAAAATTTTTTGTGGTAAACTTGGGAGACAACTAGATTAAACAAAGCTATATTGACTTCTTTATTGGGGTTTTAATATGACAATGTACATATTATCATTTCTTAAATTTGGAGAACACATTTGAGAAATGCTGGTAATGAAATGTATCTTACAGATGTCATCTTTTTATATGTTACACACACACAGAATCTTTGGATGTTCTGTTTTGTTTTTTATTGCACATCAGCTGCCTGTATATGTTCACTTTCAAATGTTCTCTTCTCCTCAAGGAATATAATTGATCAAGGAAGGGTTAAATTACAGTGTTCCTAGAGAGACAAATACATCAATGGGAAAAAGTTATCTTTGAGTTCAAACTCAAAATTATTTTAAGGGAAGGTTTTAAATTACTAACGGAATCCCTTAGGAATATTCCTTGCATTTGTGATTAAAGAAACTCCTGAAACATAAAGATGCAAAAGCAACAAAGGACAACGTGGAATGAACTATTTTAGTTGTTTCTGTGGTGTCATTGAGAGAAAAAGCCATGAAACAATGAGAATGTGAAATATTTGGGTAACCTTGTTCTTTTTAGACCTACTCAGATTTATGATTGAGTGGATGTTGGTGCCCCCAACTCCAGCATTTTTTAAGGGTCAACTGTACCAATGTAGCTCTTTTGCAAAAACGAATTAGTGTAATGTGAACTTTGGAAAAGCTGGGGATACTTGTATTTCAAAACCTGATAAAAATGAATAATTTTTTGAAGAATATGTGTCAATATAAATTGAGGAGAAAGCATATAGAAAGATAGATACTTTATTCTTAATGGTATTTCCTGTGGTGGAGATGAGAGAGAGTAGGATCGAGGAGGAGTGGTAAAGGAAGATTTCAACTCTTATATTCAGGGATATTTTTTCAGTTAGCACATAGTGCTGTATTGCTTATCTAATTAATAATAGATTGTTGAAATGTATTTTAAGAAAACATTAAAGTACAAATTTACTTATTTTTAGTAAGAAGTCTACTAAATAGTTGACATGTTTTTTTTTTCCTATTTTTATCCACCTTTCTTAGGCGTTGGTGCTGCAGTAATTGATAACTACCTTTATGTAGTTGGTGGTCACTCAGGGTCTTCCTATCTGAATACTGTGCAGAAATATGACCCCATCTCAGATACATGGCTAGATTCAGCTGGCATGATATACTGTCGCTGCAATTTTGGATTAACTGCACTTTGACAAACGTGGACTCATGGAAAGAGTGAGGTGATGAACCTTGTGCCACGTGAAAGGATGCCCAATTATCTGAAACCCAGAAGCTGCATTGCTTCCTTTTTAACTTGAAATGGCATGAAGACTCAAAGTTTTGTTGGGTACTTTGAACTGACAGGTAGCTTCGGTTGCTCTTGATTACACAGTGAATCAATAATCAAAAGAAAAAAGAAAAAAGAAAAAAAAAGAGAACTTGCCATTTGAATCGTGTACTTCTCCCCCCAATACTGGGATAAAGTAGTTTTATGTTCATACATGTACATGTGGAGAAAACCTTGCTGCTCTTTTAGCTCGCTCCCTCCTCCGTACGCACCATGATTTATTAGGGTAAATGATGCTTAGATGTTGGAGTGTATTGAATGACTGGACAGAGTGCTAATATTGTCTGTTGGATGTAAATTCATATGCTTCACATTTTAAATAAAGGGCTGCTTTTTTTTTCGGTACTTTTAAAGGGGTATAAATTATATACCATAGTGAGTCACCTGGATATTCTTCCTGCTAAATGGTTTTGGGGCTGGGGATATAATACGTTTGCAAGACAAATACTTTTACAATCATGATATTTGAGGGCTTAATTAAAGAAGTCAGAGATTTGCTGTTTATTCCTTTTTCATATGGGCAGGTTAATGCTGGATGGATTTACTTTCCCATCTATGCTATGCTGAGCATGGATACAAAGAGTTAATGCGTATCAGTTTAATATTATTTTAGTAGGATAGCAGGCTTTTCCATGTTGATGTAAATATTTGACAAATGTGTAGTACCACCTTTAGTGCATATTGATTTTTTTCATATAATAATTTTAGTTTTTTAAGACCTTTGCTTTTTCAAAGCGTTCAGATACAAAAATGGTGCTAACTGTAGGAGCTATAACAAGGCTATAATGATATTCTTTTGGATGTTCAGTATGAGATATGCATGACATGTTTCGATAGTATTTTTCATTTGTACTGGCTTGATTCATTTCTGCTTATGAAAAATATTAGTAATTATACCAATGTTAACATCCAAAAATTATCTAAATGCCTGTTATGGTTTTCATGGTTCCTGAATAGTGATTTAAAGAAAGACACATTTTAGATCTTCCTTCCTGCGCTAGATATTACATTCTTAAAACAAAAATATATTCATTAAATATAAAGCACTAGTCAGTTATGCATTACTTTGTACATTTCTTAGGTAACTGAGTGTGTTAAAGTTATTGAGGAAAACTGGAACTCATTTACTTGAGTAATATTCTAAATTTGGTTGTACTTTGACTAAAGAAATAATCTTTTAAAGCAAAATTGTTGCTATGGCCAAGTGACATATTTAAAAGAAGTGACTGGCTCATTTTGTTTTAGCATGTTTTAGTAAATGTCTGTTAGTCTTGAACATATTACCCTGCATTTTATTATGATATCGGTACTTTTATTCTTGGTACTATAGTCCTTTTTCTTTTCCATGATTTTTTTTTTTGACCTGCCCACCATCTCTTTATAGTCTCTGCAAAACCAGTGTATATTTGTTTTATAAGAAAAATTCATACTGCATTCTTAAGTGCCATAATGTTCTAAACTATTGTTAAGAAGCCATTATAAAGTGTAAGTTCATTTGTTAGCATATATGTTACTTCTTGAAAACTGTAGCTGGGCAATTGCGGTTTTCCTTGTTCTTCCATAAACTGCCAGTTGTAGATTTAAATATATACTACAAAACTATGTAAAAATCTTCCTTAACCATAAGGATATCATGCTTTATGAATATTTGCACATATTATAAAAAATTGCAAGTGATTTTTAGTCTCTTCTAATTAAGAACTCAGCAGGAGCTACTAATAAAATTGACAGGCTGAGTATTTTCTATGTTGCTTGTTTAACAATGATATATAGCAATAATTTTTTAATTGATTTGAATAAATCTATTGAATAGAAACAAGGTGCATTATTATGATTGGTCTAGACTTTAAAGAAAAGCAATTTAAAATAGATTTCATCACATACTTAATTGTAAATCCCCAACTTGATTTTCTTTCTATTTATTGCAATTAAATTGTTAAGTACATCCTATTACTCTATTTTTTAATTCTTTCTCCCCAGAAAGGAATTGGAAAGATTAGAAAACTATTTTAATTGTAAACAGATCTATACTATACGTTTTATTTTAACAATGTTTTACTCAGTGTATCAGCCTCACTATCAAATTAGTATTAAATAGATTATCATAGGTAAATTAGATCCAAGGGATATAGTGGTCATTGTTTTGGGAAAATCTGAATTTTGTGTTGAAGAAGACTAAATGTGAAATATTTTGGGCAATAGTAGGAGCCATACCAGAGAACAACTTATGAAAACCTGTGAAAAGAAGAGAAAAACCAAATTTAGAAATTTTTATTTCAGGTTTGCTAAACATACTCTGCTGTTCATAACAACAAGAGATATTAATGCGACCTGACACTGATAACTTTACAATAGAACCGCCTTGTACAGATTTGTGAGAAGTTTCATCATGAATATTCTACTGACAAAAGCCACACATTTCTTATCTTACAAAGGATAAAGATATTTGATTATAAATTCCCAGGGTTAAAAATAATAGAAATAATTTTATATAATCAGGCAAAGAGGAGACAGCTATTTAAGACTGCCTAAAAATATTTTTGAAAAAAGTGACAGTGAGAACTAGTAATTATCTAATTAGTGAGAATATAATTGCCTTCTATAATTATTTTATGAAGACTTAATCTACTAGGAATGTTTGGCTATTTAATAGTTGTTGAATATAGTAATAGAACTTAAGTGGTTTTTAATGTAGCCCAAAGGATATTTATGTAGTTCTGTATGTTATTACTAATATCGTTTTAGATATGAATGAATATTAAATTATAGGAAGTGGTATCAAATGATAGGAAAGTGATATCCATTAGGTTTGGAAAAATTATTTTGATAACTTGACAAATATGGCAGGTCTACTATATGTACAAGATACTGTGCTAGATGCTATAGGGGCTAGAAATAAGATACAGTCTTATCAAAGAATAAAATAGAGTGAGGGAGACCTGTACCCAAGTCTTGGTGGAGTGTGAATCTAATTCCTTATCTCCAACATCATAAGAAGTAATTAGAGACCCAGTTTATGTGTAAATTTTTGTGTCCTTTAGTGTTCAATGTTTTATTGACATGACAATTATAAAGAATCTAAAGTTTATAGAATTCCAGGTTTCTTGGAATTGGATAATATATTTTCTAGAAGAAAAACAAGATATAGAAACTTAAACTACTATATTATCAAGGCTCTGGATGACATTAAAGGAAATATATGGACATATAATGGTGTGTTTGTTTTCAGTTTTGGTGTTGGATTTCTGGTATTGTCACCTAAGTGCTCATTTTCAGGAAAATCAAATTCTATAATAGATACTGCTTAAATTCAATAAACTTGTGATAACCTCTATAACCTCTATAGTCTGAAAATTATGAAATTATAAGTTGTCACATGTCAACATCCAGTTCTATCTTAACCTTTTTTTCCTTTGTAAACAGCACTTTAAATTAGACATGATTTAATTAAATACAGTTATTCTGTGGCTGGATATATATTGGATTTTGCTTACAGTATATTGATTCAGTGTTGAGACACATTTGAGAAGACTGAGGAGTACAATAGGTTTTTAATACTATAGGTTTACAAGTTCTCTTACTGGTGTGGATATGGAGTCAACTAAAAATCCAGTTTACATCTCTGCAGAGAGAAAAATTGTTATCCATATGTCTTTTATATTTAACATAGTTAACTACAGACAATTTATTGTTAATTTTGTCAAGTTATCATGTGTAAGTCCCATTTATTTTAAAATACCAAGCAAAAAGTTCCAAGCTTGCCTTAAAATACAAGTGAAATTAAAGAACTGGATGATAATGCCTATATTTTTGCCTTATGAATTGTGCTGTATCATAAACCAGAGATGGTTTTGATTTTAACAGGATTCTGAAATTTTGTAAATGTAGAGTACTAATATATGTACTCTCTTGCAAAGAATGTGATATAGCTGTGGGTGATGTTAATGTTTAATTATTTTTATGTATGTATTTTACCTCTGAATATGTATCTTTTTAGCATCAGGATTTCATTTTATTTTTGTTTACATAGTAAAATGGCTATTAACTCATTGAAGGTTGTATTCTTTTGTCTTTAAAAGTTATTTGTATGCACTATTGTGGTAATGCTCTGTAATGACTATGGTTAAATTTCATTAAATGTGAAATGTTTAGAATAAATTTGAAAAACATAACTTTTTGTGTTTCTGACTTCATTATGCTCAGCTCTGAGGTTCTTAGTAGATGGGTAGTGGCTACAAAAGGTGAGGTGGGTGTGGTATATAGCCTCAAGCTCACTTACTAAAGAAGTATTCATTAGCAAAGTGGGCACAGAAGAGTTTAGTAGTTAAGTTCAATGGTTTCTTCCTTTTAGAGTCTCTACCCAGCCTTTTAAGAAAGGTTTACTTGAGACAGACAAGGCAGCATTCCAGAGGGTGGTTACCTTTAAGGCCAGCATCAGGTAACCAGGAGTCCTCCAAAAGAAGGACTGTAAACAGGGTTGGCTCCAGGTTGCCATCTTTAAGAAGTTGTAAAATACAAGCCTGAGTGGAGTCAGATAACCTGTTCATGCAAGGATTGGAAATGTCTCATATATTTAGACAATCCACAAACTTAAAAGGGGCTTTTATTTAAAATTTTGGATTTTAATGTTTTTTTCCTTAGCTGAAAACCTTGGTTTCTATGAACATCGACGTCATTGTCTATTTATCTTACAATATATTTATAATAGTTTAGAATTAGCAGTATGATGTACATAAGAACGATCAATGCAGTTAGGATTCCTTTGTGATTCCTTTTTGTCCTTTGAGTATATTTCACAAGGATAAACAATAAAAACTGGTTATATAGTCAAATGAAGTAATACTTTTATTTGGTTAAAACAGTTGTTATACACTTAGGTTACTTTAATTCATATTTTCATTTCTAGGGATATACTTTTGATTTTTAAATTATGTAATTTACTTGACCCCAAATTGAAACCATATGAGAAGATGCATTCACAGAAGTTTTGTCTGCATTTCCATTTCTTCCACTCTATTTATATCCTCTGTAGGTAATCATATTTATTAGATTTTGGTTCCATTATTTCACTTGAAAACATGAGTACACTCCTTCCCCATTTCCTTACAAAAGAAGATAGCATACTATAAAAATACTTTTTAAAACTTTTTTCACTTAATATACTGGGAGATAATTCCATATCAATATATGAAACCAACTCATTTTTTGCAGTTACTAGTATCTTGTGGTGGATATACCATAAAACTTTTAAGTCTACTGCTGATGGACAGACAATTAGGTTGTTTGCAGTCTTTTTTATTTACAAATATGCAATGAATAGCCTTGTGCATTTTTCATTTTGGTTTGTGGCATAGATTTTAAGAAGTGGAATTGATGGGTCAAGGATGATGATATATAATTTTGCTATATCTTGCCCGTTTTAGTCATTTCAGGCTGCTGTAACAAAATACCACAGACTGGATGGCTTATAAACAATAGAAATTTATTTCTCAAAGTTCTAGAGGCTGGAAGTCCAAATCAGAGGGCCAGCATGGTCAGGTTCTGGTGATACCTTCCTCGGGTTATAGACTGCTTTCTCATTGTAGCCTCAGGTTGCAAAGAGTAGAGAGGGAAGGAAAGCTCCCATGTTTCTTATAAAGATACTAATTATTTTGAAAAACAACTTTGTATGTCAGTTGTTGAACGGACCCAAGCTAACTTCATTGTGCTCAACTCTTAGGTTCTTGGCCAAAAGCTCCACCTAACACCATCACAAGGAGGTGGGTAGGGTTTCAATGTATGAATGTTGAGGAGACACGTTCAGTCTAATAACATTGTCCAATTCTCCCAACAGGCGTTTCCATCAACAAAGGCAAGAATACCTTGTGGGCTGTTTTTATTAGTCTACCTACAAAGGGGCTTAATGAAAGATTAACACTTGACCTCAGGTTTTGTTTTGTTTTGTTTTTGGTTAAATTATGTCTGACATAAAGAAAAGTTTCTAATTTTTAATGTACTTGAAAAGCTGCTTTAAATCATTTATTGAGTAAGATAGAATCTAAATAAGGTGACCGGTCAGTCACTTTTATCATCATGACCAGGAAGAAAGTCTAAGAAGGGATATTCCTGTGTGTGCCCTGAGGAGAGTTAAATAACAGTGGTCCTAGAATCAGAGTAGGTGGTTGCCATGGAATAGGGCTTTATATGTCAAAAAGTTTTATTAGAGCCAGATTTTAAAAGATTTTGAATAAATTATTTTGGACAATATCTGATAGATAATTGATTTTGAGCAGGAACAAAATGGGATATTTCATTATTATTTACTATCTAGGGAAATTTAAGCTATTCACTTTTCAACATTTTAACTTGTCTTGTTTTTGCATTTCAAACTAATTCATGAATTTAACATTTCTTTACTGTTTTAATGTCATAATTTGTTCTGTGACTTTAATTGCCACAGAAATGCCAACAATGGTTTTCAGCCAACAAACCTGATATTCACAGCATTCAGTTCATTTCCTACAGCAGCACTACTCACCTATTAATTTCATTTCTTAATAAAATATTGAAAAAAACTAGTGAACACTTCCATGGTGTTTACTGTGTACCACACACCAAGTGTTATACATAATAATTCATTTAATCCTAACCACAATCTTGTGAGATATATTCTATTATATCCACTTTACAGTTAGAAACGGGGGAATAGAGAGAGTAAGAATAGGGCGAAGCCACACAATCAGTGACGGTCTGGATTTGAATTCAGGCAATCTGACTTTGGAATCCAGGTACGTAACTGTCATACTCTTGTCTCTTCTTGACAGCATAAAATTCAGTAGTCTAGGATTGCTGATAATAGAGATAATGCAGTGGTGTTGATCACATATCACAATTCACCTCAAATGTCTGCAATTTTTTTTTCCCAGAATCAAAAATGTCAATCCTGAACCAGGTCTTCTGGCATTTCCATAAACTCTCTAGGGAAAGGAATTCATAACCCTTTTCAAAAGAAAAAAGAAAGTATACAGTAGTCCAGAAACCATGAGAGTTGGGGAAGCAGATGAAGAACCAGTCAACTTACAAATATTATTTGAACTGGGGTGTTGTTGGCAAAGAGCATAGCTAACATCATCAAAGATGTTACCACAGAATGTTATATCCAATCTATGAATGCATATAGTGTCATAGAACAGAAGGAAAATTGGGCTTGCCCTACCCAAATTATAAAGCAGGTTAATATTTTAAAGGCCAGAAAGTTCTCTCTGCAGTTCCTTTGCATTCCATACTGGGGCGCTTCTGCCACCTACTGTTCATGTAGAAGACTGCAAGAGTTGGGAATCCACAGTGCTATATCCCTAGGCAAATCTGGTTGATAACTCATTCGCCAAATATTTAAACCCAACGGCCCTTTCAGTTTCCTCTCAAATCTCTTCCCTCTTACAAAAATAGAAAATTTGATATTACTGATCTTTGTGAATCACTTTAGCTACAATAAATTTATTTTTAAATGTGATGATGTTTGAAAAATTTTTTTATCTTGAGTTTTAGGATTTTTAGCTTTCTAATGGAAATTAAAGGTGGTTGGTTAGGCTTTGTGGGTAGAAGTAGAGGCAATAGGATCTTACAATTACCCTTGAAATCACAGGCCCAATGATCTTTTTCCACAAACCTCCAGGAATGCTAGGCAGCAACCGTGAAAGGCCTGTTTTTAAAGATCTCATAGCAGTTGTCTGCTGAGCTGACGCTCTGTACTCCCAAAGCCGCAGGTGCTTACCAGGCCATAGTACTTCCCTTTGTAAAGTCATCATTGATTGACGGACCTTTCCCCTTTTCTAGATGTGTATTCAACAAGCAAATAGTATGTTGTATTAAGTGAATGCTGCAGAGAAAGTATGTCTTGATATTAATGTTCTGGCTTATAGTCCCCAAATCAAACTTAGCTTGCTTAGGCAAAGATTTCCTTAGCTAGCCATTTCCTCCAACCCTTACCCTGGTTGCTTTTGACCTAAGCACAGGTCAGCTTCCCTGCCATCTTCTCTCTTCCTGTCCTTTCCTTCTGCCCTGAAATTCTCATATGTTGAATGTGTAGCGCTGTTTGTGCCTACTTCCATTATCTTCACAAACTCTCTTTTTCCTACTTTCCCTGCGAGCAAGCTAATTATGCTCAGTGTGTTTTAATATTTGTTAATATTTGACATTAATACAGAAACAATCTATTGTTGCATCCTTTTGGGGACAATTTATACCACAGGAGATTATTGCTTCCCAACTCTAGCACCTGGAACATTAATTTTGAGATGTAGGTAGAGGAATGTAAAAGAATAACATTATTCATAAAATAATGAGGTTTGAGAAGATGGACGTTTCTGAAAACAAGTGTCCAGGTATAAAGACGTGTCTGAACAGGTGGCCACAGCAGTTTTCTTCAGAGGTTCATTTGCCTCTTCAATTTTTCTCATGCTATTTATTTCTATCACCGCTATGCCAGCCCTCTAGGAGTATACACATCTTTCTTCAAAGCCCTAACTCCTTGAGTCTTGGTTCTCCTCAGTACTAGGGAGCCATGCTGAATTTTTACCAGTATGAACCTGATTATCAGTAGGTGATACATCATGATCATTTTCTTTATTTTTTGGACTTATTGAATTTTCATAATTTGTTATTTTTATAATCCTATTTAAAAACAGACTACAAAATTCAAAAGGAAAACAAGTAATGAAAATGAAGGTACAAACATTTCTACTTCTACCGTGGCTAACTTGTCATTTGCTCCCCAAGCTCCTGTTGCATTCCACATCCTCTTTGAAGCCCCTGCCAGAGCAGCTTACTTTTTCATTTTCAAAAGATATCCCTTTTGGTACCTTGCAAAAGATCTCACTGAGAAAACAATGGATGGACTATAGAACTGATTGCTCATTGAGAGTAAATAATCTAATATACATCCTCAGGTAGATATCAACATATAAAAAAACTATAGACTGCCCACTAACTTCTTCAGTTTCCCAGAGATAGAGTGAAATGTTGTTTTCCCTGGGATCAAATTAAAGGCTGTCCAGACAGTGACCAGACAGTAAACCCTGGGCTACCTGGAGGGCTGGAACCCCTATTATTAGTAAGGCATCAGGTCATTAAGATGAACTTCACACGCTGTGATTTTAACTTTTAATGCAGAATAATTTGATGCTGATTTTAAATGCTACAGCATCAACAGGATGATGAGAATATAAATGTTTGCTTTGGCTGTAGTTTAGTGGTACTTAACTGCAGTCATTTTTACACAAGCTGCTCTGCTTATAGTGCATTACATAATTCTCAAATAATTATTTTCAAATAATTGTAATTACACATTTATTATAAAACTAAACTTGATATGCTCAATGCGTACAGCTTGTTATGTCATAGTAGTTATCTGCTCATATAGCCTGATTGTTTGCTCAAACTCTAGAAACGATATTGAATATGGAATTCACCCTAGTAAGCATGCAAAGCGCACCCATAATCAATTACCTTTAAGTCTCTCTTCCTCTTGGATCAGATCCAGTGAGAAGTCCACAGATATTAAATTAACTCTAATAGTTAACAATGAAAAGTCACTTTGAAAGATAAATCTAAGATTATTTGCTAAATTGGGAGGGAAAAGCTTTCTTTTGCTCAAACAAGTTGGAAATTCCTCCTTAAATTTGTTGTATTCTTTATCCCCTCTGAGGCTAGGGTTTTAAAATCACTTTTGCTCTCCCCATCGGTATAGTCATCATGGTTTGTGGCATTTTGATTGAAAATATGATTCCCTGATATTTTTTGTCCCCTTCACCCCAATTTCTCTAAGTATCGAAGGTAATGAATTTTCCATACCCTCACTTTCACATTCTGTACCTTTTCTAATCACTAGTTTGTCAGCAGGGAATAATTTCTTCTACCAACCAAGCAACTACTCACCCACCCACCATGACAACATACTACCTATTATTCTTAAACCTCAATAATTTGGGGTCGAAGACACTTAAATTCTATTACACATTCAATTCATTACTGATATGAACTACTGCCTAAATTTAAAAAAAAAAAATCTGAAAAGTTCATTAGTAAGAGAATCTGGAAGACTTGCCCATACAGGAAAGAGGTAGAAAAATGTTTTTTTATTAGCATTTTCAAGGTAGTCAAGATTTTAACAATTATCTAAATCCTCACAACAACCCTGTGAGGTAGGTAAGTCATTGTTTTGTGGCAAACTAGTATTATTCCAAATAAAGTGCATTTCCTAAAAAAAAACAAACCTGCATTTGGAATAATCTTGTTAATGATATCATTTATGTATATGCTAGTATTTGTGTTTTTGTATAGTTTGATTCATGCAGTAAAGTGTCCTCAGAAGTTTACTGTAAATCAAATCCTGTTTAAATACATGTGGGCAACTATTTAAGCAAACTCTGCGGTGATTTTGTAAAATAAATCACTATTTTTTAATCTTATGAAAGTAAAACAGGAATTTTCATACTATTCGCTCAAAGTGAGGCATTCTCAGCAACGTTTCATTCACATTTATCCATTCTTCAGTAAGTTATCTCAACATGGCACGAAGCTATTGTAAGACTTAATTTATTGAATTAAACCTTAGCAATTTGGTATATGGCAGTGAACTGTGTTGTCATGTAGAAATCTCCAAATATATTGCGCTCAATCTCAACCTAAAACCTAAGGTGAACTGTTTATTGAAATGTAAACACAAAAAAATGGTGATAAATTTTAAAAAGTCTTTTTCCTTGAGAACAGTATCTAATTTTTCCCTTTAAATTACAAAAGGAAGAGAGATTTTAGGGTCTTTGAAAAGGAACATAATATTCTGATAACTATAACTTTCTAGTGATTTCTATTGCAAATCAAAGCCTAATGCTACTAATTTACTACTTACAAAGGAACCAGCAGATGTTACTCCAAAAATTTAAGTTTTTGTTTTACTGTGTCAATATGACTTACTAGGAAAAGAAATATTCCCAGGCACCCATTTTCTCTTAAGTATATATTTAAAGTACATTTCTATTGTTAATCCAACATTAATAAACATCCAGTTGCCTAATTTTTTACAGTTGTCTTATCTGCAAAATAAATTTTTACAGGAGAATTTCCATTACATTTAATTATGAGATAAACACTTAAATCAGTTATGTAACTTATTTAACAATAACTTTAATTAAGCTTAGGAACTTAATTAACATAAAATCTGCTGGTAGTTTTTAATACTTTAACAAGTGGTTAAAGAAATTTGCCATTAGGAAGAAATAATTCAAGCCAAGAAAAACATTCTTACCACAAAATGTTTAAAATTGCTTCAGGGGAATTAGGCAAAACAACAGGTAAAACAGACTAAGCCATCTATAAACTTGTACATTCAAATATATACTAGATTCAACAGTGCACTTTGGATTATAGTGAGGTAGGGCAAAGAAATATAGTCAGATACATTTTGAACTGTTAAATTTCTATAACTAAAACACTGACTTGTATCAGGTTTTATTTGGTTATCCAAAAAATAATAATAATAATAATTGAGAATTCAACTAACTATTTTCTTGGATTCAAGGAGAGAATTGTAAAAAATCTTTGAGGTACATATAAATAAAAAATACAAAAGCTACAAGATATATTTTATTTCAACATAAAATATGCTTGTATAAAAATAACCCAGGATACAGAAAAAGAAATACAAACATTTTTGCATAGTTCTCTATATAAAATATTTACCTGGGGTTAAACGGGAAAATATACCTCTGAAACTAGTATAGTTGAACTATTTTCTTGGATACCAAGTATACACAAAATAAAAGCCCTTTATCTTGGGGAGCATGGGCAGGAGGGAAAACAATTTAATTTAGCATCAGTCTATATTTATTTCTCTGTTGCTCGAATATAAACCAATGATGACAAGAGGAGAAACTCTGGGGGTTTATTTAACAAAATTAAATTCACATTTCTGAGGCCATCATAGTGCATCCAATGTCCGTGAATCTGGAAAGCTGCAGAATAGTGATGTTCCTCTTTGTTAAATAATGTGGCACCTTCCAATAAGTACCTGTAAAGTTAATGACAAAGCGTAGCAGAAAGTTAAAATACTTTGTGTTCTTAAGATAAACATTTCGTAAATTCTTACCTAAGAAATAAAAATTGATGATTGTTTGTATCCTATTCCTTAAAAAGAGATATTCATCTGTAAAATTCATGTAGTATAATTGGTAATTTGGAGTAAAATGTTTAAGAATTTTTTAAATTGACAAAATTTAAGAATTTTAACAAAATACATCTTAACTTATAACCTGTATGTTTCTATTAAATAAGAGAAAACACAAACACAAATAAAGGCTTTAAAGGCAAAAAGTTAAAAGAACCCTGAATGTTCTAATTTGTATGCAAATATTTTTACCTACAATGACAGTAGCATTTTATTTTTAAATTATGACTTCGTACTATATACTACTTTGACTTGAAACAGCCACTTTACATGTGCCATCTCATTAATTCCTCACAATAATGAGACCAGATAGATACTGTCATCTCTGTTTTATAGATAAGAAAACTAACATGTAAAATGGTTAAGTTACTGACCCAAGGTCATATATATAGTTTGTAAAAGGTGGGGCTGGGTTTGAACCCAATTTTGTTAATTCCATAGTCCAAACACCTAACCACTATGTACACTACCAGTGGACTAACGCCCTGTAGTAGATTCTGATCTTAGCCGGAATACCTAAGTTTAGAGACAGACATGATCTTTTCAACAGTATTTCCTTAAGGGCTGGTCAAAGTCAGAATAGCAGAAAAATATAAATTTATTTTTTACTAGTTTTATAAAACAAACAAACCAAAGAAACACCTACTTGTGATCAGATAAATCCAAGTAATAGGGTACATATGCCAGATCTTCAGATTTCCAATGCTGCATATTTAAGACAACAAAAGGGGGTGCCCCGTGGCAGAAAACTCGTTGGGAAAATTCTCTTAAGCCACCACACCTAAAATTGAAAATAGGCATGAACTTTATTAAACTTGGAACAAAGCTCCCTTTTATCACTTCTGGGTTGTCTTTATTACTGCATTTCATAATAAGCATAATTATCTATTTTAGGTATGAGTAATGGTGTGGCTATATTAATACTTTATTTGTCAATTCTCAAAAGTGTACAAGCTGTGAGAGCCTATCTACAAGAAATACTTTTAAAACTCCAGGAAAAGCTATTTTATCTAAGTTTATAAAAGCATGAAGTCTTTCAAATTGATATTTATTTGAGGATACATTTTTTTTTTCTAAGAAAGGGAAGTAATGGCAGTGAGGAGAATAATAGTATGATTCTTATAGACCTCTTTAGATTGGTTAAAATTTCCCAATTGCTTCCTTTTGCCATTAGAATGAAGCAAATTCTGTTTATTTAGTGATATCAGATATTAAGCATATGGGTCAGAATATGACAAATACAATTATACAGTAAAATCTCGATTAACCGGAATGCTCAGGGTATAGTATTTTGGTTAACAAACATTACTGACTAAAGTTAACCAGAAAATAACTTTGTTTCAGTATTTGTTGCTAAAATACATTAATTCACTTTCTGACTGAAGTACAATTAACTGAACATATTTTATTCCTTCTTTTGTGATTAATTAGCTGTAAGATTATCCTTCTAAATATTCTCATTGCACAACACTATATATATAGAAATTAAGAAATTGTGATGAATATATTCTTTCTGCCCTTTTGGATTTCTTTTCTTTTTTACTATGTTAATTTTTTTTGGTTGTAAGTTACCTCTTTCTCCTAAATGAGTGCTGAAAAAATCCAGTTAAATGAGGGTCCCGATAAGCTGGATTCCGGTTAACCAAGGTTTTATTGTACCTACTCAGCAGTGGGGAAAAAAAGAAAAAGCATTTGCTTTGTTTTCATCAATTAACTATAGTATTACATTCTATCTGATAATGACAACACAGCATAAGATAGTATAGGAAACCAGAAGGTATTAAGATTCCAAAATGATGGCTTCCTAAATATGAATTGAGATTTCATAAAGATTTAACATCAAACAACATACCAGTTTGGGCTTCTTTAGGAACACAGAAATACTTTCATCTTAAATGTCTATCATATACTCACCCATGTTCTTCACACAGCTCAATCCTGGAACAGAATAACTCATCCACAGCCAGTCGTATTAAGTTTCCATGTGGAATTTCTTGGGGAGGACTACAACAATTGCAAAATACATCTAAGAACTGCTTCAACATTTTACAGGTAAAATACACATTATCAGGATATCAAAATTTACCAGTCAATTCATTACTAGAAATACTAAAATAATCTGTGATTCATTTTTACATATAGGACCCATAATCAGAACAACAGCCAATTAGCTACCAGACTAAATGTAAATTGTAGCCATTGTTGGCCTCAGCTACCCGATTTGTTAAAAATGTTTTTCAGAGGTTGTTTTAAATACAGGATTAAAAAAATAAGCAAAAGCTTTAAAAAGTTATGTAAAGTATGATAAAAAATATTTTATTAAAAGTATAAAATATTAGTATTAATATATGATTATAAATATTTTATTATTGACTATCAAACGAAACATATACAAATTAAAAAAACTAGTAAAAAAAATGACAAATTTCTGAAACATTTTTTAGTCCATTATGATTTAGAGTAGCAGTTTTTTCCCTGATGGAAATTTCAAAATTGACATCCTCATATTAGCAATACAGGAAAACGGACAAAGCGTATTTCAGAAAAAGAGACATTAATTGCTAGACTCTAAAAAGAATAAAATATCTTCAGCTTTCCATAAGTGGCATGATATTATAATATTAAACTAAATATGCTATAAAGAAATGTGAATTTAATAACTTAGGGCATTTGATTGTGCATTCCCAAAGGGGAATAATCTATTAGACTATTTTTGTGGACCACAGGGCCAAATACACTTTCTGACAACAATGTGTTTGTTGAGTTTGTTTTTCTGCCCTGTTTTGTTTCCACTAGCAATTATCCCTTTTCTAGCTCATGTCCCGTGGGGGCTTTGTTTCCCAACACTCCAGTAGGGCTTGACAGTTTGGCCTTCCTCCCTGTCATTTAGCAGCTTGGAGGGAGGTCTGCCTCTTTTCTGAAAGCCAAAAATACTTAGCAGGCTACCAGCCCCTTTCCTATCAGGAAAACTGCTCTGCAGATCCACAAGCTCCCCACGTGTTAAGATTCCAAAATCTGGGGTTTCTGTCTATAATTATGGCCTGGCCATAATATGAAGGAGTATTTTTAAACTTCTTATTCATGTGGAACTACTGGCCATAATATGAAGGAGTACTTTCAAACTTCTTATTCATGTAGAACTAGCCCACTCAACAGAGATCCATTTAAGGGGTAAAACATTATATAGGACACATACATTGGATGCAGTACTAAGTGCTCTTCAAGAGGTTAAATTTGTGACACGGGAATTCATTATCTACATAGCCACGTAACTAAATTCAACTCAAGAACAAAGTATTTTGCACAGTGAATAATTCATTATTTTGCAAGTAAAAGTTATCAATTGGTTTTGTAAACTTTTTAAAAATTTTTCAGTTACAGTTGACATTCAATATTATATTAGTTTCGGGTGTACATTCAGCATAGTGGTTAGACTGAAGTAAATTCTAAGATGTCTGGATGTTTTTGTCATGGGACCTACTAAGTTTTGCACTTGTGTGGTTGCTTTTCATATAAGTAATTACACAAGGTCTGTACTTTAAGAAGTACTTTGATTATATATATGTATATATACACATTCGTAGCACTTTGTTTAAAAAACTATTTAGGCTAAAAGTGACAAAACGGACTTTAGAGCAACTTACTTTATATTAATTGTGCGCTGCTGATCTTCCTGCACTCGAGTTGGGCATCGCCAGTTGGAACAGTAACTCTCTTGTATGGTAGACATGAGATTATCGAGATTTTTTGTAAAATTATCATGCTCATTCCCAAACAAATCAATTATTAATGAAGCTTTATGAACTTCAGATTTGTACTGCTGTTTTTCCATCTTGTCCCAAATCCAAAGTAGCTTCACAGTTGTAAAACTGTAGGTGTCCATTAGATAAAGAAAACAGTCTACAAACTCTCTACCTAGATGAAGAGAGAGTTCTCTAGGAAAATTTTCATTTTCATTAAGAATGACGTATAGTAACATTAAGAATCCATCTATGGTGCAGGTATTTTTCAGTCTTATTTCAACATAGAGTGGTGTACAGGACACTGCTTTGCGGCCAGCTTTGATAGTAAAAACACCTCCCCAAGGAAGAACAGGCCTCCAAAATGAGCGATCTTGGTTATAGTTATTTTTAATTGATGCTTTGATCTCTTCAAACAGTGTCTTCATCCTGCATATTAAAAGTTGAAAATAAAACATGTAGATTTGTGACTTCACATGTTAAATGCATGGTATGTTTAAATGAAAATAAATGTATCTAAAGATTTAAATTTGGTTAGATCGCCTCCCAATGTAACAAAAAAATTTAAAACAATTTAAGCTACTAGCCATTTCGGGAGCAATATGCTTGGTCTTTAGAAAGACCACTTAAGAAGCTGCAATCAAGGATAAAAAGGGGTCAAATATGTGGTGACAGAAAGAAATCTAACTAGGGTGGTGAACAGCGTAAACATATATATGCCTTACTGTTAAAATGTACAGCTGAAACTTACTGGATTTTGTTAACCAATGTCACCATAAAAAATTAATTTTTTATAAAAGAAAAATGCAATCTTTTTTTTGAGGTACAGAATGGCCATTTGATAGGCCTTTATATTAAATATACTCTGTAATTCTAAATGAAAGTATAGCTATTTAAAGATATAATCTAAATATGGTTGGGTAAGTTCCTAATGTAAACCTCTTCCACCCTGCAAAATACAAGCTGTCCTTCATTTTGTTAATAAGTGTGGTTTCACTTATGAAACCGATATACTGTAATGGAAACCTCATTTGGGCTATAGAATGGCCAATTAACTTTGAAAGACAACATATGAAGAGTAATCTTGAGAACCGAATAGTAGTACAGCTTATACAAAAATCATTTGTATGACCTTTGAGATTTTTACCCGCAATTGGGAACATACTAGATAGTCTATGATTTGAACTATAGAGGCCATGCTGTGAAGCTCTGATCCAGAACTTGATAAGTATCCTGATTCCCTTCTCTGCATGTTTTGGGAATGAACTGAGGCATCCTCCCTATTAAATAGGCATCTATCCTTCTCCCACCCTTAAAGACATCTAAGTATTTTGTTTTTAAAGTCGATGACAGTATTCTAATAAACCTGTTTATGTCATGTTACATAAAGCAAAAATCTAAAAAATTAAAGAATGATGCCCTAATGAAACAATTAAAAAACTGCTTTACTTGGGACAAAAAAAAATGTCTAAACTAAAAACATAAGGTTTTCCAATATATTACTTTTATGAAAAAGTATATTTTTATTAAAAAAAAAAAAAGGGAAGCATCTGAGGAATAGGAAAAGTGAGTGGCTGAGGTGTCTGTCTTATTTTGACCATCTTTTTAAGCGCCACACTATCCCAAGCACATGAATCCAACAACACTCAATACTAAAGACCTGTTTTATTTGTAAGAAATTTAGTTCAAACCGATTTAAGCAATATTAGCAGACTAAAAATCCAGTTCTATGATATATTAAACACACACAGTATTTTTAGCTTGAAGAAAGTTACTGTACACTCTAAAATATTCAACACTATATTTAGTTTTAAGTGTAGATGTTTATATATAGTTGGTAACAGGTTGGCTTAGTCAACCAATCAGAAGGCGTGGCAAATTTGGAATCTAAGAAAACAAACTCAGTTTCTTCTTAGTAAGAACTGACATTTCCTGAGATTTTAAAAACCATAAGGCATTCAAATACTTTAAAAATGGTAATAACTTTTTTCATGGCTTGATTTATTTCTGTTGAATTTGAAAGAATTTTGTAGTAAGATTGTAAGATCAAGAGCTTGAGTTCTTTGTTTTTAAAGTCATTCACAGAAGTCAATAAAAATGTATGTCATATTTATATGTTATACAAAGCAAAAAAAATTTTTTTAAAGAATGACACCCTAATGAAACTAATTTAAAAACTGCTTCACTTCACTTGGGACAAAAAAATGTTTAAACTAAAACCATCATTATAGTTTTCCAGTATGTTACTTTTATGGAAAAGTATGTTTTTGTGAAGAAGAGAAGCATCTTTGGAATAGGAAAAGAGAGTGACTGAGGTCAGTGTCAATAATGGATTTCTAAATATGCATTGGGAAGGAATCGAAAATCTCCGTGTTTTCTTACGAGTTATCTTTTGGACGCGACCAAAAATAGTTCCAGAAAGCAATAGTTATACTCTAAGAGCATTAAACAATTATACACACACACGTAATGTAATTACATATATATATGTATGTAACGAAACTTTAGTCTTTTTTCTAAGAAAAAAAAAAGTGGGGATATAGTGAGGAAGAACTAGAGAGCACTTAATCTAGTTTTAGCATTAACGTGGTGATTTGTCCCAAATCAATTACAATAAAAATGATCAAGAAAGATGGAGAATCGCCTGCAATGAGAATTCCTTAAAATTGTCTTTTAAGTTTTCCTCACACCTTCGAATACTGTTTGTTAGGCACTCTATCAGAAGCCCTGGAAGAAGTATCCTCCTCTATTTTCCTGCCTCAACAGGCCCTCCAGTTTGAATAAACCTGCAAAACTCCCCCGACCTCTTATTTTCTTGGCGAAACACTTTTTTTTTTCTGCGATCATTTCCAAGGGTGTCAATTTGTACTCCACGCCAGTCACAAGGACCAGACCAAAGCACTGAATGACCGGCGCCCTAAAAGCTCGGCAGTCCTAAAGGTCCCCTCTTGAATCCACGCTCCAAAATAACCTGAAAAAACGCCACGCGCTCCCCACGAAGGAGCACGGGACTTCGGGGCCGGGACGTGCTGAGCGCGCGGTGGACCCCCCCTCAGCCCCCGGCGATCCGGGCACGCCCACCCTGCCCCCGGCCCGCCGCACCCGGGAAGGCCTGGCACCAAGGGCTGCCCCGCACCGCGGGCGGGTCCCCGAGGTGAGACAGCGGGGCGCCCCCATCCGCGTCCGGGTAACAGCCCCGCAGGACGCCTGGGACTGTGGGCGACGGGCTGGAGGTGCCGGGACGCAGAGAGCGTTCCCACATCCGACAGTCTCAGTCCACCAGGAAGCCGACTCCTCGTACCTCCCCGGGGACCGAAAACCGCTGGTGCCGCCGCACCCGTCGCCGCCGCCGCTTGCTCATGGAGAGCCCGTGCTGCCGCCGCCGCCGCCGCCGCATCTACTAGCACCGCCGGCTGTCTCGGCCTCCCCCGGCGTGAGTGCTGGGCTCCGGCACGGCCTCCATCGCACCCGCCGCGGCGGGAGCCACAGCAGCTCCGGCGCCCAGGCCCGATCCGACCGGACCCACGGAGCCAGGACCGCGGGACGCGTAGCTTCTTATTACGGAGGAAGATTCGGCCTGACCTCCGCCCCCCTCCCCCAGCCCCCAGTTCTTAGCCGCCTTGACGGCGCTGCTGCGCAAGCGCGAAGACGCCCAGGCCAAACGTGCGTGTGTCGGGTGTGTGTATAGCATTCAGCTTAGCCCAATGGGAATCAGGATCAGGTGCCGGGGGCAGGACCGCCGAGAGAGGGGCGGGGTTCCACTGTTAGAGGGTGGGTGGATCAGCCGGAAGTGGGCCGGGTTTGCACGGAGGTGGGGTTTTACTGGGAAACCCGCTTGGCTTTCTGAGGTTTGTACCTTTTTTGGATCTTACTTGATTTTAGTTTGCTTAGAGGGCTTGCCCTCTCAAATCCTAACTCAGAAGAGGAAAGTTTTGTTTTCTCAATAAGTTATAATTATTCAAGCTTTTGATTTAAGTATATACTTAGGAAAAAATTGAATTAGTAAGTTAAATGCTATCTTTATTACTAAAGGTAATGATTGGCCAAAATGCTGTAATTTATAATGGAAGTTAGTACTATTTAAAGAAATTGGATAGCTTTAGCCCATGTACAGATGAAAACTTTTTGCTTTGTAGATGGTAAGGCACCACACATTAAATGACAGCTGGAAATTTAAGATAGTTGCTAAATGCTAGAGTCTGTGAGGTCAACCATTATTCCTGTTTAGTAGGCCCTAGTTCTTGTGTCCTCCATTAAAGAGTCAAAGCCCACATGTCTCTACTAAAGAACACAGACCACCTTTGAAAACTACCTCCATCCACAATTAGAAATAAAGTACTGTTGAGGCTTTTCCCTATCTAACCCTTAGATGAATAGTGATTGTCTGGAAAGTGAAGCTCAACTTCCAGAATACACAACTCGGAGAGAATGACAGCCAAGCAATCATTGTGGTCCTTCGTCACAGCTGAGTCTGTAGAAGGATGGACACCTTTTTGACTAGTGTGATGGTAAGCCAGGCCTATAGCAGTGACTTTCCTCATGGACCTCTCTCAAGGGGTCTAGTAATAGAGGGATGTAGGCTGGGAGAGAAACTTGACTAACTGAAGATAATTACTGCCAGTTGACATGGGAAGAAATGGACCTCAGAGCAGAGGGGGAAGAAATATGGCTCTGCCCTCTGCCCCAAAAGAATAACTGTCAAAGTCTTCCCTTTTTAGTTTTCTGATTTTTCTTATGGTATTTCACAGATGAGGAACCGAGGCTCTGAGGGGTTAAATAACTAGTATATCTGTATTGGAATTCACACACAAAAACTTCACTGTCAATATTAAAACTATCCTTCAAGTAGAAAGCCCTTTAAAAATGTTTATATATTGGTTTATATGTTAATTGACAAGCTCTCAAAGACACTGAATTCATTTTATACTCTTCCTGAAACTAGACCCAATAGTGGAGATTGTCCCCATTTCTGGAGAATAACAGGGAAATTGCTCATTAAACTCTGCTGAGGCTTAGCTAGGCAGAAGAAGCATGGATTCCTTGCATACTTGGACCAACTCACAAACCTCATTGAGGCCTTTAACGGAGATTTGCATTCTGCTTCCTTTCTGTTCCCCTCAAAATCTGATAGCTGTGTTGCAGGGTTTTTAAGACTGCTTTATTGAGGTATAATTGACATAAATATATGAAACATATTTAAACCATCACTGCAATCAAATGACTATATCCACTCATTTCAGGTTTTCTCATGTTCCCATCTAATTTCTACCCTCATTCTCCTTTCTTCCCACGCCTAAGCAACCACTGATCTGCTTTCTGTTATTATAGATTCATTTGCATTTTCTAAAGTTTTATATAAATAGAATCAGACAGTATGTATTCTTTTGGGGGTTTGGTTTCTTTTACTTAATATCATTATCTTGACATTCATCCATGTTGTTCTATGTATCAATAGTTAATTACTTTTTATTTCTGAGTGTATTCTATTATATGGATATACTACAACTTATTTATCCACTTATCTATTGATAGACATTTGGATTGTGTCTAGTTTGGGACTATTACCAATAAAGCTGCTATAAACATTTGTTTACAAATCTTTATATGGACATGTATTTTCTTTTTTGGGGGGCGGGTAAAAAATCTGGAAGTGGAATGGTTGGATCACATGGTAGCTGTATGTTTAACTTTTTAAGAAAGTGCTAAATTATTTTCCAGAGCAGCTGTACCATTTTACATTCCCATCAGGAGTGTATTCAAATTCCATTTCCTCTGTATCTCCACTGGTACTTGGTATGGTCAGTCGTTTTTAATTTTAGCCATTTTAATAGGTGTATATTCATATCTTGCTGTGGTTTTAATTTTTCTAATGACTGATGATGTCGAGTATCTTTTTTATATGCTTATTTGCCATCTGTATATATTTTTGGTGAAGTGTCTGTTCAGATGTTTATTCCATTAAAAAAAATTGTAAAAGAGGGTGATAGAAGGTAAAGACTGTACATGCCTCCTCTAGCAACCACACCAAAATTATAACAAAACTGTAGAGCAACCAGTATGTGGAGTCACCAAGGGTTTGGCTAAACAGAAGTCCTACAACTAGGTCACCTCAAATAACAGGTTACCTCAAGATGGTAGGAGGGGCAGAGATGCAAAACAATCTGGTGCCACAAACCGCATCTGGGGAGTGAGAATCTGGAGGGCTGTCTTGGCTGCAGAGCCCCCTCCCCCACTTGAAGAGCAAGGGATCTCGGCTACATACTGGGATCTCCAGCCCAGGGTTCCAGTGCCAGGAAGAGAAATCTCTACAACCACTGCCGTGCAAAATGGTGGAGGTTGCAGGTAAATGAAACAGAGGGAGAAGCGGAGACCTTCCTCTTAAAGGGCCCATACCCGGCTTTACTTGCTTTCTGATTCACTCACTCTAAGCGTCAGCACTGGCAGCTGCTTGAGGGGTGCCAAGGACATACAGGAAGGTGCTGAGCTGCCGGGCTTCGGGATAAGGGCTGGAGGAGTGGCTTGCTGGAGGAATTCCCTGAGACTCTACCTCTCCCAACTTCTGAGCCCATCCGAGCTGCTTCCAGTGATTTATTCCATACAAATGGGCTATCTAGGCTCCTGCTACAAACTTTCATAAAACCTCTCAAAGGCTCACAAAACCCAAAGAAGCAGCATCTGGCCTTGGCATACCCTGTACCTCTTGCAGACCAGCCACCACAAGTCCTGCACCAGTGGCAGCTGTTCTCAGTTTCTGACTTGGCCGCGTGAGGCACCTATAAGCCTGGCGTGGGTGGCAGCCATATGTGGATTGCTTGGTTACTTTTACCAGGTGGCTGTGGAGGTGCACAGACTATGGCTGGACTTGGCTTGCAGCAGATCCCTCTAGGTCTGTTCCAAGGGGCCCCACAGCACACTTATTACACAAAGCCATTCTACTAAGACTGGGAGACTTAGGAGTCCAAGTTAATACATAGAAGCAAACACAGAAGGCAGCCAAACTGGGGAGACAAAGAAATATGTCCTACTTGAGAGAATGAAACAAAGTTCCAGAAAAGGAATTCACCAAAATGGAGACAAGCGATATACCAGAAGCAGAGTTCAAAACACTGGTTATAAGGACGCTTAAGGAACTTAGGGAAAGTGTAGATGAATTCAGTGAGAACTTTAGCAATGAGATAAAAAAAAAAAATTGATATGGAAAACACAATAGGGAGCCAGTCAGAAATGAAGAACACAATATCTGAGATGAAGAGTACGTTAGAGGGAATCGACAGAGTGGATAAAATGGAGAATGAAATCAGCGACATAGAGGATGGGGTAGCAGAGGACACCCAATCAGAATAGCAACAATCCAAAAACATGAAGATAGTTTAAGAAGCCTCTGGGACAATATTAAGCATAACATTATTCACATCATAGGAATATCAGAAGGAGGCGAGAGAGGGCAAGTCGAAAACCTATTTGAAGAAATAATGATGAAAAACTTCCCTAACTTAGTGAGGGAAATAGACATACAAATCCAGGAAGCTCAGAGAATTCCAAGATGAACCCAAAGAGGCCCACACCAAGACACATCATAATTAAAATGTCAAAGGTTAAATAAATTCAAAGAGAGACTTTTAAAAGCAGCAAGAAAAAAGCAATTAGTTACATACAAGGGAACACCCATAAAACTGTCAGCTGATTTCTCAGCAGAAATTACAGGTCATAAAGGCTTGGCGCAAAATATTCAAAGTGATTAAAAGCCAGAATCTACAACCAAGATTACTTTACCCAGCAAAGTTATCATTTAGAATCAAAAGACAGATAAAGAGCTCCTCAGACAAGAAAAAGCTAAAGAGGTTAATCACCACCAAGCCAGTATTACAGAAAATGTTGAAGGGACTTTTTTAAGAAGAAGAAAAATATATGCATCAAAAGTCTAAATAAAGAATGACAATAACTATGTATCTATCAATGATTACTTCAGATGAAAAAGAATTAAATGCTCCAATCAAAAGATAGGGTGGCCGAATGGATAAGAAAACAAGACCCATACATATATTGCCTATAAGAAATTCACTTCAAATTAAAAACACACACAGACTAAATGTAAGGGAATGGAAAAAGATATTTCATGATGGACCTAGAGGGTAATGTGCTGAGTGGAATAAGTCAGATAGAGGAAGACAAATGCCATATGATTGCATGTATTTGTGGAATCTAAAGAACAAAACAAACAAACAAATTGGGTAGTTTATTTTTTTAGAGTTCTTTATATTTTCTGGAAACAAGTTCTTTATTAAATAGATGCTTTGTAAAAAATTTTTCTTAGCATGTGGCTTTTGTTTTCATTCTCTTAACAGTATATTTTGAAGAGCAGAAGTTTTAAATTTTAATAAAGTCCAAAGGTTTTTAAATAGAGTGTACTTTCAGTGTTATTTCTAAGAAATATTTTTCTACTCTAAGCTCACAGAGACCTTTTCCTACGTTTTCTTCTAGAAGTTTTACATTTTAGACTGTATATTTAGGTCTATGACACATTTGAGTTACTTTCTATTTACTATTTGAGGTATGGATCCAAGTTCATGTTTGTTACATGTGGATATCCAATTCTTCCAGCTTTATTTGTTTAAAAGCTATTCTTTTCCCACTGTGTTGCCTTTGTGCTTTTGTCAAAAATCAATTGTCCAATATCATTTTATAAACATTTTATTTAATGTTTATTCATCATCAATCATATGTCACATAACGTGCTAGCACTGGATATATGTAGCCGTAAGTATTCTTAGATTGCAAAGGCTAGAGACCAAATATTGCTAACTTAAAATAAGAATTTACTGGAAGGATGTGAGGTATGATAGAATTAAAGAAAAAGCTGAAAATTGGGTCTCAGCTACCTTGATTGATCAGAAGGGAGATAGTTTCGCAAAGGACAGTGAGATCCTATTAACAGAAGAAGAGGAAATGGTGCTGGGTAGATATCTCATAAGAGTACTTCCTAACTTGTTTTTACATTTACACATGATAAACGATCAGAATTGGGCAGTGTGTGTGTGTGTGGGTAAACTAATGGAGATCAGGAGGTGTCTACATGGCGTGTGGTGAAAAATTCATTATATTTTTTTATGTTATGTAATTCTGAGAAAAAAAAGCAAAGTATAGGGAGATATGAAATAATGAATTTATTTAAAACCTCAATAAAATTTAGTTAAAAATTTGATGAGAAATTTGAGCTTGTTTCCATGATATGATTTTTATTTTCAACTTTCATTCAAACCTAACTGTAATATATATATAAGAGAGAGTGTATATATTAATAATTATGCATACATCTGCGTGGATTTTCACTTAAGTGTTCCAGTTATGTATACCTGCATAACAAATCATCCCCAAATTTAATGGCTTAAGCTAACAACATTTATTTTGCTTATGAATTTGCAATTTGGTCAGGGCTTGGCTAAAATAATTTGAAGGCTGAGGGCTGGAATCATCTGAAGTTTCCTTCACTTACAGGTTTGGAGGTTAATGCTACCTGTTGACCGGGACCTTGACTCCTTGACTTTCTCATAGCATGGTGGCTGTTTACCAAAGGTGAGCATCCAAGAAAGAGCACCAGGTAGAAGCTCTAGTGCCTTTTCTAACCTAGTATTGCAAGTCATGCAGTGACAGTCCCAGTGCATTCTGTTTACTGGAGGTGAGTCACGAAGGCTAGCGCATATTTAAGAGGAGAGAATTGAATTTCACCTACTGATGGGAGGAGTTCCAAAGGATTTGTGGATATATTTTTACACTACCACACTTATCTAAAACAGTCTCCCTGATCAGGAAGCAGAACGTTACCAACACCCAAGCCTTGCCTTCCTATCTTTGCTACCACAAGAGTCATTTTACTTCTGCTATCTAACGGCATATATTAGTATTGACTATTTTTGTACTTTATGTGAATGGAATCGTATAATTATGTACTTTTTGTGTCTAGCTTTTTTCTTTTAACATTGGTTGTGAGATTCATGTTATTCCATGTAGATTGATGTTATTACTGTTTAGTATTCTGTTTTATAAATAGCACATTTTTTTGTCTTATTTATTGTTGATAGGCATTTGGGTAGTTTTCAGTTTGGGGTTAACATGAGAGGTTTTGATCTGGAGTCTCGAACATGTCTTTTGTTACTTATGTATGTTGAGAATATGTGTAGGAGTGAAATTACTGGGTTTAGGGTACGCATATGTTAAACTTTAGCAGATACTGTCAAACAGTTTTCCAAACTCTGCCACCTGCAGTGAGTAATCATGAACATGATTTCTTAATACTAGGTTTTATGCTTGAAATGATTACACAAAATCCTTTTCAAGATGTATTAATAATGTACTTCTCAGATTCTGGCTAGTTACTGTCGACAGAAGAAGGTAGGCTCAGCTGGCTCTGTTGACCAGAATGTAGCTTTTCCAGCATGGTATCTTCTCTCACAGTGGCTCAGGTCTATAAAAGAAAGTGTGTCAGTGAATGATGCAAATTCTGCACAGCCTTCTATGACCTAACCTCAGAAGCCTAGCCCAGTTTTTATACACATATTTGGCGATGGTAAATACTAGAAGAGACTTCATTGTTTTTCTTCCATTCATAGAACATCTTTTATTGTCAATAAATTTAGATTATTAAAAAAAATCAATTTGATTTTTAGAAATTGTACTCTAAATCTCATAGCTCTTTCACCAGCAAGAGTTAAAGTTGAAATTCCTTGTACTAATGAGAATAGCTTTATAAAACATTATGTCTTTCTTTAACATACACATATGTTGATCTGTTAGTTTTAATAAGTATTCTTTAGGACTCATATTATTAGTATTAAACTATTTTTACTACAAAAAGTTGATTTTTCACTTTGAAGCTATAACCTTTGTTGGCAGATGTTAAAAGAGGTCCAGAGTGTACCCCAAGGGTTAATGAAGTGAGTAAATACCCTGGGGTAGTGCGAGTGCCAAAAAAGTGAGAGGAGGACATTGATATCTGAACTTGGAGACAGGCTGTTTGAGGAACCCATCTTAAAGACACAACCAGCTCTTGGTGACCCTTCAAAGAGAATAAAACCTCAATTTTATTCTCCTTTGCCCCCTGATACTCTGATGTGTTGTCAATACTTCTACTACTGTACTATGTAAAAGTGGCATTTTTTCTATAACTCTTGCTTCATGTTGACAGTGTTGACAATTTCCACGCTGGTCGATAAAATAAGTGATTCTGTGGTTGCATCAGGCCAGATCCATTTTATTAACTCCTGTCTTTTGTGTTGTGGTTGTCATGTATTTTTAATGCTACATGAGAACTTAGAAAAATTTAAAAGATGTGTCCTTTTTATTTACCTATGTGTTTACTATTTCTAGTGCTTTTTATTCTTTTGTATAGATCTAAGTGGTATTATTTCATTTCAGCTCTAAGAACTCTTAATGTGTCTTTAGTACAGATCTGCTATGTTGTTTTTAAAAATGGCTGTACATTCTTTGACAATTTTTCCACTGAGACATTGGGTTGCTGCCTCTTCGTCTTGAATCTGGGTAAGCTAAAGATTTCTTTGACCTAAACAACACAGCAGAAATAAAACACTATGACTTCTGAGGCTAGGTGAGAAAAAATAAATAAAAATGAAGTTTGTGCCTTATTCATTTGAACACTTGTTCTTAGAGCTCTGAGCCACCATGTGAGAAGAATACCAGGCTGGAGAGGCCATATTCTGTCAACAGAACCAGCTGAGCCAAGCAATCTAGTCATCCCTGCTACGTTACCAGATATGTGAGTGACGTTATCTTGAACCTGCTAAGCTTCCCATTCACCAGGTGAATATCACTGAATGACTTCCCTTAATGCCACAAGAAATAGAAAGATCACCTAGCTTAAACCTGCCTAAATTCCTGATTCTCTTAATTGTGAGATATAATAAAATCATTGTTTTAAGCATTTTTTTGAAGTAGTTACACAGCATTAGATAAGTAGAACAAAATTTGAGGTGCTAGTGTAACAAAAACCTAAAATGTGACATTGTCATTGGGACAAGATGTCAGGCAAAAGTCAAAAGGACTTTGAGGACTGTTTGTGGAATCCTGACAGGCATGGAGGAGGGTAATCAATGAGGGCTTAAAGGAAAGTAAAAAAAAAAAATGATATTGGAAGATAGAGGAAGGAGGATCTTGTTATGCCACTGTAGATGGTTTAACAAATGTGATAACATGGAGGATTATAAAATGTACTTAATGAACTGATGAATCTGATTTAGGAGATTACAAGGCAGAACATTGAAAGTGTCAACTATTTTTTGTTTCTTCTTAACTGTATTTCATATAGTATAACAGACAAAGCTTTATCAAAGAAGGAATTATTCTATTTTCAAACAGAATTTTGAAGAACTATATAGGAACAGATCTGAAAATGAAACTATTTCTCATCCATAGTTTCTCCCAGCATTAGATACTCAAAATAAGATAGAGCTACAGGAAAAGATCAAATCCAATGTCTTTTTAGAAAAGCATGGATTCAAGACAGAGATGAAGCCAAGATTGTGACTATAAAACTTTTGTTCAGAGTTCAGAAATAGATAAAAGAGCTTTTAAGGTTCTTAAGGGCTTATAGTATAGACCCTCTCTCTTTAACACTAAGGCTTCTAAGAATCTTTAGGACACTGTTCTACAGCAGACTCACAGGGAGCCCAAGGTAGAAAAGGGCTTACCTAGAAAATATTTATGGATGTGGCTTTTATCTAATGGAATTGACTAAAATTGATAGCAAAAAACCCACAAACTTTTTATAATATCAGCTTGCACACACACACACACACACACACACACACACACACACACACACACACACACCCCAGACTGTATAAAATGAAAAAAGACTTTTGGACCCTCAAACTTTTGTGGACAGGAAGCAAGCTGAGTAGGCTACTCAGCTGCAAAAATAGTTCGTTCTATGGAAAAAAAAAAGAACGAACGAGAGGTCAAAGCCAAGATCTCATAGGAAAGAGCCAAAAATCATGGAAAATTATTCTTAGGGAGACTGACAGGGCCCCATTCAGCAACTGGTAGTATATGCCCAGCTGGATTTTATAATTTCAGTGGATTAGTGACTTATTTTCTTCTTTTATTAAATGGATGTTTATTTGTTGCAGTTGTTTTATACCTTTCACACCATCATATTTTGGGTGTATATGGAACAGATAAGTTGTCTTTTTAGTTTGCAGGTTTTCAGATCAAGGTCTGAACCCAAGAAGCTGCATGGAACCTCATCCAAACCTGGACTTGATTTAGGTGTTAAGATCCCGGACTTTGGACCTGAGCTTGATGCCATGATGGGATGAGATTTTGGGGGAGTCTTTGGAAGAGGTAAATATATATATATATATATAAAACTTGAGGGAGGAATGTAAAAATTTTTGGCCAGAGGGCAGATTGTGACAATTTAAAATCATTTCCACAGATTCTTTGGCATTCTTTCCAAATAGAGTCTTATGTTCTTTCTCCTTCAAATGCATGAGATTGTGATTACTTTAACTAATAGGGTATGGCAGAAGAAATGCTTTGTGACTTCTGAGTCTAGGTCATAAACAACCATGTAGATTTTATCTTATTTGCTAGAACTCCTGCTCTTGAAGCCACTAGGTAGGATGTTGGCCTACCCTGAGGCCTCACGTTTGTGAGGCCACATGTAGGCCATTTGGTCCACAGTGCATGCTAAACCTGGCCTTCTAGACATCTCTGCCAATGTGCTAGATATGTAAGAGAAGCCAAATATATGGAGGCAGATATGTGAGTGAATACTACCTAGTGAACTCAACTGATGCCACAAGGAAAGAAAAGATCACCTAATCATGTCCTACATAAATTTCTTGACTAAGAACATTGTAAAATATAACAAAAAGTTTGTTGTTTCAAGTCACAGAATTCCAGGGTAGATTGTTACCCAATAATACACATAACTGGACATATGTTGATGATGAATTATCTCTGCTTTTCTATATCTGAAAATATCTTCATTTTTGCCTTCATTTTCAACCATTATTTTTGTTAGACGTAGCATTTTTGATAGTCTTTATTTTTCTTTCAGCACTGAAATATTATTTTTTTCACTTGCATTCTTTCTCTTGAGGAGACAATAATTCTTAATAAACCTGAATATAAGGTATCTTTTTTCCCCCCTGGATATGTTGAAATTTTCTCTTTAGTTTTTAAAAATTTAATTACCATTTGCTTGCCCCCCTTAATCTTGCTTTGCTTTATTGAGCTTCTTGGATCTATATATTTACATTTTTCATCAAATTTGGGAAAAAAACTCCCATTATCTTTAAAAAATATATTTTTCTGTGCCAATGTCTCTCTCCTCCCTAATTACAAATATGGTAGTTACTTAATATTATCTCATAGTCCATTGAAACTGTTCGTTATTTATAGCTGTTTTTCCTCTCTGTGCTTACTAATGAGCATTTCTATTTCCTGTCTCCAATTTTATTTGTCTTCTCTTCAGTAGAGTCTACTTTGCCATGAGGGTCATTCAGTAAATTTTTCATTTCAGATATTGAATTTTCCAGTTGTAGAATATCTTTTTGTTCCTTTTATATTTAACATTTTCTTTTTTGGGATGTTCTATTCTTCCTTAACTACTTTGTTTTCCTTTAAATGTTTGACCATATTTATAATAGCTATTATAAAATCCTTTACTATTTCACCATCTCAGTCATTTCTGGGTCAGTTTCTATTGAATGATTTTTCTTTTGGTTATACGTTATATTTTCCTGCTTCTCTACATGCCTACTGATTTTTAAAGTATGTTCTACATAATGGATGTTATGTTGTGATGAGTCTAGCTTTTGTTGTCCTCATGAAGTGTTTCTTCTGGCAGGCAGTTAATTTACTTACATATCAGTTTGATTCTTTTGAAGCTTTTTTTGTTTAAGTTCAATCGAGATAATTCTACATTCACATGCAATAGTAGGAAATAATACAGAGAAATCTTATGGACCTTTCACCTAGTTTCCCCCAATGGTAACATCTTGCATGACTATGGAACAGTATTACAAACAAATTTACATTGATACAACTCAGTGATCTTATGCAGACTTCAGTAGTTTTGCATGCATTCATTTGTGTGTGTTTGTGTGTGTAGGGGCATTTAGTTCCATGCAGTTTTATCATATGTAGATTTTGTGACCACCAACACAATCAAAATACACAATAGTTTCATTATAAGAATCTCTTATGATACAATTTTATAGCCACAGTGAGTTTTTAACTCAGTGTATTTCTCTTGAGATTTATTCAAATTGTTGTGTGTATCAAGAGTTCATTTCTTTTTATTGCTAAGTAATATTCCATGTTATGGATATACCACGGTTTGTTTAACTATTCATCTGTTGAAGAGCTTTGAATTGTTTCCAGATTTTGGTAATTATTAATAAAGCTGCTCTGAACATTTGTGTATAGGTTTTTGTGTGTACATAGTTTTCATTTCTCTAGGATAAATGCTTGAGAGTACAACTGCCGGGTTATATGATAACTGTGTGTACAGTTCTGTAAGAAATCGTCCTACTCTTTCCAAAGTGGCCATACCATCTTACAATCACACAAGCAATGTACGAGTTATCGTTTTTCCATGTTCTCACCAGTATTTAGTGTTATCACTATTTTTTTTTTATTTTAGTCATAATGATGGATATATAGGACTATTTGTATTTCCCTAATGGCTAGTGATATTGATCAGCTTTACATGTGCTTATTTTCCATCTATATATCTTCTTCAGTCAATTGTCTATTTATGTCTGTTCCCCATTTTTTAATTGGACTTTTTTTTTTTACTGTTTTTGAGAGTTCTAGATAAAAGAAATTATTGGATTAGTGGTTTGAAATATTTTCTTCCAGTCTTTAGCTTGTCTTTTCATGCTTTTAACAGGGTCTTTCACAGGGCAAATGTTTTTAATTTTGATGTGTGACCCAGTTTATCAATTTTTATGTTATGAATTATGCTTTTGGTATCAAATCTAAAAATTCTTTACTTAGCCTTATATCCTAAAGATTCTTTTCCTTTTATTTTCTAAAATTTTTGTAATTTTATGTTCAACATTTAAGTTTAAGATTTATTTGAAGTTAATTTTTGTATTAGGCATGAGGTTTAAGTTAAGGTTCATCTTTTGTGTATATATGTCCAATTGTTCTGGCACCATTTGTTGAAAAAGGCTATCGTTCCCCACTAAATTGCTTTGGTACCTTTGACATATTTTTGTGGCTCTATATCTGAGTTCTCTATTCTGTTCCATTGATTTATATGTCTGTTCCTCTGCCAATACTATACTATTTTAATTAGTGTAGCTATATAGTGATGAAACTGTATGGTATGCAAAAAATAGTTAATTAACATAGCTGACCTGTCACTTCTATCCTTAGAAAGGTCAGCTTTCTTAGAACTAGAATTTCAGGAGGACTTCCACCACCCTAACTGTGCTCACTATACTTAAACTGTGCAAAAGATACATGCTAGGCAGTGTGTGCCTATATGACCAGTTGCCGATAAAAACCTTGGGCACTGAGTCTCTAATGAGATTCTCTGGTAGACAACATTTCAAAACATGTGTTATAATAACTCATTATAGGATGAACTAAGCAACTCCTGTGACTCAAAGGGGAGAAGACTTTTGGAAACTTGTGCTTGCTTTCCTCCAAAATTTTCCCTATGTAACTTTTTCCTTTATTGACTTTACTTTATGTCCTTATGCAGTAATAAATCATAGCCATGAATATGACTGAATCCTGTGAATCCTTCTGGGAAGTCACTGAATCTGGGGTGGTCTTGGGGACTCAACACAGTAAGCCTTAACATTGGTAGAGTGATTCCTCTCACTTTATTCCTTAAAAAGCTTGTTTCTACCTATGTTAGGTCCTGTCCTTTTCTGTATAAATTTTAGAATAAACTTGTCTACATGTTTTAAGACTAGGCTGGCCCTATTCCTCACACATAGTCTTTCTGAGGTCTCTGCTGAATGTTGCAAGATTTTCAGAACTGGAATGGCTCCCAGACTTGGGTGAACTCCAGTAGTGTTCAGCTCACAGCTGCCTGGTAATTATTCTTTTTTCTGAAATAGTAGTTGTGTGTGTGTGTGTGTGTGTGTGTGTGTGTGTGTGTGTGTGTGTGCACAGCTTTGTAGATTCTCTCTCTGAGTGTACAACTTGTTATTTGGAAAAAGACTCAAGGGGCCCAATGAAGATTTCTGGATCTTTTTCTCTGGGCAGCTCCCTTGTCTCTCATACTCAGCCTCTCACTTTGATCATCTTAGTCAATAATACCTTGATAAAGCTGGAAAAAAAGATAACATTACAAGTCAGATATTATCTCTACTGGCTTTGTATCTCTTCCTCCCTCCCCTGCTTATGAGATTGCTCTACTTAATTTTTCAGGGGTAGAAGCAGAATTAAGAATACCCCCTCATTAGTCTTCAGTTATAGAAGAGGTGGACTAAAAGAGATATGATCACAGTCAAGCTCGGGAATTATCTAGTTACTGCTTGATCTCTCCATGGTGATCTGTCTCCTAATTTTATACCCAAAGTTATTGCCAGCGATGACATTAGATCATTAGTTTACCTTCTCATTAGGAACCCTGAGAGGAGACTTCCTCACAGATGATAATACAAAACAGCGAACATGTAAAGATTCCCATAATTGTTAAGGATAGAATGCCTATAGAACATTCTTGATTTTGTTCTCTTCCCTTGGCATAATGTAAATTATTCTGTGGAAATATATTGACTTAAACTTTGCTTACCATGCTTTCATAGTGGCAATTTTCAAATGAGTATATTCGGATTTAAGGGAATAATTGTGACATTGCAAATGGCTTAAAAGTGCCCTGCCAGTCCCATCAATCTGCCTCACAGGACTATCCAAGTTTTCCTTGGACAAAACTGGACGGAGGTTTCTATATCATGAACTTAAACTGAGCCTTGATGTCATTGTTTTAAAAAGATGCTTTTTCTTTGCTCTTGCTAAAATATGAGAACATAAGATTAGTTTACTAATTTGTTCAGGTACAGCTGTAAAAAGATGTAGGAACATGACTTGGCTCTTTTTGTACCATTTAATACAGAAATTTGCATTAGAAAGCCATTACTGCCCATTCTGGTTTTTATGCTAGTTTTATGATAAAGAACTGAAGGAGCATTAAACCAACACACACACACACACACACACACACACACACACACACACACACACGTATATATATTCTTTTTACCACATCTGTTATTATAATACTCTTCTGACTAGTGATTTCTATCAGTAGAAGTAAAAAAAATCAATAAATGTTATAAAAGTATTTTAAATAATATTTCAAATATTTCACTGATTTTTCTGAGAGAAACAGGGTTTAATGGTGGTCGATGTAGGGAAACTTACCTGTTTCCTTTGCAGGATTCTAGACTGAAAGTTTCTGTCTGCAATTCAACTAGGAAAAAGTCATTTCATAATTTGGTATTTATCCTTTTGCGGATAGATTCGTGGTTGTTTGTACTAGTTAGGCTTCTGAATCATTTTGTGGAATTAAAAATATACATATAGATATGAGGAGTCCACCATAAAGATTCCAAAACAGTAGGTTTTATAGGGCCTAAAAATCTATATTTAAAAAAAGCTATTTGGATCTACAGCCATGCCACCCTGAACATGCCTGATCTCGTCTGATCTCAGAAACTAATTAAGCAGGGTCGGCTCTGGTCAGTACTTGGATGGGAGACCACTTAGTAATACCAGGTGTTGTAGGTGTTGAAAGTGAGCGAGAGAGAGAGAGAGAGAGAGAGAGAGAGAGAGAGAGAGAGAGAGAGAGGGGAGGGAGGGAGAGAGGAGAGAGCAGTGGTTATAAGCAAATGTCAGAAACCCAACAAGCTTGAACAAAATGGGGTTTACTGGCTCATAACTGGGAAGTTCAGAGTGGAACTGGTAAGCGTGTTCCTTGATGCTTTATAGGTGCTTAAATGATATCATTAGCTTTCTCTCTCTGCTTTATCAACAGGCCCTTTCATGCGGTGGGAAAGGTGGCTGTCGGCTTTTATTTTTATTGTTCATAATTTAAAAGTAAGAGACCTTCTGCTCCCAGTATCCTTCTACCAAATGGCATGGATGAACTGGCTTGGCTTGACTTTTGTACCTGCTCCTTTGACTAATCACTGTGAAAAGAATGATGGTCGTGTGATTAGCCACGGGTCAGAAAGGGCCCTGTGATTACATTTCATCATAACCACATATGCAGTCATCAGTGGAAAAAGGTATAGTGGGGAGATGGAAACACTGATATATTCTACTCAGGCCCAGCTATCTAAGTATGATGTAAAGACCTCTGGTGGTACAGTGATTTATCATGTGGCATTAATCATTTAATCTTTAATTCTTTAGCATTTAATTTTTTAGCATTAAGTGTTTAATCAAATGATGAACAGCTATTAGGGCCGCCGAATTTCAAGCAGGGAAATTTCTGTTTGAGTTATTTTACAAAGTAAGTATAGGATATACCTGTTACGATTTGAAAAAAAAATCTTTTCTTAGCCCCTTAAAATGGCTTCTAATGATCCCTGCCTCTTGGTATTCATATCCTTGCATAATCCCCTTTCCCTTGTATGTAAGCTATACCCAGTACTTGGCTTCTAATGAATAGAATATGCAAAAGTGGTGGGATATCACTTCCAAGACAGGGTTTTAAAAAACTGTGACTTCCATCTTGTTGTCACTTTCTTGCCTTTTTTGGTTTGCTTACTTCAATGAAATAAGCTGCATATTGGAGAGGCCCAAGTAGCAGAGAACTGAATACAGCCTCTGACCAATATCTAGCAGGAAATGAACCTTGCCAATAACCATATGAGTGAGCTTGGAAACACATCTTCCCCAGTAAAGCCTTGAGATGACTCAGCCCCAGATACATCTTGATTGCAGCCTGTGAGAGACCCTGAGCCTGAGGACCAGCTAAGGAGTGCTCAGATTCTTGACCCAGTAAAACTCTGAGATCATAAATGTTGTTTTAAGCTGCAAGTTTGGGGTAATTTTTATGCAATGATAGATAACAAATGCAATGAAAGACTTAAAATTAAAAAAATGTAATATTCTCTAGACATACTTCCTGAATTATTGGGACATGGCAAAGCATACTAGTTCTTTTAGACCTGAGTTCTGCTTACCTAGTGGTGACTACTGAATTGTTGCATTTTCCCCTGAATGTCCTTTGTTAGTAAGATCTAGATTTCTGTGTATCCTTTGTATTCATTCAATTCTGAGTCACATTGCTTTCCACTCTACATGTTAATTCAGTCCAGGGCCAGGACTAGGGTGAGTTAAGTGTAAAGCTTAGGCACAAAATTAAAGGAGGCCCTAGGCATCACACTCAGCTCACTCTAAGTCTGGCCCTGATTCTGACAATAAAGCTGGATTTGTGTCTTATGAAATTATCTGTTTAGCTGTGATGGTGTCCTAATGCTCTGGTAGAAATTAAGTTTTGTTTATATTCAAGCCTAATTAGATACCTAATATGTGTATGTCTTTGTGTGTGGTAGGTATGTGTTTGTGCAAATCTATTTTCTCCCCTCTGTTTATCTCTCTCCAAGGGAGGAAAGGTTGATAATTTGGTTGGCTATGGCCCAAGGACATTCATTGGGCCCTGTGTTACTAATAGTCAGGGTACTGTGCTTTAAATGTCAGTACCTATAAGTGGTGTCCTATTTTATTCTTCCTACCCTCATGTAATAAGCACACCCAAGCAGGTCCTATCTTTTTAGAACAGGCACCTTCCTCTTCTTTTGCATCTTGAATTGTCATGTTGAGCTGTCTAGACAACAGTGTCTGCCTTTATTTTTCTCCCCTTTCATGTCTGCAGTTGGGTGGTTACATAATGGCTGAGTCTGTTTTCTCTTTAGGCCTTGCTATTTTCCATTTGGGTGAAGCAGACAGGAAGCCCCATTTAAGCCTTCAGTACTAAGCCACATTCTTCAATCCCGTTTCTGTCAGACCTTAGCATTGAGAGTTATTGGGTACTGGCTTGGCTATTAAAGTGGTTATTTCCTTATTTGTTACTTTTTCTTAACTATAGCTCTCGTGGTTGGAAAATGTGTAGGCAGAAGAGGTGAGTGATAGGGCAGGATCTGAGCTTAATACCAGCCTAATGTCATCCCAACCTCACCTTACATTCCTAAATATTGCTGTTCACTGTAGGGATGAGTGAGTATAAACAGAGAGCCTGGAATTTAGAGTCAAAAGTGCTGTGTAGGAAGATTGGCTTTTGTGTGATATGTAGCAGCTGGCTTAAATTGTGGCAGCCCAGCTGCAGCAGATGGTATTTCTGGCATGGAGCCCTGGCTGGGTTTGGCAAGAAAAAGAGTTCATTTTGGGGTCAGAATAGGTTTGACTGAGACCAAAGCCTAAGTGAAAAGGGAGTGGTCTTGCTAGGGAAGAGAAGTACTTTCTCAGAGTGAGGAGAATCTATTTAGGGCTTGTACCAGTGAGGACTTCAGCACACCACCTAATGGCTGTTTTTTTGTTCTCTTCTCTCTCCCCTGCCCCTCCCCTCTGCCTCCCTCTCTTACCACTTAACTATTCTTTCATGAGCAACTACTGATGGGCTTGTATATTGCACTAAATATATAGTCTTTCCCCTGCGAACTTTATAGTGTCTGCTGAGACACAACCAGTTGGCTACAGGGTAAGAGACTTTCCCCAGAGCCTAGCATCAGTCCCAGCTCTATTCTAAGATGTATAGATAGGTCTGGGCTGAAACACATTACTGGTCAGTATTCGATATCTGGCATTTAGGGAAAGGAATACAGTATATTTTTCCTATCTTTTTCCACCTTTACCCTGGGAGTATGCAGAATCATTTGGGGAGCAGAAGGTATGGAGATAAGATGGAACATTGGGATTATAAACCTCCTCACCTGTTCACTGATGACAGAAAAATCATCAGCACGGCAGGCCAGGTTTGATAGTAATATTCTGTATCTCCTGATTTTTCCTCGATTAATGAATCCTTTGGGATGGGAAAAAGAAATAACAGTTTTTGAGATTCTGAAAGTTCTGTGTTAAATATTCTGTATTTGAAAATGTTGGCAGACTGGAGAGCCTTCGTATCAAGTCTTTATTTAAATAAAGAACCTCAAATAAGTGATTCGTTTGTGGAGGTCTAGTAGCCTATACACAGGCCTTCAAAGGACAGAAGAACTGCTGGTCTTCTGAGGTTTGCTTTTGGAGTAGGGGAGATGGGAAGTGAGAGATGGAGTGGAAGACACTGATAGCAACAGGATCGGGGTAGATGAAGTAAAAGCAGTAGCAGCAGCAGCAGCAGCAGCAGCAATGGTAGCACAAAGGCAGTGCGGATGGAAGAAGAGAAATGCTTATTACAATCTGCTTTCCCCAGAAAGTAGAGCCAGAGACTGGGACTTCGATGCAGGTAGTTTATTCAGGAGGTCATTTTTGGAAGCAGAGGAAGAAGTGTGGTGTTTGCTTGAACTGGCAAGCAGTGAGGCTAGAGGAGACTCTGAGGTCACGCAAAGCTGTCTACCCTCCGCAGTTATGGCAGAAATTAGAGGTAGGCCTTGAGGATGAAATGTAGACACACTGGAGGCATTTACTGTTGTCCACCCTCACATCCTTATATTCACAAGCATCTCATGTTAAATCCACTTTTCACTGAGTCTTTAAGAAGATGGCTTGCCTCAATATCTGTGTAAGACTTGATATAATGGGTTAAAGGAACAAGGTTTAGTCCTGGCTGTTACAGTGGGTCACAAGGCCCCGACTGATATTTTTTCCTCTCCTCTACCACCCATTCTAGATTTCTCTTAGCACTTTCTTGAGTGTATTCTGCATGTCTGGCTGGGTAATCCAGACAGACTCTCATCCTTGAGGGGTCTGAACTCTTGATTGTCTTGCTTTTATCAGGTATTGGTTGCTACAATTGCCCGTTGGCTGTTATAATTAGACATGAAAGTACCAGAAGACACAAGTTGCTATCTGTGTACCAGTGTACCTCTCCATGCCCCAATTATATAGCAGCAATCTTGGTTCCTGGTAATAATAAGAGCTCACCGCTCTTGCACAACAGTAGTATTTTTTGTTGTCTGCTGAGCCACTGGCATACGAATCCCAAAGTGATCAGATCATTATTTGTAGTTTCGGATTCAGTGCAGTCTTTGCCATGCCCCCCTGGTGGAAATAAAACCCCCTGAGAACCAAGATATCTAGTCAGAGAACCCGAGGTGTTGAGAAGGAAAGCAAACATTTTGTGCCCAGAGTCATGAGAGTGAGGGAGAGATGGGGCATATCACATTCCCTCTCAGTTCTGTACCCATGTATTCACCTATTGGGTCTTAGATCTCTATATCGGTCATTGGTTGACTTGCATGTAGTGAGCCCTGGAGGACACTACCCCTGTCTTGCAGAGCATCAATCCTGAACTGGTGCCTCAGCTGACCTTTAATAGGGTGTTCCATCTTTCTATTAGTCCAGTCACTCCTGGTTGAGTCTAAGCTCACCCAGAACTGTCTTCCAAAGTTGCTGCTGAGATCAGGGGTAGGTTGAGGGAATGTGACTAGGTTTCAGAGGCATCTCCTGTAGGGGAGTAATGATGATATTATTTAAAATGGCAAGAGAAGTTGTGCAGGCTGCCTTAATTTTTGCCTGAGGAAGTGAACTGATCTAGCCTAACAGATCATATATTATTTTCTAGCTTTTGTGAGGTATGATTGACAAAGATTGTATGTATTTCAGGAATATAATGCGATGTTTTCATAAATGTGTATATTGTGAAACGATTGCCACAATCAAGCTAATTAACATGTCTGTTACTTTACATATTTACTACTTTGTGTGTGTGTGTGTGTGTGTGGTGTGTGTGGCAAAAACACTTAAGATCTACTTTCTCAGGAAATTATAAGTATACAATACTGTGTTATTAACTACAGTCACCATACTGTATGTTAGGTCTCAGAACTCATTCCTCTTATAACTGAGAATTTGTATCTTTTAATCAACATCTCCCCATTCTCTTTCCCTCCTCACCTGATCTTTTGGACTATCTTTTGCTATTCAAGTCATTAATAGTGCTTGCCTTCCCGGCAAACTTTTCCTTTTATTGCTCCCTTCCCCAATTTCTTTTTAGTCATTTATATATTGACCTTCACACTGCTTCAGGTTCCATTGTTAATTTACTCACCCTTGTATTTCAGATTTCTGAGAAAATGTATACCTTGCAAAATGTCCTTACCTTTATTTTTGATTCAGAGACATTTCTATTTCCTGTTGAGGCAGGAGTTCTTTGGAAAGATTATTCTAGATTTTCACTCATTTTCTGTCTTACCTTAATTGTACTTGCATTTGTTTTAGATTTTTCAGTTTTAACAGTTTTAACCATGCTGTACGTTATAGGAATTGCTGTCCCTCCAGATGGCAGTATAATACCATCAAAGAAACTCATAGGCTTTTCTGCTATACATGCACAGCTGGTGTTCCCGCGTCTATAAAGATGACCTTCATTTGCCAATGATAGCTTCTTCTCCATTCATTATTTCCCCTTTGACCCAATCTTGAAACATTTGATCACTAATTGTATCTGGCATCAAAGTAAAATTTGCAAAAGATCAAGGTGGTTACAGGGTGCTGGATCAGGTTGAGGGTGCTGCAAAATCATAGTATCCATTACACTTGACATTTTAATGATAGCAACAATAAAGACAGCCTATAACATGAAGGATTCTTGGTCACAACTGACATATTATTAGGGCAGCTGGTACAGAAATTGAGTGCTATTCAGATTAGTACCATAAGTCTAAATTTTCACAATTCATAAGTAACATTTCTCAATTAGCACAGATCATTACTTACTATCTGCATTTCAATGTTTTCCTGTTATGGGAAATGCCATCATAGTGGCAGGTTCAAGAAAATGTTAGTCAACTTGCCATCCCTTTCCTCTGTCCTGGCGTTTAACTCTCCTGACATGTGCCCGTGACCCTTTGTCTCCGTTGTTGAATTTGATTCCCTTATGAGCTAGTTAACTTTGTTTATTTCCATGACTTCACCTGGACCCTTAACACCAGACAGCCTCTTTGAAAATGCATTACCCTGGCCTTGAGGGGGATACAAAGTGGGAATTCATATTCTCAGTGCCAGTCTTTCATTACCAGCAAACAGTCAAGCCAAAGTCTCTCCAGCAAGGCTTTACTGCTGTTATCAGAGTGATTGATGGGGTGAATGCTTGAAAGGTTATGGATTGTCACCTGAATCAGTGTGCATTTCTTTGCATTCCCCCTGCTACAATTCTAGCTCAGGCAGAGATTATGCCATATGATCCCATGATCCTTTCCTGCTTGCCTCAAGCCCTTGCACAGCTTGGTGTCTCTTTCTAATTCACAATTCTCCAGGGCCTTCCTACTGTCAAATGAACAGTCCAAATTCTCTAGCTACCCCTTATGACGTTTAGCCCCAAGACATTTTCACAGTTCTCCTCCACAATAGTGTATTCCCAGAAAATTGGACTACTCAGTATTCCCTGAGGAAATGTTAGGCTTTTCAGTCTCTGCACCTTTACTCATGCAATTCTTGTCTCTGGAATATGAATTCTCTCACCTCCATTTCACACTGTTGAGGTCTTACCAATACTTCAGAATCTGGCTGAAATTTAACTTCTCCTGAGAAATGTTCCTGTATACTTCACACTGGAAGCAATCTTCCATTTCTGTATCACCTATAATGCTTTGTTTTTGTCACTTTTATGGCATTTGTAATGCTTTTTATTACAGTTATTTATTCATATGTCTTATCTTCCCTGCTGAATTGCAGGCTTTCTAAAGGATGGAGATTTTTATCATATTCATCCTTTTATTTCTCTTAATATACCAAGGATATAATAGATCAGCAATACATTTTGAGACATTAATGCTTATTAATGTATACATAAAATTCCAGTTCTATAAAAGTATATGTACATAACTGGGAAATGATACTTTTCTGTTGACATAAAATTCTGGCTAAATCCTGAAAGCTGAAAACAATGGACAATAAGTTCGGCTACATTTTCAAAAGAGGTGCTAAATGATGTGAAAGAGGACTTGCTATAAGATATTGTGCTGGATTGGCCCAGTATCCAACATCATCATCAGCTTATTTAAGTAAAGCTTACATATTTATTAGGAGGATTCTTTGAAGGGAGCTTGTAGTAAACGGGTCTTCGAGTTTTCCTTACATGCCAAATGGAGGGAGTATTTTTAAAAAGGGGAACCTGCATTTTGCTGCTCTGCTAGAGGTCTGCTGAATGGCATAAATATATAAATGTGGAATATGAGAGATTTTATGGGAGAATTGGATACCTATACCCTGGACTTTGGGAAACATATAAGGAAGATTGAAACTGGTGACTGATTCTCATTTGGACATTTCTGACTTTAGGAGGCTGCCTGAGATAAGGCAGCAATGGGAATAGGTGGGGACAAAGATTTGTGAGTTCTTTGAGCCAAGTTAGACATTGAGGAGGGTGTTAATGGTCTTTATAACATTTCTCACCCAAAAGGGCTGCTTGCTCTGGGGAGGGGCTCCGTAGAATGAAGCTATGTGTGAACCACAAAAGGCAGACACCGATGGGAGTGTTTGTATCCTAGAGAACATCATTGGTGTTAGGGGATGGTACAGGTGGAATGCTCTCTGATGATTTCCTTCATCTAATCTTCAGTATTTTCTTCCTTTCTTGAACTTATTTTGGCCAGTTATTATGTAAGAGGGTAGGTGTCTCTAAAGAGGTATGAAAATAATGCTCTTCACTCCATGAGAGAGAATTAGAATTTGATTGCCTGTTGTGACAGAGAGTAATTGATACTGGGCATCAGCTGAAGAAAAAAAACTTTTCTTCTCATCCCTTTTGCTGGTTGAACCCAACTTCCTGTCTGAGCCAGAAGAAGGAGGGAGAAGGTAAAGCAAGGAATGTGAAAGAACAAAACGGTTTCCTTCCTCTGACTCCTGCCCCTGTAGTTCTCAAATCCTTGGATCAATTTTGAAATGGGGGAGAGGATAAATTGTTCTTACAGCTGAAAGTGACTTGCAAAGTAATGGAATCCACTCGTCAAGGGGAGGGGAAGAGAGAATTGACAGATCCAATCTGAAGGGGGTGGCAAAAAAAAAAAAAAAAAGATGTTTCCTGATTGTACCCTATCAGGTTTAGCCCATTAAATAAAACATATACACAAATTTATGTATCTATATCTCTATCTACCTATCATGGGATTGTGTGTTTAAATCTTTTATTTTTATTCATCTGAATTTTCTAATTTTCAAAAAACTGAACGTGAGAGAAGATGTGCTAGGCATGTATATACAGGTACACACACAGTGAACTAACGGAGGCCATCCTTTCATTTATGACAACATGAATAGACCTTGAAGCCATTATACTAAATGAAATAAGCCAGACAGAGAAAGACAAAAACTGCATGATATCATTTATATGTGGAATATATATATATGTGTGTGTGTGTGTGTGTGTGTGTGTGTGTGTGTGTGTATATATATATATATATATATATATATATATATATATATAAAGGAAGACAAAATAGAGAAATAGAGTAGAAAAGTGGTTGCCAGGGGAGAGGTAGGCTAAAAAATAAATAAATAAATAAAGGGAGAAACTTGAGTCACATATCAATTAAATGTGATGTATGGACCTTGTTTACATTCTGATATGAATAAACCAGTTGTTATGAGTTTGTTTTGGGTTTTTAGGAGGTAATAATTGGGGAAAACAGAACATAATCTTACTATTAGATAAAATTAAGGAATTGTACCATTATAATGATATTGGGAATATATATATGTACATATAGATATATACTTTTTTTCTGTTAGAGATCTATTCTGAAATATTTATGGTGAAATAATAATCTGAAATTGGCTTTAAATTTCTCCATACCCCAAAATGAAGGTGGGGTAGGAGAAAAGAAACAAGACAGGCAGAATGTTGATAACAGCTGAAGATGGTTGTTGAAGACAGAGATTTATTATACTATTTTCTTTACTTTGTGTTTGAGATTTTTCATGATTAAAAGGTAAACAAATGAACATGTATTGCACAAAAATATTTATAAAAATAATCTGATTTTTATTAGAAAATTCAAAAACTAAATAAGTTTTAGAAGAAAATAAAATGACCCATACTTTACCATCCACATATAACTACTGTTGATTTTTTACTTAAAGTATATTTTTCTATTCACATGGTTATTTTCATTTTTTAAATTATTTTTACTTATTTATTTATTATTTATTATTATTATTTATGCCTACAGCACCTAGTCTTCCTAGGTGGTCTCCCATCCAAGTACTAACCAGACCCAACCCTGCTTAGCTTTTGACATCAGACATCGGGCTTGTTTAGGGTGGCATGGCTGTAGACCATGGACTATGGCTCCACTGGGGTGCAAACCCAGGGCCTTCTGCGTGTAAAGCATATGTGCTGAACGCTATACTATGGAACCACGTCCTCATAGGGTTATTTTTAAAACACAATTACAATAATATTATTTATTTAATTTTGTGTCCTGCTTGTTTAGTATAGTACTCTTACACTTTAAATATCTTGGAAATCATGGAAGAGATATCATGGAGGAAATAGAATGTATTTAACCTATCTTATTGCTAGATATTTTGTTCCAATTGTGATATGGATATCCCCATATGACATATCTTTGTATGTTTTATATGCTTCTCTGATGATTTCCTTCATCTAATCTTTTAGTATTTTCTTCCTTTCTTGAACTTATTTTGGCTAGTTATTATGTAAGAGGGTAGATTATAACTGTTAAGAAGAGGTGGCCCTGTCTCTGAAGAGGTTACAGCGTAATGGGGAGGAATATACATAAAAGAGAATTTGTATATGTGATGATAATGATATGAACAGTATTTCATGGGAGAACAGAGGAAGCATTCATAATCCAGCTTGGGTGGTGGGCATGGAGAGAGGTAGGCAAGTGGTAAGGCAAAGTTTATGTGTAGGATAGAGTGGTGAAGATTAGTGGAGTATCTGTGAGCAAAGCCAAGGAGATAAGAAACAACACTGTCTGAGGTAAGAAGATGAGAAAAAAGATTACAAAAACCTCACAGTTAAACAGTAACTATTATAGAACCTACTTTATAGGGTTATTGTGAGAATTAAATGACAGCATATAAATTGCCCACCAAGGTGCTTGGCACATGGTAAACACTCACATTTAGCTAATACTTTCACTGTCATTCACATTGTAATTTTCTCTGTTCTATGTTTATATGTTAATAGAACAAAATATAGCTTTCTCTTAGACCATTTCTTACATGGCCATAAGGAAACCCCCATCATCACAGCAAAACCAATATTTACTTTCATAACTTGTCCTGTGTACCTGGCCCTGTTCTAAATGCTAAAGCACTGAGAGTTTATGTAGTTGGCTGGCCAGCCTGGTTCCAGAGCATGTGCCCCAACCTGGACATTATAGTCTCTTGCCACATATCCTTGCTGTGTCTTTTCATTCCGGAAGATAAAACTGTCCAATTCTCCCCTTCCAGAGGAGGCGGATTTGAACTGAAACAGATCCACAATCGGACTTTGGTAACACCAACATGAATAAATTGAGACATTGTAATTCAAAGTTGGTAACTGGGTCTCTAATTAAGGTTCTACAGATGCTAAAGTAGGAGCTCTTATCCACTGTGGTTTATCTTTGACCCTGTAAGTTTTCCTGGGCCTTTATAGTGTCCCTCATTTAGTACTTTTATTGCATCTATTAACTCTTCCACAGTGATTAGCAATATAAACCTTTAAATTAAAGGCGTCTGTATCCATTTTTTTTTTGTTGTTTGGGAGCAATGAATGAGTGGGTATCTAGGCAGACAGGTTCATCCTTTGCTGATAGTTGAACTACTAAAAACAGAGTAGACAGAAACAAGTTGTGATGGGCACGAGCATGATGGTCCCTGAAGAGAGAAGATTTGAAGATGCTATGTTCCTGGCTTTGCAGATGGTTGAAAAGGCACCATGAGCCAAGATGTCCTCAAGATGCTGGAAAAGATAAGGAAACAGATTCTCCCTTCACAAGTAGCATAGCCCTGCTGCCACCTTGACCACTCAGTAAGATCCATTTAGGACTTCTAATCTCCAGACTGTAAGAGAATACATTTGTGTTGTTCTAAGCCACTTAGTTTGTGGCAATTTGTGGAAACTTGTACAGTGAGTGAGAAGAAGATGTAGCAGCACCACTCTGGGCTCAAGGCTCGTCAAAGGCTAGGGACAGAGAATGTTTCAGGGACTTGACCACTGTGAGGGTCCTGTGCACTCCAATGTTTCTAGTCCCTGTACCAATGGTTCGCATTAGCACTGGGTGTGTCAAAGGCCAGATGGACCCTTAGATCTCTGAACTTGGCAGACACATTGGTGAAAAAGCTTTGATTGGCACAATAGAACATAAGAAGGAAAGAAGGAGGGTAAAACTATTTTGTAAAGTAAAAAGTTTTGTCGTTAAGGAAAATTATTCATGCTATTGAATAAGGCAGAGTTGGAAAAATGATACATTATGTTTATATAGCAGTTTGTAGTTTATTTAGTATTTTCATAAGTAATTTATCCCTCATTTTAAAAACATGGTAGAAATGGGCAAGAACTGTTATCTTACCTTTATGGTTGAGGCAGAAATATTATGTCATTTGCACAGTAGTACAGATGGTAAATGACAGCAGGAATTGAACTCAGTTCTTATGTTGGCCAAATCCAAGTGCTTTTTTCATTGCTCTTTGCTGTCTCAGATGAAGACATTACTAGTTCCTCATAATCACTAGTTTATCTCTCTAAGAATGACACTACCAGAGAGAGGAATCCTTTATAATTATATGCAAAACTGGATACCGGCAGCATTTTCCATTTCTAATTTCTAGCTATACTCCTGAATAGTTTAACCATTCTGTGATAGAATGCCATTTAGGAAATGAGAACCTTTTGTAATTTTATTATTTTTAAACAGTTTAGTAAAGGAAGTACACCAGATGACTGATCTTATTATCCAAAATTTGAACTTCTCTTCCCATTCTCACTGTTTATTTTAGGGACTCAATGGTTTGTCCAACTAAAATCGAAATTCCAAAGATATTTGGAGATTTAGGAGAGATCTATTGGAATCATATCAGAGATCCAGGCACTTACATTTATTTACAAATAAACTCCAGGCTTCCTAATCCCCAAAGTTGACCTGTTTCTATTACTATGCTGAGATTCTGGGTCAGTGTTATGTATGTGAGGCACAAGTTCTATTCCAACGGGGGCAGCATAGTGACTCCTGGGTTTATCAGTCACCTTCAAATCTAGACGCTGTATATGGCATAAAGATCTTTGGGACAGCCTTGATGACTTAGAGGCATTGTAGATTTATGAAGGATCTCTGAATGGTAAATCTAGGCATTTGGTCATATTGGCTTCCTTATTGCACCAGTGCCTTTGCTCTTGCTGTTCTATCTGGGATGCTTTTCCCCCAGGTATGTCTTATCTCTTGTTTCAATTACTCTCAAAGGAACCATTCCCGACCTCTTTGTCAAATGTGGCACTTCCCCTCTTTTTTCATTCCCTAGCCCCTTATTCTTGATCTCTTCCTAGTATTTATCACTAGCTAACATTACATCATTTATTGTCTTCATGATAATATGACAAGTGTAAGTTCCATGAGGGCTAGGACTTTGTGTTGAATAAGCCTAATTGTCATCTGGAACAGTGCCTGGTAAACAGGAATCAATAAACTTTTATTGAATGAAGAAAACAAAACTCTTTAGTAGCAGTTGTGTATCTAGAATAGCGTTTCAGAGATGAATAGTTTAAATAATCTTATATTATGTATTATTTATATAGTATATTAATAAAATATAAATATATTATTTATATAATAAATATAATGTATGTATAATATAGTGCATATACCCAATATTTTTCCCATTTAAATTCTTTATTTGCAAGGCTAAATTTGAAACATGTTTAAAAACTTGAAATAATTGATCTTTTAAAGGGGAATTGATAAATCTCACTCTTGCAACATGAGTTTTTAAAGACTCAAGTACTGTTTAAAAATTCTTTTATTAACACTTAAAGTATCTGCATGTGAGAGAGCAATGTAAGTTCAAGACTCCTCATTAAGCTGCTTGTTATCTTCTGAGGATTACTTCTCTAACACTGGCCAGCTTAATGCTTCTACTTTTAATGTTCAACCCAATGTAAAATGAACTCAGAAGATAACTTAGTGTTAAAGTCTTAAATCATTACTTTAGCCCAGGGTGTCCCAATTTGCCCGATTATTAGAATTACTTGGAACACTTGTCAAAAATAAAGCCCACCTCATCTCCAGTCAGAACCACTGGAGTTTAGGTCTAGGAAACTAGATGCTTTTTCTCATTAGGCAATTTTGAGAAATTGCTGAATACCAATGATTCTTATATGGAGTATGACTGGGGAACTTATTAAACATGTGTTTTTGGATTCCATCCCTAAGTATCCAGATTTTAGAAGATGTGAGTGGTTTGTTAACCACCCTGGAAAAGCAGGGTCTCTGGAGGGTCAATGTCAAAGACCTGGCTTGGCAGAATGGGGTCTATGGTCATCAGAGATTGACAGCTTATCTAGCTTGGAAATATGGGAGGGCAGGCAAGTGCTGAAAGGTCAGAATAGGAAAAAGCCTTAAGCTGGGAATCATGGCATGTGGATCAATTAGGTCACTAACATAACTCTCATAGCTTGAGAGCAAGAGGCTGACTTTAACATGGAGCCATCTAAACCAAGATGCAATTTGCATACCTGTTGAGAAAATAGATGCTTGTGGGTCTGGATTTGCAAATGAGCACAGGATAATTCCAAAGAGTTAGGAAATGAAATAACCATAATTGCAAGTAGAAGGTGGTAATACCGGTTGAAGAAAGAGGAAGGAAGCTATCGCTGTTGGTGGTTTCTGATAATTGAGACTTCCGTAGTCCCCAAATATCTTTCTCTACACTTCCTCTAAAAGCAGTCTTCAGATCACATCCATAAGCATCACGGCGGTGGAGATTGTTTGTTATAAATGCAGGTTTCTGGGCCCTTCCTTAGATTTATGGATTAAATTGTAGGAGTGAGGCCAGAGAGTTACATTTTTTAAAGTTCTTAATGATTTTTATACATACTGAAGCTTAAAAATCGTGACCTTATCAGAGGCCCTGAAGCCTGAAATATGTCTGGACAGGCCTTTTACCTGGTAAAAATGCAAGCCCACTGGGAAGGATAATACATTAAATAGATTACCAGACATTAAGTGAGTTAGCTCCCTGGAGGAAAAAGGAGCTCAGATAAAAATTTAGGGGAGGAAGATGAGGAAATAAATGAAAGGCAAAGGAAAAGAAACTTTCTTGGTTAGGTCTACCTGAGCTGGTTTTATATTTAAATGGGGGAGAGCATTCAGAGGCATTTGCAAATGGGTTCCAGCAGCACCAGAAGCATGGTGGTGTGGCTGGGGCAGATCAACAGGCATTCTATTGTAAAATGAAGAGATATTTTATGGGAGAGTATAAACACTCTCCCCAAAAGCTTATGGCTGTACTCCAGTGTTTCTTACTTCTTTAATAACTGCTGTAGTTCTATTATTGATTACTTTAAAGATCCCTGTAATTTATTATACTTGCAAGCTTAAAGGATGTTTTAGTTCTAGTAACTAGTTCTTTTAAAAGAAATATTCTAGGAAAGAGAAGGATTTAAAAATTCAACTCCCATAGTTTGTGGGCATATTTTATAAGACTATCTAATGATATTTTTCAGTTTTACCCTCAGAAAACAATAATTGGATTTTAATTCATTCTCTTGAAAGTGTACTAACATTCTGAACAATGGCTGGTCCACTTCCTATTGTAAATTATTAAAATGGCATTTTGGGTTAAGAGTAACATTGTTGTGAGTTTGATATCTAGTGGGTGATTGATCTCCTAGGGACTCATATTTTTTGAGGAACCTGATAAAATTGAGTTTACTAATTTGTAAAGCAAATAATCAATTTCTTTGTGATCTCACCAAGATGTAGATGTCCTGTGTCAGGACAACTATCTATCAGGGTGACAAGGCCATTTATTAGTTATCTATTGCTGCATAATAAATTACTTTAAAACTTTGGCTCTTTAAGCAATAAACATTATTATTTTATAGTTCTGAGGGTCAGAAATTTAATAGCAACTTAGCTAGATGATTCTAGCTTAGAGCTATCTAATGAGATTGTAGTCAAGATGTAAGCCAGGGCTATAGTCATATGAAGACTTGGTCAAGGCTGGAGGATTTGCGTCCAAAGTGATTCACTTTTTTTTTTTTTAATGTTTCAAAACAAAACAAAACAAAATAAAACAAAGAAGAAAAGAAAACAAAATGGTTCGCTTATGTGGCTGGCAAATTTGACCTGGCTAATGGTGGTGGGCCTTAGTTTCTCCTCAACTAGGTTTCTCAATGGGCTGCCGTCGTGTCTTCATGACACGGTAACTGGTGATCTAAGCCAGAACAGGACTGAAGCAGTAATGTCTTTTATTTCTGCAGTGTTTGTCATATGAGTTAGCTGTGATTCAACGTGGGAGAAGGCTGGCTACCTAAGGGCAGAGGAGCACCAGGAGGCAATGATTATTGGGGGTAATCTTGGGAGGCTGGCTATCACAGTATTGATGTCACAATGTCACAAATACCATATTTATTACATTATATTTATGTAATTTATGCTTCTTTAAATTAAAACCATATGATTTTTCAGGCTTCATTTTCTAAATAAGAATACTATTTACTTTTAGCTTCTTCTTATATAATAGGCTCACTATTTTTTTTTTTTTTTTGTCACTTGGGGGTGGATTCCAGATGAGAATTTTTTGGTATAAGAAAAATCATAATTTCTCTCTTATTTAAAAATATTTTATGATGATATACTTGGTCTAAAGTCCCTAGTGTTTCTTTTATTCTCCACTTTTCACTTTGTTCTTTGGCTAGCAGTGAGACTTAATGGATTTTAAAAAGTCATAACAAATATTTTTTCAAGACCTTACATAGTACAATTTAAAACTATAAATGTGGTTTATGTTTATGCATGTCTTCCCAAGTTGTTCAAATAAGAATATTTATGTAGTGTTATTCCTATTCTTTCAGAAATGTATTATAGAAATTATCACTGAAGAATTTATTGTTTTTCTGACAGCAACATCTTTGCCGAATCATTCTTAGAGGAAATTTTCTTGACAATAGTATTTGTATTCTATGTCTGAAAATAGCTATAAAATACATTCAGTTCTCTGAAAATCTCAAACGAAGAGTTACTGCGATAAAATTTTTGACACAAATATTTCATGTTTCTAGCTCTGGCAGCAGCTCCACAATTCTATGGAGAAAAAGTGAATATGCATGTATATGTAAGAACAAAATACCTCAAATATATGGACGGTGACTTCTATTTCATGTAGATAAAAGGAAAGACCTTTATCCTAATTTGTATTTTCTAGCTTTAGAAACATATTTCCCCTTGCAGGTGTGGTAAAAAAGATAACTCTCTCACTGACTATTTATAGGTAGCAAAAAGTTATGATCCCTTAACTCTTAGTCTATATGCTTGCTGACTCAGACTTTGTAAATGCTACTAGGAAAGCTGAGAGAGAGGGCTTAGAACCTGTTGCTGTGAATCTAGGGGAATTCCTACTGAAGCCAGAGGGAAATTATTAGAAGCTCAAGATCTTATGGACAACAGGATATTTATGAAATAGCAGGCAAAAAGATGAATTGGGCAAAAGGTATTAGAAAAATTTGGTTTTGGTCATATCACCATATCAACATAATTCCTTAGATCATTCAGTTGGTATTATGACATACATATAAAATTAAATGAAATATTTCCATGTGACTCAATAGGTAGGATTTAGAAAAAAGAGTGGGAAAAAGTTTAAGGTTTTTATTTGACAACTGAGCGTGATGAACTTTAATTGAATTGAACTCGTCTTTGGATCTGCTAAGCTGATAAATCAGATCATAGATTAGTGAAAAAAAAATGCTAGACATTTCTTAAAACAGCTTTCTTAACTTTACCCTTACTTTTTGGTATACAACACAACATAGAATTCTGGGATCCACTGTGCATTGGGTTTTAGTGAAACTCAAAGTGAAATAGGCATGTTATAGAGGCCATGAAGGCTATATAAAAATGGAGTGGCAAGTTACAACTAACACATGCATATACTTACTCTGCTCATATGCACGCACCATTGTCTCATTGAATTTATAAAACACATGCTGAAGAGAGAGAGAAAAAATGGCGTAGATGATAGAACCTCTGTTCATCTCTCTGGGGACCAAATCAAAGTTGTGACAGAAATAAGTAGCAAACAGCAAGGAAAAACCATCTGGACCTAGATGAACAAGCCATACAACTAGGGAGAAATCCAAGAAAGCACTGTGCAATGGCAGAAGGTAGGATGGGGCAGGGATGCAGGGCTGCTGGGTCTCCAGTGGCTCAGTGAGATGGAGGCGCGGCAGCGGCAGCAGAAGCTTCTTAAGGGGCTGTGTCTGTGAGTGGATTTTCTTAGTTATGGACCTTCTCGCTCTGAGCACCAGTGCCGATTAGGCTGTGCACAGGGGGCACCGAGGAGAATATCACTCTGCACAGAAGTGCCGGAGGGATCCATTGTCTCTATTGCCCCTCCCCCGTCTAGTGTGGTGGATACAATGCCACCACTGCCGTCACACCATCAAACTGGATAACAGAGGTTGCTCTGCTCAGAGGATTCCCTAAAACTCCGCCTCTCCCAACTCGGGGCCCCACCCAGGTATATCCTCAGCAAGTCAGGTGCTCTTTGCTAAGCACTACCTAGCCTCACACTGGAGGCAGCTGGCCTTGGTGTGGCCTTTTGAGGCAGCTATAAGCACAGCATCTGTGGATCACTTGCTGAATCTTAACAGGTGGCTTGAGAGGGCAGAGGTTTGAGCTAAATTTGGCCTGCACCTGAATCCCTCTCAGGACTGTGCCAGTGGACACCTACTTCATAAATCCACACTAAAAAGACCAGGAGACTTAGGAGCTTTGCTTAGTACGTAGAAACAGACACAGAAAGGCAGCCAAAATGGAAGAAAAGCTAGAAGCCACGTGAGAGAACAGAACAGAGATGCAGGAATAATGGAGTCAAGCAATCTAACAGATGCAGAGTTCAAAACATTGGTTATAAAGATGCTCAATGAACTTTTGGGAAGTATAGATAAATTCAGTGAGGATTCCAACAAAAACATAAAAATAAAAATGGAAATGGAAATTATAAAAGGGAACCAGTCTAAAATGAAGACTACATTATCCGAGATGAGTATAGTAAATGGAATAAACAAAGGAATAAACAAAGTGAATAAAGAAAAGGATCAAATGCCCTCTCTAAAGAATGGGAAAGCCAAGGACACTCAATCAGAATGGCAAGAGATAAGATGCCAAGACTATAAAAGTAATTTAAGGAGCATATTAAGGGTCCAAATATCTGTCTGATCAGTGTAATTGAAGAAAACCAAGATGTTGAACAGCCATTTGAAGACATAATGATGGAAAACTTCCCTAACCTGGTAAAGGAAATAGACATAAAACCCCGGGAAGGCTTTAGAGAATTCCAAAAATCAGGAATCAAAAGAGGCCCACACCAAGACACATCATAATTAAAATGCCAAAGGTTAAATACAAAGAAAAAATATTAAAAGCAGCAAGAGAAAAACAAATAATTATTTATAAGGGAAAACCCATATGACTGGCAGCTGATTTCTGAAAAGAAACTGTTAAGGGTGTGGTTCTAGGCAAAGATATGCTAAGGGCCAATTTCTGCTTCTGTAATCTGCTTGTTGTTTGATGTTAACCAGGGTGGGTTCTAGGCTTTATAAATTGCCTATTTTGGGAGTTCGGGGCTGATCTCCTCTAACCCTGTGTGGTAGAGAGCCAGTCGCAGGCCAGCTAATAAAGGCTCATAATTCATCTCAATTAGTTTCGTGGGTCTTAAATTTGAACACATCACAACAAACTATCAGGACAGAAGGGCTTGGCAAAAAATATTCAATAGGATGAAAACCCAGGATATACAACCAAGAATAATTGATCTAGCAAGCTATCATTTAAAGTTGAAGGACAGATAAAGAGCTTCCCAGACCGCCCCTCCCTGACCCGCCCCCCCCCAAATAGCTAAAGGAATTTATCACCACCAAGCCAGTATTACAGGAAATGTTGGAGGGACTTCTTTAAGAAGAAAAAACTTGTCTCCAAAACAAGAATTAAGAATGGTAACAACTACATTCTTATCAATAAGTACCTTAAATATAAAAGAATTAAGTGCTGCAACCAAAAGATAGAGTGGCTGAAAGGATAAGAAAACAACCCCTGCATATGAAAAGGAAGGGGAAGGACCTAGAAAGTATTTAAGTCAGACAGTGAAAGAGAAAGGCTATGTGATTTTACCTATGTGTGGAATCTAAGGAATGAAAAGAACAAACTAATCAAAAGCAGAGTCGCAAACAGAGTGGACAATTTGATGTCGGACAGAGGGGAGCGAGGTTTGGGGGGCTGGGAGAATGGGGTGAAGAGTTAAAGTAGTAGCTCTACTAAAATTAGTAGCTGGTAGGTGGTCACTTGGATGGGGAGCAGAGTATAGAGAATGCAGTTAGCATTAATACATTGGCTAGGTGGAGGATCAGGGGAGGGAGGGAGCAATTGGGGGGAATGTTTTACAAATTATACAGATGTCTAACCAATATACTGTATACTTGAAACTAATTAAAATAAATAAATTTTTAAAAACACATGCTTAAAACAAACAAACAAACAGACAACACATGCTCAAAGATAAAATTTTTTAAAATTTCAAGATGCTTTTGAGCAAGTGTAGACCCTTCTCAGAGCAGGGCTTTTTTATGTGATTGCACTTGTCATGTGCTATGAAGCTGGCCCTGTACCTACTTTATAATATTGTAAATCCCCTAGCAGAGTACATAGCAGGTGCCCAATAAATGTCCTTATTTTTATAAAGAGACATTAGATCCTTCAGAATACACATACATGTAGGCAGGCTCAGAACCTTGATGCCCAAAGGATCATGAAAACTACTCACGTTCAATCTATTATTTTTCTAAGGAAAGAATTACAGCATACTTTTCAGGTTCTTCAAAAACCAATTGAAATCCTTCTGCACTTTTACCCTGATTCAGCCACTGTAATTGGCTTGGTCAGTAGATGAAAATAAGGGGATAGTTATTTGCTGTGATGTGCTAGGCCTTATAATGCTTCCTCTCTCCCTCAGATCTCTCTCCACTGTTTACTTGACACAGTGTTTCCAAGTTCAACATTATAAATTCATTCCACTGGGTTAAAGTGCTGTCCTATTTTAAAGCACTGTAGGTAAAACTATTGCGCAACTGAGCGTAAAGTGGTTTTGTTCAAATCCCATAAAGTATTTAGAAAAAGAAAAGGATAAGGATCCTATGGGAAGCATTTTGATTTTGACAGTCATATTTAGTCAGAATTTAGTGAAATAAATAGGTTTCTTTAAAGGGACCTGGAGGAATCACTGATAATTCTGACTGAGTCCCTCTGTGTTTCCAGGATAGTAATGCTTCTTTCAAAGGTCAACTACGAAGAGTTGTGAATTAGGCCAGAGGCTTTGTTGGTAGCAAATGCTTAATGCTAGGAAGAGCTTATTAAGGCTTATCTCTGCTATGTAAGTAAGGAGGGTTAAAATGATAGGGTTTTAGTGAAGCTACTTATCTTATTGGAAACTGTTTAGCCTGAATGCTTGTTCTCCCAAATATATTTGCCTCCCAGATTTTCTAAGTGTATGCTCTTCTGTTTTCTCTCCCTTCTTTCAGCTATCCATCCCTACATTTTTCTATGCTTTCCCCTTTCCCAAACAGATATTGTGGCTTAGTGGGCAGAGAGTACTAGGAGGCCTCAACTAGAAGCTCTATTTATAAATTCAACCATCTTGTTTGGGGAAAACTTCTAAAAATACAAACTTGAAAAATAATGGATTAATAAAATAATCTCAAAACTTCTATATATTGTGTTTTTCTGTGGTCTAACCCCTACCTAAGGGCTTTACAACTGTTATCTCATTTATTCCTTGCTATAGCAATTTGAGTTAGGTTCTTATTTCCACTTCACAGATAAAAACCTGGCATATGGGGGGGGTGTAATATTAAACATTGTTGCCTTGGTGAATAAATTGGTTTATTAGATATTCAGTTCTAGGCACAATAATTCTGAGTAACAAACAATCTTAAAAACCCAGTGTCCTACAAAGACAGACATTTATATATTTTTGCTTATGGGGCTGTGGTTTGGCTAAGGCTCTGCTGGATTTGGCTGAGATCAGTGCATTACATCTGGTACCTCCCCTAATTTTTTCCATTTTCCTTGGACCAGGAACTACCTGGGGCTGTTATTTTTCTCGTGGCAAATCACAGGAGCACAAAAGCACAAGCCAAACTATGAAGACACATTTTTGGTCTTTGCTCATGTCACATCCACTAACATTCATTAACCAAAGCAATGTCAGTATCAAAGGTATAAGAAAGTGTGTTTTAAACACGGTGGGAGGACATTACAAAGTGACATGGCAAAGGGTATGAATGTAAAAAGGGGAACACTCTGGACCAATAATCCAATCAACTTCTAGTTGGGAGTGGGGAATTGAGAAAGTGTGAATCATGTTGGGCAGGGTGGGAGGGAGGAGAAAAAGAGAGAAGTTGGCGTGTGGTGCATAGGTCTTGCACAGAGCAGCAAGGGTGTCCAGATCAGGTGGCAGGCATGCCAGGAAGGAAAGTAGCATTCTCCTCTCCTTTTCTGAGCCCAAGCCAGATTACCTACCTAGCAAATTTATTTGTGATTGTTCCCAAAATAAGTGGACCATTCAGCAAGAACAATGGCAGTGCAAGACCCCAGGGTCTATTTCGAACCATTAAAGTATCCCAACACAGGGGAATAGTGTAGTAGGGTTTGTAGTCACTACTTACTCTCAGCAGATTTTATGATTTTATTAAAATCCTGGCCAGAATCTCCTCATTGTGGCACAAATAATATTCTTAGCTTTCTTAAAAATTCTCACTGCTCATAGAAATGAGGATACTTCTTAATTTAAAGGCTGTATTTTGACTCAGAGTCCAATCATTGGTTCCTTTGGAGTTTTGACAAGACTGTTTCTGGGGAAAAGCTTTGACAAGACTGTTTCTGGGAAAAAGCTACTGCCACAGACAATATGAAGTTATAAAAAATTAATAGCATTTTTCAACTGTCTTCTAGTTTGTAGCTTGGGGAGATATTCTAGCCTTTATAGAGGAGGGGATGAGATTGGAAAGAGGGCTCAGAATCAGATGATAAAGGTTTGGGAATCCATGATAAGATTTGGACCTATGGAAGATTATTGAGGGAAAAAAGAGAGAAGGTGAAATGCTAAGATTGAATTTTTAGAATGATGGCTCTGACAGCATAGGAAAATGGATTTGAGGGAAGATAATGGATAGGAGGTAGGGACACCAATCTAGAATTGACTGTGATGTTTTAGGCAAGAGACAGTAAGAGCAATCACATTCTCTTTCTTGGAAGCACCTTGTTTTGGATATCCTTTTGAGACCGTCTATTCCTAATATTCTCTAGTACTTTAAATCCTAAAACAACAAAATTCTGAAGGGCTTATTTGAAAGTATCATCTGATTTTCAGATTGATGCTATCTTAAAAAAAAAAAAACCTCTTTTTAAAATACCTGACAAAAAGTAGGCACTCATTGTTTGTTAGATTTTTTTTTAAAAATTGAGTTCTATAAGCAAATGACTTGCTTTCTCTCTCTTTTTGATTGTTGTTTATGGAAAGAAAAAAGAAGTGAACCCTGTAGTATACCCACGAAGAAAAAAGCCTTGTTAAGACTCAAGTCTACAAGGGACTAAAAAAAATTCTTTGCTTGCTGTAGGTATCAGCTTCTTGTCTATAAAGGCCATGTACCACCCCTATGTCAGGGAAGGGAGGACTAATTTGCTGGAAGAGAGTGTATCTTCTGTATTTAATGCACCTGTTGAAGATTGAGGTCAAGCCTGAAATTTGTCAGGGATCCTTTCTTTCATTTTTTAAAAGGCAGTTCCCCTCATATTTGGTAGCACTGTCCCAGAATCCATGGCCCAGCTTTGCCCTGGATTCTGAGCTGTGCCCAGTGTGTGAATACTGTTGCAGGACTAGATTACGGTCTGCTGAAGGGTACTCACAATCACTTTATATCTAGAGGTAATGGAGTTCCTACATAGACATGGGCTCCCATTTCAAATCGTCTCTTGGTCTACTAAAATCTTTTTCCTTACTTTTGATCCCTTAATGTATCTCTTTCAACCACTCTTAGAGTTTAACTGATTAATCTCATATTAGGTATTTTGGGGAAGTGGACTCTGTGCCCCAAATTGGAACTTTGGGGGGCCTTGGAAGTTGTGTTCATGCTTTATCACTTTGCCTCACTTTAGTTTTAGTATCCTTTGCTAAGTAAATGAAGAACCCACTCTTATGAAGCAGAGCTGTTTCCATCAGTTCTACAAAGTTTAGAAGAGTATTGCAAAGCATTACCTTGATGGCCCTGCCCACATCTTTGGCTGTGCGTTGGAAAGTGAGAAAGGGATTCTAACTGATGAGTCTTACTCTCCACACTCCTAGAAAAAGATTGAAAATTCTACAGCTATGGTAGGGTTGTTAGAACTGGTTTTAAACCTGTCATTGACAATGATCACTAATGGGTAGTGGACTCACTCCAGTGAACACGCTAATAAGGCTGACATCAAATTGCTTCCTCTGTTATCAACATAAAACATGCTTTTAAGGTTGATGTCAACTTACTGTCACCTCTGTAATCAATAAACATTTCCCAAGAATGCTCTATAAGATCAGAAGTTTGCTCTGCCTGCCCAGCATAGCTCTTCGGTTTTAAAAATAAGCATTAATTTTATCATTGTGTTTTTGGTTTCAAATTTTAAATAGTGATCTTAATCTTTGACAGGGGATATAAGACAAATACCGCTCATTTATTCATGGCAATAACTTCAGACATTAAAATACAGAGCTTGTTTTCCCTTTTTTAAAGATCATTTTCTACTCAGGATCTCTGAGGACAAAGGCAATGTCTAGACAGGATGTATACCTTGCCAGCTGCAAGAAAATCTGATTGATCAAATAACAAGAAGATGCCTAAGGCAAGTGGATGGAAGACAGAGATTGCTGTGGCAGGGAAGAGTCTATGGAATATTAGCGTCAGGTACTTTGTGCCTTTCTACCACCTCATGCAAGGAGGGGAGAATGTTCTACCTCTTATCCTGTTATGAAATTAGGGTCCAAAAGAAATTCTCTTTTAGAATTAGGGTATTTAACACAGGCACTGGTGGTAGCTTTTTGTCTGGAGCTCTTTGAGAAGCAGAATATATAGACATAACCAACCCCTGAAACCGAGAGGACAGCCGAAAATTGGCAGAGTGCATAGCCTGTCAGTAGGGCACAAAGATAGCCCTTAGATTCTTGTGGAACTGAGTCTGGTGTGGTTGATATAAATAGCTTTCCTTAAGGTATAGAGCAGGCTAAAGAAAGTATCTAGGTCTGTAGAGTGGCTTGCTACCTCCAAGGCAGCAGCAGGATGAAGAGGCCTTGTACAGAGACTGTGGAGGGCACAACCAACTGGGTGAAGTGGCAAACTGCAGCCTTTCTCCTGACATTAAGAGGTTATGGAGATACTGTCCAGCTGGATACTCAATGACTATCAAACCTGCCATAAAATAGAGCCATCAGCTGGATGCCACCAGTACCAAAGGCCAGATCAGTGGGGATGCCAGCAGCCAGGACCCGAACCAGCTGTGTGACCTGTCTTTTATAAGCAAACTCTCCTGTCTTTACTGACTTGCTGCCAGGAAACAGTGGGCTGGTTCATCGGGGAGTTTAGAGTGAAAAGGGTACAGGGGAAAAGCTCAAAATAAAACCTTTGAGCTGCGAATGGTGACTGAGATAGTACTTGAATTTCAGTAGAGAAAGAAAAGAACCAAGTTTTAAACTAAAAGTGACTTAAAAAATTATTGTATTTGTATTTATCAGAATGAAACAGACTAAATGATATGTTTAGGGTTGGCTAGGAGTTTAGAGCCAAGAAAATTATGTATAGTTGTATAATAAGGATAGTCTTATTTTGGGGTTACTATCTTGTTGGTGACTATTTAATTCATATCTGCTACAACAGTGACCTGGAGGCTGAGCCTCTCATGGTTACATCACTGTTCCATATCACCTGGCAGAGCTCTTCTGTATTTGCTTCTATGCTGGAGGTCCCACCAGTCCAAATAGAAGGGGTATGGAGTGGTAGGGGATAGCCTCAGAGTGTCAACAGGCTGACCTCAATGATGTTCAGGGCTGGCTGAGATATAAAGAAGGAGGAGCTAGGCATATGGAGAGTCATGTGAAGAGTGAAAGGAAGGAGTCATCCTTGAATCTTTCCTTTCTCTCATATCGTTCAACACATCTTCAAATATATATCTAGAAAGTTCCTGAGGTGGGAAAGATCTTGATGAGCTACAGGAGGAGTGACTGGAGGTTTCAGAGCAAGGTGAAGCATCAAGACGTAGGTGGAGGTTTGATATTTTAAGACATTGTGGGAAGGGTAAGGAGTTTAGATTTTATTTCAAGTGAAACAGGAAGCTCCAGGAGGGTTTTAAGAAAAGAAATGGCTTGTTCAAAATATATGTGAGGGATACTTTTGCTGCCATGTGTCTAGTGGATTGGAATAGGGTAATGGTGGAAGAAAGAGTAGAGAGGAGGCAGTTGTAGTAATCTAGCTAAGACATAATGGTCACCTAGTATGCACTGGTACAAAGAAACAAAAGAGGTGTGGGTAGATTCAAGATATATTTTTGGAGATAGGTAGAGGGGCTTGAGAAAAAGGGGAGATTCCAGGATGATTCCTAAATTTCTGGCTTTAGTAACAAGATAGAGTCAATTGGATAGGTGCCATCCTATCCAATTTGATAGATGAAATGGCAAAGAGTCCCATTTGGGCTGTCTGAGATGTTTATAAGACCGTCACATAAAAGTTTCAAGTGGCTGTTTGATTCTGGTGCTTAGAGGAAAAAAATCTGAGCGAGAGACATAAATTTGGGAATCAGTAGCATACAAATAGTCTATAATTCTATGAAAATTGATGAGATCACTTAGAGAACGAAGACAGAGAAGAGCACCAAGGAATGAACACTGGTGCACTTTGAAATTTAGAGGTAGAGGAAAAAGAGCCAGGAAGTAGATAAAGGAGATATGACTAGTGATAAAACCTGAAGAAAGTGGAGTCATGGAAACCAAGAGAAGACAGGGATTGAGATTGGTAAATAATACTGGAAGTTTGAATAAGGCAACAGAGAAAAGTTCACTGAATTTGGTAGCCCTGGTTTTGGTACTTCAATGTGAGTGATTGATTAATTTTTGCTTATATAGCTTTAAAAAGCTTTTTACCAAAAGGTAATCTAATAGATATAGCTTATTATAATATTATCTATTAAAATATATAAGTTTAGACACTTTTATTAAACATAAGAAATTATTTTTAGAAATGAGTGACCTTATATTGTTTAATGACTAATCCTTGGGAATTAGTTATTAATTAATTATAATACTCTCTGAGAATATTCCAAAGAGGCTTCTGGATTTAGGATTTTTTTTTTCAAAAATTTAAATTATTATTTTTCAAATTAAAAATTATTTTTATTTTTAAAATTTTCAGTTACCATTGATAAATATTATATTAGATTTACATATATAGCATTATGATTAAATATTTATATACCTTCCAAAGAGGTCACTGATAAGTCTAGTACTCCATCTGATATGATACACGGTTATGACAATATTATTGACTATATTCCTTATGCTATACTTTACATCCCTGTGACATGTTTATAATTGGCAATTTGTATTTCTTAATCCCTTTCACCTTTTTCATCCATCCCCTCAACCCTCCTTCTTCAATCTGGCCACCATCAATTTGTTCTCTGAGTTTGTTTCTATTTTGTTTGTTTATTTACTTTGTTTTTTAGATTCCACATATAAGTGAAATCATATGGTATTTATCTGACTTATTTCACTTAACCTAATATCCCATAGGGGCATCCATATCATCTTAAATGACAATATTTCATTCTTTTTATGGCTGAGTAATATTCTGTTGTATATATGTACCATCTCTTCTTTATCCATTCATCTATTGATGTACACTTAGGTTGCTTCCATATCTTGGCTACTGTAAATAATTCTGCAGTGAACATAAGGGTGCGTACATTTTTTCAATTAGTGTTTCAGATTTTATCAGATAAATACCCAAAAGCAGAATTGCTGAGTCATATGGTATAGTTCTACTTTTAATTATACTGTTTTCCATAGTGGCTGCACCACCAAAGTGGATTTTGAAAAATTGGGCCATTAAGCATACTCCTCATATACCAGGTGGCAATGCTGATTTTATCCAAGAATAAAATCAGCCCTCTTTATTGGCTCAATCTGTTAATAACAATATAAAAACATGCATGAAGGCAGAACTAGCACAAGAAGACATTAACAAAACAGCATTTATGTTGTACTAATGCATTTATGAAAGCAGTTTTATTGGACTAAAAGGAAAAGGAAAGCATGAATTATATTTTGAAATCATTTAATGATGAAAAAAAATTGAATTAGAGGAAATTACCTGTCAGTTCCTTTTGGAGGTATGGCTTGAAGATCTCTTAGAGCCACGCAGTAGAAACAGTCTGGCATTTCTGCCTCATCGCTAAAATGACAACTGGGAACAATCTCTGGATGACCTGGGGACTTATGGGTCTTATTCATTCCATATTAAATAGAACAGGTAACAAAAATCTACCTCTAACAAAAGAGAGGCCAGTGCCTATGTTGTGGTTTGATCAAATCTAAGACCCTCGGAGCCAATTGATATGAATTGTGAGCCTTTATTAGCGGCCAGCGACTGACTACTACAGAGGGTTAGAAGAGATCAGTGCCGAGCTTCCAAAAGAGACAGTTTGTAAAGCCTAGAACCACACCCTGGTTAACAAGTAAGCAGACTACCACACCCTGATTAACTCAAAACAAATAATCAGATTACAGAATCAGAAGTTGACCGTTAGCATATTTGAGCAGATTACCATACCCTGGTTAACAGAATCAGAGTAAATCCTTAATGCCGCTTACTGGAAAATTTTCCACCCTTAACACCTATAGATCTAATACTTCCTTCTACTTCATGGACTCTTGAATTCCTGAACCCTTTGGTTCTGAATTCTTTGGTTACTGCTACGATGAAAGAGTAATGGTAGAAACCTGTTCTCTTTTTGCGTGCGTGGTCTTTCAGATTACAAATAAAGCTTCCTTTCCTTTTTCTTTATTGTCAAGTAAGCTTAAATAGTAGCACTGAAACTCTCTTCTTCATTTTAGATGTTAGCTACACTTGCGAATTTATAATTGCTAACACTTAAATACTGAGCACAATACAGACCCACCTACAGCTGCTGACAATTAATTACTTTAGACAGCTGGATTCAGTCTTGGTTTTCGTTCAGAATATTGACCAAGACTCTGCTTTCTGGAACACAAAAGTTCTCTGTTGATAGCTTCTTTCTTAATTCAAAGTTTTAAAATGTCTAAAATGTGTACAAATACACATACATACTTATATTTTAAAATTATCATTGCTTATGTGTTTCTATAGTTGGATTGTGATAAATTATTCCAATGACATTCAATTCAGCCTTTCATTTAGCTTGCTTGGTGAATAAAGGAATGCTTTTGTAAGGGGTAGAAATGTAATGCCCTGGTGTGGAACTCCACGAGCCAAGAAGGAAACTGACACCGATGCAAGCACAAGAGGGAGTTTATTGACAAACTCGAGTTTGGACTCCACTTGTTCACTGACGCAGCAGTGGTTGAAGGAGCCCAACCGAGGAGCTGGGACCTAATTTAAAGGGTAAAACCGCAAGCCTTGGGGAGATGCCTTGGCGTTACCTGATTGGGGGGTTAGGTTGACCTTTAAAGGGATTGGGTGGTAGGTTGTGGGGTCTGCGTGCAAAGGGGGTCGTGTGCAATTGGGGCTGCGTATAGAGGGGGCCGTGCGCAGCGGGGCAATATGCCAAGAGGGGCTGTGTGCAGAAAGGGCCGAGCACAGAAGGTAGGGCCGAGTGCAGAAGGTGCCGGGTGCAGTAATCAGGATATGTGCAGGAGGAAATAAGGGTGGGGTGCCTTAAGGGCCACCGATGAGCTGGCTTGGCTGGTTTGGCCAGGTGGTAAGGCATTGTTCTTGACCACTTGCCTTTGGGGAATTTTTCTTACAATTCATCTCGAGGTCACTCAGAAAATGGAATCATTCCAGTCTTTCAGAAACAAGACGAGTAGTATATGAATTGGTATCTGACCTTGTAGATAGGGCTTTGTGTGCTTCAGACAGGATGAAAAATAATTAAAAATTGTTTTAAATTTTAATCTGGAAATCTTCTTGATTTTGTGAATGGTAAGGTTACATGAATAGAGAATGTGCTGGCAATGCAACTCCCTAATCTGCAGTCTTTTACTGAAGAACTGAGCAGGGCAGCAGAGTTGACCACTGTTTAGGTGCGTGGGTGGATTAGGCAATGGATAGAGTACGGACATGCTTAGGACACCAGCAAAGAACCATGTGCCTTCGCTACTGAAAAGAAAATTCTGAACATGAACTTTGTAAGCAGAACACTTAGAGGCTATTTTCATTTTAGCGTGCGTGTGATTTTTGTCATTTAGAAAAATTACATGTGAAGTATTCTCTTTAGTGTTTAGGCCTCTAAATAATGTAGTCTGACTCTTGATTGGCAGATGGTAGTCCTCCATAGTGAAATCTGGAGGGATCTCCAGGGTATCTTACTTAAAGTATCTAAAAAGACTTTCAAGTTCAGACCTTGCCTTCCAAATTTCTCTGTGACATGTAAGTGTAAAGAAGCAGAGAATTTAATTGCTTATATTCTGGTGTGTGTGTTGAGAGTGTAGGGAAGGGGTGGGAGCTTCTGTTTCTCAGGAGAATAATAAACATATTGAAATGAATTACGTTCTCCAGGAGTCTTTAAGGTTTACATTCTTAATACCCTAGATTTAGTATTTATTTAATCTATATGAAGCTTCTTTTTGGTGCTTAGGATAAGTATGCTGAATTAGGTCGATATTTAGAGAGTCAAGATGACTTAAGTATACTTTTATGTATGTGATTACTAAAGGAATATGCAGTTATTGGAGAAATTTTGTAAATGCCTAAAGCTAAAAAGAAAAAAATAAAAATCACTCATATACCACCACACAGAGATAGCTGCTGTCAATTAATATCTCTCTTTGTGTGTATAACTGAAATCATATTTGTAGCTATCTGTGTATCTAGAAGATGCTGTGTTATGCTGCTTGGATTCCCTCTTATGACAAATGTTTTATATTAAATATTAAAATCAGTTCTGCTTCTTAAATTTCTTTTTACATTTGTGCTATAGCTATATTTTGAATCAAACTTTAAAATTTTTGTCTTACTGTAGTGTCTAATACAGTGCCAAACATGATTAGGACTTCAAAAAATTGTGATGGCTTTAAGGATGACATCTTTCCCAGTATAATTATTTTAGTTTTTATTGCCCCCAAAGTATTCATGGTATATAAATTTGTTTTACAATGAATTTTGTTGAGTAGCTCATTTGCTACCAAAGGCTATCTCTGGTCAGAGCACTTACAACTGGGAGTTTGGCATAACTAAATAATGCCTTCTCTCATTTGTAGTTTGTTTGTTTGTTTATCTATTTATCTATCTATTTATTTATTTTGAATAACTGGTCCAGCTCTGGGTAGATAACTTAAGAATTATTAATTTGTAGAATAAAATTTGCTTTTTCTCTTTATCATTATGATCACTCACAAATGTAAATGGTTCACTCATTGCTTTCCTTATTAAGTGCCTTTTTATCTTATCCATGCTATTATAAATGGAAAGATGTGACGTGCTTCCAAAATTGCAGTTCACTTGAATTTTGGGTTAGAAGAGAAAAAAGGGTCTTTTTAGGCTGCTATAACTAAAAATTAAAATGAACAAAGTGCTGAGGAAAAAGAACAAAAGAATAATAATATGAGCATTTATGGTCTTTATTAAATTGAAAATGAAAGGTTTTCTAAGAAAACAATCCAATTAAACTGTGAGACATGAGATAAGCTCTTTAGAGTCTGACAGTTATTGCAATTCTAGACAATCCAATTTTAGTTAGGAATAAATGGTAAACCTGTCAGAATTGTCACATAAAATACAAATGGGTAGAATATTCTACCAGGATGAATTTCAAAGCACAGTAACACTTCTCAAGAGATAATATAAAATTGGATTTTAAAATTCATGCTCTCTTTCTGTGTGCATCTGTGTTCCAACAATTTAGCTAATTTATATTAGAATGTAATAACTTGAGTCAACAAGCCTGATGAATACATGATAAGTGCAACCACACATTGGTAAAGATACTAGACATCTTTTTGTGTGTGTGTGTGTGAAATAGATTTCTACCTTTTTCTTCTATAGATAAAGTAAACTAATGAGAATATGTATTTTCACAGACATCTTTCAACTATTTCCCACTTACTGATCACAACTTTTTATATTTTCTATGTATTTTCTTCCTTTAATTGACTAGTTTTCACTGTTTTGAATAAGAAGGTTTTCATACAACTACCAGAAATCCCATGATATATTGTAATGGTTGAGAATATAAAAGTAGAGCAAACAGCAATGTCAGGAGTCCCTCTCTTTTTTTCCATCCTCCTCTTTTCTTTTCAGGTTTCTCAAGTTTCTTCCATTGCATTGTAGGTCCTCGGCCCTAGAACAAATTAGCTTCAGGACAATGTAGGTACTTCATGGAGACCCAAGGCCGCATAATAATCATTTAAGTTGACAGCATATGTAGCAAGATAAGAACATTCAGACTATTTTAAACAAGAAAACATAACTTTTTATTTTCCTTTTATTTGGTGTACTAGATAGATGGGAGACAAATATTTTCTTTTGGTTTGATGATTAAACCCTCCCTGCTCATGAGGACAGGAAAACTAGCTTTTGGTAACTAAATTGTGTGTTCAACACTTTTCCAACAACTTTTTATCAAGTGTCCATCAAGTATCAAGGCATTATTCTAGGTACTAGTTTATATTTTATGTAAATGAATAGGGAGATGCTAGGAAGAAATGTATAAGGAGAGCTATGTAATTACAAAGGCAAATATCTGATTTCAAAAAAGTCCTATGAACAAAATAAAGCAAGTAAGGAAGTAAAATTTGAGGGATGGAGGGCTCCTGGGAAGAAGACTATTTTAGATGACTTAGGCTCTAGATTTAATCAGCCACTGTCTTAGTCCACTTATGCTATAATAAAAATACCATAACCTGAGAGGTTTATAAATGGTAAACATTTATTTCTCATAGTTCCAGAGGCTGGGAAGTCTGATCATGGCTCTAGAAGATATGGTGTCTGGTGAGAGCCCACTTTCTAGATAGCTGTCTATTTGTTGTAACCTCACATGTTAAAAGTGACTGGGGAACTCTGTGGGGTCTCTCTTGTAAGAGCACTAATCCTATTCATGAGGGCTGTACCCTCATGACTTAATCACATCCCAAAGGCCCCACCTCCTGATACTATCACATGGGCATTAGGTTTTAACATATGAGTTTGAGGGGAGTGGACACCAGACCGTAGTAGCCACCAAAATGTTTTGTTAAAAAATAGAGCTGATAGGGTTTCAAGGAAGAGGTAGGGTGTCCTGGTGTAGCTGAAGGGAGCATGAGGACATCATCCGAGACTGAAAGGGGAAGATCTGTGGGTACTGACTGCTTGTAGAGAATAGTGCCCTTGGCTGTATTTCAAAGATGTAGCCAATTATAGATGGAAGGTTGTGTGAGCAGTAACGTAGCACCTAGTACTGGGTTTCCAACCTCAGTAGACTGTCATGACTCATTTGTGGCAAGGAAGCTATTGAGGGCTATTAGATTTGAAGTAAACCATGGAGACTAGCTCACAGGCATGGCCTGTTTGGGCAGAAGGTCTGTTCGGTCTTCCACTGGCATTGGTGTTAGGTAAGACCATGGAACCTTGGCTAAATCCTGTATGTGTGTGAGAGCACCAGGATACCTCAAGTTTTTTTGCTGACCGAAAATTATTTGTTGCTTTATAGTAAATGGAAGTGTTTTTTTCTTTCATGTGTGAATTTATTGACTGAAATTAACATTGGCTATATTTAAATGAGTTTTCCAAGCTGCATTTCACCTCCTTCTACCCACTGCAATCTCATCCTGCTCAAATGATAAGCACATTTATTTGTCTGTTTCAACCATTTCAATATGAACATTGTTTGAACAGTCTTGCTCTCTGGAGTTTACCAAGGATTTGATCTTTCATGGCAATATTTCAGGAGCTTAAGGAAAGTTTACTGAGGTAAAGTTAATTTTGTGACTGAACTTTATGATCTATTTTATATGTTAAAGTGCTACTTGTCTTTAAGGAAATCTAAATTTAAATCTTAATTTTTTAAACAACTATTCCTTATAAGAGACTGTGGAGAAATAGATTGCTTTTGATGTCTTTTTTTTTTTTTTTCATTCTAGGAGGTCAAGGTATAACCATTTTTTGGCAGCTGAAATTTGAGAAAGAAAGGTCTAAATGACAACAATTCTTGTTTCCCCTTCAGAAAAATGATCGTGGAGTTTCTGTTCTAACATTTACTCTTTTATCAAAAAGATGATGGGTTATGATTCATTGAATTCCAGTGTTTAAAAATCTGTGACTAGAAATATTGTGTAATAAAACAGGTTGATATTTTACTGAACTGCTGTGAAAAATTTTCTCCCTCCTCTTTCCTTGCAAGGAGATGATAGTGTTCCATTTTGTCTGAAACAGGAATCAGGTAGGCTCAGATAATGTCATCCCCTTCTTATTCTAATTCTTAATAAGTGGACTCAGGAATGAAAAGAGTCAGACACGGAGGGATACTCAGGAAAACCTTTCCTCTTTCTCTCATAATAGAAGTCCACTTATTTTAGGCCCCAGCTGAAGCGAAACCTCTTATGTGAAGCCTTTTCCAGATCTCTCAGCTACATTTATCACTCTATATTTGGTGTTTCCTCAGTTCTCATTTCATACTCTATGGAGGGAGGAATTGCCAAATTACCCCCCTTCCCCAATATTTCTACCAGAAAGAGACTCAACTTAAAAGGCTACAACCAGAGCTGGGCCATTACTGGGAGATCGCATGCAGCTGTTTGACTCGGCTTGGTCTCATCGAAGTTAAACAGAACTGTAGTTTTCCCGTTTCTTTCTCAAATTTCAGTTGCCTGTTGTTTCTCCATGGCAAGCCAGAGCCTTACTATTGGTGAAATGTTTTTTCTATATGAAGACTTATTGTCTCCAGGGAAAGCCAATGTTTGTCAATGAGAAAAGTGTTTATTTAATTGGTCCCCTAGTGAAGGAATCAGCAGGCTTGCCACAATCGCAGGAGGGAAGCTGGAACTAGAATTGGGGCGAACTAGAATTGGGGGACACGTGTTCACTTTGGTTAAAGAACTGCAATAGAGTAGGGGTAATATCACTGCTCACCACCTGATCTGAGGAAGAAATTGAGACTAGTCACTTTTATGTGTGACATAGAGAGTGGTTGGGCAGGAATATCAGTCAGGGCAGCAGAGACACTATGAGTTTTACATAATAAGGGCATTATTATAGGAATTAGACTGTATATTGTTGAGGAGCTGGGCAAGTGAAGATATTGAAGGAGAGTTGCAGGATCATAAAAGAAATGGCTCCCTGGTCCATTTGAGAAGCCAAGCATATAGTTATATTGGTATCTACTATAATTAGCCTTCTGGAGGCCAAAAGGACAAAGGGGAAAAGAAAGAAGGGCTGTGTATGAATTGCTTATGATTTTGATAGTAGCAGAAAACCTAACTGAGTAGCTTAAACAAATAAGGATTTATTATTTACATAGGGTAAGAAATCTGAATGAAGTTCACTCTGGGCTGGAGCAGAGGCTCATAACACCATGTAGGACTCAGGTTCTTTCACTTTTTCTGCCTACTGTTCAAAGCACGTTGGTTTTTTGTGCTTGTGCTTGTTGACTCACGGTCTCAAGATACCTGCCTCAGCTCCAGACATTACATCTTCTTTTAAGACAGGAAAAAGGAGAAAAGAGCCAAAAGCTTTCTCCTATCATGGAGTAATATTCCCAGAAACCCACTCTCAGACTTCGCCTTCTAGCCTATTTGCTAGAATTGTATCATGGGTTTACCTGTAGTTACAAAGAAGTCTAGGAAAGACCTTATTTGGCAAGTGGGATGGTATTACCATGACCATTTTAAGTTGGTTGTGATTTAACTCTTGGACCAGCAGAAGGAAGCCTGACTTCTCTGGTATTTACCTGAACACAAAATTGATATTCTGGTTGCACAGAAGGAAGAAATGGTAGTGGTGGATAGGAAGGATATCAATGGTATCCAAAGAACAGTGAATCCCACAGGGTGTTTGCTATTTCTCATATCCTTCTGGGTCTTGGGAGGAAAGCAAGTACTATTTTTAGAGTGGACTGTGATGGAGAGTAAATGTTTTTTTTTTTTTTTTTTTTGTTTTTATATATATATATTTTTTATTATAGCAGACATACAATATTATATTAGTTTCACATGTACAACACAGTGATTAGATATTTATATAACTTATGAAGTGATCACCCTGATAAATTTAGTAGCCATCTGGCACCATGCATAGTTATTACAATACTACTATATTCCTTATGCTATACTTTACATCCCCATGACTATTTTGTAACTACCGATTTGTACCTCTTAATTCTGTCCCCTTGTCACACATCCCCTCCACCCCCAGTCTAACAACCATCAAAATGCTCTGTATCAATGAGCTTGTTTTGTTGTTTGCTTATTCTGTTCTCTAGATTTTACATAAGACATTTGTCTTTCTCTGACTTACTTACTCTACTCAGCACAACACCCTCTAGGTCCATCCATGTAGTTGCAGATGACAAAATTTCTTTCTTTTTATGGTTTAGTAATATTCTATTGTACATATGTACCACCTCTTCTTTATTCATTCATCTGTTGGTGAACACCTAGGTTGCCTCCGTATCTTGACTATTGTAAATAATGCTGCAATGAACATATGGATTCATATGTACTTTCAAAGTAATGTTTTGGATTTCTTCAAATGAATAGCCAGAAGTGGGATTACTGGGTCCTTTGTCTCTTGTTGTAGCCTTTGTTTTAAAGTCTATTTTGTCTTATATAAGCATTGCTACCCTAGCTTTTTTTGTTTTCATTTTCATGAAAAGTCTTTTTTCAACTACTTACTTTCAGTCTGTGTGAGTCTTTTGATCTAAAGTGAGTCTCTTATAGGCAACATCTGTATGGGTTTTGTTTCTTAACTACTTAGCCACACTATCTTTTGATTGGAGCATTTAATTTGTTTCCATTTAAAGTAATTCTTGCTAGATATATAGTTATTGCCATTTTATTGTTCATATATATATATATTTTTTTTATCTTTTTTCCCCTCCTTCTTCTTAAAGAAGTCACTCTAACATTTCCTGTAAACCGGCTTGGTGATGATGAACTTCTTTAGCTTTTTCTTGTCTGGGAAGCTCTTTGTCTGTCCTTTGATTCTAAATATTAACTTTGCTGGATAGAGTCATCTTGGTTGTAGATCCTTGCTTTTCATCATTTTAAATGTTTTGTGCCAATCCCTTCCGGCTGCAAAGTTTCTGTTGAGAAATCAGCTGACAGTATTATGGGAGTTCTTTTATAGGTAACGAAGTGCTTTTCTCTTGCTGCTTGTAAGAGTCTGTTTTTAACGTTTAGCATTTTAATTATGTTGTGTCTTGGTGTGGGCCTCTTTGGGTTCATCTTGTTTAGGATTCTGTGCTTCCTGGGCTTGTATGTCCATTTCCTTCACCAGGTAGGGATGTTTTCCACCATTATTTCTTCAAATAGATTTTTAATTCCTTGGTCTCTCTCTTCTCCTTTCTGGACCTATGATGTGAACGTTGGAGCACTTGATGCTGTCCCAGAGGCCCTTTCAACTATCCTCAGTTTTCTGGATTCTTTTTTCTCATTGCTATTCTGATTAGGTGAATATCAGCTACCTTATCTTCTAAATTACTGATTCAATCCTGTGTGTCATCTAATCCACTCTTAATTCCATCTATATACTCTTCATTTTGATTATTGTATTCTTCATTTCTGACTGGTTCTTTTCTATGTTTTCTATCTCCATTTTTATGTTTCCAACCTCTTTATTCAAGTTCTCACTGAGTTCATCTACTCTTCACCTAAGTTCATTGAACATCCTTATAACCATTGTTTTTACTGCATCTGGTAGATTGCTTGCCTCCATTTTGTTTAGTTCTTTTTCTGGTGTTCTTTTTCTTTGTTCTGTTCTTTCTTTTAGCACATGTTTCTTTGTCTTCTCGTTTTGGCTGCCTCTCTGTGTTTGTTTCTATGTATTAGGTAGGGCTGCTATGTAGCCCAATCTTAGTAGAGTGGCCTTATGTAGTAGGTGTGCTGTGGAGCCCAGTAGCACAGTCTTCTCTGGTCATCTGAGCTAGGTGCTCCAGGTATGTCCTTGTATGGGTTCTCTGTGCCCTTTTTGTGGTGAGTGAGCCTTAGTTGCTGTTTTCATGTCAATGGGAAGTTGACCCTGGGGCTGACTGGTGGTGATGACTGGTGTAACCAGTGGAGGAACTGTCATGCAGGGGCTGGTCCTACAGAGCAATATTTACTTTAGCAGGGCTCTGGTGCCTTCCCTGTCTGCCCTTGGATATTTTGTCCTCAGATGTGACCCTAGGTAGTGCTCCAGATCGGATCACAACTGGGCCACTGGGCATGCAGGTTGGGGCCTTTTTGGAGGGGCTCTGCCTCAGGCCAAGTTCAATTACAGTTTGTGCTTTTCCTGGGGCCACCTGAAAATGAGCTACCAAGCAATCTACAGATGGCCGCCATCCCCACTGGGCTTGGAAGTGCCTCAAGAGGCCAAGCCGCAAACCAGGGCCAGCTGCTGCTAGTGCTGGGCTTAGGGCTATTCAGCAACGGGTATGGGGCACATCAAGGCCAGATGTTGCTTGTTTAGGTTTTGTGAACCTTTGAGAGATTTTAGGAAAGTCCACAGTATGAGTCAAGATAGGCCATTTGTATGGAAAAGCCACTGGAGGTGGCTTGGGTGGGCCCATAAGTTGGGAGAGGTGGAGTCTCAGGGAATCATCAGAGAGAGGTGACCAGTGATAGTTATGTCACCCAAGAGACTCACATATGGCAGCCACCTGAGTCTGCAGGCCGAGTGGGGAAGGGTTCAACATAGGAACAATGCCTGTGCCAGCACTTCTGTCTGGGAGGAAGCTGCCTCTCCAGCTCTCGTCCTGAAACCAGACAACTAAATTCTACCCCATATGTCCCTGGCACCTTTTGAGCCACTGCCTCAGCTCTGGAGCTCAGAGAGAGCAAGTGCATCACCAAGTAAGTCTGCGTGTGGACCTTTAAGAGCAATGTCTGCTCCTCCAGAGGCCCTCCGTCTCACTCAGTCACAATGTCCCTGGTTTTCACAGCCAGAAGTTGTGGGATTTCTCTTCCTGGTACTGGAAGCCTGGGCTGAGGAGCCTGGTATGGGGCTAGGACCTCTCACCCCTCAGAGGAGAACATCACAGCTGAGGTATTTCTCCTGATTCTCAACTACCACATGCAGGTGTGGGACCAGCTCGTTTTGCATTTCTGTCCCTTTACTGGTCTTGAGGTGGTCCCTTCTCTGTGTCCACAGTTGTAGGACTTCTGTTCAGCTAGACTTCGGGTGACTCCCAGTGATGGCTGTTCTGTAGTTTAGTTGTAATTTTGATGTGGTTGTGAGAGGAGGCAAGCATGGCATTTACCTACCTGCCACCTTGTCTGGAGTCCCTCTCTGTTGGCTCTTAGTGGCAGGAAAATCTATTGAACCACAACTCTGGAGGCCTTAGAGAAAAATTCATCTGCTGTGGAAAAAATAGGATCGAATATTCTAAACCTTGATATTTAAGAAATGGCATCTTTTAAATTGGAAAGGGTGATGGTGAAGTTGGTATCTGGATTATATCTCCATTAGGAGAATTATTGAAGATATTGTAATTGTCTGTTTTAGATCTGGCCCTTTCATGAAAAGACAAGCTTTTTGAGTTTAGAGATCTTGTCTTATTTTTCTGTGTCCCAGTGTTCAGCATGGTATCTGCTTGAGTGAATATTGACTGTTACAAGAATTAACTTTTCCAGAGAACCATTGTATGGGTCTCAGGGCCAGTGGCTACACATTTGAATAACTTGGGGAAGTTTTAAAATTCAAGTGCACAAGCCATCCCTAAGGCCTACTGAATCAGAATCTTGTAGTAGAAACTTTTCAGTTTTTTTTTTTTAAATACTCTTGAGTGAAGTACAAAAATCTCCTAGCAAATATCCAGTGGTATTAGCTCTTAAGGAAGTTCTGTGTGTGGAATTCTTGAGGGGCTATTTCTTAGTGGAATTCAAGGAGTAGGTAGGGATTACAATCCCAACAAAGACAGTGTGTTCCATTGAAAATATCTTAACCATGCCTGTGCTAGCCTGTTGAAAATCTTCATAAGGGAAACTTGTGGGTTCAAACTGAGGTGAGATGATACTATCAGAATTATACCAGTATCAATGATATTACATAAATTAGTGATCCCAGTTTTATCTTCATGGATTTCTAAGGATGGCATAACCATAACTGAGGTGCAAATCATGCCTTTGTTCTCTCTTTCCTACTCTCTAATATGCCATTTCTTCATCCCTTCCCCCAATCCCTGCTTGCTCTAGGCAGGTTAAAATTCCTAGACATCTCTAAATTTTCATGTCACTATACAGAATTGGCAATTCTAAGGGCAAGAAAGGGCCTTTCTGGTGTGTGCTAGAGAATTGCTTCTATTTCTATGGAGGATCATCATCATATATTATGTACTGAATCTGTTTCCAACCCTAATTAGATTTGAATTATGTCGTTGCTTTTGCATTTAGTTAGTACATAATCGATATTTCTTGAGGCAGCATGGCAAAGTGAAGACAGACCTGGCTTTGGGACCTGGTTTAACCACTTATTAGTTGTATTATTTAAGACTAATTACTTAATCTTTATGATCCTTGGGTTCCTGATCTATAGAACCAAAATATCTTTCTTTTAGAAATGGTGTGATTTTCACCAGCTTTGAAATATATTCCTGTATCTCCCACAAACCGAAATGAAACCAATCCAAAAAAACCCCCAAAAACCCAAAACCCACCCCCTCTTCCCCCATGATCTTAATCAGCTTGTACTACTATAACAAAATACCATAGACTGGGGGGATTAAACAACAGACATTCTTTACACTTCTGGCAGCTAGGGAGTCCAAGATCAAGGTGCCAGCAGATTTAGTTCTTGATCACAGTCCTCTTTGTGGCTTGTGGGTGACCACCTTCTCACTCTGTCCTCACAGAGTAAAGAGAGGAAGCTCTGGTGTCTCTTCTTATAAGGGCACCAATCTTATCATTGAGGCTCCACTCTCCTGACCTTCTCTATATCTAATTACCTTCTCTCTTAGTCAGTTGGGCTGCTATAACAAAGTACCATATGCTGCATGGCTTATAAACAACAGAAATTTCTTTCTCACAGTTTTGGGGACTGGAAGTCCAAGATCAGTATGGGTTGTAGACTGCTGACTTCTCTGTGTGTGCTCTACCACATGGTGGAAGTCGCAAGGGCACTCTCTGGGGTCTCTTTTTTTATAAAAGAGCACTACTTCCATTCATGAGGGCTCTGCCTTCATGATCTAACCATTTTGCAAAGGCCCTGCCTCCTAATACCATCGCATTGGGATTAGAGCTTGAATATATGAATTTTGAGGACACATTCAGTCCACAATACCCATAAAGCCCTAGAAACTGTACCCAAACTTTTCATTGACCTCACAGGTATTTTTGTTTAATTCTAGGAAAATGTCTTGAAATACTTGTCTACTTTTATTATTTCCATTTTCCCATTCACCTCTCAGCTAGATCCTGAAACAAATCACATATCTTCCTAAATTGATCCTAACAACTCAGCAGCATTCTATGTTGGTAATCATTCCCTTATTAGACTCTATGACACTGTGCTTCCCTGGATTTTCTCCTATCTCTCCATTCACTCCTTTGTCTTTGGAGTGCCTTAAACTTAGTCTTAGGCCTTCCTTGTCCCACTTTATATTCATTTCCTAGATATTCCTTCTTATACCCATGGCTTCACTTACCACTTACATGTAAATGGCTCCTAAATCCAAATCTGTAGCTCAGATTTCTTCTCTGGGTTCCAAACTTGAGATTCTAACTAACTTCTTGACATTTCTACTTAGATGTCCCAATGTTGAAAGATTCAGACTCAACCTTAGGGTCAACAAATTCAAAATAAAGCTAAATTTTTTTCTTCTGAAAATCTTGTTCTCACTCATTTTTCTATCTTACAGGATGGTACTATTATTATCTATCCATTTTATACACCAGAAATCTAGAAAGACCTTTTTCCATCACCCTTCATAACTAAGCTGTTACCATATCTCTCTGGCCTTATCACTTAAATATCTCTTGAATCAATCTACATCTTTCCATCTTCACTGATATCACTTTCCTTCAGTATATCACTCTTCTCCATCCAAGACACTGTAATAGCATCCCAATTGGTCTTCTCTTTTCCTTTCTTGCTGCCTCCCAATCTCTTCGTTATAACCCATTGAAATAATCTTAAAATTCAAAATTAGATTATCCTCTGCTTAAAACACATCAATAACTTCCGATTTTCTCAAGATAAAGACCAAAAATATTTAACTCTTGTAAGTATCTGCAAGATCTTGTCTCTGCTTCCCTCTTCAGCTTTGTTTCATAGGATGCCCTCCACCTCCTCCTCCCCGCTCTCTGCTGTATTCTAGCTATATTGATGGTCCTTTAGTTCCTGGAAATATGCCCTGCTTCTTCTCACTACTGAGGCCTGTGCAAGCTTTCTATTCCACCTAGAGCATGATACTTCTCTCTTTCAGACTTAATAAACTCTACTCTTCTCCAGAGTTCATTTTTCTTTGATTCTTTGACTAAGTCAAATGTTCTATTGTATGCTTAAGAAACAGAAATTGATTTCTCACAATTCTGGAGACTAGAAGTCCAAGATCAAGGTGTCAGCAGGTTTGATTTCTCCTGAGGCCTCTCCTTTGCTTTCAGATGGCCACCTTTTCACTGAATCTTCGAACAGTTTTTTCTGTGTGTGTGTGTGTGTGTGTGTGTGTGTGTGTGTGTGTATGTGCACGCGTGCACGCATCCCTGCTGTCTGTATCTGCATTTCCACTTCTTATAAGGATACCAATCAGATTGGATTAGGGTCCATCCTAAAGGCCTTGTTTTACTTAATTACCTCTTTGAAGGTCCTATCTCCAAATATAGTCACATGCTGAGGTACTAGGGCTAGGGCTTCAACATATAATCTTTTTTTTTTTGGTGGGGGACACAATTCAGCTCATAAGACAGTTATAAGTTTATATTCAGTTTGGTGATTATTATTGTCTTCTCCAGTGGCTTATGATCTCACTGAGGACAAGGATTGTATCTGCTGTGAGCCACCATTGTTATGACATAGTCTGGCAGCACCATACGCAGTCTTTTTGTTGAATAAGTGATTATGAATTAGAGGAACCTAGCAGAGTGTGAGACATAATAAATACTCTACAAGTGGCAGATGCTATAAACAATGATGATGATAAACTTATGGTTCAGCTGACGCAGGGGATCAGTCTTAGTTTTGTTCTCATATCTGGTTGCTCCTATTAGCATTCGTAATTAGCATTTCTAAGATCCTGCTGCTGAATTAAATCTTCAAGCTTCCTTGCAAAGGTTTAACCAAGTGACTTACACAAGGCAAAATAGTCTAGCACAGCTTTAGTAAATATAGATTGTTAATGATGGATTTCTTGTGACTAATCTAACTTCCTTGTAAGAAATTCTCTTAAAATTCTTTAAGTGATTAATGTGTAAACTCTTTCCTGAAACATTAATTTCCAGGTCCTATTTGTTATAGAAAAATATAAGTGAAAAAGAAAAATCCCTGTTTGGTTGTGTTTTATTTAACACAATGGTTTTAATTCTCTCTAATCTTTATTATAAAATTGTGTAAAATGAATTCATAAATTAATATGTACTACTCGAAGCTTATAAATGTATTTCTTGCCTGCTGTATTATGTTGGGTTAATTTTCATTACTTTTCTAGACTTTTATATATGTTTTGAAAGAAAAATGAACACATATTAATATTTCTCTTAAATATATTTGTCTTTTTCAGAATTGTAAGGTAAACCAAATTGATTAAAACAAAAGAACGAAGGTTGGTGCGATGGATAATGTCAATTTCAGTTGTTCTGAAATTTGCATAGGCACTTTCTATGCAACCAAAGGATGAAATATAGCCCACATAAAGAGCGTATGCACAAATTCGCCTAGAATTTAACTTAATTTCTCTTAAAATAATCGAAACTTTTTTGTAATTTATTTTCCTAACCACTAGATGTCAGTGTTGTTTCATTGAAAACATAATGGCTGCGATGACTGAGCCCAAGAGGATTTTATGTGACTGCTAATCAACACTGCATTCTTGCTGGCTTCTAAGGTCATGAAAGTTCTTTTAGCATCACAGAGACTAAAAAGACCTTACATCCACACAGGCTGCACAGAATGTACATTCTTTTATTAAGCTGATGAAGGATGAAGGGCAACAAGTTTCAAAGAGGCAAAGGCAATTTTTGCTTACTTATAACAATAATCAAGAGATATTAAATGCTTCTTATGTGCTAGGCATGGTGTTAAGCATTTTACACGAGTTTCTCTTATTTAATGCTTGCTTAGAACAACTGCAGGAGGAATTTCACTCTTATTATACTCAAATTTTACATGTGAAGAAATTGAGGCACAGAGAGGTTAAATAATTTGCTCAGGACCACAGAACTAAGAAATAGCAGGAATAAGAATCTGAATACAGGGAAGCCAATTGCTGAATTTAACTTTGCCTTTAACTGCTGTGCTATGTGAATTTACCTTTAAGATAATCACAACTAAAAAGAATCTTTGTGAAAAACAGTGTGCGAAATAGTTTTTTTAAAAAAGTCTTTAGGAGTTACTCTAAGTATAAATTGGGTATTGAGATGTAGTATAGAATTTCCTGGAATATGAAACCCTTGTTTTTGAAGTACTTTTAGAAAATATAATAATTATTTTCCCTCTTTGAATGCCACCCAATCACAAAGAAATGTTTACATAACCCCTTGGGGAAGGTGTATGCTGATGTTAGAGAGTCTTGCACAGGCTTTTGTTGGTGGTGGCCTCTCTGGGCCAAAGCCAGTGATGGTGGAACAATAATAGCACATGAATAATAATTGATGGCTTGGTTTTTTTTTTGTTGTTGTTGTTGTTTTTTTTTGGTTTACTGGAGGCCAGCACTGTGAAAACCTTCGAATGAACCATAGGGATATTTTATTTTATTTTATTTTATTATTTTATTTTATTTATTTTATTTTATTATTTTCCCCCTCTTTAATTCCACTCCCCCCCTTCCACCCATGACCTATGGATGTTGCTGTTTCCCCTTGAAAACTGGATCTCTGAAGGCAGGCATCTCCTCCCACATGTTCACTGTGTGCACTGGGGCCAGGCGCCCCCAGCACACTCAGGGGGCCTGGTGCACTGGGGTATGGTCCGTGGCTCCACTTGGGGCGCAAACCCAGGACCTTCTGCATGTAAAGCAGACATACTAACCACTACACATTGGAGCCACCCAAACCACAGGAATATTTTATGTGACTATGATTTTTACTGATCTAGCTAGCAACTCAGTCAATTAAGTAAAACATGGAACATTTAAAATAGAGCTTACCAGAGGCAATTGGTCAATATATGTCAAAACTTTAAAAAAATAACATATAACTTAATATGACAATTTCCTTCTAGAAATGTATTTTAGGAATGGAAAACAGTTTTTGATGAATCTACTTAGATAACCAAAGTATCATTTACAGTAATAAAAAGTAAACCACTTGTAATCTCAGGGATGTGTTAAATACAATTTAGTGACTAAAATAATTAGAAGAATATTTGATGATGTGAAAAAAATGTTTATATCACTAAGTTTGAAAAACTGTATTTTGGGATCCCAATATTATAAAAACTAACAACATTATATATATGGTCATGGAATGAAGATTGAAGTATGCACCAATACACCAAAATGTTAGCATTTATTTTTGGGGGGCGATGGGATAATAGATGACTTTTGTTTTCTTTCTTTGTATTTTTGTTTCTTTTTTCCTTTTTTAAAAATACATAGGTAGTGTGTTACTTATGAATTAAAAAAAATTTCACAAGCTATTTATATTTTTTTAAAACACAATTTTTTAAAAAACTGGGCTCAAACTTGGATTTGTTATTTAGCAAAGCTGATTATTGCCATTTGTTTTCTAATATCTTCAGTGTTGTTAATAATTCATGGTGTATGTGTATGTGTAAGACAGAAAGGAGCTCCAAAGGGTTAACTCAATTTTATCTCCAAAGGAAAGGTCAGATGATTAAAAAAAAATTGGGGGGGGGGTACTCTTTTATGCAACTGATGAGAAGTGAGGCTTTGGTCAAGTGTTTCTCAGAAAAGTTCCAATTTAGTATTTCTAATAAGGGTCATCGAGGTTTGTGTAGGCCAGCATATTTGAAGTCACTGTTCTTTGTGGTTAAAAGGGTTTGTTCCATTTAAATCATATTTAGCCTATTTTCTTGTTAACATGAAAGCAAAGTGATGCATGGTATACTTTAGAATCTGTTGTTGCTTTTAATTCAGCTTCTTTACCATCTAGATTGATCTTTTTAGGTTTGTTGTTTCTTTTTTTAATGCGAGGTAGCACAGTACAAGGATCCTGATTTATTTTAGGAATGTTGAACATTATTGAAATCACATAATTCTAATTATACAGTGGATTCTCAATTAAATCATTCAAATATGGTCTCAAACTTTTCCTTTGGGGATTTTACTTAGCAATTTCTTCACAACATACTTATCTGCCTTTAAAATAGCTTTCATGTTTTGTGAAATAAAAGCTTTTACCTTAAAATTATTCTTCTATATTGCAATGATATCAATCAATATGTGTCTTTAACATGCTGAATTTTGTGAAGCATCTGTACCAGTGTCAGGGCTTTAGGTGGATATCACTTCCTTAATCATGTCTTGAACAGGAGCAGAGGATGGACAGAATCATGACTTAATAAATGGTAAGTCTTGTTGTGGCAGACCTTTGATCTCTGGTCTCAAACTTACAAAAGCTTTTGGTGACAACTGCTGCTAAATTGATTAGTCTTCTAAGGTTCAAAACTCTGGCTCTAAACTTATATTGTGTTGAAAACTTTAAATGTCTTGTTTCCAGGAGTTTTTCTTATTTTTAATATTAATAAATAACCCATATTTTTACCCCCTTAAGTTCCTTACTGAGCAAGGTCACTGGACTGTCTTTTCTTCTTCTTCTTCTTCTTTTTTTTTTTGCTTCCATATTTTGTTCTTTTTTTTAACAATTTATTTTTCAATTACAACTGACTTAAAATATTATATTAGTTTCAGGTGTACAACATAGTGAATAGGCATTTATATAATTTATGAAGTGATCAGCCTGATAGATCTAGTACCCATCTGACACCACACATAGTTTCTACATTATTGACTATATTCCTTATGCTATACTTTATACTCCATGACAATTTTGTAACTACCAATTCATACTTCTTAATGCCTTTCCCTTTTTCACCAACTCCCAACCTTCCTCCCATTTGGCAACCATCAAAATGTTCTTTGTATCTGTGGGTTTGTTTCCATTTTGTTTGTTTTTTTATTTTGTGCTTTAGATTCCACATGTAAGTGAAATTATATGACATTTGTCTTTCTCTGTCTGAATTACTCCATTCAGCACAATACCCTCTAGGTCCATCCATGTTGTTGCAGATGGCAAGATTTCATTCTTTTTTTATGGCTGAGTAATATTTTATTGTATAAATGTACCACCTCTTCTTTATCCACCCACCCTGATGGACACTCAGGCTGCCTCCATGTATTAGCTATTGTAAATAATGCTGCAATGAACATATGGATTCACATGTCCCTTTTAAGTAGTTTTTTGGGGTTCTTCAGATAAATGTCCAGAGGTGGGATTACTGGGTCCTTCTTTGTCTCTTGTTATAGCCTTTGTTTTAAAGTCCATTTTGTCTGATGTAAGTATTGCTATCCTAGCTTTTTTTTTTTCCCATTTTCATTTTCAGAAAATATTTCTTTCCATCTCTTTTCTTTCAGTCTGTGTGTGTGTTACAATCTGAAGTGAATCTCTTGTGGCACCTTATGTAAGGGTCTTGTTTTCTTATCTACCCTATCTTTTGATTAAAACATTTTATCCATTTATATTTAAAGTAATTATTGCTAGATATGCAGTTATTGTTATTTTATTATTTATATTTTTTCTTCTTCCTCTCCTCCTCCTCTTTCTCCTTCTCCTCTTTCTTCTCCTTCTTAAAGAAATCCCTCTACATTTCTTGTAATATTGGCTTTAGTGTTGAACTCCTCTAGCTTTTTCTTGTCTGGGAAGCTATTTTTCTGTCCTTCAATTCTAAACGATAGCTTTGCTGAGTAGGGTCCTCTTGGTTGTAGATCTTTGCTTTTCACCATTTTGAATATTTCCTGCCAATCTCTTCTGGCCTAAAAAGTTTTGTTGAGAATCAGCTGACAGTCTTCTGGGATCTCCCTTGTAGATGACTAACTGCTTTTCTCTTGCTGCTTTTTAAGAATCTCAATTTGTTTTTAATCTTTGGCATTTTAAGCATGATTCATCTCGGTGTGGGCCTCTTTAGGTTCCTCTTGTTTGGGACTCTGTACTTCCTGGGCATGTATGTCTATTTCCTTCACCATGTCGTGTAAGTTTTTCATCATTATTTCTTGAAAGAGGTTTTTAATTCCTTGGTCTCTCTTTTCTCCTTCTGGTAACACTATGAAGTGAATGTTGGTACACTTGATGCTGTCTCTGAGACCCCTTAAACTATCTTCATTTTTTTGATTTTTTTTTTCTTTTTGCTCTTCATATTTGGTGCATGCTGCTACTTTATTTTCTAAATCACTGATTTGATTCTCTGCTTCATCTAATCCACTGTTGATTCCCTCTAATGTATTCTTCATTTCAGTTATTTAATTCTTCATTTCTGATTTTTTATGATTTCTATCTCTATTTTTATGTTTCCTACCTCTTTGTTATAGTTATCACTGAATTCATCTACTCTTCCTCTAAGTTCATTGAGCATCCTTATAACCACTGTTTGAACTCTGCATCTGATAGGTTGCTCGTCTCTGTTGAGTTCATTTTCTTCTGGAGCTTTTTTCTATTCTTTCATTTGGCACATGTTTCTTTGTCTCCTCATTTTGGCCACTTCTCTCTTTTGTTTCTATGTATTAGGTAGGGCTCCTATGTCTCTTGGTCTTAACAGAGTGGCCATATATAGTAGGTGTCCTGTGGGGCCCAATGGCACACACTCTTCCTTGGTTACCTGAGCTGGCTGCTCCAAGCTGTCCTTTGTATGGATTGTGTGTGCTCTCCTGTTGTAGTTGAGACTTGATTTCTGTTTGTACTTCAGTGGGAAAGATTGACCCTTAGGCTGATTGGTTGTGAGAATTGGCCACTAGGGGCTGACCCTACAGAGCAGGACTCACTTTAGCAGGGCTCTGGTGCCTGCTCAGTCTGTTCTTTGGCGTGTGATTCTCAGATGCAGCTCTAAGTTGTGCTTTGGCTCAGTCTGGAGGCAGCCACCGGGCATGTCCCTTCTTCCTGCTGCTCTTGGGAGGGGACCAGCCACAGGCCAGGTTCAGCTGCAGCCTGTGCCCTGCCCAGGGTCCCCTGACAAGAGTCACCAAACAATCTGCAGATGGGCATCACCTGTGCTGAGCTTAGATGTGCCTTGAGAGGCCGAGCCATGAACTGAGGCAGCTGCTGCTAGTGCTGGGCTTGGGGCTGCTCAACAAGAAATATAGGGTATACTGAGGCCAGATACTGCTTGTTTAGGTTTTGTGAACCTTTGGGAGATTTTAGGTAATTCCCCAGTATGAGCCAAGATAGGCCATTTGTATGGAAAAGCCACTGGAGGTGGCTTGGGTGAAGCCACAAGTTAAGAGGGGTGGAATCTCAGGGAATTATTAGGGTAGGGTGACCACTGTTAGCCAGGTTAATAGAGACTCAGATATGGTGGTCACTGGCATCTGCATGCTGGGAGTGGGGAGGGCTCACTAAAGGATCATTGGCCTCTACCAGTACTTATGTCTGGGAGAAAGCTGCCCCTCCAGCCCTTCGCCTGAAGCCAGACAACCCAGTTCCTCCCTGTACGTCCCTGGCACTTTTTGAGCAACTGGAGCTCAGGGAGAGTGAGTCTGTCCCCAAATAAATCTCTGTGTCCGCCCCTAAAGAGCAATGTCTGTGAGTCCAGTCACCCTCTGTCTTACTCAGAAGCTGTGGAGACTTCTCTTTTTGGCACTGGACCCCTGGGCTAAGGAGCCCGGTGTGGGACTAGGCCCCCTTGCTTCTCCAGGGGATCTCCACAGCCAAGATATCCCTCCTGATTTTTAACCACCACATGTGGGTGTGGGATCAGTCCTGGCCCCTCTTACCAGATCGAAGTGGCCTCTTCTGTATGTCCCCAGTCGTAGGACTTCTGTTCAGCTAGACTTCAGACAACTCCCAATGATGGCTGTTCTGTAGTTTAGTTGTAATTTTGAAGTGATTGTGAGAGGAGGCAAGCACAGCACTAACCTACTCTGCCATCTTGACTGGAAGTTCTAACTTTCTTCTAAACATGTATGAGATTTGGGCCATTGGCATGTTTTGGTTCACACGACTCTAATTAAGAATTACAACAAGTGATATGGGTGTTCCTGCTGGAAATCAGGATTCAAAAGAATTTTACAACAGAGAAAAATCTGAAGTTCATGATGCAATGCATTGTGTAGCTAATACTGAACCTGGTTAAATCAAATTACACTGAGTCATGGCTGTAGCCTATAATACAGTACTGCTCACACTGGCCTTACCTTCCATTTTCTTCCATTAAAGCACCATCCAAAATTGGAAGTATCACAAGGAAATGCATTTAAGGTACCTATTTTGATGGAAAATGGCACCTTTAGCTGCATCTTTTTGTACTGGCATATAAGGTTCAGTAACTGAAGTCATTTTTTTCCTACTTAGTTGTGTTTATGCTTGGAAGCACAGCCTGCAAATGAAAGAACCGTAGGGAAATAACCTAGACTATATAGGTTTCCCTATGTCATTTAGAATGGGAGACTATGTTATTAAGAAAGTCAATTTTTGGAATAATCCAGCTCTTTTGCTAGGTACTGCAGTGTTGGGGCGGGGGGGGGTGGGAAGAGACAAGATGCTTATCTAAAACATACAATTTTGAATTTGATTTTATGTTGTATAAAGTAGAAAAATGGGAGCCAAAGTACTCTGATGCCAGGCATGCAAAATTCAAAAACGCAAGGTAACAAAGGTGACCGATTATGTTTTAATCACTAATGGAGGTGATGCATAGATTACAATTTAAATTTTAAAATTAATTTATTTTAACAAACCTAATTTTATTTTGACAAGTCATTTAACGTAGCTTAAGAGCCAGGCACTATTCTAAGCACTTTGAATATTTGGTTATTTAAGCCTAATAACAACACTGAATATTGGTACTATAATTATCATCGCTAATCCCATTTTACTTGCTCATGTTGAAGTAGTTTGTATTTAGCAGAGCTGGGGTTCAAGCCAGTAGACTGACGAGTCTGTAAGCCACCCCCTTGCTCTCCAGTGCTGATGACTGTTGTCAGATCCCCTGGTTGGAGGTGAACCTGGAATCGCACCACTCACTGGACTTGGTTCAGGGTTGCAAACTAGGGCAACTGCATCACCAAACCTAATGGCCACTGCGATCACGAGCACACCCAAGAAGTTCTTTTGAGGTTAATTCAGCAAAGTAACTACTTTGTTCTTGGCTAGCAGGGAGGGAGAATTTCCTTTAAAATGGGTGGGGAGTGGAAGTTAAAGAAGTAAACTAAAGAGTTGGTAATTTTTCATATGTGTATGTTTTCTATATTTTCCTGACCTTAACTTCCTTTGAAGAGGAGCTCGCCGGGGATTTGAGCGAGAGAGGAGAGCTGATCCATTGGTAGGTAGGAGAGGAAGAAAGGATCAGTGAGTTAGGTAGATTAGTAAGAGGTGACTGACTAGCAGCCATCTCTATAACCTGTGAAAGCAGCTTCAATTCCTTTTTCAAAGAAGTTATCCCACTTATGTGCTCTTTCCTACCCAAATCTTATATGGCACACCCCTTATTTATCCACTTATTTCTGAATGTGACTCTTGAGAGGCTTCATGGAAATTTTTACAATTGGGTGCCTCTTGGGTTAGTAGTTTGCACAAAGGTAGTCAGTAACCTGATTCCTTTTAGACAAGGATTAATGGAAGGTAAGAGAATGTCATTAAGCTGCTTAAACTGCTGTTTCAATAGCTTAAAAGTGGATAATGGCAAAATTACATAGGCAAACTACTACAGTATTAGAATTCAAATTAGTCAACCAAGCACTATTTTTTCATTCTATTGTCTTTTGGCAAAAAGAAAAGCCTTTGAAAGTAAATTCTTGTAACCATCACCATCATCATGAAGGTATCTAGAAACCAAATTTTTCATGATAAAAATGTTTATACTGTTTTAGAAAAGGGAAGTTCTGGCTCCAGAGATTTTTCTAAATTGAAGCCAGGACACAGAAACATTGTCAAATAACAATCTCAAAGTACTGTAATTTAAAATTTTTTTATTTTACACATTCAAAGTCTCCTCCCCCACCCCCACATGGAAGCCTCAGTAATAGTCAGAGCATTTAGTCTCTGCTATTTTTGTTTTTCTTTGAATTATTGGTATATGGTAAATAAAGCTCAAAACACTATTTCTTTTTTTCTCGTAGCTGAAAAATTTGGCTTTAAGTGAAATAGACACTGCTGTGCTGACCCTGGGCTTTTTAAAACTCTGTTGTGCAAGCTATAAATGGCTTTTTAACATGCTCCTCACATCTCATATATTTTTGTCCACAAGGACTCTAGAATAGCAAAATGTGCATCCAAGGCTTTGACACATACAGTGAAAAAAATAGAGGAGAGGGGAGTTCACTTCTTTATTAGGTGGCTTAAGCAAGAGAGAGGAAGAGGCAAAGGGATGAATGACCTTGTTGGACTTCTATAAAAGAAGCGAGGTGCTTCTTTTTCTGGTCTCAAGGATTCAATTGCACAAGTTGTGACTGAAAACATATCCAAATGGTGAAGTAGTTTTTAAGGGATTCTTTTCCTGTATATGCCCTTTGTCCTCTTAGTTCTTATTTCAGACAGCCCCTTTCTTATGAGTTTTTCTTTTGGATTTTATGAGGGAATAAAGGAAACAAATTTCCTCCCATGAGAGATTACCAAGGGGCAAAGGCAAGGAGAAGGGAAAGCCAGGAAAGAATGGGGAACCAATGGACAGAGGAGAGCAATTAGTGCAGTGTATTCATCCTAGAAAATGTTTTGTCTCAGGTCCCAATGGGATCAATTTTAGAACGATAGCTTCTAGCCGGTGCATGGGAGAAAGGTAGGAAATAACTCATCTGAACTCTTGCTTATGACTGAATTTTGGGTCTTCTCTGTTTGGTTCCAATTCTACATGTAAAACGTGAGTGTAGTCTTTATTGAAATCCTGCTTCAGTATATCCCAGAGGCTTATTGGGCTACAGAGGAAAATAGAATTTCAAAAGACTGTAGCTTTTAAAACATATCCTAGTATAAGAGACCCTTGACACACCAGTCTTGATCTCACAGATTCTATTAGTGAGCACCTTGGCAAAATTGATTACAGTTCCTTGTGTAAGGTCTGGAGCTATAACCCTGAGCTCTCATGTGGAGCTGAAAACTTTTAATCCCTAGTTTTCAGATGTCCCTTTTAGCATCAACAGCAGCAATAAAAAACAAACCAGCAACTGTTAAATGTAATGTACTTAGAAAAAATAAATCTCAGTGAAACATGATTCAGTAGAGTGCTGCTCATTTGGCTTTATACCCTTGGCATCCTCTTTCTCCCCAAGTCCTGAGTATAGTCAGTTAAGACCAACCCACTTAGGGCCTGGAATGGTTTCTTTATTCTAAATTTTAATGAAAACATAAAAGGATATGTTTAAAATTATAACAATTGTAACATGATAAAAATATACATTTTATTAGGTATACATATATCTATCTATACACAAATCTTAAGCTTAATGAAAAGAGTTGTTATGGTACAGGGTTCATCGTTGAATACTTACTTAATTCCTAGCACAGTACCTGACACTGGAAATACAATATATATTTGTTAAATAAATGACAGAAATAGTGAATTCTGATAATAATTTCTGTGAGAGTATCAACAATTACCTTTACTTAGTGCCATTAAGAGAATAGTTCTGAATATTCTGTTCTTTTTGGATTTCTCCTTCTCCCCTTCCCTTCTCCTCTTCTCATATCAATTTTTCTTTCAATTCTCTCTCCCAAACACCCTCCCTTCCTCCTTTCATACTTTTCTTCCATCTTTCGTTTGTCCCAGGGTATACGCCTACATTTCTCGTGCCATCAGTTCTGGATTGTTAACTTGTTGTGTTAAAACCCTAATCAGAATCACAGACATGTCATAGTGTTTGCTTAAAGTATAGTCTTTCAGTAATGAGACTTTATCACTTGATATTTAGGGAGAGTCTGCTTTCTTCTAACATGTTCTTCAAAATGCTGGTGCATCACTTGATTAGTTTACTCCTGTTGGGTCTTCATTATGCAGTTCTTTGCAAGCTTCTGTAGCACTGTTAACAATCTTCACACTTGAAGTAACAACTCACAAGAATTAATAGCACTTTAATTATGATACACTCTATATTTATGTAAGTTACACTGTTATTTACTGAACACTTACTATATGTTGAGGACTTTTGTAATTACAATGAAGGATAAATTATAATGCCTGGGCTCACCAATTTTGGAAGCCAGAAAAATATATGGAAGAAAAAAAAAGGTTTAAATAATTTGAGAAAATAATAAGCTATCAATATTTCCTGGTTCAGATATACTAACTGAGGAAATATAGTGTTAGAACTAGGTAAATTAATTTTACTTCTCCAACTCTGTTAAAAGACTTTTTATTTTTTTGAATGAATCTTGTTATATTTTGTATTTTTCTCTTTTTAAATTAGAATTTCTGAATTGTGGATTGGAAATTATTCCTGTTACTGCCATTCTGATGGTGGACTATATGTCTGAGTCCCATGTCTTCCTTTGTTGCTTTTGTTTTATTTATTTTATAAAAAGAAATTCTTTGTAGTTGCTTAAGAAAGGATGTTTGAGAACTAAATTTTTATGTTTTTGCATGTCTGAACATATTTTTATCTCATCTTCATATTTAGTTAATAGTTCTGTTTTATATAGCACTATTGGTTAAAAGTGTATCTCAAAATAGGGAAAACATTGATTTCTTATATTCTACATTCCAGCATTGCTGTTGAGACTTGCCATTCTGTTTCCTATGCCTTGTACATTGTGTGTATACATGTAAATTAAAAATATATATATATATTTACTCTCTGGATCCTTTTATGATCTTTCTCATCAGTGTTTAAAATTTCACAATGATGAATCTTTGAGTGTGTGTGTGTGTGTGTGTGTGTGTGTGTGTGTGTGTGTGTTGTTCATAACGTTGGGCCTTGGTCTGCCTTTTTAATCTGGGATGTATCCTTTAGTTCTGGGAATTTTTCTAGAATTATTTATTTGATTAGTTCCTTCTCTTTTCTCTATTTCAAGAGCTACTATTAGTCAGATAATAAATATCCTGAAAGAATTTTTTGTTTCTCTCTCTCCCTCTCTCTTTCTTTCTCTCTTTTTCTCTTTCTCTCTCTTTCTTTCTTTCTTTCTTTCTTTCTTTCTTTCTTTCTTTCTTTCTTTCTTTTTCTTTCTTTCTTTCTTTCTTTCTTTCTTTTCTCTTTCTTTCTCTTTCTCTTTCTTTCTTTCTTTCTTTCTTTTCTTCTCTTTTTTTTTCTTTTTTTCTTTCTCTCTCTCTCTCTCTCTCTCTCTCTCTCTCTCTCTCTCTCTCTCTTTCTCTCTTTCTGAACTTATTTGCCATCTCTTTCTTTTCTACTTTCTAGGAGAATTCTCTAGCATTATCTGCCAGGCCACTTTAAAAATTCAAATTTCTACTATCATGTTTTCATTTCTAAGGGCTCTTTCTTTTCTCTTATTTTACCTTTTGTTTAAAAAATTTGGCATACTGTATTTGATTTTAAAAGTTTTATCTTTCCTTATCTCTTTTAAGGTATTACTTACAGAGTATTAATTGTTTTATATTCTTCATTGTTTTCTTCCAGGCTACTGTTTCCTCTGTTTTCTGCTGGTTTGCTCTCTTCTCTCTCTTCTTTTTTTTAAATTTATTTTTTTTCTCTCTCTTCTCTTTCATGTTGGAGATTTTCTTCAACTTTCTGATCATCTTCACATGTCCATTTATGTTTCCGAGCAGGGCATTGGAAGCTTTCTCTTTGTGAGGCTTGGGCTTACCTACTGTGGGTACCATTTGAGGGCAATCAGAAAGCGAGTTGGATTTTTAGTCAGGGTCAGGATGGTGGGCCACTCTCAAATGTCAACATTTGTAGGTCCTTTTTCTGAAACTGCTCAGTTTTGTTAAAGAAAACTCCAGTTTCTCATCAGGAGCCACAAGCCACCTGACTGCCAGTATTCTGGAAACAGTAGCAGGTAAAAGGTTAGGTGGTCCCAGGATGACAACTTTCGTTTTTAGCATTTTGCTTAACTCCCCTTCTCACCTCTAACCCATAGTCTGATGCCTCTCAGATTTATTCTATAGAGAATCCTCTGGTGAGTGGGATGTGGGTGAGATGTGGATGGAGTTAGAAACATGGCTGCTTGCAGTGTGGGAGTGTGCCTAGGAAAGTTCTAACTCCTTCACATATAGATTTCAACTATGTTCCCTATTTTTAATCTTCCACCTGGTCCCTTTCTCTCCTTGCCTTAGTTTTATTCTATTTTTTATTCTTGTCATTTTAGTGGGGTTGTGATTTAGGGAGCAGACAAAAGCATGTGATTGATCTTCTATGTTCAATAGTACGAATGGTAGGTTTTAAAGTGCTGTGTTAATTATAAAAAGAGATCTTCTGATGGGCTTTGGATGAAATGGGGAGGAGTGGGTCTCTACGCTCTGCCCAGGTTGGGCCAGTGATGTGAGATGGATGGACGAGGAGGTTTGGGTACACCTGTCTGAAGTGGAATGTATAGAAGGGGTAGTTAGGGATATAGAATGAGACAACGAGAATGAAGTGGTTTAGGTTTTATGAGCACAAAAGTGAAATGGGAAGATTTTATTGTAAAAGATATTTTGGGTTTTTTGATCAGGTGTCTCGTATAATATCATACCAGAGTAAAATCGAATGTATGTAAAGAGCTATCGTTTTTATCATAACCCAGCAAACTTAGTTGGCTATAGTAGAACTGTATCAAAGCCAAAGTTATAGTTCACTCAGGTCAGCTTTGTACTAAGAAACCTTTTTCTCATAGTTATAGGCTCATGTCTCATTATGGCTTCTGATCCCACTGATATGCCAGTATTCACAAGAGGGTGTGGATAGATGCCACTGTTACTAGGAATGTGACTGAAACCAGTGTCCCACTGACAATGAGCCATGATACTACACTCATAAAGAAAAAAAAAAACCCACCCCATTATTTATATTAGAATATTTTTCATATAGTTGGAATTGAAAGGATATTGGTTGACATATTTACTGACTTGTATCATCTTTACAGTGGTGGCTATTGATATTCCAGTTATTACATTTCATTTTCCAATCACCCTCATTTTTCAAAGGCATATAACCTAATGAGGAATGGGCATGTTTTCCTTATGGATATAATAGTGAACAAAAAGCAAAATTCAAATCTATTTTACTTTCATTTTTCATTTGAATTTTTGAGTATTGAGGCCTTTCCTTCGCTTTTAATTCTATAATCTCCAAAATTCTACATGAGCAGTTTCTGTGTAACAAAGGATATCTGCATAATTTTTTGGTTCCTTTTATGTATTTGAACATTAAATACAAACTTATAGTTTAATCCCCAGTTTTGTCTTATAAGCAGTTATTATATGTGTCATTTTCAGATGTGTACTAGGTTTAGTCTGTCCGAAGTGGCTTAGGGATTATCAAAATGTAATTATCCTTAACTTTTTAATTTAAAGGAATGACTAATAAAACTAAATGAACTTAGATTGCTAACAAGTTTTTGCCTATGAACAAATTGTGCATTCAAATGCTGCGAACTGACGATCTAGTATTATTTTGTGGCAAACTCTCTTTTCTCATATATATAGATATTATAACCCCTGAGCAAAAAATAACAGTCATTGTATGTGTATATGTGGATTTCAAATGTGTTAATATCCATGCTAAATAAAAATACTATCTGATAGATGAATATGTCCTGAGCATGGGACCCTGATGTGTGAGCTGAGTAGTTGATGGGCTGTAAAGGGCACAGAAAGCTTTGATAAAAGCTGAAAGTTGAGAAAAATAAGAATGTTAAGGTCTACCAAACCCATTTTGTAGAAAATATGAAAGAGTAGAAAATAGTCTGGAGGCACTGGTTTCCTCTAGCATGTGCTTGAGTCACTTTTGTCTGTGTCCACCTACACACACTTTAATTAAGTGGTATTACACACAGAACTGAGGATCAGATAGTTCTGGCTCTGCTAACTTCTTAGCTGTAAGATCTGATAGGTGTTTAACTGCCTTACTTCTCTCAATTTCTTAATCTATAAATTGGCGTAATAGTACTTATCTAATAGAGTTGTTATAAGAGTTAAGTGCAGTGATGTATATGAAAGACTGAACAAAATGCTACACAGAACAGACTCCATAAATGCAAGGTAGCCATTAAAATTTTTTGCAGCTATTACCATTAAAGGGAGTTAAGAACCATAAGGAAAGCTTTAATTGTCCTCAAGGAAGTAGACTAAGAAACAGAATGATTTAACTAAGAGAGAATTATAGCTTAGGAGATAGAAGGTTGATCATATTGTAGGCTGACCTGAATATGATGGTGATTGCTACCAAATTTGAGTAGATAGAATTGACTACTCCAGTAATTATGTGAGGCAGGAAAGAACTGCTACTTACTTAGATGGGAAAGAAGCAGGGCTGGATTGGGGAATAAACCAAAGAATGAGCTTGGAGTAGAAGGACTAGGTAATGTGTGGGTAAGAGAAAAGACTTTCTGTCACCACATGTTTGACCCCTTTTACAATCTAACTATGAGAGGGGTACACAAAATGCAATATATATATGCTTTATTATTACATTGTACACCTGAAACTTACTGGATTTTGTTAATCAATGTTACCAAAAAAATTAATTGATTAAAAATAAATTTTAAAAAAAGAGAGAGAAAAGACTTGCCTAGGAATCAGGATAAACAAGTAAGGAAACTTGAATTTACTTGATTAATGAGTTCAATTAGGTCTGCTTTTGCTCAGACAACAACATACACATAATGAAATGGTCTCCAGAAATCTTTTTTGTTTTAGCATCAAGTGAAAGCATTTTTATTAGACATATGTCAGCTTTATAGAAAGAAAGAAACATATGAAAGCATATGTTAAGGATCTAATCTTCAAGATATTTTATGATTTCTCTTCCCTAGAGCTGATCTTTTGCATAGCAGTGTAAATGTGAGATTATGGTTTTAGGGGATAAGCCACTTGTTTTATATCTCCCATTCATCTGGCTGAGATACTTGAAATCCTAACTCTGGTGGAGCCATTTTTTTAAAAAAAAATTGGTGATGGATTTCTTTGTCAGTATGATCTGAAATATTGCCTGTATTCTCCACTTTATTATTCCTTTGTAGATTCAATTTAAAAATGCCCAGAAGCAACCTCATGCCATGTTAGAGGGTTGGCAGGAGCAGAACTGGGCTGGTCTAGGAGGTGACTGTGATTGTGAGGGCTCGAGAGAGAGGAAAGGATCCTGAATAAACTGAAGCCCAGGGAATTGGGAAATCAGTAGTTGGCTCCAGCTAAGATTAAGTGAGTAGAGTACTTATGAGTGTGGTCAAACTTAGAGCAGAGATGCCTTCTCTTGTGGTAGTTTTAAATGTGCTCATTGTCAATAGAAAGACAATGCAAATCTCCCCTCCAGCAAGCTAAAAGTTAAAATCAAACAAAAAAAGAGAATTAATTTCCTGTTTTTAGATTGTTTGGGATGTATAATTTCATATTATAAGCCTTTTTCCCCCCTATTTCTAAGTCAAGAAGGATGTATTGGTTGATCTTAAGAATCCCTTTAAGGGTTGCATGTGTACACACAATGGGAAGATAGATAGGAAAGTGAGAGACATGCTTATTGAGAGCCTACTACAACCAAGCCCTAGTACTGATACTCAATGAATTATGGACATTATCTCATTTTAATTATACCAGCATACCAAATGAAAGAGAGATGCTATTCTCCCATAGTACAGAGAAGGAAACCAGAATTTAGGGAATTTAAATAATTATCAAACAAGTAAGAGTTAGGGTTGGATTGGATCACTGGTCTGACTCCAGTTTTCTTATTCTGTACTTAAATGATCTGGAAGCCAAGGGTTTCAGTTTTCAAGAGGGCCAGGAGTTTCTCTGACTTATGAAAATTAGAATTGGATGAAAGAAAAATCCATAAGCAAAAGTAATAGTAAAATTAAATACTTACTTTTTTAAAAAAAGTAATTTTTAAAAATTTTCAATTATAGTTGACATATAATATTATATTAGTTTCAAGTGTACAGCATAAGGATTAGGCATGTATATAATTTATGAAATGATCACCCTGATAAGCCTGGTACCCATTTGACACCATACATAGTTATCACAATATTATAGATCATATTCTCTATGCTGTACTTTATATCCCTGTGACTACATTAATAATTTGTACAACTTAATCCCTTTCCCTTTTTCAGGCATCCTCTCAACTTCCCTCCTATCTGGCAACTATCAAAATGTTGTCTGTATTTATGAGTTTATTTCTATTTTGTTTATTTGTTTATTTTGTTTTTCAGATTCCACTGTAATTGAAATATATAGTATACATCTTTGTCTGACTTAGCTCACTTAGCATAATACCTTTGAGGTCCATCCATTTGTTACAAATTGCAAGATTTCATTCTTTTTTATGGCTGTGTAGTATTCAATTATATATATGTTTCAACTCTTCTTTATCCATTTGTCTATTGATTGACACTTAAGTCGCTTCCATATCTTGGCTATTGTAAGTAAAGCTGCAGTGAACATAAGGATGCATATGTCTTATCCAATTAATGTTTTAGATATTTTGGGGTAAATACCAAGAAGTGGAATTGCTGGGTCATATGGTAGTTCTATTTTTGAGTTTTTGAGGCACTTTTATAGTTTTCTATAGTGGCTGCACCAATTTACAACCCCACCAACAATGCATGAGGGTTCCCTTTTCTTCACATCCTGCCAACACCTGTTCATTGATTTATTGATGTAGCCATTCTGACAGTTATGAGCTGATATCTCATTGTTGTTTTAATTTGCATTTCCCTGATGATTAATAACATTAAACATTTTTTTCATATGTCTATTGAGCATCTGTATGTCTTCTTTGATGAAATGTCTATTCAGGTCCCTGCCCAATTTTGAATAGGATTTTTTTTTTTGGTGTTAAATTGCATGAGTTTCTTATATATTATGGATGTTAACCCCTTATTGTATATAGATACCTACTTTTTACAAAATGTCCAAAGACATTGCATGCATACATACATAAATGAACAAATCCTTAACTCGTTAGTTGGTGCTGGTGAATCCACTTCCCAGCCTGTTGGTGTATTTGCTGTTAACAATCCTTTTCTTTTTTTCCCTGCTCCTTGCTCAAGCTGTCTTTTTGTGAGTCCTCTTTCTCAAATTCTATTCTTTTATTTTCAATGACACCTCAAATCCCACTCTCATTTTGAACTGTTTGCTAATAACCTTGATTTAGGAGTTTTTCTTCTAAAGCATATGGAATTTCTATCACTTGGCTTGTTTAATTATTGTTTACAGGTTGGTAGTGTTAGATGTATTTCCATGGATATATGCTCACATTACCTATCATCAGGTAACTAATTACCTTGACTACTTTTCATCTAGTAGTGCCTTACTTTATGCATAATTGCATATCTGTAGGATAACAGATTCACATTTTGTAGACATAATTCACTTGAAGAAAATATGGCACTAAGAACTTAGGTTAAAGAGCATAACATTATGGTTAGAAGTATACTGTTGAGTCTGAATGAATCCTGGCACTACTGCTTACCAGTTGTGTGATGCTGGGCAAATTAATTAGCTCCATGTTGCTTAGTTTCCTTGTCTATACAATGATAATGTCACTTACTTCCTAAGGTTGGTTGGAGGGGCAAATGAATTGATAGTTTTAGAGTATTTGGAACAGTATCTGCTATTACAAGTACTATACAAGAGTATGCTATAAATATTTTTAAAGATCTATGAAAGAGACAATTGTCATTTATTTATTTAGGATTCTGTGACTTGTAGATCTATAAAGTAGATTAAATTAAATAGTTTTAATACTAATGAAAGTTCTAAAATCTAATTGGATGTATGTTAATTGATATGAATATTGAAAAGCAACACAAAAGTTTTTTGAAAATAAGCACAAACATGCTAAAATCTATTCTCTCATATTCTAGGGTGGAAAATTCACAAATGCTAGAAGTACCTGAAGGAGATGGCGGGTAGCCTCTCCCCTCTTCTTTAGCTGTGAAGAGGTGATGAAGGCCACCTCAGGCCACATTCAGACTCCACTTCAGGTAGGACAGCTCTTCACAGATTCTTCTTTGATATCAGCTTTTCCAAAGGTAGCTGAATTCTCCAACTGGGTAACTTGAATGCAATCAAATTCTCTGTGGGAGAAATAAGAGGATAAATGATTCACCCCAAGCATGTAGGCAGTCAAGATACATTCATTTTAGAGCAATAAGTTTAAAATTTTAATGCAGCAGATTTTAGTGTTCTTATATCTACATGTCAGCGGGGCAATTGGAATGATATAAAGTCTATCAAAATAAAATTTCCATTTGGTATGCATTACAAACCTTAATCTACTATTTCTGACCCCTAAGTATATAACCTTTTAAAGGATACTCTTGAAGACATACTCCAAAATGGAGACAGATGTTTAATTTTCTTCACACAAGCAATAAATAATTTTCAGAAAATTACTTGTATTATGGTATAAAAAATTTTCTCAGAGTTGAAACTTTATATTTAATATGTGCCACATTTTTAAAAAATCTAGGATTTACAAAGTACAGGAAATATTTGCCATCACTTTTGAAAAAAGTTCCTTATGACCAGTTGTTTAAAAGCAAGTTTTCTTGTGCTATATCAATAATTCTATTGTTTTTATTATTTTATAAAATATGAGAAAAACACCCAAATATCATTGGTAACTATGAGGGACAAACGTAAGTTTTTTTATGTTATTGATGAATGCTGAGCAAATGGATGTGGTGCCTGAGGTGTGACACAATCACGTTATTCTAAAATTGGTACTTACTCCCCTTCCACTGGCCTCCAACAATACTCTGAACATGAAAAGTAAGCACTCCAACCTCCTAACCTTTGCTTTTGCTCATCTCCTCTTCCCTCTCTGGAACAGAAAGTTCTTTCCCTAGACCAACGTTTTCCTCATCTCCTCTAGATCTTTACTACTAAATGCCATCTTCTCAGTGAGCCTTCCTCCTTTATCCCATCTAAAATCATACCTGCTCTTGACATCTCACACCCTTTCCTCCTCTTTTCCTCTTCAGTACTTACCACTGTTTAACTTGTTTGCATTTGTCTCCCTCCCCTGCAAACTGTAAGATCCTTATCAATAAAAGCTTTGATTGTCTTGTTTACAGTAACATCTTCAGGGCTTAGAATAGTATCTGGTGTGTAATAGGCACTTAAAACATAGTTAATGCATGAGAAAATGAATCTAAAATCTTTTATATATTATTTAGCATTTATGAGTATGTCTGATGTCCTGGGAATTTCAAACAATACAATGAAGCCACAATGTAAAGAATAGATATAAAGAACAAATCATTATTTTTATAACATTCTGCATATTTCAAAGACTATGCTGTTCATAGTCTTTTCCTTTCTTAGTTTTTTTCTTTTTTTTAACATAGCCATTATTTTCAGAAACAGCTCTGTTGGACTCTGCCTAATTCTTTTTCAGTGCTCTATTGTGGAAGAATCTGTCTCTGAGGATGCTGACCTTCCTTTCTTTCATTGTCTTGCCTTTTACTATATACTGTGTTTTTTGGTACCCACTCTCTTAAAATTTTTCACATATAGACAAAATTGGATTTGTCTAACAACTTAAAACTTAACAAAATCCATGTGTGAAAAGCAGTGCCATTCTTCTGTGCAGATAGGTACGTAAGGTGATTCTAGTAACTGACATTACTATGTTAGTACAGATTTTCTCTGCTATATGAAACAGAAAATTCAAATAACTTTTTTCTCTAAATGTAATATTAAGTCTGGGTGCTGGTGTTAGCCTGATGGCTCCAGGTGTCAAGGCTGCGATGTCTGCAATTCTTTTGGTCCTTTTCTCAAAGTTTAAAAAGGAAAGAGAAGAGCAAAGTATAAAAATGATTGTGTTAGCCAAGTCAGGTTCCCTTTTTTGGAAATTCTCCAGAAACCCCAACAACAATTTTCTATGTCTCATGGCCATTCCTATTGACAAGGGAGGGTGGGAAATATACGTGCTTTTTTTTTTTTTTCCTAGAGCACATGGATACTGCCAACAAAATTGGAATCCCATTAATGGGATGGATATAAGGGGAGAAGAGATCTTGAGTAGGCAACCAGCAGTCCATGATAAAGTAAAATATGCCTGAAAGATAGATAAAATTTCTGTTTGTGTTTTTCACAGAAATGAAGTTGACCAGGCTGCTTCATGCAGAGGAACAGTGTTGGGGAAATTACCTCCAGAATATTGAATTTCAATTTTTTGGAAAGCATGTAAAAAAAACTCTTTACAATATAGGGTAGTTGATAAATGTAAATTAGAGTTAAGAAGATATGTTAAGTTCTGTAGCAAAGAACAATGAGTATAATATCCTCATGGTTCTATCTGTTGAAAGACATTGCTCAGAAAAAGTCTTAAATGTAAGCACAGATTTAATTTGTAGTCAGAGTAATTCTGATGGGTCACTGTGGATGATAAAGATCATATCATTTAATTAGAGATTGTATAATTATTATATTACATTATAATTTAAGGTATATTTAATAAAATTTAATATTTTATGAGGCTGATTATATAATAATTAAAACAATTATATTTTGCAAACATCAACAGTTTATAATATTTATGGCTTATCTGATAACTAAAACAGGGAACAATATTATAAATAATGAGCTTATACATTATCTATAAGTCATTATTAATTCATTTAGAATTACTTTAAAGCAGAGTAATTTTTAATGTTTTCTATCATAGAATTTAATTTTTTAACTAAAGATTATAGCAACCCAGGAAATTCATTGGGAAGTCATGGGCAGTGATGATTCAATTCCTAAGGAAAAACTTTAAGGTATTTAATTTAAATTTCTTTTATTCTTGTAACTACTTTGGAAATGACTTAGGGACTTATCATACATGCTTTAAAAATAGTAAATGGAATGAAAGAAATATAATCCCCAAAGAAGCAACATACTTGCACTTTTTTAAGTGGGGTCTATAATTATACAATAATGTGTTTTAATCCTAGGGGAAATGGTTTTTGAATTCTGTTTCTTCTTGATTTTAAATGAATAGGAACCTTACTGAGTTTGAATTAACATTGTACATTGAATTGTAGTAGTCTTTGTTTTTCTTCATTTGAAATGATGGACAAAGAAAGCTCTCTTATTTTCTATAATTCTGTGCTTTAAGAAATGTATTATAGATGTAATGATATTTTAGATTAAGTAAGGCTCATGGGACTTACGTACTCCAACTCACACATGGTCTTTGCATCCAAGAAGCTTCTAGTTTGATGGGAGAAACAGAGGTGAGCCATTAACTTCTTTTGTGGTTGAGGGCCATCTAGAGGTATGAACAAAGTGTGATGGGTGTCTGGAGAAGGGAGAAATTCTACTAAAGGAATTCAAGAGGACAGATGACATTTGACGTGGGTCTTAAAGGCATTTTATGAGGTACAGAATTAGGGGATGGGTGTTTCAGAGAGGGAACAGCTGATATGTAAGGAGAATTCTCAGAATGAATGCTCAGTGGAGAGGGACAATGAGAGGTGGTGATTGGCAAAAAGTTGAAACTAACTGCAAAGGGTCCAGTATGCCTAGCTAGAGGCTTTGGACTTTACTGGAGGGCTAAGAGTTTGTAAGCACCACAGTGACATGACCAAATTCAGTTTTAATAGATATGACAGTAATGACAATTAAGGGGATAGAGTGGGGCATACAGTGATTGTTGGTAGAGAGGTCACCAGTAGACTGTTGTTGCAGCCCAGGTATTGTGATGAGGGCATGAACAGAGTGGCCATAAAGACATAATTGAGAAGTGGTTTTTTGGAAATGTTTCATTCTTAGGAGTTAGTACATGTTTTGGATATATTGAGTCATAGGTAACTAAAGTATAACTCTCATATTCTAGCTTGAAAAATGATACAGCTATCATTAATGAGATTAAGAATTTAGGAAGCACAGCAGGTGTTTTTTGTAGCTTTGCAACACCACAGAAGACCTTGATTAAGATCTGTAAAATATTAGAAATAAAACGTTTAAACTGAATGTAAAAATGTAATGATTAGACAAATGGCATAATTTGAATCGTCAGAAGGAAATGCTAATTGTATTTAGGGCCCAGTGAGAACAGAAAAGGACAGAGAGCAACTGGAAGACAGAGCACTGCCTGTACGTATTGTGCTTTAGGGCCCCTGCATAGAGCTTGAGGGAGGAGGCAGTGCAGCAATGCATACTGTCAAGAGGAAAAGAAATACTTACTTCCTAAGCTCTGTTTACTGTGTGCCTTTTAACAAGTGGGCTTCTCCAATTTCAGGTGCAAAGATAATCAAGAATTAAACATGTATCTCAAGGTAAATGTTTATGTACGGTTATTATCAGAATTAGAACTGAATGAGATATTAAAGATTAATTTAATATAAAAAACATACCTGATACTTTCCAGTCATACAAATAGTTGTTAACTGAAAAATAAAAGGCCTTTCAAAGTGATAGGCAACAAACATTTATTTGAGATAAAAAAGAATAGCTATTCAGGAATCACTGGTTCAGGCAGAAACCCAAATAATGTTCTGATTAGGGGATAAAGGCAAGGGGTATTTATGGAGAAGGGGAGCAATCACATATCAATAGAAGGAAGGCATTTCTGTTGGTGCAGATAAGCTAACATGGTGATGCTAATTCTAAATAATTTTCAGTCCTGTAGTCATAACATCTGATTTCTTGTTATTCTTGCAAACAGTTCTTTGGGACCCAAGGTTGCTGTAGGCCTAAGGCAAAGAAGGTTATTTTGCCTTGTTTTAACATTCCAAAGGTTTAAGGCATAAGATATGCAAAGCAGTTTCTCTGGGATGGCAGCTCCAGCTCCATTTTAAAGTGGCTTTGTTTATATTAGTTCTTACATAGTCCAATTATGAGAAAATAAGTTGTTTAGAAAATAATTTAATCAGTACCTATATGTGTGATTTTTCTATGAAATGCAAATCTTGAGGACAGCAGTAGGTTGGAATTCCTGCTCTATTCTTACTGGCTTCATAACCTCATCAAGTCACTTAAATTCTCTGAGTCTGTTTCTTCACCTGTAAAGTGAAGACAATTATACAGATGTCGAGAAATACTGTGAAGGTGATATATTTAAAGTGACTATCACAGTACAAGATTTAAAAAAAATAAAATTGAGGGTTTTTTTTTCCCCCTCTCTTTCAATTTAAGATGTCATCTGGATAACTTTGTCAGATTTCTGGTTTTTCAGTAGCCTTTGTCAAAAAAAAAAAAAAGGCAGAAATAGTCAACCCTCTACTCTTAGCCAACTATGCATTTTACCTTGGCAAAAGACAATTTAACTTCTGCTGGTGTGCTGGTGTAAGGTTAGAGGAAAGGTCTTCCAGACACGCTCATGATGGAGTGTTGAGACTTCTCTAAGCCACAGGTGATTTTAGAATTTATTCCACCTCCATCTCTTAGCTCTTGAGTTCCTTTCTAGTTGTCTAAATGCTTGGATTTTTGGCTGGCAATTGCCTTTTAATTTAAAAAATCTCTTATTATTTCCTTTATAAACCCACAAAAAATACATGTAGAAAAGTTAGAAAACATAAACAAGTACAAAAATATTTTCCTATGCATAGATATGTATGTTTTAATAAAAATTGAATCATGCTATATATAAACGTTTTGATAACTTGCTCTTTTCTATACTTTTTTTTTTCATATATAGGCATTTCTGGCAAAATGCAATGTGTGTTTTTGAAAAACCTTGTATTTGGCAAAATTGCACAATGAAAATGACAGGGCTTAACTAGAAAATAAGGTTAGGGCAGAGTATTCAAAAATCCAAGTAAATTTATAACCAGCCCTAGCAAAAACAATCATTGGTACCTGGGGAGATAACTAGGACTGTCAGACAGACAATTTAACATGACTGCAGACTGGCATGTCAGTTATATCTAAAAATAAAGTCAAGAACGACAGAGCAGCAATGCCATCAACCCTTTAATTAGAACTGAAGAAGTGTATTGAGCAAAAGTTCACACGATACAGTGGAAACAGTACTCTGAGCTCATGGGGCTATGTAAAGGTAAGCATGAGTGCCAGTGAAACTGTCCACAAGGTAAGAGCTGTGCCTGTCAGGGAGTGTGCCTCTCTGAGTAGAAAGGTGCTATGGACTAAATCACGAATTCATATGTTGAAGCCCTAACCCCTAACGTGATGATACTTAAAGATGGGGTCTTTGGGAGAGAATTTGGTTTAGATGAAGTCATTAGGGTACGCCCCTCATGATGGGATTAGTGTCCTTATGAGACACCAGAGAGCTTGCTTTCTCTCTACCATGTGAAGACAGTGAGAAGGCAGCCAACTACAAGCTAGAAAGAATCCTCACCAGAAAATGATCATGCTGGCCCCTTGATCTTAGACTTCTGGCCTCTAGAGATATGAGAAAATTAATTTCTGTTGTTTAAGTCACCCCATCTATAGTATGTTTATGGCAGCCTGAGCTGATGAAAGCAACATGTACTATGTTGCTTTAGGCCCAAGGGATGGCTTCTTTTAAGTTTTATTTATTTTTCAACTTTTTATTGTGGAAAATTTCAGGCAGTAAAGAAGATAATAAAATGTATTAAAAAATTAACTTTGACAGTTATTAGTTTTCTAATCCTCTTCCATCTGTCTCCCCAACTCTACCTCTCATCCCTTTTCTTTTCCCTCTGAAGTATTTTGAAGCAAATTCCTAAATTCATATCATTTTATTTTAATAATTCAGTATATGTTTCTATCAGATAAAGACAAAAAACCATAAACATAATGCCATTATCATACTTAACAAAATTGACCAAAATTCTTTAATATCATGTAGTATCAAATTCACGGACAAATTTACCCAGTTAAAAAGGCTGTTTGTAGTTGCTTTCTTCAAATTATAATTCAAGAACAATTCACAAATTTAACTTGGTTGTTTTGTTTTTAATTACCTTTTTTATATCTTATATAGTTTCTTTTTGAAAATATTGACAAATATGTATGTATTAGTATTTCCTCTTTATTACACACAAGTCTTACTGTTTAGCTCCTTGCTGTATTTTACTTGATAGCTAAATCCTGAGGACCACTCTACATTGGGAAAATGAATTGTCATCAGTTCTTTTTATACTGCATAGTACTTTATTGGTGAGTATAACATAGTTTATTTAATCAACCTTATATTGATGAAATTTGGGTTGTTTGCAGTCTTATTATAAACCTTGCAAATCATGCTATAATAATATTTTTTTGTATATTTTATATTCTTAAGCTCCTGTTTTAAATTTTCTTAACAAAATGACCAAAGGGTTCTTATTGTCCATGCAGTTGCCAAGCAGATGGTTTTTCCTTTCCTAATGATGGCTAGAAGTGTACCCCTCTTATTCTGGCTCTACTTACCTAGAAAAAAAGTCACATGCGAACTAATATACGTGTACAGAAACACGTATTGCAGCAGGACAGACTGCACGTACATACATTCACAGCCATGCCCCCTCCCCTTTCCCCTCATCACATACCACATATCTGCATTATCATTTGTAAAAGCTGCTGCATTAGGTATCTGTTGCTGCATAGCAAATTATCCCCAAACTTAGTGACTTAAAGCAATACACATTTATGTAGTTTGGGCCTGTAGAAATATCAAGGCTCGCCTGTGGCAAGATTTGCTTGCACACATGCTTTTGGCAGAATTGCACTCTTTGCAGGGCATTGGATTGAGAGCTCAGTTCCTTACACGTTGTTGGCTGGAGGCCACCCTTAGTTCCTTGCCACATGGACAGCTCACAGCAGCTGGCTTATATCAGAGGAAGTGGGAGACAAAAGGGGTGACTGAGAAAGAAGCCAGAGTCTTTTTATAACCCAATCTCAGAGGTAACATCCTATTCCATATTTTTTTGGTTAGACATAAGTCACTAGGTCCAACCAATGCTCAAGGGCAGGAGATAATTCAAAGGTATGGACACCAGGGATTGTGTATCATGAAGATTATTTTAAAAGGTTCCTACTACAATTACATAGCATCTCATTATGTGAACTATATTATAAATTATTTAATCAATCTTCTATTGGTGAACATTTAGATTGCTTCCAATCACATTATGCATCCACAACTTTTCACTATCTTTCCCCTGCTTTTTCCTTGCCTGAAATTTCCAAAAATTCAAGCTCCCAAGCAACCCCTTCTTCATGTCCAGACTATAGAGAAATTACTACTCTCCTACTAACTCTTCTAGAATTTTAATGAATAACATTTTCTTTATTCTGTTGCAGGTGCTTTAGATCAAAGAGATATTGGTCATTTATCCCTTAATATATTCTCAAATTTAGAATTGATACTCTGTACATAAAGTATTCTTCCTATTCACTAAAACAAAGATAGTGTTCTCAATATAAAAACAGGCAAAGAGCATGAACAAGTGAAAGAAATGACAAATTATAGATATGAAAATATTACATTAGAAAAAGATAAATTATAACAAGGTACTATTTTTAACTAATCCAATTTAAAATTTTTTAAATAGCATAATACCTAATTTTGGTAAGGATGTACATAACCAGGTACTCTCAACATTCTTAGAAGGACTTTGCATTTGTACCCTATGATTTGTCAATTCAATTCACCTAGGTCTTCTGTGTCTTCTTCCACATCCGGGAGCTAAAATTGGACTGTACAATTTTTCTAGTGTTAGCTGTCACTGTGAGATCACTGTCACTATATTCAAGACATCAGAAACTATCTGTCAGTGAAGTGAGAACAGTTTATCAACAAAGGCCACGCCATGGCCACTTTATGGGTGCAGATCCTGACAAAAGGATTCTCAAGTTGCCAAGGAGGTTAAAGGCAGTCAAAACAACAGTGACAGTCATAACAGAAACAGACTTCATTGCTTGCCATGAGGATATGGGTGCTATGAAGCAGAACCATTGATATGCACCTGGGAATACATGAAGTACACTGCATAACACAATAAACTCCATTATGTGGCAAAAAATTTTTGTAAAACTTCATTTATAGAATCTGAAATTTCTCCAAGTCAATTTTTTTAAAGAGGCCACATTGTTATAAGCTAAAAAATTCTCATCGTCTTTTGTCCTCATCTTAATAATCAGTACAATGAAATAGATTGAAACTTACTGATTTCCGGAATACTTAAAGAAAATGCCATATTGTTAAATGGCCATTTCATTCAAAGAAAGTATATTCTTTGCTTCTATCTTGCAAACAGGCTTATATATATCTTATGACCATTTCCCAAGTATGTGATAGAACTGGGGCCAGGAGCCTTTTCCATCTGTCTTTGTGTTCAGAACCTAATTAAGTCACTTGACATTTGTATATCTCTGAGATAGATTCTTTACAAGATTAGTTTGATGATTAAAAAGGGAGAGATTAATGTACAAAAGCACCTTAATTTATAGGCCATGGTTCTCTTCCAATTGAAGATATCTGTTAATTGCCTCTTTTCCCCAGTCAAAACAGAGGAAATTATTGATTTTTATTGTGTATTTCTTATAAAAAAACAAATCATATGAGCATATGTGTGATGCAGAAAGTTTAACGGATATTTTTATTATAATTCTCCGAAGCTTGATATCTGAGAATCCAATTTAGTCTTAAAACTGGATAATTACACCTCTTCTGTTTCTCCAAGTCTTCTTTAAAATGGAGGTGAAACTTCTTCCTTTCAAGTCTCATAGGAATCAGATCAAAAGGCAAACACAAAATATATTAATTCTCACATGTTTTAGGAGTATGATGACCAATTACTCAATATGTGTTTTACTTACTGTAGGCTCTTCCTCTTTGCATTTTTCATATATAACTCCAAGTAGGTCAATATAATGAATTAGTGGCATATTCCCTGAAACCTTTTACTTGCCTTTTTAACTTGCATCTTTTTTGGCTTCTACCATTTTAGCAATGTTCTACTGACTTTTCCAAATTTCCAGTTAGCACAAGATATGTGAAATTAATAACCTCTTTAATCTGAGAGGCTCACCCTATTTGTCTTCATAGGTGAAGAAATGTTCCAATTAAATTAAATTTTAATTTAATTTAATTTACTTTTCCCCTATGATCATATCTTGTGTAAATGGTATAGACTCTGATTTCTGATTATTTGAAAAATTTCCCATATCGTATAGAAAATTTACAGACCTTCAGTCTAACTTATTAACAATTGATTTACCATATTCAAACTATAAAATCGTTAATTTGAACATTCTTTAGGAATCCTTTTCAAAGCAGCTTTACCTTATATGTTGCATTTTCTTTTACACGGAGACCATTCTACATGATTAAATCAGCAAGCATACTCAGTACGTCCTTCCCTATTTGTGTTTCAAGGTTGTAGAGGTCTATGCACTTGAAAATCCAAGTGCGTACTCTATCTAGATGGCCTGTGGGTAAACTGTAAGCCTCTAAATGGGCCAAATGATTTAAATAATGGTGAGCTAATTAACATTTCATATATCTGTTTGAGTGAGTAAATTATAAGTGTTTGGTATGGCAAGCCATGCTTCTGTAAATATTGGGATTATCAATATTCTAGACAAAGGGGCAAAGGGCCACACCAGGATAGTGTGATATTTTAAGTGGTACATTGATCGATTATAGGTCTTCTGAGGGGATAAGTTTTAAAATTCTTACTACAGGTCTGGAAGAGGTGATGTGATTACTTTTTATAGAAAAGCATGAGTAGAAAGCTTGTCAGGAAGAAAATTTGATCATTGTGACTTAAATAGAGATTCTATATAGAACAAGTCAATTTTTAAAGATCTTTTAGTGCTCTAATTTAAAAAATTATCTATTTTTTCTGTTTGATTTTAGCTTATATTGTGTGGCTGGGAGACAGAAGACATGATTTAAAGTCCTGTGTGACTTAGGGTAGAACTTGTAACTTCTTCCAACCTCTCTCATTCATTAAATTAAGAAGTTGTACTAAATGATCTTTAAGATAGCATTTGGTTTAAAGCCCCTATGATCATATCTTGTGTAAATGGTATAGTCTCTGACTTCTGATTATTTGAAAATAGTACTAATTAGATTTAAAACATAAAGTAAACAAATGCGGATGTTTAAAATTTTTCTATGCTATTGATATCATTTTAATTGTGAAGCCTATTTCTAATTTATGTCTTAATCTTTGAGAAAGCTAAGGTTGGCTTTTAAATAGTTCCTCTAATTAGTATGAATGGTTGTAGCATTTAAAATCCTTGTCTTGCCTTTGATAAGATCAAAATTAGAGTGAATAATATGCCTCCATTGAACATTAGCATGCAAACCATGTAGCTTGAAAAGATGTGTTTAGGCTCTGAGAATAAAGCAGAAACCAGCACGTTCTGACAGCTGTGAGAAACACAAAAAATATTAATGGTGGCAGTTAGAGACTCAGACAGAGAATAGCAATGCACAGGTGCATTTTCCCTAGTGCATATATTTCTTCTTTAGTATTCATGATAAGTTCTCAATACCTTCACCTTTACACAGGAATTAGAAAACAGTTCAGATGTATTAGGTTGGCTGAGCAATAGCCTAGGACAGCTGAAAAAACAATATCTAAAGTGGTATGTATATTTGTAATAAAGCAGTCTTCTGCGATAATGGTTTAAATACCATCCTAATTCAATTTTTCTTTTCTAATAAAGGCAACATCATAATGGTTTTAAGATTTTTAAACACTCTATTCTTAACATTATATCTGAGTGGAGTGAAAAATTCCATTAATTGCAAGCTGTCCTACATGCCTTATTATCCACTATCTTTTAATACAAGTTTCCTATATTTGTTTTTCAAAATTATGACTTGAAAGGTTAAAGTCTCACGTATGGTTTAGGATAATAAGGTGAAAAAAAATTTTAAGTCAATATAAAAACTCATTACTTCAGAGTAGCAAAAAATACAGAAATGGGAAGCATAAATTTTCACTTGAATATGTCTGAGAACATGATCATATCGAATCCTTCTGCACATTTCACAAAAACTTCAAACAAACCAGAAATAGGTATTTTGAGTACTCTGTTCTCAGAGTTATCAGGAGATATGATGCAATGTGCACAAGGAAGGTTCCTAGTGATGTACATTTCTCAAGTTCACTGTCAATGAACAATGTGAATCATTTGGCTCTTGAATATCTTATACAGATATATTCCTCATCCTCAAACCTCTAGTCAACTCAACTACTTGAAAAAAATGATGGAAATAGTGTCATGCTGCCATAGTACATGAATAGTAGAATTCAACCAAGCTATTGAAGAAAATTTTCTTTTTGCTATAAAATCCAGAATGAAAACTTGCATGTTAGTTTTCCTAAATTAAGACTTTAGGGAAAAATGTCAGTTCACGAATCATTTTTTATAATTGCAACCACATGTCTTAGAACATGTACAAAAAGTGCTTATTTAGAAATTGTATTAAAATGTAAATGAGGCAGAGAGCTCTAATTTTAAATTCTGTCTCTTTAAGACTATTAAATGCTATTCAAAAGCTTGAGACTGGTGGTATTTTGACTAGCAAGATAGTTGACAGTAGATGATGTTATGATAGCATCATATGGCACTTTTGGAGTCTATCATCCTGGGATCAGTATGTTTTATAACTTTGGAGAAAAGAACATATCTTCCTTGAAGTCACATTTTTTCTTGTGTATTCTTCGAAAGTATCTCCTACCCTCCTATACCTGCCCCACATTTCTTTTTTTCTTTAAGTTCTTCTGAAATCTTCCTTTGCTTATTTATGATGTTGTGATATAGGGTGATGCAACTTCACCAAATTCCAAATTGCCAGATGTGATTTATCAAGGGAGAAGTGAGATTGGTTATGAGATTAGTAATGAGTACACACACACACAATATTAAAAATAACAAAATTATTCCCAATCTATTTAGATCAATTTTGAATATCAAGTTTCAAATGAGATAATTTTGTATCTTATATAGCAAACTGTATATTGCCAATCAATATTACCAAGTTTTAAGTTCCACTCTTAGAAAACCAGATATTAATTCACAAACTAAAGATTTTTCTTAGGTGTAGACATTTTGATTCAGTTATGTTTTTCCAAATCTGCAAATTTTTCTTTTGGTGTTTCTAATTTGAAATCTTATCTACCATTATTATCTTATGTTCATGAGATAGTCTTTTTTTTTTTTTAAATTCTGCTAGAGAGGAGTGCAGCATAACAAAATTTATTATTTCTCTGACATAAAACCACTGTGAATGAGCTCACACTCACATTCCCCACTACCCCCCAGAATTTTCCCTGACCAATAAAATTTTAAGAAATTTCAGCACAGGTTTATAAAAAATATTTTTACTGTATGGATTTGTCTGAGGCTTTGAACAGTGTGTTGAATATTATAAAAGTATTTATATGTGATGTGTAAAATAGATAACAGCTCTTCTGTATTTTAAATTATTTTTACAATTAAAAGTTGCTCTATAGAACACCCTAAAAATTCCACAAAAAACTATTAGAACTAATAAATGAATTAAGTAAAATGGCAGTATATGAAATTAATATTCTGAAATATGTTGCGTTTTTATACACTAATAGCAAACTATCAGAAAGAAAATTAAGAAAATATAATTTGCAATTGGATTAAAAAGAATAAAATGCCTAGGAATAAATTTAAACAGGGAGGTAAAGACCAGTACTCTGAAAACTGTGAGACATTGATGAAAGAAATTGAAGAAGACACAAATAAATGAAGGCTATACCATGCTCATAGATCGGGAGTATTCATATCATTAAAATGCCCACAATGCATATCAATCTACAGATTCAATGCAATCTCTATCAAAATACCAATGACATTTTTCAAAGAACTAGCACAAATAATCCTAAAATTTATATGGAATCACAAAAGATCCTGAAAAGCCAAAAGCATCTTGAGAAAAAAGAACAAAATTGGAGATATCAGGCCTCCTGATTTCAAACTATAGTACAAAGCTGTAATAATCAGAACAGTATGGTACTGGATAAAAGCAGACACATAGACTACTGGCACAGAATAAAGAGCCCAGCCTTCTCTTATACGGTCAGTTAATCTATGACAAAGGAGGCAGGAATAAACAATACAGTCTCTTCAATAAATGTTGGTGGGAAAACTGGACAGATACATGCAAAAAAATGAAATTAGACCACTTTCTTAAACCACATACAAAAATAAACTCAACATGGATTAAAGACTTAAATACAGCATCTGAAACCATGAAACCCCCTAGAAGAAAACATAGGTTATAAAATCTTTGATATCAGTCTAGCAATTTTTTGAATATGTCTCCTAAGGCAAAGACAACAAAAGCAAAAATAAATAAAACTACATTAAACTGAAAAGCTTTTGTACCGCAAAGGAAAACATCAACAAAACAAAAAGTCAATTTACCAAATGGAAGAAGATATTCACCAATTATATCTCCAATAAGAGGTTAATATGTAAAATGTATAAAGAATTCATACCATTCAATATAAAAAATAAACCAATCAAATTATAAAATGGGCAGAAGACCTGAATAGACATTTCTCTGAAGGGGAAATACAGATGGACAAAGCAAAAAAAGATGCTCAACATTACTAATTATCAGAAAAATGTAAATCAAAACTAACAAGGAAATGTAAATCAACGTGTGAGATATAATCTCACATCTATCAGAATGGTTATAATCAGGAAATAATAAATAACAAGTGTTGGCAAGGACGTGAAGAAAGGGAACTGTCGTGCACTCTCGGTGGGATTGTAAATTGATGTAGCCACTGTGGAAAACAGTATGGGGGTTTATCAAAATATTAAAAATAGAACTACCATATGACACAGCAATTCTACTTTTGGATATTTATCTGAATAAATACAAAACACTAATTTGAAATGATATAATGCACCCCTATGTTCATTGCAGCATTATTTATAGGAGCCAAGATAGGGAAGCAACCGAGGTGTCCATCGATATGCAAATGGTAAAGAAGATGTGGTACATATATTATATACAATGGAATATTACTCATCCATAAAAAAGAATGAAATCTTGCCATTTGTGACTAGGGTGGACCTAGAAGGTATTATGTAAAGTGAAATAAATCCAACAGAGAAAGACAATGCCATGATTTCACTTAAATGTGGAATCTAAAACAATTAAACAAAACAGAAACAAACTCATAGAATTTACCAAATGGGAGGGATGAGGGGATGAGCAAAAAAGCGATAGGGGATTAAGATGTACAAACCACCCGTTATAAAATTAGTTATGGCATATGAAGTACAGCATAGGGAATATAGCCAATAATACTGTGATAACTATTTATGGTGCCAGGTGGGTACTGGACTTGTTGGGATGATTACTTTGTAAGGTATATAAAGGTTGTACACCTAAAAATGATATAATTGTATGATAACTATAATTAAAAATAAATTTAAAAAATAAAAAATAGAATAAAATTAGATACAGATTTGAATTTGTAGCAGAAAATATTTAAATTTTGAGTACATATGCATTATTATGTATTTTTTGCACAAAATTTGATTCTGCTGATATTTTGTTATATATATGCTTTTTATGCATATTAATAATTGTGACTATGTTTTCCTGACATTTAATATGCTATCATACCATAAAAACACAAAAATACTTATTCTGCAACCTCACTGATCCCATGGTGATACATTGTTAAGATAGCATAAACAAATGTTTAGATTGTACTGACGCCTTTTCATTTAAGGCCTCTGATGTGAGCCAAAATACCAATTATGGAGCTGCAGTGGCAGAAAGGTACCTCTGACAGCACATCAGGTGGTTGATTTCTTGGATTACTCAGGACCCAAAGAATCAAATCTTTGTCTCTGTTTTGATTTTACCACTGCTGGATTCCATATCTTCATTAGTCCTTCATCTGGACAAATAAAATCAGTTCTATTTCTCAGTCCCAAACTATTACAAGAACATCACAACCCTCACTTGTGTGATAGGACCTAGAATCCATGCTACTGGCCGAAGGAAACTGTTCCCACAAACATTCTCTTTCTTATGTTAGAGCCTGAAAATTCTTCATTTAAATTAAAGATAAGAACAAAATTAAAAGCAGTTTTTCAGATAGCTTGAGTTAAATTATATATCTCTAGGGAAGAGAAGGTTGGGTAGGAGAGATAAAACTAAAGGCTTATGGTTAAAAGTGTATCTATAATGGTGAATGCTGGGAAAAATGTAGAAGTCTGTAATATGTTAATAGAAATATAATGTATAAAAATCTAGTCTCACCACAATGAGTTATCACTATATACCTATTAAAATAGCTAAAGTAAACAACAAAAAAAGTAATTCTAAATGCTGGTGACAACACAGATAAACTGGACTTCTCATATATTGCTGCTGGGGATGTATAATGGTATAGCTTTTCCAGAAAATAATATAACAATTTCTTGTAAATCTAAACATGCACTTACCATATGATCCAGCAATTGCACTCAGGCATTTATCAAAGTCAAATGAAAACTCATGTTTACACATAAACATATGAATGAGTGTTCATAGCAGCCTTGATTGTAAGAGTAAAAAACTAGAAACAACCCAAATGTCCTTTAATAGTTGAATGGTTAAACTCTGAAACATCCATACAATGGAATACTACTCAGCAATAAAAAGGACAAACTACTGATACATGCAACAACCTGGATGGCTCTCACAAGTTTTATTCTTTGCAAAAAAGATCTCAAAATGTTACATACTGTGTGACTGCATTTATATAACCTTCATGAAACAATAAAACTGTAGAGGTAGAGAACAGATTAGTAGTTGTCAGGAGAGGGAAAGGGCAGGGATAAAGTGGGTGGGTGGTGTGAATACAAATGGTTGCATAACAGAGTTCCTTTGTGGTGATGGAACAAATTCATATCTTAATTGTGATGGTGGTTTCACAAATCTATAGATGGGATAAAATTGCAAACTACACACACATACATATATAACATATTCACGTAAAAATGTGAACATGGAATAAATTCTGTAACTTAGTAATTTAGTTAACAATATTTTACCAACGTCAATTTCCTGGGTTTTCACTATTGGGGGAAACTAGGTTAAAGGTAAAAGAACTCTATGTTCTAATTTTATAATCTCCTATAAGTTTATAATCATAAAGAGTAAAAAATACCATCACCCAACCTGATTTTATTTTAGTGACATACATCAAACATCTCTGTGCTTCTATAGTGTCAATACTTACTATGTTTTTGGTTATTCACAAATGCATCTTGTACTATTTTGGAGGATTACATTTATTTGTTATTATATGAGAAAAAAGACACTTGATTACAATGCTGAATTGAGTTGTCAAAAGGCTGTTGAACTGAAATATAGGCTAAGCATGACACTGAAGAAAAGCAACTTTCTTCAATGGAGCTTTATAAAGCTGGATTTCATATCTGTACCATATTCAATCAGTAGGCAAAAGCATAGGAACACATACTTTTTTGTTCTAAGGGAAGTATGTGAGACATGGAACATTAATTTCCTGTGTATAGAACATTGTTGACCTATCTGCACTTAAAAAACAGAACAAGGGCAAGAAATGTGCAAAAAATACTGTAATAGTGAAATGAAGCTAGCCAAGAGAGACAAGCGGATCTTTAATAACCATTGTCAAAGTTTATTTTAGGGAGAAAGAGTGGATTATCCTGAAAGCAGAAAGATGAAATAGGAAGGTAAGCTCCAGAACATTCTGATGGGCATGAACAAATGGAAGCCAAATAACAAATGAACAATGCAGTCCTTCTATTTTCTGTTTATGTAGTAAACACCTTAACAAGCTGGAAGCCCCATCAGACGAGATATTGGATTCATTCAACAGGGGTTTCCTAATTGTTTTGGCTCTGGGTATGTCTCTAAGATTTTTCAAATCATTAAAAATCCAATAATTCCTTCCAGATGTTGCATATCCAGATACCCCCACCCTCCTTTTTTCTTTTTGAGCAATCATGTGTTTCATCAACTAAGACAGATATTGCTTATGTATGATGAACTATGGCTAATTTCTTTTTTACAAGCAAATAAATAATTTTGCGGCTCATTAGGCTGATCATTTCTCTGATTTGTTCGACCTTTGCTGTGCTTTTTTATCAGCTGTTTTTCTCAGACCTCATTTTCCCCTGCAAAGCTTCAGTAATCAAATGAATTGCTGGACCTGTCAATCTGATGCCATGACCTGTTAAAATGAGATTCATCAGAAGAATTTCATTATGTTTTTGTTAGAACAGTTGTCAGAAATATTTCATTCCTGCCCTCTAGTCCCACTGAGTGACAGATGACAGATACACACACGAAGGAAGTGAAGCATTTATTAAGAATTTTAAGTTGGGAGGCAGGCTGCGTCAAAGCTTCCTACATATTAGTCTCCTTTGCAGGAAAGATTTTCCCAGTAGTTATGTGTCGACAATTAAACTTGGGATCTTCTCTTGAAAAATTAACCTGGGTAGGCTAATACTTTCAATTTAAATACCAAATGTGTGTTTGGTTAGTAGCAAGTCCCCAAAGGGGATTTAAGTTGAAAGTGGAAAACAGCATTTTCAAAGAGGGTTTTACTGTGATTGCTGTTTGCCTTAAGAATAATCATTTGTTGAAGCAATTGACCTGCAAAATAGAATCATAGGGCTGAACGGGAAGAGGGACCTTTATTCAGCTAGATGCAAACAGTTTTCAGCATATCCATCCCAAGGTCAAAAATAGTGACCAAGACTACAAATGTACCCCTCAGCTTGACTAAACTTTAGACAACCTTCTTCTTGACAATAGACCCCTGAACTCCCTTTTCTTAGAGCATTTACTTTAGAAAATTTGCTGTTGTAAATACTTTCTCTGCACCTTTGAGATGTAAACTTTCTACAACCTAAAAATGTTTTCTCATCACTTTGAAATGTAATTATGGAGAAAGATAGAGCCCCATCTTCCAGTCTCGTGAGAGGGTAGAAGCCTAACTTTGATAAGCACCGAATAGCAAAAGCTTTTGCGGATGACCTAGTCACATTGACCAACTTCCCCACTAATACCCTTTAGCTCACCCCAGCCTTTAAAAATCCTCCTGCCTTTTATTTCAGTGGAATTCAGTTTCATCTCTTTCCTCTATTGCAATAATCTCTCTTCCCTATGCAAGAGTCTTAACTAAAATCTCCCTTGACTGTCTAACTGACCTGGTGCAATTTTCCTGTTACCATAGATCCAGATAATTTCTTTGGCTTTATTTTTACTTTTTATTTTATTTTTATTTTTTAGGCGAGGCAAACCTTGGTTGGCTCATGGATGCAAGGACCTTGTCAGTTTACAATCCCTTATTTTTAAATTTTTTATGCCTACAGCACCTGGTCTTCCTAGGTGGTCTCCCATCCAAGTACTAACCAGGCCTGACCCCGCTTAGCTTTCGAGATCAGATGGGATCGGGCTTGTTCAGGGTAGCATGGCAGTAGACTGACTTTACTTTTAACACATGTGCTGCCGAAATCAGCATATTTTAATTTTATTTTTAATCTCTACAAATCTGTTTGGATATATTTTAAGGATATTATGTATTTGGTTTACCTAGTTTTCACTCTGTGTCATAATTTATTCAATCACTTAAAAAGACATAAAAATAGTAGCTAAGCACCCCCTCCCTTTTAAAAATAATGTCAGGATCAATTCTAGGCAAAATTGTGTAGTACACTCACTCCTCTCTTTTCAGCTTATCTCTTTGTGGTTGCCAGATGACAATTAACTCTCCCAGAATGAGAAGCCCTCCTTGCAGAGCTGGGTCTACAAAAGCAGTTGGGCCAGCTGCTTTCTGTTCCTGGGCTTGATCCTCTGCTCTTACCTGTGATATTTGGTTACATGTCTCATTATTGATTTGGTTTTGTCCAAAGAACGGCCTGTGTCTTTTACAGATAGCAACTGCCACTAGTCACTGGAATCAGGAGCCACTGGCTTCTGGTTCAAACACAGCCTAATGCCCACAAAACTAAGATAGCGATCTGGCCTGTCCTCTAGAGTTGGTAAGTGTTAAGTTTCATGTCTCAGAGAGCAACAGTGGCTCTGGAGACCCAGTGGGTCTTGGGGACTCAAGATTCGGGCAGATAGTCACTAACTAGTTACATTTCCTTATTGGGGTTCATATTTTGGGTCAGTTAACCAGGTTCCAATGCTCTTAAATTATATTATGTAGTAGGCCATATCATTAAACTAGGCATGGGGTATATATATCTCTCAATCAACAGGGTTAGGAAACACAAAGCCTCAGGTAAAAGGCAATAACAGCTTTAAGCTATCACAAGAGGTGTCGATAAAGGGTATTTTCAACAACGTCTTGGTTATAAGATACTGTATTCTGGAGTTAGGTTGGACTGGCGAGTTCTGTTTCCTCTGCTCGTTTGCTTCTGCTAGTTACTGCTCTTGGCTGTTCCTGATCATTCATGGGGCATTTGAAGGCTTATGTTCTGATATCTAGATAATGATTCTGGATTTTACTCCTTGCCACACAAATTGAGTTTGACTTTTGTTGAAACTTTTGCAGAAATGACCTTACTATGTTTATTATTTTGGCCTCACCATAACTTGCCTTAGAAAACTCTGGAATTCAGCCACTTTGGAAGACAGGAATTTTAATTAAATGATGAAGATTTTAATGCAAAGCCCACAATAAGACCAAAAATTAGCTTCAATATTACTAAATGACATTGATATGTCAAATGATGCTTTGGTTGTGTGAATTGGGAAACAAATGCATATGTTCTAAGTATAACATGATATCCTAGACTTCATCAGCCTGTGCCCACAAAATATGGCTACATATTTACTTTTAATGACCAAATTATGAGAGTTAGAACCCTCAGTCATGAGTTGCTCCAAATTAGCTCCTTCCTATTGTGTACTGTGAGACCTTGGATGCCCACAATCCAGTTTGCTGTTTGGTCAGGGATCTCATTGACAGTGTCTGTTATCAGAATGCCAACATCCATGTCAAGGATGGGGTCTCTAAGTGCTTCCTGTCCTTGGCTTGCCAGAAATTCCCTGGATTCTCTGCTGAGATAAAAAGTCTAACTTCTTTTCTGCTGAATGTCACACTTTGTTAATAGGACCTCAAAACTTTCTTGCCTAGTTCTGTATGTGAGCTTCTGACTATGATCTTAACAAATCTCATGGAAAAAAAAAAACCCACAAAACTCTACCTGTTTCTGTGGTATTTATTCTTTCCTTTTTCTCAACTGCCCTTTTTTTCCCCACCAGCCTACCCAGCTCGGCAAAATAAATGCTCTTTCTGTACAGCTATAAAATGAGGGTCTTGGGGGAAACACAAAGAAAATATATGTCAGGAGGGACTTAGAGTGTGGGAGAACAAAGGTGGGATATTGTTGGTTTCAACAGCATCTGGGTTCCAACTCAGTGAGGCAACAGCGCCCTGGTTAGCTAATGTAAAGAGACTCAGTAAAATATAAACTCAACTACTTTGAAAGTCCTTTCCTCCATCTATATTCAACTCTCCTTGGTTGTCCTGTTTTCTTAGAGCTGGCCTTCATAGGAGATAGGCTAAAAGCCACTGCACAGCAGCTCTGGAAGAGGCTAGTGTCAGGGAAATAGACTGACCTGGTGTCTGGGTCTCTGAAGTGAGGGGCACAGTTAGTAGATGTTATTGACAGTGCTTCTGCTGCTACCTCTGCCCTTGCAGAATAGAAACCAATCAGCTAAGAAAAGGCAAAAATTAAAAATTAAGGGAGTAAAACCAATAGGGGCAGAGGACTTTGAATTATCTGTCGAAGCAGGGCCTCTCAAGCTAAGATAAAGCATTTTTCTGTAGGAAATCTTAATTGACATGATTTGAATCAGCTTGTTTTGTTTTTTTTTTTCCTCTTTTCTTATAAAAGGTGAACACCAAGGAACTGCTTGTGAATCCTGTTTTCACAGGGGCTGGATGTGCATGTTAGCTAATCTGGTAACTCTAACCTGGATGATCTCTTTTCTTGGGACTGGAATTTCAGAATTTTGATACCCGGTGATAATTGAGACTGAATAAGAGATAATTTGGAAAACCATTACACTTATCTATGTTTTATAAGGTTATTATGAGTCATTCATAAGGTCCTGCAGTTTAAATTCACACTGCATTTTAGAAAAGTTTAACTTGAAAATATTTTTAAAAATTCATTGAAAATTTCCATTTTATATATTGCAGTTAAAATTGTATCCTCAATTCTGAAATATATCCATGACACCTACAACTTTAAAAAAAACTCAAAATTTTTGCAAATAAAACATAGCAATCACAAATTTAATACCTAAGTACTTCAACATCGCACAAAGTTTATAAAGCTCATAAAATGTTTCTTTTTTTTTAAACTCAAAAATTAAGTTGTAATTGTGATAGAAATAATCTGTAAAAGACCGACAAAACTTATTAGTATTGGTGGCAATAATAGTATCCCATTATATGCCCAGCAGTCTTTGTCTTTTAGACTTGTGACAAATGTAAATGGCTTTCCTAAAAGAGAGAGTAAACGTTCTGTGGCTAACAAGACTGAAACTCATCTTGACTCTGAGGAATAAACAAATCAATTGGGTTTTAATTATAATTATGGACTGTCTTTTTTCTTGTACCAATACTTAAATTATTTACTCTAAAACTTTTATAGAAGAATTTCAGAAAAGGCCTGTAGTTACAAATTATATGGGAGGCCATAGACCATAGTGATTTAGAACATAGATTTTTACAGACTTCAGACCTGGCTTTGAAACCTGGCTCCACAACTTACTGTTTGATGTAGGTGATTTTTTTTTTTTTTAATTTCTGAGTCTCAGTTTTCTTATTTATAAGTAACATTTAATTCAGTGGAGTTTTGTAACTAAGCGCTTGTTAAATGGTGGTCATTATTTTTATTATGACAATTCATCTCAAAAATAGGCCACTAAAATGGGACTGAAAATTATTTTATTAAATGTAAAGGTAGTATGCAGAATAAATACAATAGAGTAAACCTCATTAATTTAGATTTTGAATAATTGAGAGGAAAGTTATTCTGATTTCAAAAACAAAATTTATTGGCTCTTATTATGTTCCAAGTGCTGTATTTCACAAACATCTCTTTTGCCTCCTTTAGGATATTGATTCAGTACTTACTTGATAATTTTAAACACTTACTTTACTGGCTTATGAAATGGTGTTCAGATCTCTCCCATCGTTAGAAAAAGAAAGTTAAAAGAAGAAAAAGAAAATATCCCCTTACTGTTTCTGTATCCTTCAACTCAATACAAGTTTTTCCTGTAAGAATCCTGAGAATTTCCTAGCTTCCAATTTCTTTATCATCTCCCACATCCAACTAATAAGCTCTAGAAATATCTTTGCAGTGCATCCTCTCCTTCAGACACAGCATCTTTGTTTATTGCCTAGCTATGGCAAAAGCCTCCATTACAGTACTGCTAGAATGACTATTATAAATGCATATCTGATTCTCATCCTTCTTCTTAAAATCTTTCAGTTCTGTCATTGTAGGCTAAGTTCCAAACTGCTGAACATAGCTTAATGAACTCTTCACAACTTGGGCGCAACCTGCCAATTGCTTCTTGGTCTCTTAGCACTACTTCCTTCCCACTGGCTGGCTATTGAACCTCTCTTACTATGTCCAGAAAAAGCCTACTAAGGAGATCTGACAAAATCAAAAGCAACCTCCTTTTTTGCTTATTCTCTCTGTTTTGCATAAGATATCAGCTCTGCTTCAATCTATACACATGTATACATTACAAATTTAATCAGTTAGCAGGACACACATTCTTCATGACCAACATTTAAAAAAATTGGAGCATGAAATTTAGGGTCATACTCCTCCCTAAAGTGGCATATTCATGTATTTCTTTCAACAAGACAATGCCTTCCACAAAGAAATTCTGATGATTGAAATATTCATTTGCTCACATAATTATTTTCTTTATATATTTCTCCAAGAGTATGTTACATCATTGGGGGGAAAATTGGGTCTTATTTATCATTATATCACCAGCACATTGCTTAACAAAGTTTTGTTGAATGAAATAATAAATGAATGTATAGATAAATGAACAAAAGGAAATCCTCAGGGAATATAACAATGTTACATAATGACTCAAATTTAGAGGTTTTTTTGTAGGGCTTCTTGTGAAATTTCTTACTTATCTTATTCCCAATATAAGAGAAATGACCATTATAAGAGAAAAATAAAATAATAGAAAACAGTTAATAATTATGAAGTAAGTTCTAACCAGTCCAGGGTTACAAGCCTTGTTCATACCTCACTGATGATGGTGTAGTGAACATTCCCTTAATGATAAAGACTAAAACAATGACGTATAATACTATAAGGTCTCAATGTGATTGAAGTAAAATTTCCAGACATACTACTATTTTACCAGTGTTTACAGTTGACAGATATTTTATACGATTGCTGTACTACTATATTAGTGACAGAATTTTATTTTTTTAATATGTGACATTAACGATAAAGAGATAAAAACAAAGTTGGGACACCCACAATTTAATTTAAGGTGGTTGCTAGGTAAAAAATTACATCTTGTTTTAAAGAACTGCTTGGTATATCCACTATGGAAAACAGTATGGAGATTCATCAAAAAACTAAGAATTGATCTACCATATGATCCAGCAATTCTTCTACTGGGTATTTACCCCCAAAACTTGAAAACCCATATCCCAAAAGATATTTGCACACTGATGTTCATAGCAGTGTTATTCACAGTGGCCAGGACATGGAAGCAACTGAAGTGTCCTACGATAGATGATAGGTTAAAGAAGCTGTGGTACATATACAATGGAATATTACTCAGCCGTAAGAACAGATGAAATACTGCCATTTGCAACAACATGGATGGACCTAAAATAATCATACTAAGCAAAATAAGCCAGGCAGAAAAAATTGAAAATCACATGATATCACTTATATGTGAGATATAAACCTCAAAGCAACAAATGAACAGGACAAACAAACAGAGAATTATGGACATGGACTATAGACTAGTGGTTACCAGAGGGTAGGGAGTGGAGGATGAGGGGGTAGATGGTTAAAGAGGGCCAAATATAGGAGGGTAGGGGAGATGAAGTGGATAAAGGGTATCAAATATATGGTAGCTGAAGGAAACTGGGCTTTGGGTGGTAAACACACAATAGAATATACAGATGTCAAATTATAAAGTACACCTGAAAATTATGTAATTGTATTAACCAATATTACCCCAATAAACTTAATTATTAAAAAAAAAGAAACTGCATTTGAGCTCCAAATTCAATTTAGTAAACATCTCAGGATGTGTTAAAAATAAAGCAGTTAAATGATTGAGACAGTAAAATGTAATTAAGCACCTGAGTTTAAAAAATTTTTTTCCTAATGGATCTCTGGTCTAGATTTTGTGTTTTAACAGAGACATTTATCAGCCACATGCCACCTTTTTAAGTGATCTCAGATAAATTATAAGCAGGACAGTCTTAAACTGAATTAGTTTGTAATATTTTATTGATTAACATACTATTTGGCTACTTTAAGAGTGATCAAAATAAAAATGGCTTAAACAAGATAGGAAATTTTTCTCTGATAAAAAATCTGAGCTGGAAGGCAGACCAAGGTGTCAAGGTGGGCCTACTCCACAGGACAGCTTAGGGACCTGGGCACTGAAGGTAACCACGATTTTGCCACCTTTAAGCTGCTTTTGGAGATATTGATTTTTAGTTATTTATTAAGAAACAAATGACTCAGAAAGAGCCTTTGATTCCCTCTCCCCACTGCCCCCTACCTGGTTCCCTGCCCACTACTCTCCTGCCCAAGAGATTTAGACAGAGAAACATGCTTCAGAAAGGAAATCTTAGAAAAGTGCCTCAGCTTAACTTGAATTAAGAATGGTAAATAAGAGGGCATCAGTCAGGCTAGATAGATACCTACTATGTCTCATTCTTGCTCAGCAAGAATGTTCCTGCAGGTATGTTCCTCAACTACCTGGAAATCGCTCATTCTCACTTCTGAAATCTAATACTCCTTTCCCTTCTTTTTTCCTTTGTCCAAAATGTCTTACACACCTAATGTTACCTCACTTTTGGAATTTTTATGCCTATGTGGATTCCCATGTGCTTGTATTAAAACGTTGATTTTTCTCCTGTTAGTCTGTCTTTGTTAATTTGATTATTAGCCCAGCTAGAAGAACTTGGAAGATGTGAGGAAAAGTATTAATTATTTTTTAACCCCCACAGCACCTTCTAATTTACTGCTTCACGATCTTCCTAGGCTGCATGTTCTAAGCTTATTTATCACCAATACAACTGCATTGTAACCTTCATAAATGGAAAAAGAAGTGGCTTAAGTAGCTCTCATATCATTTTAGGTCATCCTATTGGCTGCAAAGGATGCTGGGGAATATAAAACTCACACGAGGGGGCTGGGGAACATAGCTTGGAAGCAACATGCCCACTTAATATTTGAGAATGGTAAAACTAAAAGAAAGAAAGCAATAATAGATATTGAGGAGCAATGAACAGTTTTTATCACAAATGTGCAACCTCAAAGATATGAAATTTTTCTGTAGATAAATAAATCCTCACTCTGTACTTCTTTGGGATAAATCAATGAAAATGTCAAGAAAGAGTGCCAAAAAACCTGGAATTATTTTCTGGCAGCCAAATTGGACCAATGATGGAGGGATAATAAAGGCAGTTTCAGTGATTTTATTTTCTAATCTAAAGTTCATACATAGTTCAATGATATGCAACATGAAAAAGAAAATAGAGGAGAAACATTAGCAATGTTTGGATTGCTAAATCTGATTATACACAGTACACATCCTTTCCTTCAGAATGCTCAAATGGTAATGCCAACATGAACTCCTTAGCAACTACCCACAATGCTTAAAAAACAGGAAATCAAATCTCTCTGGAAGTATGCCTTGAAGAGAAATGGCCAGAGTTGTTTTGCATTACTCATTGTCCATTATAGTCACTTTCTAATGAAATTTCATATCTGTCTTAATTTCATCGTAATTGCTCCTTAAGAGAAAACAACTTCTGGGAAAATTAAATTCTTTCAAATTCTCTAACAGGCTTCTGTTGATCTAGCTACCATTGACTTAAAATTTTTTTTTTAAATAATATTTTATTTTTCAATTACAGTTAGCATAAAAAATTGTATTAGTTTCAGGTATACAATAGTGATTGGACATTTATAAAACCTACAAAGTGACCACCCCAATAAATCTAGTACTCATCTGACACCATGCATAATTATTACAATATTATTCTCTATATTCCTTATGCTATACTTTACAACCCCATGACTATTTTGTAACTACTAATTTGTACTCCTAATTTCTTCCCGTTTTTCACCTATTCTCCCATGCACCCTTTCATCTGGCAACTAGCAAAAAGTTCTCTGTACTCATGAGTTTGTTTCTGCTTTGTTTATTTTGCTCTTTAGATTACATATGTAAATGAAATCATATGGCTTTTGTCTTTCTCTCTTACTCCACTTAGCACAATACCCTCTGCATTCGCCCATGTTGTTGCAGATGGTAAGACCCTATTTATTTTTTTATGGATGAGTAATGGCCCATTATATATAAGTACCACCTCTTTATTCCTTCATCCATCGATGGACACCCAAGCTACAATATTTTGGCTGTTGTAAATAATGCTGCGATGAACATATGGATTCTCATGTTCCTTTGAAGTAGTGCTTTCAGTTTCTTTGGATAAATACCCAGAAGTGGGATTACTGGGTCCTTCTGTCTCTTGTTATAATCTTTGTCTTGAAATCTATTTCATCTAGTATAAATATTGTTACTCTAGCTTTTTTTTTTCATTTTTGTTTTGATGAAATATCTTTTTCCGTCTCTTTACTTTCAATCTGTGTGTGTCTTTTGATCCAGAGAGTCCCTTATAGGCAGCATATATAAGGGTCTTATCTTCTTATCCATTCAGCCATCCTATCTTTTGATTGGACATTTAATTGATTTACATTTAAAGTAACTTGGTAGATATGTAGTTATTGCCATTTTATTATTCATATTTTTAATCTTTTTCTTTTCCTTTTCTTTCTCCCTTTCCTCCTCCCCTCCCACTTCTCATTCTTCTTCTTCTTCTTCTTCTTCTTCTTCTTCTTAAAGAAGTCCCTCTAACATTTCCTGTACCGCTGGCTTGGTGGTAATGAATTCTAGCTTTTTTTGGGGGGGGGTGGTGGGGTCTGAGAGCTCTTTATCTGTCCTTTGACTCTAAATGACAGCTTTGCTGGGTAGAGTGATCTTGGTTATAGGTTCTTGCTTTTCATCACTTTAAATATTTTATGCCATTTCCTTCTGGCCTGAAAAGTTTCTGTTGAGAAATCAGCTGATAGTCTAATGGGAGTTGCCTTGTAGGTAACTAACTGTTTTTCTCTTACTGCTTTTAAGATTCTCCCTTTATATTTAAAATTTGCCAATTAAATTATGAGGTGTCTTGGTGTGGGCTTCTTTGAGTTTATCTTGTTTGATACTCTCTGCGTTTCCTGAGCTTATATGTCTATCTCCCTCACCCGATTAGGGAAGTTTTTTTATCATTATTTTTTGAAATAGGTTTTTAATTCCTTGGTCTCTCTCCTCTATGATGCATGTGTTGGTACACATGATGTTGTCCCAAATGCCCTTTAAACCATCCTCGTTTTTTGGAATCTTTTTTTGTTGTTGTTATTGTTGTTCTAATTGGGTGTTTTCTGCTATCTTCTGAGTTGCTGATTTCATTCTCTGCTTCATCTAAGCAACTGTTGATTCCCTCTGATGTATTCTTTTCATTTCAGTTATTGTATTCTTCATTTCTGATTGGTTATTTTTTATGTTTTCCACATCTTTATTAAAGTTATTGCTGAGTTCATCTACTCTTCCCCTAAATTCATTGAGCATTCTTATAGCAAGTGTTTTAAACTCTACGTCTGATAAATTGCTTGTCTCCATCTGATTTACTTCTTTTCCTGGAGCTCTGTTCTCTTCTTTCATTTGGGACATCTTTTTTTGTCTCCCCATTTTGGCTGCCTCCCTGTGCTTGTTTCTATGTATTAGGTAGGGCTGTTGTATCTCTTGGCCTTAGTAGAGTGGTCTTATGTAGTAAGTGTCCTGTTGGGCCCAGTGGCACAGTCTTCCTTGATTACCTGAGCTAGGTGCTCCAAGTGTGTCCCTTTTATGGGTCGTGTGTGCCCTCCTATTGTAGTTGAGCCTTGGTTACTGTTTGCACCTTAATGGGAGAGATTGACCCTCAGGTTACTTGATTGTGAGGACTGGCTGGTGAAGGTCTGACCCTATAGAGCAGGATTCACTTTAGCAGGGCTCTGTTGCCTGGCTAGTCTGTTCTTTGGTGTGTTGTTCAAGGATGCAGCCCCAGGTGGTGCTCCAGCTTGGTCAGAAGCCAGCTACAGAGCATGCCAGCCCCTGGGCCCTCCTGGGAAGAACCCCACCACAGGTCATGTTCAGCTATAGCTTGTGCTTTGTCTGGGGCCACTTGCAAGTCATCAAGCAATTAACAAATGGCCACCACCTATGCTTGTGGTACCTTGAGAGGCCAAGCTGTTAGCTGAAGCTAACTGCTCCTAGAGATGGACTTGAGGCTGCTCAGCAAGTGGTAAAGGGCATGCTGAGGGCAGAATTTGCTTGTTTGGGGTTTGTGACTCTTTGAGAGATTTTAGGAAAGTTTTCAGCATGAGCCAAGACAAGCCGTTTTTATGATAAGCCAACAGAAATGGCTTGGGTGAGCTTGCAACTTGGATGGACAGGATCTCAGGGAATCCCTAGGGCAGGTGACCAATGTTAGCCTGCTTGATGCAGACTCAGATATGGTAGTCACCTGTGTCTGCACTTTGGGTCGGGAGAGGGCTCAGCAAAGAGAGCATGGATTCTGCTCACACTTCTGTCTGGGAGAAATTTGTCCTTCCACACTCACTCTGAATGCAGACAACCCAGTTTCTCCCTGCATGTTTTTGGTGCTTTTTGAGTAGCTGCCCCAGTGCTGGGGCTCAGAGCAAGTGAGTCTGTCATTAAGTTCACGAACAGACTTAAGAGGAACCTCAGCAAATTCAGATGCTTTCTGTCTTACTCAGTACTGTTTCTCTGGTTTTCACAGCCAGAAGTTGTGGGAACTTCTCTTCCTGGCACTGAACCCTGAGCTGGGGAGCCTGGTGTGGGGTTGGAACCCATCGCTCATCCAGGGGGACCTCCATAGCCAAGATATCCCTCCTGATTTTCAACCGCCACAGGCATGTATAGGGACCAGCTCCTTTTGCATATACACTCCTTCTACCGATCTCGAGTTGGTCTCCACTGTATATCCCCATTTTTTGACTTCTGTTCAGCTAGACTTTAAGTGACTCCCAATGATAGTTGTTCTGTAGTTTAGTTGTAATTTTGATGTGGTCATGTGAGGAAGCAAGTAGAGCATTTACCTACCCCAACCTCTTGACCAGAGCTTCTGGCTACCACTGACTTCAGATGAACCAGATTTCCTTGCTTATTGGTTCAAATTTTCTATCACATGGTGACTAAAGTATTATCTTCTGACACATTTCATAGAGATCATTAGAAACACCTTGAGGCAATGAATGACATTAGAATAATTTGCATTAGAAAACATGTTATTCACTGAGATTAATTAACCATGTGGTATTTAGGGGATTAGTAGTACAACTTCTCTTGATGCTAGTTGTGGTTTGTGTCCCTGCAGGGATGACACTGAATTAAATCTAGCAAGTCATTTCAAAATAAAATAACTCTGTGAGAAGTAAATGTACACTAGCCAGTCCCAGAAAATACTTTTAAAAAATTGCTTGCAAAGGTACCTTGTTTATATTTGTTAGATTTTGGTTAACTTTGCTCTAATTGTGTTTACAACCAACCTGAAAGTGAGAGAAGCTTAGCAACTAGAGCTGAATTAAAAAACGTTTTCTCTCAGACTCTCTGAACAGTTTTATGAAAAGATTGGTTCTTTGTGCTCTTTGGAACGTAGGTGTATATTTAGTCTGATTATATGCCTCAGTTTGCCTTGGTCAGTCCTGGTGTATGTTTGTTGCCTCAGTTTAATTATTAATAGTGCCCCCTTTCACTCCTCAGAAGTGTCCATGATTAAGTGATAAATTATATAGTGCTTCTATAGTGAACTTGAAATCAGACATTTTTCTTTTTAAAAAGTACACATACTTAGATGAGGTTAGTAAGGATTGGATGTAATAATAGTAGGTTTAATACTTTGATGAGGAATATAAAATTTGAGCAGTGGGTAATACCACTTCTTCTTTCCTTCATCCTACAGGGCAGAATTCAAGTCTGTCATTGTGAATTTAGACTTTAGGCATTCATAGATGTGACATTTAAATATCCACGGCATGTTGAAATTTACAAATTTGGCAAGACACACATTAGAATCATGCCACTTCAAGCCCATTACACTGCAGCTGCATTTCAGTGGAACTTTGTTATTACTTAACTCTCCTGAAGTCTTAAAACACTGATTTCTGATGAAAGAAGCTAATGTCTGCATTCTCACTCAACCCCAATATTTATACCTGCGAACTCCAGAACTTGAGAATTAAGGCATTGTGCCTTGAACATGCTAGATTTTCAATAAATCTTTGTTTAGTTGAAAGTCACCATTCTTCTGAAGTGTGCTTATGGTTCACAAAGTATTTAACTTTTAAGTAATGCCTTGTCAAAAACTGTGAAGGGTCTGAGGTGTTACCTTACTTGCAATTTAACAAGTTCTTCTGTCACACTTTCATGGATGCTGATCAAAGACATGAGTCTCCTGGTTCAAAAAAGAAAACTATTACTCGTGGCACAATAAGCAGCATACATTTCATGTTCACGTTGATACTCTTGCTCCCTAAGTCCAATGGGTACACTGTGGAGTGGTTCAGGTGGATGATGATCATATAGTGGTTGTGCATCAAAACTGAGGAACTCTGAGCTTACAGAAGTCCAATCTTTCATAATGGGCTATAAACAAAACTGCCCAATTTTTACCCTGGAGACATTATCTTTATTATACTGGTTAGCAAATAAATTTGCTCTGTGCTCCCAAGGGAGATACTGGTTAGCAAATAAATCTCCTCTCTTCTACCAAGAAAGATATATTCATTTCTCAAGGTTGTTTGCTATACAAATATCCTTGACAATGTAGTCTAGAACAAAAGCTGTCAGTGCCTCTGCTTGTAAGATGTATAGAACTATGAGGGACACATGAAGCATTTTCTCCCAACATGTCTTAGCAATATAGATTTGAGTATCTAGATTCATATGTCATTTTATGTATAACATTAGCTGTCTAATTTCTAAATCTTCATTTCTTAATCAGCTGCAGTGATAGACTAAGGAGATATTATTCTTGTCTCTTTGACTATATTCTCATTTTACAAAAAAAAAGTACATATAAAAGCTTGTTAGAGTATGTCTGTTCCCATTTCTTTTTTTTATATTATAGACCTACTGTTTAAAGTATTTCATAGATATTTAGAAAACATGGGTACTGTTTTTGAGTAATTTATGTAACCAAGAATACAATAATAACCACTGCAGGCATTTATTTAGCTATGGAGCAGTTTGCCTTGCTTGAATAGTGGAAAAAGGAATGTTAAGGATGATCACGATATTTTATGCCTGGAAGAAGCCTCTAGCAGTAACCATAGCTCAATGAATATTTTAATTTGATGACTGGGTTTGCCAGATGTCTTTGAGTCCATTTCCTTATACATTTTTCACTTTATCATGTTTCTGCTTCCCTTTCTTTCATTTCCTTAAAATGTGTAAACTCCTGTTGATTTTGAATTCAAATAATCAAAAGCCCAGATGCTGATTATTATTCTTTTTTTTTTTTTTTGCTGGGGTAAAGTTTATAGTATACTTTTATGAGAAAGAAAATAGAAGGACAATACATGGGCAAAGTCCTAACAAGCCTTAGTTCAAAAGCTAACTTCCACAGCATGTTTCAGGGTCAGAACAGGTTCAGTTCTGCTTTCTAATTTTAATAACAAGTACAACTATAACCATAACAACTACTATTTGTTGAAAGCAAATTATTCTCAAGGTATGTATCAGTGTTTTATATGTTATTTCTAATCCTCAGTACAGTATTTCAGGGTAGGAGTTATCTCCAATTCACAGGTCAGAAATTGGGGGTCAGAGGTTAAGATAACTTGCTATAGGTAATAACTCAAGACTTTTAAGGTCCTTCAATTCTCTGAATTATCAAAGGTAGAGGTCATCGTATTTAAGGTGGCTTTTGGAAATTGATAAACCTAAATTTGCTATGCCTTACTATTTCTGTTCTAAAATATTCATTTGCACAATTTTTAGATAAAGGTATAAATTATGATTTTAAATTTGCTAACATTTAAATTGTATATGTATATAAACATATGTATGTATGTATTTATTTATCTCTCTCACTGCATAGATGTATATGTATATGATATGTATACACACACACACACGTGTGTGTGTGTGTGTGTGTGTGTGTGTAAAATTTCAGCAGCGATTAATGACATGGATTTTTTTTCTCCCTGGAAGCTTTCTCTGACATACTTTATTTCTTATTTTCTTCTCTCTCTATGATAACTTAAATCTTTATTTATCCCTCAACTATAGCATTTAACTCATTGTCATGTAAATCATTTTTAGATGACAACTGTCCCTCTGTTAAGACTCTGGAGGACAGGTACTATTTCCTATATATCTTGTATCTGTGAGGTCTTGCCTAGTGCCTAGAACTTTATTAATGATTAATACATGTATTTGAATGTATTTTGAATGAAAAGAAAAATGGCTAGTTTACTTTGTATGTTATAGGCACTGCTGGAATCTTAATTTTTCCAAGTAATTTATTTAAAAACTGTTACAATTCACCAATTTTACCTTCAGAGCATTGAAAAGTCACTATAAATCTTATAATAATAAACATATTCTATAGAATTTGCTGACTAACCGGAATATAACCATATTGTTCTTCTATAACTTTTCTTTCCAGCATGGCATTATACTAAGTGTAAACTAAAAGACTGGGAGGAATTTGAGTGGTTATATTATACTGCCTTTATTAAGCAGCTTGAAACCTAAAACTGGATTAGAACCAATTTCTTCTCAAACGCTGCCTGAAAAGACAACTCTACAGTTTTACTTGGTACAAATTCTGTGATTTGTGTCACTGAGAAAATGTTTCTGAATACATAATCTGTATCTCCCAATTTTGAATTTAAGCACTGTAGGTTAGGTAAATATTCTATAGAATGTAGAAACTTTTTAGCGCCTTTGTATTAATTAAGGAAATGAGATCATTCAACAACAACCTCCAAGTTTCAGTAGCTTAAAACCACAAAGGTTTTTTTTTCTAATTATGATTTTTTAATTTAGTTTTAAGTATACAGTACATTGATCAGACATCTATATCGTCATAAATGATCCCCCCCAATGGACCCTTCCTGACCTCCACCCAGCCAATGTATTATTGCCAATGCATTCCTTATGCCGTGCTCCCATCCCTGTGACCCTCTATCAGCTGCTAATTTGTACTTCTTTGCCTTTCACCCCACTTTCCCCAGCCTCCCAAACCTGCTCCTCTGTCTGACACCAAATTGTCACTATATTTTTGAGTCTGTTTTTGATTAGTTTGCTCTTTTTATTCCTTAGATTGTTACCCATACAAGTGCAATCACATAGTGTTTATCTTTCTCTGTCACTTAGATAACTTCTAGGTCCATCAAAGCAATATCTTTTTCCATCCCCTTTTTCATATGTAGAGGTCTTGTTTTCTTACCCTTTCAGCCCCTCTATCTTTTGGTTGGAGGACTTAATTCTTTTTCATTTGAGGTACTTATTAATAGGATATAGTTGTTACCATCCTATATTTCCTGTTTTTGATACATGATTTTCTTCTTAAAGAAGTCCCTAACATTTCCTGTTATACTGGCTTGATGGTAATAAATTCCTTTAGTTTATTTTTGTCTGGAAGCTCTCTATCTGTCCTTAACTCTAATGATAGTTTGCTGGATAAATTATTATTGGTTGTATATCCTGGGTCTTCATCCTGTCGAATATTTTTTGCCAAGCCCTTCTGTCCTGCATAGTTTCCTTTTAGAAATTAGCTGCCAGTCTTATGGGTGTTCCTATAGGTAATTATTTGTTTTTCTCTTGCTGCTTTTTTTGGTAATAAATTTGTTTATTTAAATTAGTTTTAAGTATATAGTACATTGGTTAGACATCTATATTGTTCATAAAATGATTCCCCAATTCCTCCCTCCCTCCCTGACCTCCACTTAGCTGTCATATTAATGCTAACTGCATTCCTGTGCTGTGCTCCCCAACTTTGTGCCAATTATCACCACTAATTTGTACTTCTTTAATCCTTCACCCCATTCTCCAGCCCCCAATCCCCTCTCCTCTGTCACTAAATTGTCCACTATATTTGTGAGTATGTTTTTAATTAGTTTGTTCTTTTTGTTTCTTAGATTCCACATATAAGTGAAATCATACGCTATTTATCTTTCTCTGTCTGACTTATTTCACTCAGCATAATAACCTCTAGGTCTATCCATGTCATTGCAAATGGTAGGATTTCATTTTTTTAATGGTCATTGTCTATATGAACCATAATTTCTTTATATAATCATCTATTGATGGCATTTAGGTTGCTTCCATATTGGCTATTGTAAATTGTGCTGCCATGAATATTGGAATGCATAGATCTTTATGAATTATTGTTTTGGTTTTCTTTGGATAAATACCCAGAAGTGCAATTGCTGGGTCAAAAGGTATATCCATTTTTAATTTTTTGAGAAATCTTCATACTGTTTTCCATAGCGGCTGTACCAATTTTCAATCCCACCAACAATGTATGAGGGTTCCCTTTCCTCCACATCACCAACACTTGCTGTTTTTTTTGTTTTGTTTTGTTTTTATTGATTGATAATAGCCATTCTGACAGGTGCGAGGTGATATCTCATTGTGGTTTTAATTTGCATTTCTCTGATGGTTGCGACCTTGAACATCTTTTCATATGTTGTTAGCCATCTGTATTTCCTCTTTGGAGAGTATCTGTTCAGGTCTTCTGCCTATTTTTTAACTGGATTGGTTTTTTGTTTGTATGTTTGTTTGTTTTTTGTTTTTTTTTTTTTGCTGTTGAGTTGTATAAGTTTTTTATACATTTTGGTTATTACCCTTATCAAGTATATCATTAGTGAATATCTTCTCCCAAACAGTTGGTTGTCTTTTTGTTTTGTTGGTGGTTTCCTTTGCTGTACAAAAACTTTTTAGTTTGGTAGTCTCATTTGTTTATTTTTTTTTTGTTTCCCTTGCCTGAGGAGATAGATCTGAAAAGAATTCCTGTTAGTAATATCAAGAGTTTACTGCCTATTTTTTTTTTAAAAGTTTTATGGTTTCAGGTCTTATATTTCCGTCTTTAATCCATTTGAGTCTATTCTTGTATTTGGTGTAAAAAGATGGTCCAGCTTCTGCTTCTGCTTCTTCTTTTTCTTCTTCTCTTCTTCTTCTTCTTCTTCTTCTTCTTCTTCTCTTCTTCTTCTTTCTTCTTCTTCTTCTTCTTCTTCTCTTCTTCTTCCCTCTCCCTCCTCTCTCCTCTCTCCTCCCTCCTCTCTCTCTCCTCCTCCTTTTTCTTCTTCCTTCTTCTTTCCTCCTCCTCCTCCTCCTCCTCCCTCCTCCTCCTCCTCCTCTCCTCCTCCTTCTTTTCTTCTCTTCTTTCTTTTTTTTTACATTTCTGTCCAATTTTCCCAATACCATTTATTGAAGAGACCATTCTTTACCTCATTGTATATTCTTATCTGGGCTCTCTATTCTGTTCCATTGATCAATGTATCTGTTTTTATGCCAGTACCATGTTGTTTTGATTACTATAGACTTGTAGTATAGTTTGATATCAGGTAGTGTAATACCTCCAACTTTGTTCTTTCTCAAGATTGCCATGACTATTTTTTTTATGGACTCCATATAAATATTAGGATTATTTGTTACTAGCTCTCTGAAAAATGCCATTTGTATTTTGATAGGGATTGCATCAAATCTAAAGATTGCTTTGAGTAGTATGGCTGTTTTAATAATGTTGATTCTTTCTACCCATGAACAGAGTATTGCTTCCATTTATTTGTATCTTCTTCAATTTCTTTTTTCATTGACTTCTATTTTCTGAAACAGGTCTTCTGCCTTCTTGGTTAATCTGATTCCCAGGTATTTTATAGTTTTTAACGCAATTGTAAATGGGATTGTTTTCTTAACTTCTCTTTCTAAAAGTTCATCATTGGTGTATAAAAATGCCCTGACTTCTGAATATTATTTTTGTAACCTGCTACTTTACTGAATCATTGATCAGTTCTAACAGTTTTTTGGGAATCTTTAGGGTTCTCTCTATATAGTCATGTCATTGGCAAATAAGAGAGTTTACTTCTTCCTTTCCAATTTGGATGCCTTTTATTTCTCTTTCTTGTCTTATTGCTGTGGTTAAGACTTCCAATACAATGTTGAAGAGGAGTGGTGAAAGTGGGCATCCTCGTCTTTTGTTCCTGATCTTAAGGAAAATGCTTTTAGCTTTTCCTCATTGAGTATGATGTTAGCTGTAGGTTTGTCATATATGGCCTTTATTATGTTGAGTATGTTCCCTCTATTCCACTTTGCTGTGAGTTTTTATCATAAATGGATGCTGGATTTTGTCAAATGCTTTTCCTGCATCTATCGATGATATGATCATATGGTTTTTATCTTTGATTTGTTAATGTGGTGTATCACATTAATTGATTTTGTGGATATGAACCAACCTTGCATCCAGAATAAATCCAACTTGATCATGGTGTATGATATTTTTAATGTATTGCTGAATTTGGTTTGCTAATATTTTTTGAGGATTTTTGCATCAATGTTCATAAGAAATATCTTTTTCTTTGTAATGTCTTTGCCTGGTTTTGGAATCAAGGTAATGGTGGCCTCATAAAAGGAGTTAGGGAGCTTTCCTCTCTTCTTGAATTTTTGGAATAGTTTGAGAGAATACATGATAATTCTTCTTTGAATGTTTGGTAAAATTTGCCTATGAAGCCAGCTGATTCTGGACTTTTTTTTTGGGGAGGTTTTTGATTACTGATTTGATTTCATTGGTGGTAATCGATTCAGATTTTCTGTTTCTTCTTGACTCAGTCTTGGGAGATTGTATGTTTCTAGGAATGTGTCCATTTCTTCAGATTGTCCAATTTGTTGGTATATAATTGCTCATAGTATTTTCTTATGTCCATTGTATTTCTGTGGAGTTCTAGTTATTTTTCTCCTCTTTCATTTCTAATTTAATTTATTTGAGTCCTCTCTCTTTTTCCTTGATGAGTCTGGCTAAGGGTCTGTCAATTTTTTTTCAAAGAACCTCTTGTTTCATTAATCTTTTGTATTATTTTTCTAGACTCTATTTCATTTATTTCCACTCTGATCTTTATTATTTCCTTCTTCTATTTTTTTGGGCTTTGTTTGCTGTTCTTTTTCTAGTTCTTTTATTGTAAGGTTAGATTTATTGAGCTTTTTCTTGTTTCTTGAGGTAGGACAGTATTGCTATGAATTTCCCTCTAGGACTGCTTTTGCTGTCCCATAAATTTTGAGTCATTGTGTTTTCATTTTCATTTGTCTCTAGGTATCTTTGATTTCTTCCTTGATCTCATTAATAACCCATTCTGTTTAGTAGCATGTTATTTAGCCTCCATGTGTTTGTGTATTTTTCTTTTTTTCTTGTAGTTGATATCTAGTTTCATACCATCATACCATTGTGATCAAAGAAGACATTGATATGATTTCAATCTTTCTCAATTTTATTGAGACTTGATTTGTGTCCTAATATGTAGTCTATCCTTGAAAATATTCCATGTACACTTGAGAAGAATGTATATTTTGCTGCTTTGGGGTAAAAGGCTCTGAAAATATCTATTAAGTCATCTGTTCTAGTGTATCTTTAGGCCCATTGTTTCCTTGTTGATTCTTTGCCTGGAAGATCTGTCCATTGGTGTCAATGGGGTGTTAATGTCTCCTATTATGAGTATATTGCTATTGATCTCTCCTTTTATGTCAGTCAATAATTACTTTATGTTGTAGGTGCTCCTGTGGGTGCATATATTGTTTACTAGGGTTATACCTTCTTGATTTATCGATCCCTTTATTATTATGTAATGCCTTTTAAAAATCTCTTATTATAGCCTTTGTTTTAATGTCTATTTTATCTGATATAAGTATTGCTATCTAGGCTTTTTTTTCATTTCTGTTTGTAAATATTTTTCCATCCTTTACTTTCAGTCTGTGAGTGTTTGATCTAAAGTGGTCTCTTGTAGACAGCATATGCATGGGTCTTGTTTTCTTATCCTTCGGTTACCCTATGTCTTTTGATTGGAGCATTTAATCCATTTACATTTAAAGTGATTACTGATAGGTACATTGTTATTGTCATTTATTATCATATTTGTTATTTCTATTTCTTTTTTAACCCCTTCTCTTTTTACAGAAGACCCTTTAACATTTCTTGTAATGCTGGCTTGTTGGTGATGAATTCCTTAAGCTTTTTTCTGTCTGGGAAGCTCTTTATCTCACCTTCCATTTTAATCGAAAGCCTTGGGGTAGAGTATTCATGGTTGTAGATTCTTGTTTTTCATAACTTTGAATATTTCTTGCCATTCCCTTCTGGCCTGCAAAGTTTCCATTGAAAGTCAGCAGACATTCTTATGGGTACCCTTGTAAGTAACAGCTTCCTTCTCTTGCTGCTTTTAAGATTCTCTCTTTGTCTTTGACCTTTGGCATTTTAATTATGATGTGTCTTGGTGTAGGTCTGTTTGAATTCCTCTTGTTTGGACTCTTTGTGCTTCTGAACTTGTATGTCTAATTCCTTTGCCAGGTTAGGGAAGTTTTCTGTCATTATTTCTTCAATATAGTCTCAATCCCTTGCTCTCTCTCTTTCTCTTCAGGTACTCCTATGATTCAGATATTTTTACTTCATGTTGTCCCAGAGGTCTCTTAAACTATCCTCTTTTTTAAAATTCTTTTTTCTTGTTGTTCTGATTGGGTGATTCAGCTACTTGTCTTCCAATTTGCTAATTCGATCTTCTGCTTTGTCCAATCTACTGTTGAATCCTTCTAGTGTATTCTTCATTTCAGTTATTGTATTCCTCATTTCTGTCTGTTCTTTTTTATGGTTTCTATGTCCTTTTAATGCTTTATGTCTCTCTTTAAGATTTTCATTGTGCTCTTCCATTCTCCATAAGTTGTTGAGCATCCTTATAACCTTATTTGAACTCTGTCTCTGGTAGGTTGCTTGCCTCCATTTCATTTAGCTTATTTTCTGGATTTTCTCTTGTTGTATCATTTGTGGCATGTTTCTGTGTTTTCTCATTTTTAGCCTCTCTGTGTTTGTTTCTATGTGTCAGGAATATTTGTTTCATCTCTCAGCCTTGGCCAGATGGCCTAATGTGGAAGGTTGTCCTGTGTGGCCAGTGGCACACTCTCCCTTTGCCAGGAGCTTGGATGTGACCTTTGTGTAGGTTGTATGTGATTTCTGTTGTTGTCAAGCCTTTATTGTTGTTAGTAGATCAGTGGGTGGGATTAATGTTCAGGCTGACTAATTATGTGAATTGGCTGCGCCATCAGGATAAGAGTTGTTGTGTGGGGGCTGACCCCACATGAGTGAGATTTGCCCCAGCAGGCTTGTTGCAACCACCCTTTGTGTGTACTGCTTATGTGACTAGTCAGGAGTTGCTCTGTTTGTGGTCTGTTGCCAGCCTGCAGATGTGTTGGTTTTTGGCCCTTGGGAGGGGGCTCCCCTGTAGACCAAGGTCGCCACTGCTTTTGATTGTTCAGGCTACCCGGTGAGAACTACAAAGTGATCCGCTTATGGTTGTCTATGCCAGATCTATAAGTAAGTGGAAGAGACGGTGCTGTAGGCAGCTCTCGGTTATCCCTGATCTATGGCAGTTTAGCAGAGGGACCAGTGCTCCTCAAGGCCTGATGCCTAATCAGATGCCTGTAAGTCTTCTGAAACTGGATGAACCTCTGGTGATATGTATGTGGGTGGTGCAGGGACCCTGGGAGTCTCCTGGGTTTAGTGAGTAAATTTCCCCCTGCCACTGCAGTGTCAGTTTACATGCCTCGCTGTATCTGTGGCTCACTGTACAAGTTTTCACTTGTAGCAAGGTCAACTACTGCTCGCCTGTGCCTAAATGCGCTACTCTAGAGCAGGGGCAGCTGGCCTATCAATGTGCAGTGAGCACTGTGTGTACTGGATGGGGCAGGAGCTCAGGAAGTCAAGGGCCATCTGGCCAATACAGACTTTGCAATCTCCTTAAGAGATATCACAGCTCTTATAGGCAGCAGGTCTGTCCACAAATATTTCTTCCAAGTGCACTCACTGTGCTGGCTAAGGGCTGTTGCTTTCCCTAACTGCTCAACCAGGGCACAAGAGGCTGCTTGTCAATGGGCTACAGGCCTTGTGGCTTGGGTAAAGTGTGATCTCAGGAAGTCCAAGGTCTGTTTTTGCCAATACACCCTCAGCTTTGCTGCAAACTTCTGGCCTAGGCATTCCTGCTGGAGACAAAGCTGCTGCCTGGGACTGGCCCACGGGTTCCCAGTATTCTTCCCAGTTTGTGTTGGCAGCAGTGATCTGCCCAACCTACCTGTGAAATGCGACTCACAGTGCTAATCGCTAGCTGGAAGGGAAATGTAGCTTACAGCTCTGGTGCTTGCTCTGTGGAAACGCCTACAGTGATGGCCGCCCACTGTGAATACTTTTGGTTTGAACCACTTGGAGTAGGCTTGGTAAACATCCAGCAAGAACTGCTCTGGCAGTCTGTAGGTTGGGTGGGCGGGGTCTCAGAGAGACAGTGGCAGTCAGACTAATTCAGCCTCAGTCTTGTTGCAAATTTGTGGTAACTGTTGTGAGTTCTTGCAGACGACGCCAGTTTACAGCAAGACAGCTGCTGTCTGGGACTAGCTCACAGATCACCAATATCTGCCCAGTTCATGTTGGCAGCAGCGATCTGCCTGACCCTATCTCTGAAATGTGGCTCACAGCAGTTGGCTTCTGTTGCTGGGATTAGAAACGCAGCTCTCAGACAGGGTTCCTAATGGCCTTTGTGGAAGGGGTCTGCCACAGTCAAGCTGGTGCAGTCTGAGGTTGCCTGGTAGAGGGGCTGGACTAAGGCACAATGGTGGCTGCCTTTCCATCCCTTGTTCAGACACAAGGCATAGAGGCCTTTTCAGAATGAATCCACGTGGCCTCTGACCCACTGCTGGTGTCCCAGATGAGCATTCGCAGGTTAGAAAGCCCCTGAGCGGGTCCTTCAAAGGATGTCCAGGGTTCTGTCGCCTTCTGTCTCACCGAGCTGGCCAGAATCCCCTCCAGTTTTCCGTTAGAATTATTGGAATGTCCTCTCCTGGGCTGAGGCCCTGGTGAAGAGCCTCCAGATGAAACCAGGACCCCTCTCTCCCTCCGGAGAGCCTCTTGGCCTCAGTCTTCTCTCCTGGCAATCCTCCAGCACTTGTGGGTGGGAATCCAGCCCAATTCGCGACTTCGCCCCTCCTTACCAGCTGCGATATGGTTCCTTTATATTATCAGAGGGTAGGGTGTTATGATCAGGCTGGACATGTGATTCTCCATGTGGTTATTTTATATTGGTTGTAATTTCAATGCAGTCCTGGGAGAGACCAAACCCTGCTTTTCCTAGTCCGCCATCTTTCTTCCGACTCTTCTCTTGTTGCTTTTAATATTCTTTCTTTGTATTTAACCTTTGGTATTTTAATTATGTGTCAATGTGGGCCTCTTTGAATCCCTGATTTTTGGAATTCTCTGAGCTTTCTGGGGCTTGTCCATTTCCTTCACCAGGTTTAGGGAAGTTTTTCATCATTATTCCTTCAAACAGCTGTTCAACATTTTGATTTTCTTCAAAGGCATGCAGTCAGATGAATATTTGCGAGCCTTAAGTGTCCCATAATCTTCCTTAATTATTTTGTAGTCTTGACACCTTTTTCTTGGCATTTGGATTGAGTGTCCTGATTGCTTTTCTATTCTCTAGATAGGGCAATTGATCCTCTTCTTTATTCACTTTGTTTATTCCTTTGTTTATTCCATTTATATTACTTCTCATCTCAGATAATGTGTTCTTCATTTCAGACTGGTTCTCTTTTTATAACTTCCATTTCCACTTTTTTATGTTTTTATCTTTTTGTTGAAGTTCTCACTGAATTTATCTATATTTTCTAAAAGTTCATTGAGGCATCTTTATAACAGTGTTTTGAACTTGCATCTGTTAGATTTCTTGATTCCATTATATCTGGATTTCTGTTCTGTTTTCTCATACGGTTTCTGCTTCTTTATCTTTCCCATTTTGGCTGCCGTGTCGTTTCTATGTACTAAGCAAAGCTCCTAAGTCTCCCAGTCTTATTAGTGTGGATTTGTGAAGTAGGTGTCCAGTGGCACAGTCCTGAGAGGGGTTCAGTGCAGGCCAAATTTAGCCCAAGCCCCTGCCCCTCTGGAGCCACCTGTTAAGATTAGCAAGTAATCCACAGATGCTGTGCTTATAGTTGCCTCAAAAGGCCACAGCAGAAAACTGAGGCAGCTGTCTCCAAATGTGAGTCTATGGTGCTGACTCGCTGAGCTATATATACTAGTATGTGGTTTGGGTGGAGCCACGAATTGGGGGAGGTGGAGTTTCAGGGAATCCTTGGGCAGAGTGACCTCTGTTATCCAGGTTGATGTGTCTACGCACTGGTAGTGCGGAGGGCTCAACAGGGAACCAATGGATACTGCCAGCACTTCTATGCGGGAGAGTCTCACCTTGGCCTTCACTCTGACAATTTCTCTTTGTAAGTCCCTTGGTGCCCCCTGCATGCAGCCAAATTGACACTGGTGCTCAGAGCAAAGCAGTTCCGTCACTGGGAAAATCCTCTCGCAGACGGGCCCTTTAAGAGGTGTCTGCCACTGCTGCTGCCGCAGCCTCCGTCTCACTCAGCCTCTGGACCCGGCAGCCCTGCATCCTCACCCTGTCCACCTTCTTGCTATTGCAGAGTGCTTTCTTGAATTTCTCCCTTTGTTATGGCTTGTTCCTCTAGATTCCAGATGATTTTTTCCTTGCTACTGCTCCTGTCTTCGTCACAACTTTGATTGGTCACCAGAGGGGTGAACAAGCCTCTATCATCTATGCCATTTTTTTCTCCCTTAAAACCACAAAGGTTTATTCCTTTTAACACTGTATGTTTAATGTAGAATTTTGGGGGCTTAGTACTGTTTTGTCTGGAACATCAGCTGAGAAGGAGCCACCATCTGGAACTTTGCCATGACAAAGGGTTAAAAAGGGTTGTGGCAAAGTTACCCACTAGCTCTTAAAACTTCTGCATACAAGGAACACATGTCACTTCTCATGTTTAAATAGCCAAAGCAAATCATATGGCCACACTTAAGTTCATGTAGGCTGGAAACTGATGTCATACAACATGCCTGAAATTGAGAGAAAGTCAGGATATTTGTGAACAGCTCTCATGACTACCACAGCTCCTCATAATATTTTCTCCAGGGTAGAGAAATAAATTTAGAACACAATATTTTTGTCTGCCTAGGCACAATGGCTAGTTTTTAAAAACAAAATTTTTATAGCACATTGATTTTTGATCTTAAATATTCTAAAGCATTGAACAATATAGAGTAATAAAATCATAGTTTTTCTACATTCTCAAGTTTAGTGTCACATTCCACTCCATTTCAGATTATCTATGAGTGTGTGTTCCAAATAGACTCACTATTATTCAGAATTATGCCACCCATGATTTCAAACAATAACCTTCCCATTGACTACAACTTTCTGATACTCATTTATCAAGTTACATATTGAGTACCCAATGCTAGGGGTTCAACAGGAACAAAGTAGATTGCCCTCAGGGAAATGGTTTCAGCGTTTTAGAGTTCCATCTTAATGTGTCTAAGTGTAGATCTTCTTTTATTTATTCTGTTGGGATTCGTTGGACTTCTTAAATTTGTTGATTCACGTATTTTATAATTTCTCAGACATTAGCTCTTCAAAAGTAGGCTCTACTCTTTTCTGTCTTCTTCTAGAACTTATTAGACTTTTGTTAAACTTTCCACACTATCTTCCAGATCTCTAAATCTCTCTTTTATGTATTCTATCTCCATTTTAATACTGTTTTTCAGATCTATTTTAAAGCTTACTAGTTATTTCTTTGACTTCTAATATGTTGTTAAACCTATTTGTTAAGTTTTTAATTTCAATTATTATTATTTTCACATCTAGACATTGTATTTGGTTCTGTAAAATCGTCTTGGTATTCCTTATAGTATCTTGTTTCTTGCTTATATTTCAAGCTTTTATATTAGTTTTTAAAATAAAATACATTAATTACTAACTTTATACTATGTTTAGTTTCAATATCTGAAATATTAGAAGTCTACTAATTCTCAGTGTTGGTGCCTTGTTTTCTTTATGTCTAGTGATATTTGAATGTGAGTTGTTTATTTTTTCTTTGAATTCTAGGAATTCTTTTGTTTGCACATCTACTCATACTAACAGTCCAAGACCACTTTAAGCTTTGGCTTAAGTTTTTTTTTCCCTCTCCAAATTTGGCAAAACTGATGAAAATAAGTTATTTCTAGTTTTATGCAGTAGTTTCCTCCTTTATACAGAATTTGGGTACTGTACTTGACCTTAGTAAAAGGGCTGACAAATAATACAGAATTGTGATAAACACATATTTTGAGTCTATAAATAATATCAAAATAATCTTATCTTTGAAATCTTATAGAAATATCTATTTAAAATCCACTCCAAATATCAAAAACTACAAGAATGACAATGTTCCTATATGTAGATTTTTTACAAACTTCATCTAAAAAATAAAAAGAAAACCACATATGCTTGGTTAAGGATAAAGTTTACCCGAATATTCAAAAATAAAATAAAATTTTATTTTATTTGAGAGAGAGAGAGAGAAGATAGGGAGCTCTTTTAAGGAAAGAGCTCAAATGAATGTGGGGCTGACAAGTAGAAATCTTAGGGCAGGTGAGCAGGTTGGAAACTCAGGCAACAGTTGATGTAATCTTGAGTCCATAGGGCAATGGACTGAAAACTCAAACAGGGTTTCTATTTTGGAGTTTAAAAAAACATTCCTTCTTTTTCAGGAAATCTCAGTCTTTACTCTTAAGACTTTCAAGTGATTGAATTGAAGCCCATCAATATTATAAAGAGTAATTTGCTTTACTCAAGGCCTACTGATTTAAATGTTAATCACATCTAAAAGGTACTTTCACAGCATCTTGGTGTCTGATCAAACAACTGGGCATCATAGCCTAGTCAAGTTGACACATAAAATTAACCATCACAGATGGCCAGCATCCTGGAAGGTGTTTGACACTTCCATGTGGCATAGCCCAAGAAGTTTGCCTTTTTGAGACCAGTCTGTCAATTATTTCATTTTTTTAACTTAAATTATTGTTTCTGACACTTTCTAAATAGAAGGAAGAGAAATAGAATTGATATTTAGTTTAAATTAAAAAAAAAAGAGGAACGATATGTTTATCTTATTCAACTTCCTTGTTGGATAGTTTTGTGATGGTGCTTAAACAGACAATATGTGGATATTGCTAGGTGAGTGAAAACTTGAAATAATAAGGCCATAGGTAATTAGACAGCTGGGTTCACTAAGACAGTGATGTCATCAAATAAGAAGACCAAGAGATATAATGTTAAAGCCACATAAAAGATTTTATTAGCCTACCTCATTTGGAAAACTTTCATATGATGAAGTCATTAAAAAATCTCATTATTCCTAATACCACAGCTGCTAAATATAATGTGCATGTATGTATATAGAGTTGTTGAAAATTTAAGACCATAGGAATGAGGCTTTTTGCTCCATTCAAGTGGTATGAATTTAGGCTGCAGACCAGCAGAAAGGCCAGCTTATTGTTACAAATATATTTTAGACAAGAAATTTCTTTTGCAGGTCTCAGTGGAGATTAGGAATTATTACTAATTTATTCTTAGATTGGAGGTGTTGTCCTTTGGGATTTCAGCTTTATTGGCATAGGGTCTCCTGTTTGATGTCTCATTTTAGACAGGTCTTATTTCTCAGGCCCTCAAGGTTATGAAAACAAAAACTGAGGTTCACCTGTTGGCAAATGGACTCGAGGCTAAAACCAGTCTCAGTGTTCCATAGTCCCCTCAAGGTTTCGCTTTCACCAAATTTTTTTTGAGCATCCTTACTTTCTTGCTAGCTTATAGACGCATTGAATAAGATTTAAAAACATTTTGTTCAGCATTTTATCTGTTTCAGTGCAGTCTTGGTTGAGTACTTAGTCTACCATATTGCAGCGTATATATACATATATATTATATATATAATATCCATAATATATGTATTTTTAAATTATAAAGAAAAAATGAATAAATCATCTCAAATTTGAACTTTAAAAATAAATCTGTAAATGTCAATAGTAATCTCAATATATTAACCTGTAAAAACTTCATGATAATAATGAGAATTTTATTATAGTCCTCTCCTATTGTGCCAGGCACTAAAATGAGCATTCTACATTTTACTAAAACATATAATTTTTACAATGACCATGTGATATAGGTACTATTGTTATCTCAGTTTTATGGATGGGACACTGAGGCACAGAGAAAACTGAGATACAATTCAAGATACAATCCATGTTCTTAAGATACAATTTAAGATAGGCTATTGAGTGATTGAATGAGTATGGAAATTAAGGTAGTTTTAATCTCAAGCCTTGTAAACAATATTCTATACTGATGCACTTTTAGGTAAATATATACAAAAGTCTAGTAAAAGCAGCATGGGATAGGACTAGAAGAATTTATATAGAAATTATAATACTAGTGATTTAGTGATTTTGGGGGAAATGTGTGTGCTTGGAAAGCATTAGGTAGAAGAATATTAATGGAACTTTAAATTTCTTCACCATCTCTAGGAGAGCTCACTTCCACTAAAAAGAATTAAATCATTGAGATACAGTTCCTTCAACCTTCCCCTTTTCCATCTATATCTATTGGCACCTTTATTCTTTATCTTATTCCCTGCTCCTGGCTCCAGAAGGAGTCTCTGTCCTTCCATTCCAAGGGTGACCCTCCATTTGGGCTTTCTAGGACCTACATTGTCAATATTTTCTTCCTTAATTTTCCCCCTCCATCTTAACTCCTTTCTTTTTGCCTATCAAAAACAAAACAAAAACAAAACAAACAAAACAAAAACAAAAAACCCCAAAAACCAAAAACCAAAAAAACCCCCCAAAACCTTCCATGATACTTTTTGTCACTTAAAGTATTGTAGGCTATTTTTTCCCTTTCTTTGTTAAAGTTTTTGAATAATTATTTTTGGTAGATATAATAATGACCTCCCCAAAGATGTCTGTGTCTTAGTCCCTGGAACCTGTGAATATGTCACCTCACATAGCAAAAGGGACTTCACATATATGATTGAATTAAGGATCTTGAGATGTGAAATCCTGGATTATCTGGATGGGCTCAAGGTAATCACAAGGACTCTTAAAAGATAGATGAGGGAGGGAGCAGAGTCAGAGAGATAGATTTGAAGATGTTACACTGCTGATTTTGAAAATGGATGAAGTAAGGAAAGAAGATGGCCTTTAGAAGTGGAAAAGCAAGAAAATGGATTTTTTCCTAGAGCCTCCAGAAAAAAAGCAGCCCTCCTGAGTTCTTGATTTTACTTCAGTAAGATACATTTTGGACTTCTGACCTCTAGAGCTGTAAGAGAATAAATTTGTGTTGTTTTAAGCCAATTAGTTTGTGGGAATTCATTACAGCAGCAATGGAAAACTAATTCAATAGTCTATGACTTTGCCTTCATATCTCACCACCAGAAATCCTGCCCTCTACTCTCACTGCTCTACTGTGTCCAACCTGCTCTCTCAACGGTCTCTGTGATTTACCCATCAATCACCAACGACTTCATCATATGTGACATTTTACTGTCTCTAGGGGAAGATTTTCTTTGCAGACAAACTATTCAGACTTTGACCTTTAATATTTAAATTATTACACAATATTAAAGTTACAAGTGAAATAAACTCAACAATAACAACAACAACACAGATGAAACAATAGTTCTTTTAGCTTTCAGAATCACCTTACAAATCTTATTCGGTTAATAATTATGTTCAGCAAATTTAGCTATCACTTTTCAAGGAGCCTTTGATTAGTATTTGGGAACAGTTACAAACTTAGTTAATTAAACTCTGTCAGGCTATTTAAACTAAGTGGCTTAAAATAACGCAAATTCTCTTACAGCTCTAGTGGTCAGAAGTCCAAAATGTGTCTTACTGAGATAAAATCTAGGACTCATCAGGGCTGCTTTTTTTTTTTCTGGAGGCTCTAGGGAAGAATCTTTTTTCTTGTTTTATAAATTATATATATTTGAATTGTCTCATAAACACTAAAGTGATTTATTTTTTTGTAAACAAAATCTTCCAGGCTCTTAATTAATTCTTATGACTATTTAAAAAAAAACCTTGATAAATTTATTAATATAGTAAAAATTTAATTTCTCTTAATAAGATGCCAAGTAAAACCACTAATCTAAATCAAATACTCAAGTACACTTTAAAAAATCATGCCGTACAATCTAAATATGTACAATTTTTTATGTTAATCATACATCAGTAAAGATAATTATACATTTTAAGCTACAATGATAAGTTTGAACTGTTATTTGTATAGGCCAAATATTCTTAAATGGTACATGTATATAAAATACTAATGAACAAAAAAATACTAATACTAAGGTTTTAACTCTCTTAAACATTCTATATTTAATTTTAAATCTTACCCATTTAGGAAACAACTGCGTCTTCCCAAACATTTTGGAGAGACCTTCCTACTGGTTGAAATGGAATAATAAGAAAATTTTGGTAAGGACACCAACTAGATCTTGTTATTGACACTGATGGGAATATGACTGTGATTTTTAGTCTATCATTGAGGTGTTAAAACAGACCAAGTCTTTCCCACACTTGGACTTGTGAATCTGCAGATACAATTTTGACTTTTTTTTCTTCTTTTTTTCCATATTGGTACAATCACTCACAGAATTCTTAATAATTATCATGTGTTTGACTCGGCATTTTACAATGAGTTTCTCTACAAAAGCTCAAATAGTTGTTTCATTAAAAAAATTTTTCTACTTAAAGCACTTTGAACAATGCTGTTATCTCTATCATCCTCTGGGAGATTGTTAATATACCTTAGGACAGTAAAAGTTCTTAGATATCGTATAGTGAAGACATTGTTTATCATGGTTTAATCTAGCATTCCCCAAATTAAATGAACAAGAACCATTTCTCCCCTTACGTTTTTTATTAACATCCTGCAGAACTAATGAGTGGCTTGAGAAATGCTGCAGAAATCCGTCTGTTCCTTTCTATTCTCATTACTTTCACTTTAGCTCAGGCCCTCATTATCTCCCACCTAGATTAGTCTTTTTAGTCTTCTACATAGAATCTCTGCTTTATCACTTCAGTCTGTTCTTTGGATGCTGCCAGGGTGATCTTTGCATAACACATTTGTTTCTTCTCCACTCAGAAGCAGAGAAATGGAAGGATTGGGAGATCTGGAGACTTTAGTTCATATTTTGGCTTTGCCACTAACTAGCAGTGTTAATCTTGGAAAATTCATGTTATTTACCTAGGTCTCTATTTTCCAACTGAAAGATCAGCGTTCTAGATGGCTCTTTAGCCCCTTTCAACTATAAAATTCTATAGTTATAGAATAAAGCACAAATTTCTTCTTTCGTTTCCCATTTAATTACCTCAGTCTATCTCTTTCCAACTTAATTTCCTATCCTATTTCTCTTGAACACTATAGTTCAGCTAAACTAGACTAGTATTTATTGTCCTCTCTGTACTTTATGCCATTTCAATGCTTTTCTTTTTACTTCATCTTCTTTATAGCTTAGATTCCTTATGTCTGTCTCTATAATTCATAGACAACTTTTAGGATGCATCTCAATTATTTTCTACAGGAAAGTCATAACACTTCCCTAATCAGTTGGGATTTCTCTCAACTTTGACTCTTGTAGCATTTTATACCTCCGTTTTAGCTCTTATAGTTCTGTCTTGACTTATATTGTGGTACTTGTCCTGTTCACCCATTAAGCTGTACACTAAATTAGTGACTATTATCTTATTCATAGGCATTTAAACAGAAGTCATCATTTGCTATCTTATACATACACATTCTCCCTAGGGCATCTATTGCCAGCCCTTAAGATAGTGGGGTGCTCAGTTTATAATGTTTAATTGAAAAATAAATTGTAATCCATTAGAGATATGCTTGAGTAAAAGCAGACTGTAATAGAAATGCTGATTTTTCATTTGGAAATAAGATATAATATGAGGAGGATTTTAAAAAACTTTGTAAGATATATGTCATAAACAGTGAGCTTTTATTGTCAACTGTACATGAAAACATGTTTCAAAAATTATCCAAACCCTTGGGATTTAGGCGCTATTGTTTCTTCTTGTCTGAATGACAAACCGATTGATAGGAAAAACAAAGGCTGGAGTAATCTTGTCAATCTGGCTATTTCATTACTTCCCAATTTGTCTTTGTTTGAGATCTGAGTCTTTCATTTGAACTTCATTTTGTAGGTGTTCCTTAGACATTATACTCCAAGTCTCACTGTAGTCAAATTAAGCCAGAATAATTGTAATTCAGTACATAAATCCTATATATTGCTTTTGTAACAAAACAAAACAAAAAAAGCTTCAAGCAGCAATTTCTTTTGCTTTTTGTATCTTATACACATGTATATACATTAGATAAATGAAATCCTGTCACCTTAAATTTCTTCTCATAGATTAAACATATTTTTTTTTTCCCCAAGAGCCTTGAAATAACTTCTGTTAGGGGATGCTGCTGTGATTAGAGAAGGGAACAGTGTCGTGCCTGCCATTTGAATAAGGATTTAGTGAGGTCTATAATGCTGAGCTAGTTAAAGGGGAAGCCTGAAATATACATCAAAAGGAATTTAATCTAAAGGCTAAAAATAAAAAGGTCCATTTCATGGAGGAGTGGGAATAAAAAAATTGTGGAGTGTGAAAAAGAGACATCATCTAGAAAAAACAGTCTGAAAAAGGAGAATGTAATATTAACTGGTGAAGAATTCCATCATCCAAGATTTCATATGCATCAAAGGACTAGTGTTTACATTGAAATATGTGCTGGTTTAATGATATTTTTAGTTTAACTCTTTTAGAAGCTGTCAGTGTTCACTGAGGACTAGAGCTATGGAATTTAATGTTTAAGTGAGAACAACCATGATCATGATATTGATATCACTGAAAGCATTCATCCAGTTTTACTTCTGCATACATGTTTTGCTTTGTCGAGTTATGGTTAGTTATCTTTAAGTTTAGCTAGGTTGATTGTTGAAATCTACTACTCATGAGGCTGAAGTCAAGGTTATCAATTTTTTAAATGCCTTTTAAATTACCCAGAATAAACCTCTATTATGGGACTATAAACAATGCTAGAATTCCAGGTGGTCATCTCACATACACTTGCTGCTGATCAAAACATGGGTGGCTAAAAGAAAACCTATTATTCCTGTTTGGAAAAACTACTCAAAATGCAAATCATGTTGATAGCAGCTCAATAGTTTAATTTTTTATTACATAAAATAATAACACATGCTTTAATATGAAAGGCATTTTAAATCATAATATGGAGAATCAGCTAATTGTTCATGAGGGTTACATGATTTATTCAAATAAAGGATTTTTCTGTAATTATGATATTTATTACTAGATATCATGTTTTTAGCACAATATTCCAGAAGAACTCTTTTATGTTTATTTGGAAAAATATGTATCTTGTATTCTTGCTAAACAATATAAAGAAAAGAATATTTTTGTTTTGTGGACTCACACATTAACTTTGTTTAAATAATTGCCCATTAAATACAACTTGCACAAATGATCTTCAGCAAGTGAATATATTGTACACCTTTAGAGGATTTAGCTTTGCAGGACATTTTATAAAATTTCTATGTATTTTACAACAAAGATCTCTGAAATTGGAAATATTTAGCTAAATTACAATTTTACAAAAGAAAGATGACTTTCATTGTAGTTCCAACTGAGTTTGGGTTGGAGTCTGGGATCCTTCCATACATTTTGTTTTAGAAATCTTGGAACGATTACTTTGGTAGCAACTATAATTAAGATGGTCCCTTGTAAAATGCATAGCATGCAACTTAGAATTAATACTGGCAAAAATAATAAATGTTAAGACACCAAATGTCTCAGTATCAAAGCTAAAAGTCTTTATTATTATGTAAGCATCTTTTATTCACAGTGCAAAAGAAATTGATGTTCATGATCATGCCTAAGAGGCATTCCAAAATATGAGGGCATAAAATTAATAAAAGTTAAATTAGATTTAATGCAGTCTTGGAGTTAGTGTATTTCATTGTATTTTGTTTGACAATTGATTATTCATGTGTGGTGTACAGAGTGATTTTCAATTTCCCAGAATAGAACCTGTAAAACTTATGAACAGATTGAGTTCACAAAATATATCTGTATACCAATTTGTTTGGAACTAGGAAAATATGTTCCTATGAAAACAATGCTAGATTATTTATACAGAAAAACTTATTATGTACCTATTATGCACCAGGCAGTACAGAAATAAAAGAAAGATGACTAATTCTCTCTTAAAAACCTTACAATAGTTAATGAGTGTGATAGAGGTAAGTGTAGAGAGCTTTGGGTACAAATACTGGGTATATAAATCATTCTAGGACCAAAAAGCGCTCTCTTTATAGGACAATGCATGCATAATTTTAAAGAATAAATGAATATTGGCATATTTGTGTGTGAGGAAGAAGGAGGGTAACCCAGAGAGAGAGAACAGCATATGTAAAACATGATGGCATAGAACAATAGGATCTATCAGGTAAGTACTAATGGTTTGATGTTGCCAGAACATGGGACTGAGGGGGAGAATAGGGTAGAAAATTGGACATATGATTTTAAAGTTATGGTGGCTTTTGATGTTTCATTAACAGAGAAGTGAGATCATTAAGTTACTGCTTTGGAAAGACGATTCTAGTAGCTCTGTGAAGGGCCAACTGAAAGGGTATCACAGATAAAGGAAAGACAGGTAATAGGTGAATGCACATGTCTAGGGGTGAAGTGATAGGGCCAGAACTATGGCAAGTATTATAATGACCCTCATTAAGAAATCCTTTTGGCTTCTACCTGCTTCCCATTCTCTATAGAGAGTAGACCAATCTTTGAACTGGTTGGGAAATAGATATCATCCTGCTCTCCATTTCCATACTACTTCATTATCTCTCCTGAATCCTGCAGGCTGATCTCCTTTCTTTTTACTCTAGCCAAACAAACCAAACCAAACCAAACCAAACCAAACCAAACCAAACCAAACAACACCTGATGCTTAATAGATTACTATGTGTATAGCTGGTGAGACTATGGGGACATAATTAAGGAGGTCTGCAGATTCTCATGACATATTTCTGCCGGGACCTTTCTGAAATAACAAATCCATAGGATTTATTAGATTGATTAGATGCTTAGAGAATGGGAGAAAGGAAAAACTTTAGGATAATTCTTGTTTTCAGTTCATGTAATAGAGGTGTCATTTATTGAGATAAGGCTTACAGGAAGGGAAATAAAATGTGATGGGGGGAAAGATAAGTATAGTTAGGAGTCTTTGGGACATCTAAGGAGACAGCTGAATAGACAGTTTTATGGTACTAAGACTAAAGAGAAATGTGGCTGGTGGTGTAGACTGGGGAGTCATCTGCATATTGGAACTCACTGAAAATGTATTTCAAGCACCCAAATGCATAAAGAAAATACTAACTGACATAAAGAGAAGAATTAATAGCAATACAGTCATAGTAGGGGTCTTTAATACCCCATTGACATCAAGGAGTCGATCTTTCAGACAAAAAAGTCAGCAAGGAAACAGAAGCCTTAAACAACAACATTAGCCTACATAGATTTAGTTGATATTTTTAGAGCATCTTACCCCAGAGCAACAGAATATACATTCTTTTCAAGTGCATATGAAAGATAGGCCATATTAGGCCACATAACGTCTCAATAAATCTAAGAAGATTGAAATCATACCAAAGAATTTTCTCTGACCACATGGTATGAATTAGAAGTCAATTACAAGGGGGAAAAAATCTCTGAAAAACACACAAAACACGTGGAGGCTAGACAACATGCTATCGAACAGTGAATGGATTAACAATGCGATAAAGGAAGAAATCATAGCACTATAGGTGTACCTCAAGAAACAATAAAAACTCAAATAAACAATTTAACCTTACACCTAAAGGAACTAGAAAAAGTACAGCAAACAAAGCCCAAAGTGAGTAGAAGAAAGGAGATAATAAAAGCCAGAGTGGAAATAAATGAGATAGAATCTAAAAAAAAAAAAAAAAATTAATAAAACCAAGAGCTGGTTCTTTAAAAGGTAAACAACATTGATAAACCTTTAACCAGACTCATCAAGAAAAAAGAGAACCCAAATAAATTTTTTAAAAAAATGAAATTTTTTAAAAAAGTGACAGCTGACTCCACTAAAACACAAGGGATTATAAGAAAATACTGCAAGCAATTATATGCCAGCAAATTGGACAATCTGGAAGAAATGGTTATAGTCCTAGAAATATACAATCTTCCAAGACCGAAAAAGCAGTCCAGAAGAAACAGAAAATCTGAACCCACCAATTAATACTAATGAAATCGAATCAGACATTGAACAACTCCCACAATACAAAAGTTCTAGACCAAATGGCTTCACAGGTGAATTTTACCAAACAAAGAATTAATACCTATTCTCAAACTTTTCCAAAAAAAAAAAAATGCAAGAAAAGGGAAAGCTCATCCTATGAGGCCACCATTACGCTGATTCCAAAATCAGAGAAAGACATTACAAAAAAAGAAAATCAGAGGCCAATATCCCTGATGAACATAGATGCAAAAATCCTCAACAAACATTAGCAAACTGAATTTTGCAATGCATTTAAAGGATCGTACACCATGATCAAGTTGAATTCTTTCCTGGGATGCAAGGTTGACCCAGGAATCAACAAATCAATTAATATGATACACCACATAAAACAAAACAAAGAATTAAAATCATTTGATTATATCAATAGATGCAAAAAATTCGACAAAATCCAGCATCCATTTATGATAAAAACTCTCAGCAACTGTGAATATAAGTAATATACCTCAACATAATAAAGGCTATATATGACAAACCTATAGCTAACATCATACTCAATGATGAAAATCTGAAAGCATTTTTCTTATGATTAGGAGCAAGACAAGGATGTCCACTTTCACCACTTCTACTTAACATGGTATTAGAAGTCCTAGTTGCAGCACTCAGACAAGAAAAATAAAAGGCATTTAAATTTGAAAGGAAGAAGTAAAACTGGCATTATTTGTAGATGACACGATACTATATAGAGAGAACCCTAAACATTAGAACTGATAAATGAATTCAGAAAAATAGAAGGATGCAAAATTAATATTTCAGAAATCAGTTGCATTTCTATATACCAATAACAAATTATCAGAAAGAGAAACTTAAGGAACAGTCCCGTTTATAATTGCATCAAAAATACTTAGGAATAAAATAATCAAAGAGGTAAGAGATTTCTATTTTGGAAAATTATAAGACATTGAAGAAAGAAAATTGAAGAAGAGAAGATACAAATATAAATAAGAGCAAATATACTGTGTTCATGGATAGAAAGAATTAATGTTTATTAAAATGACCATATACTCCTCAAAAGCAAATCTATGGCTTCAATGAAATTTGTATCAAAATACTAATGGCATTTTTCAAGAACATTGAAACCCAAATAATCCTAAAATATTTTATAAAGTTGCAAAAGATTCCAAATAGCCAAAGCAATCTTGAGAGAGGAACAAAACTGGAAATATCACAATATCTTGATATCAACTATACTACAAGGCAATAGTAATCAAAAACAGCATGATACTGGCATAAACAGACATATATATCAATGGAATAGAATGGAAAGCCCAGAAATAAACCCATGAATATGTGGTCAATTAATCTATGACAAAGGAGGCAAGAATATACAGTGGGGAAAAGAAAGTCTTTTTAAAGAATGGTGTTGGGAAAACTGGACAGATACATGCAAAAGAAAAAATGGAACTGGATCACCTTCTTACACCATATACAAGAATAAACTCAAAATGGATTAAAGACTTAAATGGAAGACCTTCCCAGTTTCCTAGAAGAAAACATAGGCAATAAATTCTCTGACATTACTCTTGGTAATATTTTATTTCTTTATATGTTGCCTCAGGCAAGGGAAACAAAAGGAAAAATCAACAAATGGGACTACATCACGCTAAAAAGGTTTTCACAGCAAAGTAACCATCAACAAAACCAAAAGACAACCTACAAAATGGGAGAAAATATTCGCCAATGATATGTCCAATAAAGGGTTAATATTCAAAATTTATAAAGAATCCATGCAACTTAACACCAAAAAGCTAACAATTTAATTTTAAAATGGGCAGAGGACCTGAATAAACATTTTTCCAAAGAGGATGTACAGATGTACATAGACGTATGAAAAAGCTGCTCACAGTCACTAATTATCAGAGAAATGCAAATTAAAACCACAATGAGGTATCACATCACACCTGTCAGAATGGCTATCATCAATAAAAAAGTTGACAAACAAGTGTTGGCAAGGATGAAGAAAAAAGAACCCATGAATTGTTGTTGAGATTGTAAATTGATGCAGCCACTATGAAAAACAGTATGAAGTTCCTCAAAAAATAAAAAATAGAACTACTGTATGACCCATCAATTCTATTTTTAGGTATTTATCTAAAGAAATCCAAAACATTAATTCAAAAAAGATATATGCACCTCTATGTTTACTGCAGTGCTACTATAATGGCCAAGATATGGAAGCAACCAAAGTACCCATCAATAGAGGGCTGGATAGCAAAGACATGGTTCATATATACAGTGGAAAATTACTTGGCCACAAAAAGAATGAAATCTTGCCATTTGCTCCAACACGGATAAACTGGGAAGGTATTATGGTAAATGAGACAAGTAAGACAAAGAAAAACACCATATGGAATCTAAAGAACAAAATAAACAAAACAAAACAAAATGCATTTCAGATTCACCCACTGAGAAGAGAGTAAATTTGGTAGGCTGAGGAAGACATGAACAACTGTAATTTAAGAGGCTATTTGGAAGAGGACTCCTTCATTTAAACCAGAGGGATTACATATATACAATGCAATATTAGTCATAAGAAAAGATGAAACATTGCCATTTGCGACAACATGAATGGATCTTGAATTACCATCCTAAGTGAAATAAGTCAGACAGAAAAATTGAGAACCATATGATTTCACTTATATGTGGGATATAAAAACTGAAAGCAACAAATTAAATAAGACAAACAAAACTCATAGTATAGATAACAGTTTAGTGATTATCAGAGGGAAAAGGGGCAGTGGGGCAGGTAGATAAGGAAAAGGGGGTCAAATATATGGGGTAGAAGGAAATTCGACTTTGGATGGTGAACACAATGCAATATATATATGATGTATTTTTGAATAGTACACTTGAAACCTATATAATTTTATTAATCAACATCACTTCAGTAAACCAGAGGGCTTATTAATCAGCCCTAATCCAAATATCTAAAACTTGTTTCCTTGAAAGGAAGGAATGAAATACCCTTTAAAAACATGACTCACTGGTCTCCTGGTAGAAAGAACTGTACATGCATGATGTTGTACTTACTGAGAATTTACAAATGATTTGTAAAATACAAAGTAGAATTAAAATATAAGCAAATAGTTATGAAAGGGATGGAATAAGTATGTATAGTTTCTTCAAAGAGCAGTGTTATGCAGTACAGTCAGAACGATTTCAGCTAAACTGTAGATAAGTATGCCAAAGAAACAGTCAAATGTCAGAGAATTCTACAGAAAAAAATTCACTCTTTCTTAAAAATTTTTTCTAATGATCACAGGATGGCATGAAATGTTCTTATGTAAGCAATTCTGAAGAAGCCTTGCTGTTCTGAAGGGCAGATTCTCTTCTTGTCAAGTACAGCAGAACAAAGAAATATATAATAAAAAGAAACCAAGGATAACAAATTTTAATTTGCAAGAGCTGCTGTTTGTGGAAATTCTCCTTAGTCCTTTTTCTGTTTGGTTACAATCTTACTGAGTAAACAAATTTGAATGGCCATTCTTAGCAGAGAAATTTGACCCTTTACATGAACCAAGAAGTGTAAATACTTAGTAAGGTTGAGAAGGTCAACTAAAACTCTGTTGCTGCAACCTGGGCTTTCTAAAACTTCTCATTTTTAGGCCTCTGCAACACAAGGCTAATTTTAATTGGGAAACAAATATATTTTAAGCATTTTTTTTTTTGTGAAACAATATTATGGAGCATTTGTTCATTTTCACACATTTCAATATTTATGCTTGAAGTTTGTCATTCTGTTGGATGGACAAAAGCTATTTACTAAATCTTTCTCACAGAAGGCTAATCATTCATAATTAATAGATAAACTTTGTTGAATGGGCAATGATTGATAACTTCTTTTTATAATCGCCTCCCATGATTGTGACTGAATCTGGTTCCATGCTATTGAGTGATAGGATTCAGTACTTTGTACTATATTGCTTGGCATACAATATTCTCCTGCCAAGTTGACATCCTCCCTTCATGAGATATGACCAGCCTAGAAAAATATTGCTGACATTAGGCTCTATTCTGCTGATGTTACACAAAACTGCAGGATTTCAAATGTGGCATTGCTCCAGAAATGTATGCTATTTTTCTTAGGCAGCACAAAGTAATACAATAAAAAATTCACGTCTGGTGTTAGGTGTTATCTTATTTATCAGTTCACACCTTCATTACCATGACTTTTCAGGTGTTTTTATAACCTAGAATTCTATAGGTCAGATGCATTAAGGAGTCAAAATAGTCCTGCTAATTTAGGTTTGTGTTTTTCAGATTATTCACAGATTAACTGTTGGCACTTGAAGCATATTTTCATATTGAAAAACTGTATTATAAATGATAGATGTATTTTTCAGCCTATTTAAGCTATAATGCAGCTAAAGTTCCCAAACATATTAAATAAAATAAAAAGCGACATCACTTTTTAATTGTCTTAAAATGTAAGTAAACATAGAAAATGTTAACAGATTTTAGATAATACTTTCCTGACACTTTCAATATTAATAATGAAGAGATGTGTAAAAGAAACATAAATGCTTTAAACATTTCTAAACGGTAGTGCTTATGGAAAAGCAGGTTTGATTGGAAGATGAAGGAGTGAGTAGACATGTTTGAGGAGATTCTGAAAGAGACTTTTGGTATTTTAAAGAAATTTGGAGGTAAAAGGAAATGCATCTTTTCTATGTGTAATTTAACTTTAATTTTCACTTTTTCTTAATAAAGATAAATAATTATCACCTCTGTAGATCAAATTTTTTTTTTAGTGGAAAGAAGGGAGTTTATAATGAAATAAATTGGCAAGCCTTAAGTTCAGAAGCCAACATTTGTTGTACAATACTTAAAGCAAAATTTCTCTATTTAATTTTAAATTCTTTTTATATTAAATTCATGTGCTCCTTTCTTTCAGAAGGATGACTCTCATTGTCTTTATTTTGTGGCCCCTTTCCCATCCTTGCTTCCTTAGACCCATTTCCCAGAGGAACATAAGAGATTTATGTTTAACTTTTTTATACTAATTACCCATCTTTATTCTTTTTCTTTACCCAATAGCTATGTCACCGCAGTATTTTAAATTTATTTTTTAATTAAATTTATTAGAATGACATTGGATTAATAAAATTTTATAGGTTTCAAGTGTACAGTTCAATAATACATCATATGTATATTGCATTATGTGTTCACCACGCATAGTTAAATTTCCTTTTGTCACCTTATATTTGACCCTCTTTATCCTTATCTATCTCCTTCCCACCTCCCTTTTCCTCTGGTAACCATTCAATTGTATTGTCTACATATTGTCTGTGTCTATGAGTTTTTGTTTATCTTGTTCATTTGTTGCTTTCAGTTTTATATCCTACATGTAAGTGAAATCATATGGTTCTCAAATTTTTCTGTCTGACTTATTTTGCTTAGCATAGTAATCTCAAGATCTACCCATGTTTTTGCAAACTTACACTTTTATTTTTTGTAAACATAAATAATATTTATTTTTATTTTGTAACTATTTATACCCTTTTCTTCGGTTCTCTTCCCTACTTTCATCTTCTAAGTTCCATTATTTATCCTTTTACATTGTCAAGGATGATAGCTGTGGCAAAGGAGATAATTGTCACCCAATATTCATTCTCCCTCTGCTTGAGTGATAGAATCTATATTTTAGCTAGAAAAATGACTGCCCAAAATAGAAACTGCCTTTCCCGGTCTCCTTGTGAATGGGTATCACCATGTGGTTGGCCATTAAGATGTAAGCAGAAATGTCAAGTGTGACTTTCAGGAAATGTCCCTAGTGGAAGAGGCCATGTTTTTCTCTGTATCTTCCTCCTTACTGCTATCTGGAATATGGACATTATATCTAGTGCTTAAGCAGCCATCATGGGTCCCAAAGCGGAAGCTTCATTTTAGTGGAAGGAGCCTGGGTTTCTCCTGATGGGTAGCATCCTAACAACCCCAGTCTGCTTATTTATAGACTGTTCGTATGATAGGACAATAAGCTTCTGTCATGCTTAAGACACTATTATTTTTTAAAATTTGTTCTGCTTTTAATAAACTCATAGGTAGAGAAACAAAAAGTTAAGCCATAATTATAATAATATATTATATATTCATGGTTCTCAAAGTGAGGTTCCAAACCAGCAGCATTAGTGAACCAAGACACTATTGCTTTTAGTTTGCTCACAGCTGAACCCAATTTAACACACTAGTAGTTACACCCAGTTGTGTAACCAAAAATTAGGTCTTCTGTAATATAGTTCTATAGGTTGATTCAAAAAGTCGAGAGTCATAAATAGTATTCACATTATTATAATTGGGTAAATATTATTAAATATAAAGTAAAGAAATTCTATTTTTTAGGGTAGCTTTGAAAAATTAGCCTATATTTTCTTTTGCCCCAGTCTCCAAACTTCTCTATAATATCATCTTTTTTGTTCAGTTTCCCTTTTTTTAATTCTCCATGGAGACATGGAGACCTCCCTCCCGGAGTCCTGTATCTTCCTGTTCTAGTTCTGGACTTGATGTTTTCTAGACCTGCTGATAGCAGTCCTATGGAGACTTCCACTTAGTACTTTTAGGGAAAGTCTATTGGGAAGGACAATCGTGAAAAGTGACATCTGCCATCTTCATTTAAACAGCGTTAGTTGTGAAGAAGAAGCTGGTATCTATAAAATGCTTCTATGGGCAACCATCCCATTCCTTTCCTTTGAACATTATAGCATTCCTATTTTTCATATCATTCTAGTCCTAGAACAGTGTCAGGCTAATTCAGTTTATAGATTTTCATTTTGGTTTCTTCTTATCTTAGATTTATGAACTTTTGTGTTTCTTGTAGGTTTTCCTTTTTACTCTCTGTATTTCTGAAAGTCAATAAAACGAAGTGGCCAAGTACAATGGTCCCTATAGTTAAATTGCCTAGGTGTTACCCTAACTCCATTACTATTTGGCTGCTGTAATTTTAACAAGTTAAATAAGTACTACCCTCAAACCCAATTTCCTCATCTATAAAATTGGAATGATATAAAGCAACGACTTCATAGTTGTGTTGTAGAATGAAGTGTGTTAATCCATGTTTAGTGCTTACCTCAGTAAGCCTACAACATAGAAAACATCCCATGTTACTTATATTTAATACTATTAATAGTAGCTCTAAAGGTGAACTGGCAAAGTCACCACTACAAAAGCCTGAGTTCAAACCCAACTTGACTCTAGAGCCTGAATTTTTAATGCCCACATGGTGCTGTTTTGTGTGGAATATGTGGAATTATGAATGCTTTTGCTGGGGAACCAGTTACCATTTAACGGAATGGTCTGTAGTTATGTATGTGTGTGGTGTGTGGGAAGTAGGGGCTTCATGTGAGATGGGGAACAGAACACCATGATCCTTGAGGAGACTTTTCTAAGTACACATGCCTGAGACCCTTTTTAAGAAAGTTTAAAATCTTCAGGTGGGCTGTGGCAAGGATGCATATTTCGAATTTGCTTCCTTGGTGATCTGATGTCCTCTCTGGTTGATAAAACTGATTTAGAAGAAGTCACTACATTTTGCTAAAGTAGAACGAGTTTACTAAGAGAAATCCTAGGAAATCATCCAAGAAGGAAGTCAAATGAAAAGAAAGAAAAATGTTCCTAGATTCAGTATGCCCTGTGGAAATATTCATAACAATCAACACATGTAAGAGCTCAAAATACTTTTCCTCTCACACATCATTACTTTTAGAAGTTATTTGAAGACATATTTCATCGAAGAAAAGTGTAATTCAAAAAAAAAGGGAGAGATCAGCTTCAGGAAAAAATAAGTCACATAGAATAAGGGTTAAGGAAAGGCATCAGTAGAGGTGTGAGCATAGTCCAAGTGTAGCTGGTTGTATTCACATGTCCAGGTACTGATTCAGTAGTGCAGAAACAAAACCCTCAGTTCTACTGATCTAGGATTGCCAGTTTTGGAAAATAAAAAAATATTCCATGAAATATTTGGGACATACTTTTAATAAAAAATTCCTCATTTATCTGAAATTCAAATTTAACTGGGAGTCCTGCATTATACCTGTCAACTCTATACTGGTCTGAAAGCACTCCTTCTTATGTTTATCGCCTTGCACAATGTTTAGCCCATTGAGAGACATTCATTCAGTAGTCAATGAAATGTCATTCAGAAAGTTTCTACACTATAGGGATGATGGAGAAATAAACAAACAAACAAACAACAAACAAAAAACCACTACCCCTCCTTCTCAAACACATCCAATTAAAAACTGTAAGGGACTCTTGAGAGCTCAGGATTTTTAGCTATTTCACTACTTCTGCATAATTTCAGAGACAGAGCATGTGACACATATCTCACAAAATTCACATTTGTTTGTTCATGAGCATTTACTTCATCAGTAAATCCTTTAACACAGGGGTCCCCAACCCCTGAGCCTCAGAATGGTACTACTAACTGTGGCCTATTAGGAACTGTGCTGCACAGCAAGAGGTGAGCAGCAGGCTAATGAGCAAAGCTTCATCTGTATTTGCAGCCTCTCTCCAGCACTAGTATCACCGCCTCAGCTCCACCTCAGATCATCAGGCATTAGATTCTCATAGGAGCACTGGTCCCTGGTGCCAAAGAGTTTGGGGACCACTGGTTTAACACACCTAGGGGCCATAACATATTATAGTCATTATTTGCTCTAAATCTAACATTTATCTTTGCAACATATATTTTTGGGGAGTTTTTGTTTAATATGAAATTTCTTGTATTAATTAATTCAATATATTATAAAAGCTTTTTTTGCTGTTTTGATACATGGATTTGGAAGTTCTGCATAAATTTCTATACTACTGAAAAAAAATCACAGAAGCAAAACTTGTTGATTAGTAGGACCTAGTTTTGGTGGACCATTTGAAATAATTACAGTTCTACACTTTAAAGATATGTATTGCAACAGAAATCTTATTGTGTTTATCCTTCAGAAAAAAAAAATTTCTTCGCTTTTGTTGTTGTTTTGGATAATGTAGGATAAAAAGTGAAATAAATAAAATTCACAGATTTAACACAGAAAAATATGATTAAAAACAGAGGAATTTAAAAACAAACGATTATATTTCTAAAAATATAAGAAGTGCTTCTTTATGAATTTTCCAGTTTGTTTTTTCTTTGGGAAAAAAACCACATTCGATCTGCATTTGAATGACTGCAAGACAAAAGTCAGATTGCTCAAATTTAAAGTGATTTGCTCTTATCATACAATGTCATCTCTTATTTTCAGAAAGATAGAAGAAATTGAGTGAGAAAATTGAAAATCATTTTAATGCTCCCCAAAGAAATTATAACATGAGCTGAAGCATATGGGTAATTTGTGAGGTAAAGTCAGCTACGGAGTCATCATTTTCCATGTAATTTTTGTGGCTGAAGTGTTCTAAACCAAGAAAAGCTTTCTCTTTTTTTGGAGACAAAACTCTGATCAAACTGCTTCAAACTTTCTGTTTCATTTTTAACTGAAGTCTTGAACAATAATGACTCATGAGATATGATTAAAATGCATCTCTACTTTCGCCCCTTACTGCTCTTTTAAAATTTACTTAGTGGAATAATCTCTCCTTTTCCCTGGATGGAGAGCTGGTTCCATTACATTTTTACTCACATTTAGGTAACTGACTGTACTGATGTCACTTTTGGTCAAAACAGCCCCAGTTCAAACATTAGAATGTCTATTTTCCAATAATGATCAAAACATTAATGTTAAATTTCTCCTCTTCCCCAGCAAGGCTCATATATTGGCCTTGTCCTTTCCACCTCATCAATATTTCTCTTTCTTTCTTAGCTTGCTAACTGTGTTTTGACCCTCTAATGTTAGACCCAAGGGAAGAGGGAATTAAGGGAAAAGAGTACAGTCTTAAGTGGTGGGTGTGTTCAGAACTGGCTACAGAATTTTCAAGGCTCAGTGCAAAATGAAATGTAGGGTCCCTTGTTCAGAAAGCAGAAAAAAAAGTCTTAAAAAATTCTAAAATATAAGGTTTTTTTTCTTTCTTTCATAATCTCTCTCTTGACTTGTCATGATGTTTTTATTTGCTATTTAATGTCATTCTAAGAAAAAAATAGAATTATCATACTTTTATTGTTTATATTTTGCAATGCCAGTTTTCAAAGCAAATATAAGAGCACTTAAGCTGTATGCAAAATCTCTGAAATTACATAGCTTGGATTTTGTAGCTGGAACATATATGTACAGAACAGTAAAAATGGTGCATAAAACTAACTCAAATCTTTTTATTCTACTTCTGGATACATGTACCTTCTACTAACATTCTGCCTTGGGCTTTCTAATAAGTAAGAGAAGACTGAAAGGAAAGGAACTGTCTTTCTCTTTCTTCCTGTCCTCATTTTAATGTAAGTGGTTAGTTAATTTAGAGAAGTAAAATGAGTGAGAAAGAATATGATTAGAATTCTTTGGACATTTGTATTTCTTAGAATGTTACTACCTGCTTTTTGTGTTTGAAGCAAGTTCTGATTCATATTTAAGGCGTGGCCTCTGGGCCTGTCTGTGACTTCTGCACACTCAGTTATACACATAACACATTTACCTTGCACTCACTTTGAGTTTCACCGAACTCCCACGCATCGTCGATCCATTGGAATTCTGTGCTCATGGGTCATCACAAATGCTATATGCAGATGGAGCAGCAAGGACTGAGAGACACACATTGTCCCACTGGACTTGCAAAACACTAGTTCAAAGATATTATTATTAAAAAATGTGAATACACAGAGCATCAGATCAAGCATGGGGTTTTCTGGGTGCAGGGTCCTATGTAATTGCACAGGTTAAATTTCACGAAGCAGATCCCAAGTGCTAGTTGTCCTTCATACACAGTCTCTTCCTATTAGAGTCTCATTGACCCTTTGAGTTAATTGACTTAGGCAGGCTGTCAACTGACTCCTGTGAGGCCCACATCTGATCTATTCACATATGATTTGACCACAAATGCAGCTACATTTCATATGCAGCAACAACTCATTTTAGCTTTGCCACCAAACCAGCTCTCCAGTTTTTCTAAGGAGACAGTCGACCTTTGTATTCTAAGATACTAAAAGACACATCTCCTATGGTCTTATTGAAGCACCTTCCCTCTAAGCTTTAGGTAAAGGAGCAGAAACCTCTCCATCCTTTTTTATTAGTGGTCTGATGACTTGCAGCTTATAATGCAACATCCTCATCTTTCTTACAAAGTCCTCTCCCCAACTCTATTTTTTTGAATCTTATATCTCTCTATGCATACAAACCAGGTTTGATCTGGTTTTTGAATACTGTCTTGAAGATCTGCATATGTTTTTTCTTCTCAAAAGTCACTTTGGTATCTCATATTTATCTTATCTCAGTGCCTCAGTCAAAGCTTCCAAATTAAACATTCTGTTTCATATAAATTTTATACTGGGTGCTAAGTATGACATAGGTAGAGGGATTGGATATATTAAGTGTTTGATCTTTTTGAGTTTCTTTGAGGCCATACAAATTCGGATGACTATAAATCTTCTTCATGAGAACAATATGCTGCTAAGCTTTCAATCTGTATTGAAGCTCATTAAATTGGGTTCCTAGACCCAATTCCAATGTGAGGAGAGGGTTTCCCACACCAACAAGCAATTCTCAGACACCAGCAGGATATTCAAGATTTCAACTCAATTCTCACACTGTCTATTCCAGATAGCATCAGATTCCATAGGTTAAGGGTTTATTCTCCCCACCCCCATGCCAACACACACATTTGGAAGCCAGCTACAAGTCTAGGATCTTACCTGTGCTTCTGACCAGTTGGCTGTAGATTGAAGGATCCAACAACTCCCTTCGAACTCAGAATGCCAATTCCAAGTCCAGGTTGTCACCTGCACTTCTCACCAATTGGCTATAAATCAGAGGTTCCCACAACCTCCTCTTGGGTTCAATTAATTTGAACTCAGAGAAACACGTTACTTACTACATCACTGACTTATTGTAAAAGTATTTAATCAAGGAGTAGTCAGATAAAAGAGATACTTAAGGCATCGTATGTGGGAATGGCTTGGAGCTTCCAAGCCCTCTCCAGTTGTGCTGCTTTTCCCAAATCTCCATGTGTTTGCCAACTTGGAAGCCCTCTGAACCCTGATTTTTTTTTATGGAGGCTTTATTACATAGTCATGATTTATTAAATTATTGGCTGATGGCAACTGATTCAACCTCCAGCCTCTCTCCACCTCCTAGAGGTGGGGGCTGGTGAAGGGTGGGTCTGAAAGTTCCAAATCTTTAATCACATGGTTGGCTCCATTGGCAAGCAGACTTCTTCTTAGGTGCTTTCCAAAAATCACCTTATTAACATAACAAAAGGCACCTTTTTACTCTCAATGCTTGAGAAATTCTCACTGAGATCTGTGAACTGGAAACTGTGGATGAAGACCAAGTATATATGAGAAATATATTTTGGTCATCTGGATGTCCAAATATATATTATAAATCACAACATCACACTCAAAAATAGGGGCACTGATCAAAAACAGGCTTATTATACGTTGATCTGAGGAATTCAAGCATTTTCTATATATATATTTATATAGAAATATCAATATATATTTCAATATATATGTAAATATTAGTATATATTTTCTATATATATTGATAGCTCATTGCTAATGCTTCAACTAAGATCAAGCTATTTGTGGAGATAATATGCTGTAGGGAAAAAAGCAGAGCTCCAGTATCAGAGAGATCTGAATATAATTTCTGATTTTTCTGTATCTAACTTTTTACTTTGTGGAATTTACTTAACCTTCTGAAGCTATAATTCTTCATCTGTAAAATGGGGAAATAATACTAACTTTCTAGGGTTATTTGATGATATGATGTATATGAAAATTCCAGGCTCAAGCAAAGTTACTTGCCTTGATGAATATCAGTAATTTGGTGGAAGATTTTAAGTTTACTTGATGGAGAGTAACAATTGTTATTTAAATAGCCACTGACAGCACTTTTATAGGAGTAGTATATATTGCCTTTGGTTTAGCAAACGTCTTTATGATGGGGCTATTTGTTTATGGAAATATAGGGAATGCACAAGAACTTGAAGGAATAAGAGGAGTTAAACTAAAGTGTCTGGTATAATAAAGTAAGAAATTTGGAGTTTAACCTAAACATGGTTATAGTGTCACACCTATCCCTGTTCCTGGCCAAGCAAGCATATGTCACCAGGTTGTAGTGAGCAATATAAATTTTAGGAAGGTAGAAGGGTTATTTTACATCTCAGGTGAACAGTGTTTCATTCCCAAACTCATCAGATATATCTTTTATCTGCAAAGTTGCCCTCCTTAGCCTCCATGCAGTCTCTACCTTAGGTTCTAGAATCTTCCTAACTCCCAGTCTTCTCTATAATAATAGGCATCTCATCATTTTTTTTCCCTCATCACAGGAGTTTCCAGGATAGCTTAGAAGTAAGAATAGGGGGCTTGGAAAGCAGCATGAAGAGTGCACAGAACTTCAACTAGCCTGTATGGCACTTTGTGCAACTTTGGAGAGATGTGGCCCCACCCCAGGACATGTGCCTCAGATTGAGGATGAGAATATGAGCTGAATTTCAATCCCCAAACTCATCCCTTTACCCAAGCACCCTTGTGCTGTGAACAACCGGCATAATCTGTGTGGTGGCCCTGGAGAGGGAGAAATCAAGTGGCCCAGAAAGATGCCTTGTTGCCAATGCCTAGAGGGCTAGAATAATTTTAAAAATAGGATTGGCTAATGTTCAATTTTAAAGCTATCTGCTGAAAGGCAGTTAATAATTTCAGTTACCCTGGAGCGATCAGTAAAGCTGTCTATTAACAAAGTCTTGAGTTGGAGGTACTTTGAAGAGCGAAGGGGTTGAATCTGAGTTCAGCAGATCAAACGGTAACTTGAGATAAAAATATAATTGGGGAGTAGAAGCCATCTGTACTACAGGGGTGACTCAGGAGCAGGCTTCAGCCTAACCATTTTTTCACAAATATCCTAGAGATGTGTGCTTTGATTACAGGGGAAGGCTTTTGCTTGGATTCTATTTCTATGAATGGAATCTACAACTAGATCAAGGGAGGCAGAGTATAGTGATGAGCATCAACTCAGACTATGGGAGTCATATTCCGGTGTGGTATACCCAGTTTAGGGGATGGCCCCCAATGAATGACCCCCATTTCTTGGCATTCAGACCCTCATGTAATCTCTTCTTCTTAAGTATGGACTGTATTTAGTTACTCACTTAAAATAAATAAATGGAATATGGCAGATTGGACGTACTATCCCTTCTGGAAATAGGTCATGAAAACTAGGAAACCCATTTGGGTACCCTCCTTTTATTTCTCTAAGTTGCTTTAAGGAAAGACATCTGGCTGCCATGTTGTGAACCGCTTTGTGGAGATGCCTGCATGGCAAGAAACTACGGGAGGCCTTCGACCAATAACCAGCAAAGAACTGAACCCTGCCAACAGCTGCATGAATGAGCTTAGAAACAGATCTTTCTTCAGTCAACCCTTCAGATGAAATTTCGGCCTTGGCAAATATACTGACTACAGTCTATGAGAGAACTTGAAGTAGGGACATCCAACTTTACTGCTATATCAATAATCAATTATAGTATAACAAACTACCTCAAAACAGTGGCTTGAAAAAACAACATTTATTATCTTATAGTTTCTGTGGGTCATGAATTTGGGAGTGACTTACCTGCGTGTTTCTGGCCTGGATTCCCTAATGAGGTTACAGGCAAGATGATAGTTGGGGCTATTGTCACCTCAGCGGTTACTACAGCTGGAGGATTCACTTCTAAAATGGCTCTTGACAAGTTGATGCCTCAGTTCTTTGTCACATGACCTTCTTCTAATGACTTTTTGCATGTTTTCACTGTACGGCATTAGGTTTCCCTCATAATGAGTGATCCAAGAGAGCAAGGTGGAAGCTTAAATTAATTTTTATGACACAGCATCAGAAGTCACACACCATACGTTTGCCATAATGATTGACTTCACAGATCATTCCTCATGTAACGTAAGAAGGGACTACCCAGGGGTATGACTACCAGGAAGCAAGCTATTTGACCTTGGATTTGTTGCTCAATGTTGCTTAACTTCAGTTTTCCGCTTTGAAATGGGAATAATAATAGTAACTGTCTTATCAATTTGTGAAAATTAAACTTAATATTTCAGATATTAGTGATTAGTAATCTATACATGAAAGTTCTCTTTTTCACTCTAAAATTAAGTATTCTAAAAAGCAGTGTGTATATAAGTAGAACATAGTGGGCATTTCTAGTATAGCCATCTTGAATTATAAGAGAACTTTATGTGTGTGCTCAATTAATGTTAGCTATTTTCATCATTATTATTACATTATTATTATGAAGGTATTATTGCTTATATTGCAGAACTGGCCCATCTTTTTTTAACACTGTTTCAGAGAGATTCTATAGATAATTTGTTATATAATCATCTTACATCTGAAGTTCATTGGGAAGTTATCTAATGACAGCTCTTGATTAAACCACATTTAACACATTATGACCTAATAAAATATTCTGGCTAGTGAGACTGCCTCATTACATATCACAGAAATTAAAAGTGTAGCTTCTAAAATAAGTGTGCTACCCTTAATGTGCAGGCATAGAGCTTTCTGCTGACAGGGTCAGCAGAACAAGTACAGAACATGCCTGATCTTCAATATCCACAGGTCAGTTCAGACATTCTGGGTTTTGTTTAGACCATGGAGGAATGCATTTATTTGCTTTTGGTCTAACAAAAATGGAGTACAAACTCTGCAAGAAATGGGTTCCAATTATAGGGATAATTTGGTTGTATGGAACAAAAACTTAATTCAGGTTGCTTAAGAGTACATGTATTTATTTTAAGTATCAGAGAAATCTCACAGATCACAACTATTAGAAATAGTCAGGCCTAATGAGACTGGAAATTTATCAGGTGATCTTTCTTTCTGTCGCTACATGGTCTTCATCTCTCGTCTTGGAGTCTCTGGAGTAGGCAGCTATTAAAATGGTCTCTAATGACCACCCCACCTAGTATTCATGCCCTAAGGTAATCTTCTCCCCTTGAGCATGGTCTGGACTTACAGGCCCACTTTTAAAGCTGAAAGTAATACATAAACTCAAAATGGATTAAAAACATAAATATAAGACCCCAAATCATAAAACTCCTAGAAGAAAACATAGGCAGTAAACTCTTAAAAATTTTTATGTGTGTGTGTGTGTGTGTGTGTATGCGTATATGTGTACGTGTGTGTGTGGGTGTATATGTGTGAGTGTATATCCAATATATATGTATTGGATATTTCTACTTGGGCAAGGGAAATAAGGAAAAAATAAACAAATGGGACTATATCCAACAAGAGGTTTTGCACAGCAAAGGAAACCATCAAAAAAAAAAAAAAAAAAAAACCGAAACAACCTACTGAATGGAAGAAGATGTTTGCCTATGATACATCTGATAAGGGTTTAATCTCAAAAATTTATAAAGAACTAATCCAACTTAACACCAAAAAATCCCCAAACAATCCAATTAAAAAATGGGCAGAGGACCTGAATAGACATTTCTCCAAAGGAGGACATACACATGGCCAATAGACATATGAAAAAATGCTTAACATCACTAATCATCAGGGAAATGAAAATTAAAACCACAATAAGATATCATCTCATGCCTTTCAGAATGGCTATCATCAATAAATCAACAAATAACAAGGACTGGTGAGGATGTGAAGAAAAGGGAACTTTTGTGCACTGTTGGTGGGATTGTAAATTGGTATGGCCACTATGAAAAATAGTCTGGAGGTTCCTCAAAAAGTTAAAAATAGAATTACTCTTTGACCCAGCAATTTCACTTCTAGGTATTTATCCAAAGAAATCCAAAACTAATTTGAAAAGGTATATGCACCCCTATGTTCACTGTAGCATTATTTACAACAAGCAAGGTATAAAGCAAGCTAAGCATCCCAATGATAGACAAATGGATAAAGAAGAAGTGGTACTTATATACAATGAAATATTATTCAGCCATAAACAAAAATAAAATCTTGCTATCTGAGGTAACATGGATGGACCAAGAGGGTATTATGCTGAGTGAAATAAGTTGGACAAAGTAAAATGCCATATGATTTCACTTACATGTGGAATCTAAAAAAAACAAAATAAATGAACAAACAAAGCAGGAACAAACTCATAGATACAGAGAATAAATTAACATTGTCAGATGGGAGGGTGGGTAGGCGAATGGGTGAAAAAAGAGTAGGGATTAAGATGTACAAATTGCCAGTTATAAAAACAGTCATGGGGATGTAAAGTACAGCACAGGGAATATAATTAATTCTATTGTAATAACTATGTATGATGTCAGATGGGTACTAGATGGTTAGATGGTATTGGAGTGATCACTTCATAAGTTATATAAATGTCTAATCACTATGTTATACACCTAAAACTAATATATTATATGTCAACTATAATTGAAAAAAATAATAATAAAGTTGGAAGTAATGGGATGTCACTTTTGAGGTTAGGTTAAAAAAAGATAGTGTGAACTCCAAGATGTTAGGCAGGTGACTTCAATCTTGGATGCGTATATTCCCTTTCTCAGAACACCTGTACTGAGGAAAGCAAAATGCCATGTTTTGAACAGCTCTATGGAGAGACCAAGATGGTGTGGTGAAGAACACAGAGGTCTTCAGTCTAACAGAAACTATTAGAAACTGAGGTCCTCGCTCTAAAAACCCTTGAGTAACTAAAGGCTGCCAGTAATCATGTGAACTTGGAAGTGGATATCTCATCCCCAGTTGAGTCATTGGGTCTTCAGATGGTTGCAGCTTGACTGAAACCTCATGAGACGTTCTGAGACAAAGTTACCTATCCAAACTGCCTCTAATTCCTGATCTACAGAAATAATGAGATAATGAATGTTTGTTGTTTAAGCTGCTAATTTTTGGTGTAATTTGTTAAGTAGCAAAGGATAATAAATTCAGATTTTGGTGCCTAGAAGTAGGGTGCTGCCATGATGAAAATCTGAAACGTGGAAGTGGGTTTGAAATGAGAATTGAGAAAAGTGTTAGTGAAATTCTAAAGTGCCTTCAAGAAGCTGTTAATAGAAGATTCTTGGTCTTTTATTAAGCTGAGAGCGAATGCTGGCAGCAAATTGAAGGAAAGGGGAATTGTTATGTAGTGGCAGAAAATTTAGCAACATTGTTGCTTATAGTAATGTGAAAAGTAGAAAATGTACTTTATGAACTGGATGGTCTAGCTAAGCAGATTTCTAAGCAAGGTACTGCCTGATTTTTTCTTGTTGCTTATAATAAAATAGGAGAGGAAAGAATTAAATCGAGATAGGCATGTTAAATAAAAAGAAGCCAAATCTTGATAGTTTTGAAGATTCTTTTTTCAGGTGGTGACTGGTATCAAAATAAAAAAATGGCTTTCGATCAAAGATCACATTCAGTGCACTGCCTGGAAAACAGTGGTCTACAGATGAAGCAAAGAATATAACTATCAAAACTTTGTTAAGATCTCAGGACTATAAAAGATCATGCCCCAGGGTACTATTAAGTCACACAAAGGTCCTTTTAAAGAGATTAATGATGTACTTCACAGATTCTCTCAATGAAACTATAATGCTTCTAGGAAGCTTAGAGCACTGTGTCTCAGCTATCTTGGCCAAGGCTCAAGAGAGAGAATTTATCTCAAGATTTGTGAGTGGGGCCTTTGTCTAATGGCATGAACTCCAAGGTATTTGGCAGGAGATCCACAACGTTCTTAGAAGAGTTACATATACAGAAATATCACCAGCTTGGACTCAGGGGTCAGAGACCTTGTGGAAAGAGATGTGAGGCCTTTGGAACCCAGAATTATACTGGAAGGAAGGAGGATATGATCGCTGCTTAGCTATAAACACATGCTACTTTTCATAGCAAAAGGAAGACAAGGAAAGAAGAGACAATAACTGAGAAAGTAGAATTGAGAGCTAGGGAAAATTATTCCCAGCCTTGAAATGCTATTGAAGAACATTCAACATTTGCCCAGTTGGATTTCAGAACTGTTATGGACCAATGACTCCTTTGCATACCCTTCTTCCCTTTTTCACAGGAATGTATATAGCAGTTTTCCAATTCCTGTCCCCATTGTATGTTGTATATGTGTGTGTGGCAGGGCAGAGGAGACAGATAACTTGTCTTTTTAATTTCACAAGTCTATAGATCAAGAGGAATTGTATTTAAGGAGCTGTACTTCAGGAACTACACCTGAGAAACCTGATCAGCCCTAGACCTAATTTAGATGACAGGATTCTAGACTTTGAACTGATACTATAATGCGATGAAACTCTTGGGGCCTTGGGAGGGGATGAGAGAATTTGCATGTGAAAGAGATGTGAACATTAGGAGCCACAGGGGGACTGTGGTAGGCAGCCTCTAAGATGGTTCTCATGATCCTCCCTCCTGGTGTTCACGCCCTTATTTAATCTCTTCCCATTGTATATGGGTTAGACCTGGGGCCTCATTTCTGATGCATATAATATAGCAAAAGGGGTAGGCTGTCATTTCTGAGATTAGATTTCAAAAAAAACTTTGGCTTTCATCTCATGTATATTCTCTCTCCTTCTCTTGGATCACTGGTACTAGGGAAGCAAGTTACCATAGAGTCAGCAGACCTATGATGAGGTCTACATGGTGTTGCAAGGAACCAACCTTCCTAAGAGCTTTCTTCTGGGAGGAGTTGAAGCCTGCCAACTGCATGAGTGAGCTTGGAGACAGATTCTTTAGCCCTAGTCTGTTCTTGAGATCCCTGCTGTCCCAGCTGGCAGCTGGACTATGTTATGAGGAACTCCGAACAAGGACCACCTAGCTATACTGCTCCCTGACAGATAATACATGTTTATTGTTTTAAGGCACTAAGTTTTTGAGTAATTTGTTATGCAGTAACAAATAACCAAGACAGACTGCTTTTTCTTTTTGTGTACTGGCTTCTCTGCTGACTCATTGCTTCCACACAAGGTTGCTTTGCTTGCTGACCATAGTTGACTGATTCACTCTCTGGGTCCCAGTTTCAAATTTCTTGGAGAGAGAATCTCATTGGCTTAGCTTGGGACTTTATTTACACAGAAATGGTGGAGCATGAAGTATATAGAGCTGCCTTTTCCAGGTTGTTGATGAGTTATGTTCTTATGAAGACAGTAGAGGGGAAATGATGGGCCTTCTAGAATTGCTGCTTTGAGAAAGGGTGCCCTGAAACTGTTTTTGTATCTGGCAAAGTGAGCTGGATTATTCACATCTGTGAATCTATGGGCTGTAACATAACCAGAGGAGTGCCATAGGGTACTATGGTATTAACAGTGATACTTTTAAATAGGTGCACATGCTACGTGGAAGTTATTGCCAGTTGCAACTCAGCAGTAATTAGTAAAGGTATTTTCACAGTATTTTCACTAAGGTAGTTGAGCTGACCATACTTTTTCAAGGTGTAACAATAGGGATGGTAACTGGAGCTGTCTAGTGAGTACATTGAGTGACTCCTTCAGGGAGATGTTCTCATTCATTGGGAATGATTCAGAAGTCTGTTAGTCAGGAACTGGCTCATACCATTTTTATGGAAGGACTGCTACAAATGCCTAAGGGCACAAGGAGCTACAGTTAATGTTTTATGTTTCATTGGAGCTTTCTAGTAACAAACTGCACAGATTTTTTTATTTTTAGAGTAGGTTAAACTCAAAATTGTATTACAGTGATACAGGACTGTGTTGTCAAGCTTTTTTTTTCTTTTCCATTTATTAATGTTACCCTACATAGCACAAGGCCTTGACTATTCTAGAGGGTATTATAAAGTATACCGTAAAAAATTAAAAAAAAAATCCATGAATGTGTTTAAGCATCAGGGAAGTTAAGGTGAAAGAAGCCTTGAGTAAAATATTTAGAACAAAGAAGATTAAATGTATCATAGTATCAAAATGGTTTTGAATGCAAATATGTGTAAGATAATATTCACCTACTGGTTGTATAATTTTAACAAAGAAACTTGTACAGTAAGAGGCAGGAGCAGGCAAATTTGCATATCTGCCTCGTGAACTCTGGGATGTTGGGCCAGGCACTTAGTCCTAGTTCCTTGAGGGCTCCAAGGAGCCTTAATAAAGTTAATATAGTGGGGAGGCAAGTGAACTAAAATGTTAAATTAAGCTATTTTCAGAGACTGCAATTGGCTGATCAGCCCTGCAGCCAGACCAGAGGAAACCCAAAGAACAGAGGAAAGTTTCTGCCGGGATTGCTAACAACCCATTTCCCCGCACAGTGAAAAGAAAACAGGAAAAGCAGAGTCTTTAAGCGACACCCTACACAAAATAAAATCTTTCATTCCCCATGGCTAAAATCGTAGGAACCTATTGATTAAAGGCTAGGAACTGCCAGCAGGCTTTCCATGCTACATATTCTTACCTTTTCATACGACATATTCTTATCCTTCTTCATTGTATGTCCATATCAAAGGAAAATGAGTAAACAAAGTCTTTAAACTGTAACTCACTGGTACTAAAGAATGGTGTATAAACTGGTTACCCAAACACTCTGGGTGCCTCTCAGGGTCTTTACTCTGTCTCTTTCACTGTCCTCGTCTCTCTATTGTCCCTCCTAGTCTCTCTTAGGCTCTCTCACTCTCTGTCTCTGAGAGGAGACCACATTCTTTCTATGGAGTATTACCCTTTCTCTAATAAACTTTCCTTTTGACTCTAACTTTGGAATGTGTTTGAATGCTTCCTTACATTGCACCAAGAATCCTTTTCTTTCTCAGGGTAGGGCTTGAGTTTCCCCACCGACTTGAGAAAATTTGCCCTGTCCTGCATCAAGGTGGCTGTGGGGATCTGTGGGTTTGGCTCCCAGACATTAGATAAAGGATGAAAAAGAGGCTGCTCTAAATATTGGTGAAAGAGTTATTGAGGACAAAAAGTGGCTTTGAGGTTGGGGGAGTTGAAGGAATGAGTCACTTTTCAAATATGGGAAGGCTGAGAGTGTGACACGGGACATCACTTAAACGAATCCCTGGTCCTGCTCCCTGGGAAACTTGGTGGTAGTTTTAGTACAGAGGGTTTTGTAAAAGTTAAAGAGTGGGGCTACCTCTTTGGACCAAAGTAGTTGTAATCATTTAGATCAAAGACCATGTATGAGTAGTTGAAAAAGTCATCTTTTCTGCTGTTCATTTGAGGTAGAAGATACAGCAAACTCTCAAAAGTCAGGCACCTTTTATTGCTTCAAAAAAGAGCTGGCCAAGACAGCGGCAGCCTGAGCTTCTTACGGTCACATTAAGGGCACGGGAGTAGGGGATTAACCAACCATGCAACGTCCTTCTTACTATGGTTGTATGATCCAAGTCCCTTCCAAAAAGCTTTTGTGTCAATTCCAGCCGGGGGCTGGAGAGAATGAAAATGAGTAAGCTGAAAACCCCAAACTAGAACCACATATTCTAATAACAGTTATTCATCCTTTGAATTTGTCCCTCTGGGGGTTGACATCTTCTGGAGAAAAAAATGGTTAGGCTTGCCCTATGAGAAGTGACTGTTTTAATCAGAAACCTTGGATTCTCACTCAAACCACTAAGATCCTGTTTTAAGATGTGTCTGCAAGTGGAATTCAACTGCTATGTTGATGTCTGAATTTGCATATGAAGCAGTGATAGGGGGAAAACAAAACAAAACATGGGCTATCTGTGCAGAGCAAGCAGCTCTTAGATGTGCTAAGTCAGCCACTTTTACACAGGTGGGGACAGTTGTCACTTGACACCCAATCAGTTGGCTTCTTTGAAGTCTTCTCTCATTGCATGGGCTCCATCAATTTGCATCCAGTGGCAGCAAAATTCTCATTTTTTCTCTCGCCATCATTACAAAATAATTCCAGTTCAGGGTACAGAGTAGAGAGTAGAGATAGAGTGCACAGTCCACACTTCTGTTCTATAGATATCAACACAATGAAATTCACTTATAAGTGAAATTTACTTATTGCATTGTACAATAAAAAGTGGATGTATGTTAAGGCAAGACACCTTTATTAAGACTAGGAAGAAAAAAATACTCTAGCATAGTTCAATTATAGTTGTTCGTATATTAAAATCACCAAGGTAGCTTTAAAAAATCCTGATTATCATACTAATTAACCTAGAATACAAGTATCAGTATTTATTAAATTTCTCAGGTGATTTCAGTGTGAAGTCAAGGTTAAGATTACTCAATTACAATCTCAATGCTTCTCAGAACTCAGACGTATGTATATAAAGCCACCCTGACTAAGTCACATTTCTAACCCCTGAGGTAAAATCAACTTGTCTTGGTGGCCAACAATTTAATTTGAGTCAGTTTGTCTGTGTACCTCTCTTTATCTGTCTACCTGTCTGTCTGTTTATCTATCTGTTTATTCGTCTGTCTATATCTATCAATCCATCTGTTCCTCCATCTATTAATCCATCCTGGAATGAAAGGTTGTAGCTATTCTGTGGAGAATCTTAGATAAAAGAGTGATCCAGGCATAAGTAATATAATAGACAATTAGTCATTACAAATTTTTAGATAACAAAGATATATAATTGAACTTATTTTTAAAAACATCTGGTAGCAGTGTTAATGGTGGATTTCAAAATGGGACAGTGACCCAGGTCAGGCCAGAAAAGAGGTTATTTTGCAATAGTAAAGTGAGAAGGAAGAAAGTCTTTAGGATTTTGATGATGAAAATGTAGAAGGCTAATATGAGAGACAAAGCATCTAAAAAAAATAATGGTATTTGCCCTACTGAAAAATTAGAACGATCCATGAAAAATCTTTCAGAATGAATACTGGGAACAATTTGGGGCTTTCTTCTGTCAAACCAACAATTCTTTTTCATGGCCAGGCTAATTTCCCCCTTTTCCTTTTCCTACTTGCTACATACTAGGATTTCTGCTTGGTTTCCTTTCTTCTTTTGAGCTGCCACCATTCAATTCATCCCTTTGATTTTCTAAGACTGATCTTGGAGTGGGACATAGTCCTTCACTCCTAACTACATTAGAAGCCAGCACCCAGGCCCTTGTAACTTTTAATGTTTTACTGCATATCACTGTAGTGTTTTTCACCAACAAAGATCTGGAGTATCATTCTTTTCATTGTTTCTCCTCAGCCCAATATAAATTTCCATACCAGTTATCTACTACCACAGTAATGCTGGGTGACAATCACCCAAAACTGAATGTAAAATAATATATACCTTTTGAGATTTCGGGTAAACTGGATGCTTCTTTTGGTCCTAGCCAGGGTAATTTATGTATTAACCAATCATGATTGGGATCTCATGTGTATTTGGGTGTTGGTTGGCTTGTTGTCTGGTCTATAAAGGCCTCTCAGCTGAGACAGTCTGTTCTATGTCTCATCCTCCAGCAGGCTAGCCTGAGTATGTGCTCATAGCAAAGGCAGAGAAATAAAATAAATGGAAATGTGTAAGTGCTTTTTCAAGCTTCTGGGCTAACATCCCATTAGCTAAAGCTAATCACTTGGTCAAGCTCAGAAGCCAGAGTGGGACAGAGCATACTACCCAGAGTGGGAAATCACTACAAAGTTATAGAGCACTACAAAGTAGGTGTACAAGAAGGGGTAAATAGCTAATGCAGTGAATCTCCATATCTTTTTTCTCATTTCTCCTTCCACCCCTTTTCATACTCAAGAGTCTTCATGGAAACAGCCCAAGGGAGATTTTGTTAAATTCTTTGTCTTTATTTCTAATTCATTAATAATAACAACAATACTTTTAATAATACTAATAATAGGGATTAAACTCTATGTAATAGACATTCAGATTTCTTTTCTGGCATTAAAACATTATTTTGTCATAATTAATTTTTTAGGAATTGCTATCCTTACATAACAACTGAGGAACTGAAGTTGAAAGGATTAAAAATCTTACACAAAGTTAACATTTCAATATTTTTTATTATTCAAGAAGTAATATATTTTATTGTACAACATGTGATTTAGCAAAAATAAGACATAACAGTAATAATCATTCTCATTTTGATGATGAATTGTTTTATTATATTTTGAGAGCAGATACCAAGGAATGAATATTTTAATAACTGAGAAGTGAGAAATTAGCTTTGTTGATAATCTATGCCTGCTTTATGTGAACAGCACAAGCCCACATTAATAAACTACATTTATATGGAGCTGCAATCAATAAGATAATCTTAGCTTTGCCCCAAACTACAACCACCTCCCTCTCCCACCTATACACTTCTCTATTGACTTAACTTTCACTTTATTTTCTTATGTTGCTAAAACTTTTTATAAATTTCTGAAGATATGCATAACAGGGTGTATAAACAAGAGCAGAAAGAGAGAATTCCAATTAGAAAATTATGAAAAATTTTTTTCCCCTTCATCGTCTTACATGAAGTACACAAGTTGGATAAAGATACATTTTATTCACTTACAATGACATGTAATATGTAAGTATAGGAAAATGATGTTTTGTTCCAACACATTTCAATTCAGAGCATCTGTCAAAATAAAATGTTACATTAGAATTCATGTAAAATGTTTTATAACTCTGTAATACCAGATTTTCTTCTAGTATGGGATTGTGAAATGTGGTTCAAAAGAACAGAGAGCATTGATGGACATCATTAAGAGAGCCATAAATGTGCCACTGAAATGAATGTTCCAGATTATTAACTTTTGTCACTTTTAAAAGCCAAATTAATTATTTTTATTCTAACCATTTTTGAAGGAAACCTAACACAAATGTACTATTTTTCTGCTTGAACTGAACATACAAAATATTTTATTCATTTTGTGATAACTAAGTCTCAGTTTACCATTATGAATAATTTTTGTTTTATATGTTAATACAGTGTTTCCCTCAGGGGCTAGTGAGTCATGTCAGTTTGTATGATTAATTACTTTAGGTTTTAAATAAGTTCGATGATTCTCTTTCTTATGCTGAATTGTTTTAATTCAACAATTCCCTTTCCTTCATACTTTTAATCTAGTTTTTTTTCTGTAACCCTTTTTTCAATATAAATCAGATAAACATTCAAAATCATTAGATTCAGTTATATACTAAATTATAATTCAGTAGCCTTTTGCCAAAGAGCCTCAGCTTAACACTTCTAAAAACATAATAAATGGGATTTATTTATTCATTCAAAATGTGTTTTGAATGCCAATACCATTTTTCTAAGATGTAAATGATAATCAGACCACTGAGATTGGGGAAAACTGAGAGGGAGGGAACAGGATGGAGGAGAAAGAAATGAAGACTGGTTTTGTTCATGTTAAGTATGAAATGCTTTAGCTGTCATGTGAAGAAGTGAGATAGGTAGTTGAATACATGAATCTGGTCTTCAGGGTAGAAGCCCAGACCAGACAAAGAAATTTGGGAGTCAGAGAAAGGGTGAACAAATGTGTTGATTGATATAGGCTGAGTAAAATAAGGACTAAGAATTGCCATTGGATTTGTCAACAGAATTTGTAAGAAAGACAGAACGTATTGGAGTACATCCAGGAAAGAATGAGAAGAAAAGAAGTGAAGGCAATTCTTTCAAGGTTTGTTTTTTTTTTTTTTTTTTTTTGTAAAGGGGGCAGAAACATGGGGTGAGTATACCTTCTTAACATAAGTTTGAAACCTTTTCCAATTACTGTTATTATCTACTTGGAAGGCATAGCAATGTAATATTTGGGCTGCAGAGTATATTAATTCCATGATTTCATAACTCAAAAGACTTGGTCAAAAAATAAAGTAAGCTCAAATACATTTTCATTGAAAGCAAAACTATATGTTATTTATAATTTTCATTGTTTTTTGAAAATTTCAGGTAGCAGTGAAGGTAAAAGGACAAGATTTACAAATACAGGGTCCAAAAGGGTCAATCATGTTAGTCTAAGGAGATATTTCTGTTAACAGGTGCCTAGATAAGTACTAACTTGGGCTTCAGATAGTATTGTATACATTAATACTTCAGACACTAACTGTCTGAAAGGATTGTTGGGGATTCAACAAGAACTCAGAACAGCTAAAAATATAGGAAGACTTCGATATGAAATTCATGCTGGGAATTCATGTAGCTATTATATTTCTAGAGTGGGTAGCTACAACCTTTTAGAAATAAGTATTTGCAGATTGAATAATTGTGCTTCAGTAACCTGCAATATCCAGAAGGTATAAATATGGTACTATTAAGATGCAGTTCCAGATTTTGCTGGCTGGATAACCCCCAACACTAATTTGAGTTTCTTCAGACTCTAGTCTTCTCAGTGGGTCTCTAGGTGGTGTTTCACAAATGCTTACGGGTCAATGACTGCTGTCACTGCTCTAGTGGGTACCACACCATCCACTATGCCCTGGATGGCCATGGTGCTCTACTGGATCTCTAGGCTGATTTTCTCTCATTTTCTTCTGGGTATAGGCAAGTTCCAAAAGCTGTTTTGAGGTAGCTATAATTGCCACTTTCCTCTAAACTTTAGGCTGTTGATAAGTCTTATTCAACATGCCAGATACCTTCTTCACTTGGAATGATTTCTTTCCTAGGGACTCTACAGTGCTTCTCGGTAGTTTCTTTTATCTGTCTTCTCAGTTTTATTTGCCAGGCAATGCCGTTTGTGTCTGACTCTAATCTTGGACCATATTTGAGTTATTTGCCTTTGAGGCTCCCATTCCTTCATACAAATCAGTAGAGGTTAAGAGATACTAGGGTCTGTGACCCAACTCCACGCAACAGATTGATCTGTCTCACCTGCTTTTAGGCTAACTGGGAACCCTTTAGAGCACATATTGGTTTCAGAGAAGGGGAGAAATGGCTGTGGGTATGAGGTCTCTGCATTTTCTCTCCCTTACCCATGCTATAGTGGTTCAGATCTTTGGAAAAGCAGAAAGAGATGTGGAGTTCAGATTCTCTGAACTACCATAAAAACCTATTTTAGTGGCTTAAATTGATGCTAGATATTGCTGAGATCTGGGAAAACAATCACAACGTGTGTGTGTGTGTGTGGGGGAAGGCATGTGTACCTGCTAATGTGCCTGCTAGTTTTCAAAATGCTTTTTAGTTGCTTTTTCCTTTATTGAGTGTAGGACTTGTCTTAAAAATAAATCTCCTGACTGATTTTGCTCTTGAAACTCCAGAAGTTCAGGTGGGTGAGGAATGCGTTGGAGTTTCACTTAGAATTGCTATTAAAAAGCCTTCATGTATGGATGATGATGCTACTGCCACATACTGATGGCAAACTAAGTGTTCAAGTGGCTGTTTTTGTTCTTCCCAGCAGCAGGGATGAGTCTGAGCTGAGCCGTCCCTGCTACTCTCCAGGTCCCCATTTATGAAATGGTTGGTTGCTTCCAGGGAGGAACTGGTGGCTGGGAACCATTTTCTCCATGTAATGTTAAATGCTCCTTGTGGATGCTGCTGCCAGAGGGGATGATGAAAACCTGGCAAATTATTGTTTATCTCAAGCAGCTCCTGATGTGTTTTCCTACCGAGGAAAAGTCAAAAAAGAAAAGGTGGCTGCAGCAGGCAGGTGCCAAGCCTGCCTCTCTTTGGCGGTCCCCTGCTGTTGGGTCTTGCTTTTGTGGATGCAGGGTCCATGTGGGCAACACAATCCATGTGCTGGTGACAGCTGCTCATAAACCAGCAGAGGCAGCAGGCAGGTGAAACACTAAAACGTTAGGCTATAAAATATTTAAAGAAAGCTGTGAATTTGGTTTTCTTTTGATGAGTTCTCCAGATCTATACTTCAATAGCTTTGCTGAAGGGCCAGAATCAAACCAGAGGTAACCCCAGAGCCCATTTAAGTACTTTGCACTGTTTACTTAATATTTTAGAGATTAAAAAAAAAAAAAAAACTACTTTGGAATATTGAGCACTCCAAAAGAACAAAACTTATTTAGGTACCCTGAGGGCATTTCATCTCTAAGACAGCAAAGCCAGGAAACTGTAGGAGTCTTTCATTTTTATAACACTAGATAAACTATGGGATGAATCAGCTTCAGTGGGGTCTTTTAACTCTTTGTGCTCTGGTGTGGTAAGCATAACCCCTAGAGAAAATATTTCTTTTTATTTTAGCATCTTCCATACCTTTATTTTAGAATGGTTTAACAAAAGATACAGAACCTTGATACAGAGCTTGAAGTAGAAATAAAAGAACAGTAATAGATTTACCCCTGATTCAGAATCAGAAAACCTGGATTCTAGTGTTGGCTTTGCTGTTTAGTGGTTTTGTAACCTCAGGAAAATTTTGGCTATACCACTTACTATCTTTGTGATACTGGGAAAGTTACCTAATCTTGCTAGAGCGTGTGTATTCTCATCTGTAACTTAAGTGGAATTGTTAACGCCTACCTCTCTGGGCTGTTGTGAGAATTGAGAGTGCAGATACAGTGCCTAGCACAAAGCCTTGCTCTTTACAAGTGCCTAATAATGTCAAATGTTACAGAACTGGAAAGAAAGTATTTGATGTTAACCTTATTTTCTTTATTTGTAAAATGGTGACAATACTATATATTTCATAGGGTTATCATAAGGTTTAAATGATGACATTTGTGAGTACTGATATACTAAATGCCATTTAAATATAAAGTGTATTTATAATCATAATAGATTTTGAGAACTGGTAGAGAAAATGGGTAATAAGAGAGAATATAAAACATTAGACAGCAGGAAAGTTGGGGACAAACCTGTGAACTGGTTTGCACATTAGAAGTGAAAGAACAGAAGTAAAACTGCCACCCTAACCAAATCAAACCAAATCCAAACCCAAATCCCAAATCCAAATGTAACCAAAACATATGAACAAACAAGAGCAAACAAAAACAAAAACAAAAACAAACAAACAAACAAACAAACAAAAACCAGTCTGCTAGTGTGCCAGGGGCACATTAAGTTGCTCCTCTCCGTGTTAAGAATATCTTCATTACTGCTTTCTTCTCCAGAGAACCTGCTGGTCAGCGCTTCTGTGTCTGAGATAACTGAGAGAAGAATGTTGTGAATATAGAGTGAACCCAGTTACTGGAGAACATCCCATAGACCTTCGTGTTTTAGTCTCAGAGTCCCTCCTCTGGCCAAGCCTGGCTCCTCCTGACCAGGCAGGCTCTGCACATCTCCTTTTTCTCTTTTTATGACTTTGAATACCAGGAATAGGTTTTACTCCCTAACTTTTACTTTTCTACTTTGCCAAAACACAGGCAATGAGTTTTTTTTTTTGAGAATTTTCATGCCGATTAATATGTAGCAATAAACAGGGGATATTACAAATGTAAAACAGCAGCCATGGAAATATTACAAATTTATAACAGCATTTTAGTTGTTCCCTAGTAATAATAATGTCAATATTTCCATTAAATTTTAAAGTACAAATGGAACTAAAGTTAAATTTGAGTCAGGCTCACTAAAGTTTTTCTCTTAAGAAAGAAAAAGTTAATATTCTCTCTTGCATGCTACATACCTTAGCATATGAGACCTCACAGGCATGTGTGCGCATATATGTGAATCTTTTCCCCCACTCTATCATGGCTGGGCAGATGTTACTTTGGTCTCTCTTAAAATCAGAGATGGTTTAGCATACATAAATTGATTCATGCGATATACCGCATAAACAAGATAAAAAATTTAAAAAAACCCATAAACCCAAAAAAAAACCCAGAAAAAGCATTTGAAAAGAGATAGCATTCATTTATGACTAAAACAATTGATAAAATGATATAGAAGGGAAGTACTTCAAAATACTAAAAGCCATATATGATACACCCTCAGCTAACATCATACTTAATAGTGAAAAATTAAAACCTATCTGCTAAAATCAGGAACAAGAAAAAGCTGTCTCCTATCACCACTGTTATTCAATAAAGTGTTGGAGGTCCTAGCTAGAGTAATCAGGCAAGAGAAAGAAATGAAAGGTATCCAGATTGGGAATGAAGAAGTCAAATTGTCACTTTTTGCAGATGACATGATTTTTTATATTTAGGGAAAACCTAAAGTCTCTATTAAAAAACTATTGGAAACAATAAACAAACACAGTAAAGTTTTAGGATACAAAATCAACATACAAAAATTTGTAGTATTCCTATACATAAATTTTCAGAGAAAGAAATGGAAAAAAATCCTTTTTCAATTGCAACAAAAGGTAAAGTACTTAGGAATAAAATTAATTAAATGTGAAGGACCTATACACTGAAATCTCTGAGATTTAAAAAAAAAATTGAAGAAGACACAAAGAAATGAAAAGATATTTCATATTAATGAACTTGAAGAGTCAACATTGTTAAAATGACCTAATTACTGAAAGCAATATACAGATTTAATGCAATCCCCATCAAAATCCCAATGGCATTTTTTAAAGACACAGAACAAAAAATCATCAGATTTATATGGAAGCACAAAATACTATGACTAGCCAAAGCAATCCGAAGACAAGGCTGGAGGTATTACTCTGCCTGACTTCAAATTATTTTACAAAGCGACAATAATCAAAATAGCATGGTATTGGCAGAAAAAGAGACACACAGACCAATGAAACAGAATCGAGAGCCCAGAGATAATCCCCTGTATATATATAGGTAAATAATTTTTTGACAAAGGAGCCAAAAACACTCATTGAAGAAAGGAAAGCCCCTTCAATAAATGATTCTGGGAAAACTGGAAAGCCATATGAAAAAATAAAAATAAAATAAAACTGACTGCTATCTGTCACCATTTACAAAAAATTAACCCAAAATGGATCAAAGACCTGATATGTAAAACCTGAAACAATAAACTATATAGAAGAAACATAGGAACTAAATCAAGGACTTTGAACTTAAAGAGGATTTTATGAATTTGACCTCAAAGGTATAGGAAGTAAAAGCAAAAATAATGAATGGGACTGTATCAAACTAAAAAGCTTCTGCTCAGCAGAGGAAACCATCAACAAGGCAAAGAGGCAACAAACTGAATGGGAAAAGGTATTTGCAAGCAATGCCTCCAATAAGGGCCTAATATCCAAAATATACAGAGAACTTACACAACTCAACAGTAATAAAAAATTAAATTAAAAAAAATGGGCAGAGGATCTGAACAGACTCTTCTCCCAAGAAGACGTACAAGTGGCGACAGACATATCTGAAGGTGATCAACTTCACTAGCTATTAGGGGAACACAAATCAAAATCACAATGAGATACTACATCACACCTGTTTAGAATGGCTGTCATCAACAGGACAAGTAATAACTAGTGTTTGGAGATTGTGGGGGAAAAGGAACCCTCATACTTCTGCTGATGAGACTGCAAATTATTATAGCCACTCTGGAAAACAGTATGGAGGATTCTCAAAAATAAGAATAGAATTACCATATGACCCAGCAATCCCTCTCTTCTGGGTTTTTTACCCCAAAATTTTGAAAAATTTACGCATAAAGATATATGCAACCTGATGTTCAGAGCCCAGCATTATTCGCGATGGCCAAGCCATGGAAATAACTGAAGTGTCCTCTGGCAGATGATTGAATAAAGAAGCTGTGTACATATATTACAGTGGAATATTACTCAGCCATAAGAAAAGATGAAAATACTGCCATTTGCAGCAACATGGATGGATCTTGAGATTCTCATGCTAAGTGAAATAAGTCAGAAAAGTTGAGAACCATATGCTTTCACTTTCATGTGGATATAAAACGAAAGCAACAAGCAAAGTGACAAAGAAACAGAAGCTCTTGGATGTGGACAACAGTTTAGCGGTAACCAGAGGAACAGGGGAGGGGAGAGATAGATTAGGGTAAAGGGTCAAATCTATGGTGATGGAAGGAAATTTTAACTTTGGGTGATGAACACACAGTGCAATATACATATGATGTATTACTTGAATTATACTACTCGAAATCTATATATTTTATTAACCAATGTCACCCCAATAAATTTAATTAAAATATTTAACATAATAAAAATAAAATCATTTCTTTCCTCTGTCATGCACACAAATCTGTAAAGAAATTCAAAGGAATGTTTGTATGAATAGAGAAGTTCATGAGAGCTGATGTGAAGTAAACTATCAGGAAGGTTGGGGTAGCTTTTCAGAATCAATAAGCACATGAATGATGAATTAGTCACTATAAATTACCCTAGGCTCACAGATCAGTTTCAAGTAAATCAAGATCACACAAGTCAGAAATTTAATAACATGTAAAACATGGCCCACAATGACAGTTCATATAGTATTTATTAAGACTTCTGATTTTCAATGCTATAAAATATAAAGGCTTAGAGGGGCTGGGTAAAGGCTTTTAGGACCTGTAGGAATTTTTGTGGAGTAGAAGTTTCTGGACTAATTCATATGTTTTTTATTGTGTCAATCTCTCTGGAATATTGTGATATTTGCATAGATATTGTTTCTCTTTATATTTGTGGATGCTGGTGAGCCTGAGAAGCAAGTCACTTATCTACGTGCCCATCATAGTACATACATGTCATTCCAGAAAACTTGGGAACTCTCTAAAAGCCTCTGTCCTTCAAAATGGCAGGGCCCTCTGTGGGGGCTTAACTTTACCACGTATAGGATCAAAGGCAGCTATATGATGCTTAAATTTAAACATAAATATTATGGACTACATTATTTTTTATTAATCCTCAACATCATGTTCCCTGCATTCCCAGAGGAGCCAAACACATAACTCACAAGATCAGACACTGTTCTAAAAGATAAAGGTAAAGTGAAGATATCTATAGGCTAAAGAATAGAGCTATGAAAGAATTGAAATGAGGGAAGGAACGGTGCACCTTTATTTTCCTCTGTGTTTTTGTTAGCAAGAAGTTGTCAGTGGGAACTTTCCAGACGCATCAGTTTGAAAAAGAACAAATTAGACAAAAAGATATGGTGTTAGATATAAATTAAAAGTTGTTTCTATATATTGCATGTATTTCTCTCTTACAAAGAGGATTGTAGATTATTTTTTTTAAAACCACAATTTGAAGTTTGACATTTGTGTCTCCTAATTCTCAGATCATTTATTATGACTTTTCTTTATTAAGGTGTTAGAATAATTCTCTGAAAGATGGTGATAATGCAGATGCTTTCTAAGCCTCTGGGGACCAGGCAGAGTTTAGAGTGATTTAGGGGCAACCAGACAATGCTTCATTACCCAGGAAACTGACCCTTCTCCCATCTCCTGTAAATGAGATCTGAAAACTTTCTCCATCCTATTATCTTGTCAGTTCCTAGCATCAGTTTCTAACAAGAGAGTTGAAATGCAATATAGCATTGCCTGGAAAAAAAAGTACTTAGGATTTAGTGGACTGTAACTGGGCTGCAAATACAAATGGGTAATATTTAGCTTGTAATACAATTTTCTTCATACAGATTGCAATGTTTGCATCTGGTAATGAAGTCCATGTTTCTTTGTATCAGTGGTTCTCAAATGGAAAACATTGGAGAATAGCAAGATAGACCTAAAAGGGTATCTCATGTATGCCATGCATGAACAATGACCCTTTACAGAGTGAAGTTGAATATGAACATAAGAATTCACAGGATTTTCTTCCATTAAAATCAACCTTATTTTGTCCCTTGTATATATTCAATGTACAGTACTATTTTAAAACTGTATTCTCAAATTCTTGCTGTTTCCAGTCACAAATTTCATTCATGCATTCAAAGAAAAAAAAATTTGGAATCGTAGGTGAGTGGGTAGCATAGTTCTATTTATAAAGAAAGAAAGAGAAAAGGAAAAGATTGCATATACATTTCTCATAAACAGATCTGGTTAGACTTTTGGTTGCAAAGAACTCAGCCTAAATAAAAACTTGTGCCTAATGTAGGGCTATGTATGAATTGTAACTGAGACTGGAAGACTGAGCAGAAGTAAAACAGCTTAATTTCCAGCTCCTTTCTCCGTCTGTCTCAGGTTCTTTCTCAGCATTTCTCTCATGACATCTCTGTGTCATTCTGCATCACAAGAAAGGTATCTGAGCCATTTTTTTCTCTATTAACTTCCTCTGCTTACTTAGAGCTTTAGTCCTGTTACAATTTTGTTTGGTATGGGGACTGTTGTGATCATCCTCCTTGACTCCTTTCAGCTTCAGCTCTCAGGCTTTATTGTTCAGTCTTCATGTGTTTTTGCATTTAGGTTCATAAAAGTAAGTATCTTATTGTCCTAGCTTACCTCTGCATACCATATCATGCCGTAAGTTACTGGCTATCCAATAAATGGTATGATAGATTGCAAAAAGAGCCACAATTCCCTGTAACCACACACTTTTGATTTTGTAGCTCCCTCCGTCAAGTGATGGAGTCTATTTCTCTATCCTTGAATCTGGACTGGCTTTGTGATTTTTTGTAACCAGTAAAATGAAGCAGAAGTGATATTCAGTTGTACATTTGTTCCTCTAGAGGTCTTGGACATTTCCTGTATTTCTCTTGGGAAACTACCATATGAATATGCTTGGCTAGGCTGCTAGAGACTGAGAGACTAAGTAAACAGAGATAAACTATTTTAGACTAGCCAGCAACCAACCAGCTGGCAGTTGACTGCAAATGCATGAGGGAGCCCAACCAAGATCACCCAAGTTTGGCCTGGATTAGTCATATCAGGCCGTCTATTCTAGCACAGTTTACTGCCTTATTTAATCATGAGATAAATAAATGGTTGTTGTTTTAAACCACTAAATTTTAGGGTATCTTGCTTCACAACAAGAGGTAATTATTAAAGATCCTCCTTTTGGTCTAATTAGCTGTGGTGCGTAGCACGATGGCATTATGGTGTAAAAATGGTTCCCTGCTTTTTCTTAGTGGTTATGGGCAAGGCATTTTTATATAGAAAGGACATAAGGTTTCATTTATTCAATAAATACTTATTGAGGGCCTTGGCAGTGGAACTATATAGAGTGATTAAAAGAATACATAGTCCCTTTTGTCAAGGAGCTAATAGTGTTGACTAAATGGAACTTTCCTTAGTAGGGGAAAAGACATTAATCACAGTCACCCTGAAGACTATTTAATTACAAATTGGGGTAAAGCTCTTAAGTTAAGATACACATTTTAATGAGAGGAACAATAAATACTTAGATTGGGTCTTAAAGGCTTACTGTGTAAGTGATAATTGAGCTAAGATCCAAAAAAAGGTAGGATTAATTAGAGGAAAGAGTAGGGAGAAAGGCTTGTGGATGGAAGGGAGACATTTCAGCATGTGCAAAGGTCCAATCGTGGAAGAGAATATGGTACATTTAAAGGGCTGAAAAGGTCAGTGTGAGCGTGACTGGAATATAGACAGAGGGGGTAACTGTGAGAAGATGCAGTTGGAGAGATATGTAGGAACTTCAACGCATGGGTTCTTATAGTCTGTGTTATACATTTTGAAAACATAGAAAGCTATCAAAGTGACTGGAGGAAGAGATGAAGCATGGGCACGTGATTGGTTTGTGTTTTGGAAAGATCACGCTGTATGCAGTGTTGATAAATGATCTAATTGAATTCAAGCTGAGTGAATGTGAAGAGATCAGCTAATAGGTTGTTGTGATGGTGAGAAATGAAGGTAGCTGGAATTAAAAGAGCAGCTGAAAGGAGAGGGGAGATTTGAGATATACTTAGGAATTAAGACCAATAGGGTAAGACCAAGATGCTTAGAAGATAAGACCATAGAGTTGGATATGAAGGTTGAGATAGGGAATTATTAACAGAGACTTCTCGTTTTCTGGTTTTGACAAGGAAATAAATGATAGTGTTACTCACTGAGCTTATGAAATTTGGAAAAGGAATAGGTTTGAGGAGTGAAATCATGAGATCTATAGACATGTTGAGTTCAAGGTGCATTGTGGTCTCCAAATGGAAATGTTGATTATGAGATTGGATATGTGAATTAGAGGAGAAATCTAGGATATAGATATAAATTTAGTAAATATTGGTGTTGAGTTGGCAATTGAAATTGTAGAGGTGGAGAGAATTTGGGGCAGACATTGTAGATAATAGTTCATAAGCCTATCATAGTCTGTCTGTCTAAGATAGCATTAAAAATAAAAATTGAGCTAACATGTAAAAATAAGAATATTTCACATAAATATTTGAATTTCCATCTTCTCTGAAACTCTGAAACTTTGACAATCTTGGGTTTCCATTCCAGCATGGTAAAAACTCCCTGAAACAGGGTTGTAGTCACAGTCTAAATGAATCATGAGCTTTCTAGTGAGAAACCCTTTCCATTGACACATTTTCTTCATTTTTGTCTCCTCCTTGACCACTGTAGGGATTGTAAACACAGGAATGAGCCTAAGAAACTTCAACATGTAATAGTACAAAAGAAAAAAGATAAATTTGCCAAGGAAGTTGAAAAGAATGAGCCACAGAGGTAAAAGGACAATTTGGCAGTGATGTGAAGGAATTATTTGCAGAAGAGGAGAGTGACTTTGGAAAGCCAGCTCCAAACTACTCAAGCCATTAGAAAACTGCTTTCTAGGGAAAAACAGCCACCCATGGACAACATAATCTGGGCTAGTTTGATTCCAAAATTCATGTCCTTCTTGGGCAGAACTGATTGTAGTACCATTCAGTTTGAATCCGCTTGGGCCTTCACGAACATGATGACTTCCAGAACATCAGAACAGACCAAGGCTGTAGTAGATGGGGGTGCTATCCCAGCATCCATTTCCATTTTGGCATGGCCCCATGCTCACATCAGTGAACAAGCCATATGGGCTTTAGGAAACACTGCAGGTGATGGTTCAGTTTTCTGAGAGCTGGCTCTTCTTGTGCTTCCTAATATGTCATCTTTAGCATGTGGTTACTTAAGTAATGTTACCGGGACACTTTCAAACCTTTGTCTCAACAAAAATTCGGCACTCCTGTTAAGTGCTGATGAGGAAATTCTTCCTATTTTAGTTTGTCTCCTGCATCATGATTATCCAGAAGTAGCAGAAAGCTGCTGGACCATTTCCTACCAACCGATTGTCTAAATGAAGAGATGGAAATGGTCATGAAAATAGAAGTTGCCCCAATAGGTGAAGCTCCTAGGAGCTACTGAATTGCCAATGTGACTCCTACACTAAGAGCCATAGGAAATGTGTCATTAAAATAGATGAACAGATGCAGATTGTAATAGATACAGGGGCACTTGCAGTCTTTCCCAGCCTCCTAATGGATTCCAAAACTAATATTCAGATGTAAGCTACATGGGTAATATCAAACATCCCAGCAGGCTGCCAGGACCAGATACAGCAACTTGTGAATTATGGATTAGTCTTAGTCCTCATTGGTGTTCTCTCAGGTAGACTTTAAGACACAAAAAGAAGTCATATGGGCTGTGACTTGTGGTGGGACAGTTGAACAGATTGTATTTCCTTCATTGCGGCATAATGGAACCATTAATGAACCCCTTAACTTTAAAAGCTACCAAAATTATTCTGGTTATTCTGTATGTTATTTCAAATATCTTTTAGGCTGTTGAGAAACTAGGTGAAACTGAGAAACAGTATAATATTTGATGAATGTGGAGGTTTGGACAAAATTGAAGCTCTATAAAACCATGAAAATAAGTCTATGTACAAAGCTTCATTAAACTTGAGTGAGAAATATTTCTCTCTAAAAAAAAGTCAAGATGTGCCAGAAACTACCTCGAAGGCTATACATTCTAAGTTCAGGATGGTACTCCTTGGACCTTTAATTTTTAGGTTAGCTGAGGCATAAAGTTGTTTGTTGTATACTATGTTTGATATAAGTCTGTCTTACTATTTCTCTCTTAAGAACTTTTTAAAATATGGTCTTTTATAGCACTTTTTACAATGAAATTATACTTGAACAGTTCCAAACTGTACATACTATACAAAGCTTCTCCTATCAATGGTTTCTTATTTCTATGTGGAATTTCATCTCTTGCAGTGTCTGTTAATAAAGATTAAATTCCACCCTAAAAAAAAAAAGAAACTGTACTCATTAGCAGTCACTCTTCATCCTCTTCTCCCACAGCCCCTGACAACCACTGATCTACATTTTGTCTCTATAGGCTTGCCTATTCTGGACATTTAATGTAAATAGAATGATACAATATAAGGCCTTTTGTGTTTGGCTTCTTTCAGTGAGAATTTTTTTTTAATATTTATTCATGTCGTAGTATGAATCAATACTTCATTTTTTTGAGTGAATAGTATTCTGTAGCATGAATGTACCACATTTTGTTTATTCATTCATTAGTTGATGCTACTTGCCTATTGTGAATAGTGCTGCTGTGAACATCTGTGTATAAGTCTTCGTATGGACATGTTGGTTTTTATTTCTTCTGGGTAAATACCAAAGAGTGGACTTGTATCATACAGTAATTCTATGTTTAATATTTTGAGGAACTATCACACTCTTTTTCAAAGTGGTTGTGCCATTTAACATTTCTACCAGTAATGTACAAATGTGCCAGTTTCTCCTTATCCTCATCAATACTTGTTATAGTTTTTTTATTTTTTATTTATTTTATTTTTATAGCCATACTATTGTATATGAAATGGTATCTCATTTTGGGTTTGATTTGCATTTCCCTAATGATGAATGACCTTGAAATTTTTACATACTTATTGGCCTTTTGTAAATCTTCTTTGGAGAAATTTTATTTAATTCCTTTGCCCATTTTAGAGGGTTTTTGTCTTTTTCTTATTGGCTTTGAGAATTCTTCATATATTCTGGAATAAACTTTGTTGGATATTTGACTTGCAAATATTTTTTCCCATTCCATGGGTCATCTTGATGGTATCATTTAAAGTACAAAAGTTTTTAATTTTGATGTTTAATTTGTCTATTTTTCTTTTGCTAGCTGGAATATCTAAGAAACCATTGTCTAACTCAAGGTTACAAAGTTTTACTCCAAAATTTTCTTCTAAGTGTTTTAGCTCTGACATTTAGGTCTGCAATTCATTTTTAGTTAACTTTTTGTATGTGGTGTGAGTTAAGTGTCCAAAAAAATTATTTATTTATTGTTTTACATGTGTATGTCCAATTGTTTCAGTACGATATGTTGTAAAGACTATCCTTTTTCCATTGAATTTTCTTGGCATCTTTGTTAAAAATCAAATGACCGTAAAGTACAGTTGTTTTCTTGGGGAGCTCTCAATTTTGTTCATTGACCTATATGTCTGTCCTTATGCCAGTACTACACTTTCTTGGCTTCTCTAGCTTTGTAGTAAGTTTTGGAATCAGAAAGTATGACTCCTACAATTTTCTTCTTCTTTTTTAGGATTGTTTATATTGGATTATTTGTATTTCCAAATAAAGTTTTAAATCAGCTTGTCAATTTCTTCATATTATCCAGCATTTTGATAGGGATTGCATAAATCTGTAGATCAGATTGAGGAGTATTGCAATTTTAACAATATAATTCTGCTGAGCCATGAACATGAGCTGAATTTTAATTTGTTTAGACTTTCTTAAATTTATTTCAATGATGTTTAATAGTTTTGGGCATGTAAATCTTATAATTCTCTGGTTAAATTTACTAAGCATTTCATTTATTTGATGTTATTAAGAATGGACTTATTTTCTTAACTTCATTTTCAGACTGTTCATTGCTAATGTATAGAAATATAATTAATATTTGTATGTTTCTCTTGTATCCTGTGATCTTGCTGAACTCATTTATTAGGTTTAGCAGGGTTTTCTTTGTTTATTTTTTCGCAGGTTTGTTAGGATTTTTCTCTATGTAAGATCATGTTGTTTTTCGAATAAAGACAATTTTATTTCTTCCTTTCCAACTGAATGCCTTTTATGTTATTATTTTATTTTATTTATTTTATTTTGATGTTTTTAAATTTTATTTTATTATTTGATTTTATTATTATTTTATTATTTTATTTATTTTATTTTAATATTTTATTTTATTATTTTATTTTTTATTTTATTATTTTATTATTTTATTTTATTTTATTTTATTTTTTACTTACCCAATTCCCCTGGCTGGAAGTTTTAAGTACAATGTCAAATAGAAGTGGTGATAGTAGAAGCTTCTTATACTCAATGAGGAAAACAGAACTTGACAATTTAATATGAACAGCACTAGGAAGTATAGTGCAGCGGTTAAGAGAAAGTTCCTTGGAGTTAGAGACTCCAATATTCAAATCTCAGTTCTTTCATTTATATATATATAAATATTTTTTTTTTGTAAATTTGGGCAAGATAAGTAATCTATAAGCCTTAGTTATTGTATGATGTAATATGGGAATTATAATAGCATCTAATGAAGATTAAGCAAACTAATACATATAAAGTATTTAGTGGAATGCCTGATAGTACTCTTAGTAACATTAGTAAATATAACCCATTATTATCATTATTATCCAACTATATAACTTCTTAAAACAATCAAAGATATTAACACTATATTTTACTATCTTTTCCCGAATTATCTTATTTTCAACTGCGTCCAAGAACTTTAGGTTACTTATTTAGATCATTATTAATATTCTTCTTTTGCTCACTTATTCCCCACTTCCTACTGCAGCAATAAATGAATTAAATAGTGAAGTGGCTAAAGCTGGCAGCTGTATATATTTCTTCTTAATTTTGCCATTGCTTTAGAAGAGTGAGTATATTAAATATTGAACACTTTCCTGTTTATACATGTTTCACATTGAAGAGATAGTATTTTAAAGAGGAACTAAAGAATATTTAATACTTTATACTTTACATGCTCTTCCTAGGCAATTTTATTCAGCAACATTACTGCAAGTACCATCTATTTTCCAAGGGCTCTACAATTTGCATTCCTAACCTGAACTCTCTTTACCTGCCCAGCCTTTCACTTCCTTCTCCTGAACTTACAATTTCCTCATGAATACTAGAACATTTTCTCAATTAACATCACTACATTCTTTCTTCCCTCAAAATACACTTCTTTTCCAATCTTGGTTACGACATCCTCATCTCAGAGATTGTTACTTCACTTAGCCATTTAAATCAGAAAATTTGGTATTACATTCTCCTTCACCATCTATGCCTAATTACTAATTAATGGTTAATTTGCTTTGAAGTCCTGCGTTAAATATATTTTGAATGTATTCCTATCTCTCTTCCCCCAATGCCTTAGCAACAGTCACTATTTTTATTTAGGCCTTTGCTGGGGCTAATTCAACAGTCTTCTCTGTCTCCAGTTTTTTTCTCACACAATCCATTCTCCACACCAGTCACAACACTTTTTTTTTTCTCTAAAGTATGTGTTTTATCATGTGGTTTACCTGCTAGAAACTTCAAACGGCTTCCCATCATCTGGATAAAGCTCAAAATCCTCTCAAAACTCCTTAGCATAGTGTACAAGGCCATACAAAATCTGTGCCAGGTCTGTTTTTCTAACTTCATTTTCTGCCACTCTATTGTATAGTCTTACCTTTGCCATTACTTAAAAAAAAAGAGAGGTGGAGTTTGTCATGTGTTCATTTGAATTGCCTGTTACACTCAGAACATGAGTATAACATGCCTCTGTGTAACACATAACTTTTTTTTCTCGGTGTCTTTGTTTTTGTGTGGGAATGTCATTCCAGACTATGCTGCCAAGACCTCTAACTCTATTCATATCTCTTATAGCCTATTGGAATAACTATCTTTTTTTAAAACAAGATCTTTTTATCCTATAGATTGTGAATGTTTTTAGAACTGGGACTTAGCCTTATTTCTCTGTTTCTTTACTCCAGTAGTGTGATGCCTAGAACATTGACATATCAAATATTTGTTAAATGAATGAATGAATGAATGAACATAAAACATATAGGCTAGCTAGCAATCTATATTCTGTTGATTACATTTGGTTTTAAGTGAAACAACCAAGGTTTTTTTAAGCTTCAGAAAACTACTATATGTATTCTTGTGATATTTGACGTGTTAATCTTATAGAAATGGATTAATTACAAATGCTATTTCAAAGGGCTTAGTTTCTTATCATAAGGTCATTGCTAAAGGATAAAGTTGAGATTGTGCTGAATAATAATGTGCAAGTCACATTTCTCTAGACAATCAAAACTGTGAATTACAATGAAAAAGAGAAAGATTTGATGTATGCTTATTGGTAATGCCAGCTATGGTAGCATGTGAATATGCTGCAGATTAAATTTTTCAAGCATTTAATAGGTAAAGTTGCTCACGTTTTTTTTTTTTTTTTTAAACCCACAGGAAATGTCACATTTACTATAAACACTTGACATGCACCAAAATTAAGATATGCATGTACACATAAATCATTGTTTCTCTTTGATGTTATTGATGTTGAGAATGATGTTACATAGGTGAAGCATGCTTTACAAATGTGGTAGTTGCTTTAGGTGGAACATGGAGGAAAAGTTTATATTCGAGTTTAGTTTATAGTCCATGTTCACAATCATGAGATAAATTATATAAGATAAATGATACTGGGTGGTGGTGTGTTATAAATAACAAGTTTTGGGTGAAGAACAGAAACATCACTATTGAGATATCATGAATTTCAGTATTTTAAATAATATCTGAGCAGAAAGAATTGGCACAAATTTGAGTAATAATGGGGAAAGTAGACTGATTTCTCTTGCATATAGAAATTGTCCTAATGTAGCTGATTCTGGAAACTTACAGTAAGTATGTGGCTTCAGTCATAATGAACTATCTCATATTCTGCATACTTTGATCCAAATCAGATTTTCCCTTTCCTTTGTGATGAGATGAAAGTTAAGAAACTTAATAATGGATATCAAGGTTATAGGGAAGACTCATAGTGTGCTGGCTGAAAAATGGGAACATAACGCTCTAACAATAAGCTTTCTGCTTCTGTACCCCCACTTGCACAACCAACCTGTGGGTTGACAGTTAGTAGAAATAAGAAAAAGACTTGTGCGTTCAAACAGGATGAAGAATAGGGGTTTAGGGATTAAAAACCCTGTACCTCTACATTTCAGGGCTGCTTGATTTGGGGTCTGTGTACCTCTGGCAGACCCACCTGGCTGAATAAAGAGTGTGTTTCCTATAACTCACTGATTTCTGGTGTTTCGTGTGTCTTTCGGGGCTGAAGGCTACATTTGGAGGCCCCAGCGAATCTCAGGGGATGGCCCTGAGATCTGAGATCGGCCGAACAGCCTCTGAAGCGCTTGCTGTCCTGTTTTACAGACTCAAAGCCCTGAGACATTCTAGGGCCCTTGAACGCGCATGATGGGGGTCAATGCAATCGTCAAGGACGCAACCTCTAGGACACACTCTTTGTTCCTGATCCCGCCGGATATCTCTGAGGCCTTGGTGTCTGGATAAAAAGGATTCTGGTTTCCCCCAAACTTTAGGGTCAATGACAGGCCAGATTTTTGTAGCAAGGTAATACAACAATTGGGCTAGCTACCTAAATTTGCGATGGAACTTCACTGCGCCTACCCAAAGGTTGGGCCAATAAATAATAAATTGGACCCTAAAAGAGACATTAGTCAAGTTAGGATTAGAAACTGGTGGGGACCTGAGTAGAACTTCTCCCTTTGCTCTTCTCCGAGCCAAGTGTACTCTGTATATGAATGGATTCACCCATTTGAAATTTTCTTTGGCAACCCCCACCTTTAGTACCTAGAGTAGAAGATGAGAAAAGGGCAGAACTACATGACCTTGTCTTACTTGAGTCTTTTACAGGCCCCTCAAAGTGTACACTCAGCCCCGGGGGACAGACTTCCCTATCAGTTTCAGCCTGGGGACTCTGTGTGGATCCGGAAGTTCACTTCCAAAAGACTAGAACCCAGATAGAAAGGACCCTTCACTGTCTACCTGATGACGCCCACTGCAGTTAAAGTAGATGGCATCCCATCATGGATTCATCATTCCCATGTGAAGGCAGCACAAGAGTGGACAGCTCAGGAAGACGGGCCCTTAAGACTAAGACTCAAGCGTACATAAGTCTAACCCTCTGTTTCTTCCTTTTTCCCGCTTTAGCCAGGCATACAGAAACATACACCGGCCATGAGTATAGGAGCTTATAGTAACCGAGACGGTGAAATCATTGCCAGAACATCACCAGCCACGGTACTCCAGAGATCCTAGTAAACTTGTGCCAGCTTGCCAGAGATCCCCTCGCCATTGTAATGGCTGGACACCAACTTGGTTGGGATCCTTCCTAGGTGAAAGAGCAACTTAGGCTACAAGGGGGGGGGGACCAGGCTGTGGCATATGATGGGCTGAGAAAAGGTTCTTAGAGATAGACTCTATATTTGTCCTCAAGGACATTACCCAGGGATATCTGGCTGTGTGGGTAATATGGAACTTGGCTGTAAGGCCAAGACCAATTTTCTTGTGCTAATTGGGGTTTGTGAGACTATCTCTGCTATAGCCAATTATAAGAAACAGAATGATGATCATATTAGATTAATAAGAGGACCAAGCCCTTCCACATGCTCTCTTGGGTCTTGTAATCCTTTCATAATCACCATCAAAACTGGTAGCCCTGGGGGACAACACTATTGGCTCACAGGGCAGACATGGGGTATCAGATTAAATAAAAACTGGGTATGATTTGGGATTATATTTTACTATACAGTTTAAGGACTTTCCTAGGAAGCGCTAAACCTCTAGGACCCAACAACCACTTCTAGTTCCGGGACTACCCCCAAGTCTTACACCTAAGAAAACTCCTGTTTCTGAGAAACTCCAACTCCAGCTCTAGCCCCTCTAATAGTAGCCTAACAGCTATTAAACTCCAGGCATTCAACCAGCTTACAACCAGAACCAGAAGGAGCATTAATAATTATGCTAACAACAATACACAAGGTCTTACATTAGACCACCCAGACATAGGACAAAATTGCTGGTTGTGCCTAAACCCAAAGCCCCCTTATTATGTCGGGGTAGGAACTCCCTTAAACTTAACTGACCTCAGCAGCACACGAGGCTGTGAATAGGAAACTCCCCAACTCACGTTAGGAGACATCCAAGAAGAAGGAACCTGCCTAATTTCAAAGAACTATTCCAAGCTATTGGCTCAGTCACCCTACTTCGATAACTGTAATCATATTATCGAAGTACCTATCTCAGGGAATAAATACTATTAGGCTATAAATAATACTTGGTTAGCATGTGATAGTGGGCTCACTCACTGTGATGCATCTGCTCTTTTCAACTCAGGTGAGACTAATATTTATATTAGTCTTTGTACTCCCCCAAGTGTCCCTTTACAATAGGCCAGAAGGCAGACTCCACTTCTCCTCCAGGACAGGCTACAGAAATGGGCCGTACCAGTCTTAATACCCTTCTTGTAGGACTTGGAATAGCAGGCTCTGCAGCTGTAGGTACTACTGCTCTCATCAAGGAAGAAAATGAATTACATGAAATTGGAAATACAGGTGGATAAGGATATCAGACCTCAAAAGACACCATCAGCAGGCTAGAACTTCAAGTCGATTCACTAGTAGTCCTCCAAAATAGAAGAAGTTTAGATTTATTATTCTTAGAACAAGACGGATTATGTATGGCTCTAGGTGGAAACCTGTTGCTTCTATGCCAATAACTCTGGAATAATTAGAGAAAGCTTACTACTAGTACAGAGAAATTTAGATGCCAGGAAAAAACAAAGACTAGAATCAGATAACTGGTTTCATAGGATGTTCAATTGGTCACCATGGCTAACAACCTCCTATCTGCTGTAGCTGGACTTTTAATCTTCCTCCTCCTCTTGTTAACTTTTGGCCCATGTTTCCTCAATTTCTTGTTTAGATGTATAAGGAAAAGAATTAATTCTATTAAACTTTTAGTAATACAAAATAGAGAATATGAGCAAATTCCACATGAAGAATCAAGGATTTGATTTTCCGCTAAGGCCAGTGGGGAATGTGCTGGCTGAAAAATTACCGCTTGGCTATCACCCATGGGAACATAACGCTCTAACAATAAGCTTTCTGCTTCTGTATCCCCACTTGCACAACTGACCTGTGGGTTGACAGTTAGTAGAAATAAGAAAAATAGACTTGTGTGTTCAAACAGGATGAAGAATAGGGGTTTAGGGCTTAAAAAACTCTGTACCTCTACATTTGGGGCTGCTTGATTTGGGGTCTGTGTACCCCTGGCAGACTCAGCTGGCTGAATAAAGAGTGTGTTTCCTATAACTCACAGATTTCTGGTGGTCCATGTGTCTATTGGGGACTGGCGGCTACAACAATAGTGATGTGGAAAGAGAGCTAAACTAGAGCTCAGAAGACAGGAACTCTAGTTTTGGCTTTGACTACAACTTTCTGGCTCGGACAATCTCTTGAACTTTGAGTTTTCCTCTCTGTGTGAAATGAGGATGATCATGATACTTCCCCTTTTCCTTCCCTCCCTCAGTGTTCTATTGTTGGTATCAAATGAGATAATATAAATTTGTTTTATCCTCTCCTACATATTTTCTCAATAATGTCAATAGGCACAGCAAAGAGATTATTATAGTGACCACAAATGCCTTTAGGCTTTGCAGAAAAAAATTGAATTTGAATAATTAGGAAGATGGTGCATGATGAAGAAAACAAGGAAGAAAGCAGGGAGAAGATGAATGGAATCTCCCAGAAAAGTTTAATGCTATGAAATTAATAATTACTCTTTTCCCAGGCTTTATGAGCTATTGTTCTTTTATGTATAAGTGCCATTTGTGAAATAGTCTGTTTCCTTCAGTTATACCCATAAGAGCACTTAATTTTTTTTTAAATGGTAGGAGGGTTTCTTATAGAACAACCACAAAATTATAAATGGGAATCAATTCCATTATAATTTCATTGATTTGGGAATTGTGAATGAATAGCTAGGGCAGAAGATAAGAAATAGAGAAGAAAAATGAACAGTACCCTTAAAAAGTCAATAATGTGAAAATTTTCTTCTCTGACTTCAAGATTTTGTCTTTTGAAGCATTATATTAATAGAACATTAATGACCAATTTAAGCATTTGCATCTCCTAAATCATTAGTGAGGGGGCAAGTTAGATTTCAATAGGATAGATACTACTGGGAATTGTCAAAAGGAAAATTATTACTTAAATAAAATGAGTAAGAATCAAAACTTACCCTATTTTTTTTCAAAATGTATTAGTGACAGATCAAGTTTTATTCCAGAATGAATACTCTTAGCTTGTTTAATTTCTTCACATCTCTTTACTAGAATAACTGAGGCATAATTTTTGTGGAAAGTATGAGAGTAATACTACCTTTAGTCTTAGGAAATTGTGAAACTGGGTGACTCTAAATTGGACAGACACTATATATATATATATATATATATATACATATATATATTATATATATATTAAAGAATAGAATAATTCAATTTATTTTCACTGAGTACTTCTGTTTATCAGTGTCTACTTGGGTATTACTATTAAGGAAGAGTTTTATATTAAGAAAGAGCATAGAATCTCTGCTATTGTAAATGCAAAGAATCATAGACACTTAGATTTTGCTCTGTACCTTGTCACTTTAAATAGTTCCAAATTCTCTCCATGGTGGCATTTAAATTGATTGCTCTTTTAGATTATTTTATAGTATTCTTATTTCATGTTCCAGAGATATTGATATAAATAAGAATATTGATATAAATAAGAATATTAAAACCTCAGTGATTCTCCAAGAGACAGGGTAAAGGGAGGGAGAATGTGAGGGCCAAAGGATTGACTTTAATCCTGTGACTCCCAGGTTGTGTGCTCAAAGCTAAAGGGTGGAATAACCATCATTATCTGACAGTTGAGTTGCCCTGCTTTGCCCTGCACCAAAAACCAGAGATTAAAGGGTGAATGAGGCCACCGATGTACATTTTGAAATATTTTGATGGTCCATTCCCTTTATTCCTTTTTTTTTGTCTGTTGTCCTTGTACACATTGTGTTATTAGAAAATGTGATGAAAAATGAAAATAAATTTTATTTCTTAGATTTGTTGTGAGGGTGAGCATATCTAAGAACCATGTTTTTTTTTGTAAGTAAAAGCTAAAATCGTGGTTATGTGAACATTTTTCAAATGTGGGAAGCTCATTTTAGATTCAAAGAATACTCTTTCTATATAAGAACAGATAAATCTTAAAAAATAGAGTTCAATAATAGTTTAGCTATTCATCATCAACCCAAAAGTTGATCTAATTTAGCAAAGACTTTAAATAAATCCTTTGTCCTTTTCTTTTAAAAACATTTAGCACTAAATTATTCCTACTAACCTTTTCAGAAAATATAGAAAAATATATTCCTTAATAATTCACTTTAAAAAATAATTCAAAGTAACTTTTACTTATAAAATAAGGATATTTGGCCATTTTATGTTATATGCACTAAAAATATACCCTTATGAATGAAGACCCATGGATTTAAGTTTTCAGGAATCTGATATTTAAAAGCTATAAAAAGTACATTGTCTCCCTTTCTTTGATTTTTTCTCATTTTTTTGATCCCTATTTCTTTCATTGTATTAGCTGACTCAAATAAGATGAGCGTCTGCACATAATAAATTTCCTTAGAGTTTTTTTTTTTTTTAATGATCTGAGACTATATAGCCTGTAGAGGCAAGATACCATGCTAGTTGGATACAAACATTCACATGGCAAGCAGTAAGGCTTATTTTTGCAACTCAACTCTAGAAACCAGGCACAGGACCAATGAGTGGGATATAAAAATTTTTATGCAACTCTAGACACCAGATATATGACTAATAGATGGGAGCTTATATTAATTTAATATAAGGTATAAATGTTTAAAAAATAGAATTGGCAAAAAGTAGAATAGATTGTCTTGGAAAATAATCAATTTCTCAATACGGAAAGTGTCAATTGAAGCTGATTAATCATTTCTTCTAAAATGTAACAGAGAGTAAGACTACAGGACCTCTAAGATACACAGATTCAAATATGATGTAATTCTTTAGAGTGAAAACACAACAAGAAAGTGTTAAGTGGAAGAGCAGATTAGAGTTTCTTTAGAACTACCATCTCATTCCTAATAAGGCTATCTCTATTACTCATCCAAGCATGTGGTTAACTGCTTATTTTCTAATCCTTTGAGGTTTTTTTTTTCCTGAAAATTATTGTTGTATTTATTGTTGAAAATATTTGTTATATTGCTTATAATAAAATTCATCAGAAATATATTTCTTTTTTATCTGGTTTATTTCTGTCTTGTAAAAATAGTGATATATGTGCAGTGTTTTTGGGTTTTTTTGTGTGTTGATTACTAGAAAACTGTTAAATTTTGTTTCTGTCTTTGGAGTGCATTTGGTGTTCTAAAACTGATTTCTATCTTTATCTTCTTTTCTATTTTTCTACCTGCTCACCAGTAATTCTCACTATTCCAATTTTCTTACTTTCTCCTCTTTCAAATTTTATCTTGTAACATCAAATTTTATCTTGTAATTTTATATTGTAACATCTTTGGAACATAGAAGAATAACAAGAACATAAATAAATAAAATCCCGATGTAAACTTTACTTAAAATTATCCCATCTTCAAAACCTTTCTGGGGTTTATACGTACTTCCTCAGTTCTCATACAAAAAAAAAAAAAAAAAAGGAAAAGATAAAAACTTCCCCAAATTTGTAGTTTAATGTGTGTGTAATTTTTGCTTTAATATGGTATATAGAAATGCACTTATTTACCTTTATTACCCAAATGCTACTGAAGTGAAGTTATACATATAGGAAGGGAATAAATTGAAAAATAAATGCAGAGAATGAGGTATAGGCATGAGAATGGTGTAGAGCTGGGACCAGTGGGCTACAGATTTGAATTTCTGGTGGATTGAAACTAGAAGGAATGGTAATACAAAGGGGAAGTAGCTGCCCAGAATTACTTTTCTACATCTAGGAAAAGGCTATAACTGAAATGGTAGCCTTTCTCTTCTCAGGAGTCCTGAATAGGTTCCAAGTCAGTAAGTATAAGAGCAAGACTGTGGTGGGGCACTTACAAGGCATTTAATTGAAAGGCTATATACAGAACAGGTGGGCCAGATCCATTATCTACTGCTCACTTACATACCCTCTTCTCTCTTTCTCCCACAAAGTACCTCTTGCTAGAGCATAGATCCCCCCCACCCCCACCCTCCAGATTGGTAACCACAGTGCTGATCTGCTTTTACTACACAGCAATTGAACTCTCTGTCTAGGGACGTCTACTTTGAGTATTTGCGATATAGAATATAGTCCTATTTAGGTTAGCATAGAGAATGGTATCCAGTTGGTGTGCTGAATCCCCATTATTCATCTTTAAGTGAACTTGTTAGTGGACATACCCTGACCACAATCACAGAACTTGGAATCAGCTCTTCATCCAGGGAAAGATTTGTGGTAGGAAAGCAACCTGTATAATGGCAGAGAAATTGCCTTTTGGTAACTGATAGTAATTAATCTAGTTATCACTCAAACATATTAACAGGCAATCAAGAATCTTTCCAACTGTTAAGCGAGCCAATAACACATTGAAGAGAGATTAAATAAATGTAACAGTATAATTCAGGAAACAGGATAATTTGAAAAGTAATTTACTTCTCAGAGGATTTGAATTGATATAATATTCTTAAATACGAGGATGCTGCTGTAGAAAAGTAATTAGAAAACAAAGAAGATTTAAATATTTTTAAAATAGACTTGTTTACATGAAAACAATTGTTTAGTAGAAGGGCTGGAATTAAAAAATCAAGGAACATCCCAAACTATGAGCTAAAATCTCAAAACAAGGAAAATGAGAGATAAAAATTTATGAGGCATAGAGGACAACATGAGTGCTCCATTATGTCTCTGGACCAGGTATTTCAGAGAAAGAGAACAGAGAAATTAAAAATAAAAGTCTTGGGGCTCCTAAAGATTACACAAACCTTCAGACTGAAAAGGTGGGGTTAACTGACACCTGATGAACTATATCTTGGTGAAATTCTAAGTTATCAAAGAAAACAAGAAGGTTCTCAGAGAGAACAGGTTATCTACAAAAGAATAGCAAGCAGAGTGGTTTCAGACTGTTCATTGAGCCCATTGGATGCTGGATGACAAAACAAATCGATATGGTTTTTGAGAAAAAATGACAAACTGTCAAGAATGAGGCATCCTAGAGATATTTCTAGGAATAGATGGGTTTAGCAAGTTTACCTTTTATGTACCTGTTATTTGAAAAAAAAAATTATGGGAGAAATTAGTTTCTCTAAAGAGAAATGGAGTACAAGAAAGAAAATTATGAAGTCTAAAAAATCAGTAACCTAATCTAGGAGGTCAATGGAAAGAAATCTTAGGGTGTCAGTTGCCCTGTAGGCTTGGAAAGCAATTGATCCAACTGGAACTGAAAGTTAGGAAGGACATTTGTATTAACAAAGAAGGTAGATGTCTTTTTTTAACAAAGGGTATGGTAAGGTGAAATAAATAATGGATTGGCCCATTCAGCAGATTCACCTTGAAGCAAATTGCTAGTGATTTTCAAATCTTCTCAGCCCCAAAGGCCTGGACGTCTTGGTGATGTTCACCTCACTTCTAGTTCTGGCTTCTTCCTATTATCATGTTATTTCTTGCTATCTTCTACCTATGAACTAAATAGTAAATTTAACTACATTGTTACATTTTTATGTAGTAATGCATGCTTATAGTATAGTTGCAGAACAATTGTATTAATTCAAAAAAATTTTTTAAAGACATACAGATATTTACTTCTTTTGTGTGATTATTTGTTTTAGAAAGCAAATATCTGTTGGGTAACCTAGTTTTGCTGTTAAGGACTAATGTCTGTATATATATTTTAAAACTACAAAGGTGAGAATCATTTCTATTACTATCAACTTATTTCTGCTCATATTAGTTTTTCGACTGCTACATTAAATCCAGAAGACTTCTGATTAATGAGCATGACTAACTCAACCTGATGTGGCTTATAATGTAAAAAATGGGATATAAAAAATTCTTTTTAGGTTCAGAAAATCATTACCACTAATTTTGAAAGCTCAAGGAAGGAAGTTTATCAAGGAAGTTTATCACAGTCTCAATAACCTTATTTTAAAAGGAGGATCTGTATTGTAAAATATAAAATACTTTGAGAGCAGTTTTCAAATAAATATATCATAGGTGTGGTCAGACAGGCATCAGTACTAAGCATTCTCCTAGTCTAGAATTTGACCCATCCTAAATTTGACCCTTTTTAAACTCTTATTAGTGTATAGAAGAAGCTTGAGTTGGTGGTTTCGAAGTCTCATTGTTTCAGCTTAGACTTTTATCTTAATTTGAATAGAGAAAGATTCAAAGAGAAATGAGATATAAATACTGATCTTTTGGATCCTCTATATATACGAGAAATTCTGAGAGAATTCTTGTTGGGGAACCATTTTTACTTTATATTAAAGAAGACTAATGGGACCTTTTCAGAATTTAAATTGATTATTTGATAGGACTGTAATTAAAAACAATTTTTGTAACAGTTTTGTTGAAGTATAATTTACATATAATAAATTTGCTCAAGCAAACAATTCAATGATTTTTGGTAAGTTAACAGTGTTATTCAATCATCATCACAATCTAATTTTAGATTAGATTTATATCACTTTTAAAAGTAACCTCCTGTCCATTTGCAGTCACTCTCTATTCCCACCTGCCAGGCCAAGGCAATCATTAATCTACTCACTGTCTATAGATTTGCTTATTGTGGATATTTCATACAATATATGATCTTTAGAATTTGATTTCTTCCCTTAGCACAATGTTTATGAGGTTCGTTGATCTTATATATTTCATATTCAACATATAGTTGTATTAGTACTTAATTTCTGTTCTCAAAGCAGAACAATTGAGCGATTTCCATTATTCATTTTTATATATATCAGAGTTCACACTAACTAAAAGAGACTACTGTGTAGATTATATAAGCTTTTACAGATAATATCTTATATAAAATATTTGAATGTTCAAAATATAGAATTTTTGATATTTGGTTTGTCTTCTTCAGATTATGTTATTTCTCCAGTTAATTTAATTCTTTTAAGTAACTTTTTATTTTTAAATTACAGTCTACATAACATATTATATTAGTTTCAGGTATACAACATAGTGGTTAGACATGTGTATAACTTATAAAGTGATCACCCCAATAAATCTAGTACTCATATAACACCATAGTTATTATAATATTATTGCTTATATTCCCTATGTTGTACAGTACATCCCATGACTTTTTTGTAACTAGAAATTTATACTTCTTACTCCCTTCCCCTTTTCACCCATTCCTCCAATCCACCTCCCATCTGGCAACCATCAAAATGTTCTCTGTATTTATGAATTTGTTTTCTGTTTTGTTTATTTTGTTCTTTAGATTCCACATATAAGTGAAATCATATATTTGTCTTTCTCTGTCTGACCCACTTCACTTAGCATGATACCCTCTAAGTTCATCCATGTTGTTGCTGATGGCAAGATTTTATTTTATTTTTTATGGCAAGTAATACTTTATTGTATATATGTGCCCCTTTTTATCCATTTTTCTATTGATGGACACCTAAGTTGCTTCCACATTTGACTATTATAAATAATGCTGCAATGGACATATTGATGCACATGTCCCTTTGAATCGGTGTTTTGAGTTTATATGGATAGAGACCCAGAAGTCGGATTGCTGGGTCCTTCTTTGTTTAGTGTGGGTTCATCTTGTTTGAAACTTTTAGCTGACAGTCTTGTGCGAGCTTTCTTATCATAACTAATTGGCTTTCTCCTGCTGCTTTTAAGGTTCTCTCTTTGTTTTTAACCTTTGGCATTTTAATTATGAGGTGTCTTGGTGTGGACCTCTTTGGGTTCATCTTGTTCAGGACTCTCTGCGCTTCCTGGGCTTGTATGTGTATTTCCTCCGCTGGGTTTGGGAAATTTTCTGTCATTATTTCTTCAAATAGGTTTTCAATCCCTTGATGTTGTCTGAGAGGCCCCTTAAACCATCCTCATGTTTTTGGACTCTTTTTTTTTTTTTTTTTTTTTGCTGTTCTTATTGGGTGTCTTTTGCAATGCTATCTTCCAAATTGCTGATTTAATCCTCTGCTTCATCTAATCTACTGTTTTTTACTAATGCATTCTTCATTCAATTATTCTATTCTGCATTTCTGACTGACTGGTTCTTTTTTATGTTTTTTACCTCAATTTTTATGTTTCCAGTCTCTTTGTTAAAGTTCTTACTGAGTCATCACTCTTCTCCTAAGTTCATTGACATCGTTATATTCAGTGTTTTGAACTTTGCATCTGGTAGATTGATTGTCTCCATTTTATTTAGTTCTTACTCTGGAAATTTGTTCTATTCTTTCATTTGGGAAATGTTTTCTTTGTCTCCTAATTTTTCTGCATTTCTGTTTTTTTCTATGTATTAGGTAGAATTACTTGTGTCCTTGTTTTAGCAGTGTAAACTTATATAATAGATGTCCTGTGGGGCCCAGTGTGCCGTCTTCCCTGGTCACTTGAGCTGGGTGCTCCAGATATGTCCTTTTTGTAGTTAGTATGTGCCTTCTTATTGTAGCTGAGCCTTGGTTGCTTTTTGCGTGTCAATGGAAGGGAGTAACCCTGAGGCTGATTGGTTGCAATGACTGGCTGCAACAACAGTAGAAGAGCTCTTGTGCAGGGGCTAACCCTATGGAGCAGAATTCATTTTAGCAGGACTCTGGTGCCTGCCCAGTCTGCCATTTGGGTGTGCCATTTGTGGAGATGGTTGGGTATTGCTCTGGTGTTGTATGAAGCTGGCCACCAGGTGTGTTGATTCTGGGGTCTCTTGGGAGGGACTCTTTTGCAAGCCATGGTCAGCTGCTGCCTGTGCCCTGCCCAGGGACATTTGGTATGACCTACAAAGTGATCTGCAGATGGTTATCACTTGTGTGGGACTAGGAGGTTCCTGGGAGAGGCTAAGCTGCTGAGGTTGGCTTCCACAAGTGCCAGGCTTGGGGCTGCTTAGCAAGAGGTACAGGGCACACTGGGACCCAGGGATGCTTGTTTGGGGTTTGTAAACCTTTTAGAGGATTTAGGAAGTCTGCAACTTGAGCCAAGCCAGGCCATTTGTATAAAAAAAAAAAAAACACTAAAAGTGGTTTGAGTGGGCCTGCAAGTTGGGTGGGGCAGGGTCTCAGGGGGCACCAGGACAGGGCGACCTGTGTTAGCTAGGTGATGGAGATTGAGATATGGTGCCAGCCTGTGTTTGCATGCTGAGATGGAGAGAGCTCAACGAAGAAGCAATGGACTCTGCCTGCACTTCTATTTGGGAGGAAGCTGCCCCTCCTGTCCTTGCCTGAAGCCAGACAATTCAGTTCCTCCCTGTACATCCCTGGCACATTTCCAGCAACCACCCCAGTGCTGGAGCTCAGAGCAAGTGAGTTCATCAGTAAGTCTGTGCCTAGGCCCTTTAAAAGGAGTGCCTGGGACTCTAGCTGCCCTCCCTTTCACTCAACTACAATTTCTGCTGGGTTTTACAGCCAGAAGTTATGGGGACTTCTCTCCCTGGCACTGGAACCCTGGGATTGGGGCCCTGGTATGGTGCTGAGATCCTTGGCTCCTCCAGAGGGACCTCAGCAAGTGAGATATCCCTCCTGATTTTAAACGGCCGCATGCGGGTGTCGACCTGCTCGTTTCACTTTCTGCCCTTCCTACCAATCTCAAGGTGGCTTTTTATATGTGTCTCCAGGACTTCTGTCAACTAGACTTCAAGTGACTCCCAGTGATGGTTGTTCTGTAGTTTAATTGTAATTTTAATGTGGTTGTGATGGGAAGCAGGCACAGCGTTAACCTACTCCACCATTTTTACTGGAAGCCTTGAGATTGTCTCCCAGTTAATTTCTATGTATGGACATAACATAACTAATTGCTGAGGAAAGTGGAAGTTACTTTGCTATTAAAAATATTTGAGGCATTTTTTTTGTTTCATAATTTGAGCCTGTTTATCAGTTTCTTTTTCATTAATTTTAACTCTTCTAGCACTTGTCTTATAATGAACATTATTCAGAATCTGTAAAAAGCTTTGTTTATTTGTTTGTTTGTTTGTTTGTTTGTTTATCTATCTATCCTAATCATTTTGTTAGGTTGATATGCTGAGATGAGGTGGAAAGAAAATAATACCAAAGTTAAGATACTGTGGAGAACTAAAACAAAAAAGAGAATAACTCATTTCTGCTCTAGCTTTCCAGTTTCCTTTTAGTACTGCCTTGTTGTCCTAAAATGTGCAAATTGTTTCCAAGTATGAAAAAAATATAATTAGAATTTTATAAAATTAGTAGTGTTTTAAATAGGAATTATTGGCTTTTTTAGTGAAAATGTATTTCTCTTTAATCAATCATATGTTTGTACTTCTTCATATTTGCCTAGGGTACTTCAGTTTTTATATTACCCGGTAATTATTTACAATTTTTTCTATTTATTTTGAAGCACTAAAGCCTCTTGGTAATTGTCTTTCATTGCTTCATGGAAATTGCTTACAAAGGGTATTAACTGACCCCTACTTTAGTCTTTCCTTCATTTATATCTTAAATAACCATATTCATTTTCCCTAAAGTTGTTGGAAAAAATCATTTAGCATTTACTACAAATACTTTCTAGCTTATGTGATTTTGGACACTTTATAATTTTCAAATCTATTGTTCCTATAATCAATAGAATAAGAAACCTATTGCATTAAAAGTAAGTAATTATTTGAAAGAACTTGGAACTTAGGGTTATTTTGAATGCTTCCTACCTTTCTAGCTTATAACCATGGAGAAATATTGTGAGCCTTAATTTCTTCATTTCCAAGATAGGGCTAATGCCATCTCTCTCATAATGTTAATGAGAGGAATAATTAAAATAATGCACTTAAGTAGAAATTTAGCTTTTGAATATAGTAAATATTCAGCAAAGATTATTTGATTAATTTTTGATTGAATAAAATATTTTTTCTTGGTATATTTTGCTTTACCTTCCTTTTTGATGCCTTATATTATATTGCCTTCAAATTTATGCCATATTATATAAACTTGGAGCCATATTTCATTCACTCTTATTGCATAAACCAGTGTTGATTATTAGGAGATATGTCCATTATTAGTCAAATAGATGGAATGGCATAGTTATTGTAAATTCTAATTTAAAGGTAGATAAAAGTAATTTAAAAGCCATAAAAATACTGACTTCTAGATCTTGTATCACAGAAGAAATTTAGTGACTTTTTTGGCAATATGAAATAATAGGCAATGTTCCTAGGGAAGTGGTATGGATTCCCAAGACTTTTGGTTTAGCTTATTCTTTTAAGTTCTGTCTTATACATTTTGCTTCATTATACCAGCCACTTTCCAGAATTATTTCCTCAGTGTCTTTGCATATTGACTGTACTGTTTGTTGCCTGTCTTCAGTAGTCTATTCAATGTAGTGTGTCACTATGTTAAAAGAATAGTTCACAGTTGCTCTGACCTTGAAGGTTATTTTACAAATGTAGTTTCTAGCAACTTACATGTCACCAATTCTTTTTCTGTGAATTCTTTCTCTCTGCATTCATTTTCTTCACACAGACCTTTGGCACTCAGAGCTTCTCCAGATTTGGTGTAAAGATGTGTTGGTAGAAAAGACAGAAAAACAGACAGAAAAGGAATCTCTATAGTGGCAGTTCCAGAGAGGCTGAGAAATCAGAAACAGGCAGCACCCTTCCTTCTCATTATTCTTCATACCACCCCTAAAAGGAAGAAGAGAAAGAAATGAAGATGCAAGAGGAGGCAGAATGGATTTATTCAAGGTTATCCTTGGGTCATAAAGTGTTATCAGGAGCTCCACATTTTGACATCAAGCAGGAATTCAGAAAAAGTACCTGAATTTGTTGTTAAGTATAAAAAGAATCTGATATATACAATATATATTATACCTTTGTATAATACTTATGATATTCAAAATGATTTCACTTACATTTTCTTAGTTGATACTCACTAGGATCAAGGTAGGCTGTGGTTGGTATATTTTCAACATTTTATTTATAAGAAAACTAAAGCTTAGAGATGTAATGTGACTTTCCCTCCTTTCTACTACAAACAATTTTCTATCTTCCATAGTGGAAGCTTCTTGTGAAATAGTATCTGCATGGCCAAGTTTTTCCATGGTTCTATCTCCACTCCTGGCCATTTTTTTTTCTGACACTATTGTGATATAAAGAATATATTGGTGTGCCAGGATATCTCTGCGGGCTTGGAAACTGACCAACTTAGGAAGGGGGCAAGCTCTTCTCAGTGCTCGTGCTCTAGTTTCACTTCCTTGGTCATTCCCTCTTTTATAACTGTCTCTCTTCTTTTAGGCTATAGTGTTTCAAGTCCTAACCAAAGAACTCAGTTCTGATAAATGATTATTTTAGTGAAAGATAATAAAATATGTAAACTTTTGGAAATTATTTTCTACTTAAAAATGGAATACAGGATGAGTTCCCAGACGTGAAATTTCAGGGATTGAGAAATCGGGAAGACAGTTTTAGGTTCCAATAATTTCCTGGACCACTCAAATTTCACAACTGAGATGAGCAGCCGTTCTGTTTATACAAAAGATTAGCTTTTGTATTCAGGAATTGTGAGCTGGGATATCATATGTTTAAAAGGATCAGAATGAATCTGCTAAATGTCTGAGACTACTTAACATTAGGGTACATTTCTGATGGTGGGACTGCTGGAACTATAGGATATACCTTACAATACAGAAATTAATCAACAAGAGTATGATGGAACTACCCATCCTCTACAACTATATTTCTAGGTACTTGGTGTGGTCCCATGTAATTTAATGTAGCCTTTATATGTTATAGTGACTCACTGGTAATCACTGAAGTGGAGATACCTTGAGTTTGGGTTTCATAGCCTTTATCTCAATAGATCTGTATTCCTACACCACCACTTCTGTGCAGCCATGTTAGATTATTGTTAATCATGTTAGAAGTTTTCCACAAAAATTCTTGAAACTTACAGTAAATTCGTTAATTAAAACATTTTAGATAACAAAGACAACATTTTATTTAGAAACTTTTAGTGTTTATGTTTTTCTCCTACCCCCACTTCACCAAAAGCAGGTGATAGGTATCATAAGCATTGGTCATAGGGATACATCATAAGTCCAAAATATACTTATAATAAACTTTAGAATGAATGTGGTTGAGAGAATTTATCAGAACAGAGAAGTGCCCTAGTACAATGATAAAGCAGTCTGTGGTTGGCAGACTTTCCCACATAATACCAAATAGCAGTCAACCATAATAGATAGGGTAGGAGGGCAAACAATGGCAGGCCCCACAGACCTATCAAAACCCACTTGAAGCAGCCTGCTTCTGACCAAGTACATCTCCATGGGACTCAGGAGACTCTGAGGAATAAGTACAGATGTTATATACAGTTATTTACTGTGCAGAAGAACACAACTAAATATTTGTTTCTCTGTGCCTTTTTTTTTTTTTGGTGAAATACAATTTTTAAACCTTACAGTGTCAGCTCAAAGGCATTAGTGGGAAAAAAACCCCAAATTTTTTTCTTATAAAAAAAAAGGAATTTTATAACTTCAAAACTTAGAAAAGTTTTTGGTTGTGAACTCTGAATTTTTACACCTTAAAGCATCAAAGGTATTACTTCAGACTGAAAATATTCAAGGCAGAGTATTACCTTGCTATAATAGAATTTCGTGTGATCTCTGTAGAAGACTGAATTTTTGTATAAATCTATAGTATTGGCACTACTAGGATGAATTAGCTGTAAAATATACTCTTGTAAGAGTGAGTTTATTGGATGAGACTATTTTGGTGTTGTTTACTTAATTAGAGGACAATATCTTACAAATATAATATTTAGGTTTAATGTTATTTATTTTTATGATAATAATTAGACAAGATATTGCTTCTTCCTCCCTCTCCCAACTAACCACTTCTTATGGGAACCTCCAGTTTGAGATAATAAGGGCATATCAGGACTGAGGAAGACATAGTGTTATTTTTCCAAGAGATTTGTTCACAGGTGGGAGGGGAAGTGAAACATCTTGGGGTGGAACTCATTCATTTCTATCACTAGTATCTGAACCCTAGTAAATGCTCAATAACAGTTTTACCTATTTCAGCATCTTCATACCCCTGTAAAATGGCTTGTAAGTTAATGGAAATATTCTAGAAATATTTTGTGTGCACAGTATCCCTGAGCTAGTCCTTCCAGTGATTACATGGCCCTTGTTTTTTCCTTTCTGTTTTTGGTTTGACCTTTCTTTTGATCTGTTCTCTAGCACTTGGGTAAACTATATCTGGTTGGGTTTCTCCGTCTTCTACTGATATTATGAAATCCTTTAAGGGCTAAAATATATTTGTATTCTCTAGTGTCTTCAGAATTCCAGAATTCATTCTGTTAAAAAGCAGGAATAAAACACACTTTTGCTTTTAGCTGTGCATTTTCCACATGGGTACTGAAGCAGGGTTGCTCATAGATCTATTCCCCTCCAACTATGAGGCTTTGTTAACTGAAAGCAACTTGTCTGCCTGATCACTTCATTGCTTTGGGTTAGTTGCCCCCAGAAGATGCCTCATTCCTTAATCCTATCAGATTTCTGGTGAAGAGTTGTGCCTTGTATAGATCTATCTCTCACTCATAATGGAGTCAAGCTACTTCCACAATGAATCTCCTTCTTGCTTGCTTCTCTCTTCCCATACGTCAGTGCAAATTGAATTTTCAAAAATAAGAAGCTGTGCTGGATGAAACCAATTTCTTTTTGTCAAGAACAGAGTCTTTTAATTAGGTGGGGCAGCAGTGTCCATTAAATTTCATGAATTCTTGGGTGCTCATTAGGAGAGCAGCATAAGGTCACCGCTAAGCAGGTGGGTGGTGAAACAGACTTGAAGCAATGTTATTGCTGGGTGAGTTAGGGCTAGGATTGGATGGGGACAGGCCTGGTAGAGTTGAGGAGTCTATGAAGCAGAAAAAATGAAACATTAACTTTCTTTCATTGGTGGTAGTAGGTGAATCTTTTCATAAGACAATGAAAGAAACCTAACGTGAACTTTCCCAAAAGGAAGTTTAAAATGAAATTACAAAATTGTAGAAACTATATTTTAAATTATTTCATTTTAAAAATAAATTTTTTATTTTTAATTACAGTTGACATAGAATATTATATTAGTTTCAGGCATACAACATACTAATTAGACATTTATACAACTTATGAGGTGATCACCCTAATAAATCACCCTAGTACCCATCCAACACCACACAGTTATCAAAATATTATTGACTATATTCCTTATACTATACATCCCCATGACTATTTTATAACTACCAATTTGTACTTCTAATCCTTTCCCCCTTTTCACTCCTTCAAATACCCTTCCCATCTGGCAACCATAAAAATGTTCTCTGTATCTATGAGTTTGTTTCTGTTTTGTTTGTTTCTTTTGTTCTTTAGATTTAACATGTAAGTGAAATTACATGGCACTTGTCTTCCTCTGTCTGTTAACCCACTCAGCACAATACCTTCCACTTCCATCCATATTGTTACAGATGGGAAGATTTCATTCTTTTTTATGGCTGATTAATAGTCTATTGTATATATGTACCACCTCTTTATTCATTCAACTGTTGATGGACACCCAAGTTGCTTGCATATCTTGGCTCTTGTAAATAATACTGCAATGAACATATGGATGTCCCTTTGAGGTAGCGTTTTAGGTTTCTTCAGATAAATATCCAGAAGTGGGATTACGGAATCCTTCTTTGTCTCTTGTTATAGGCTTTGTTTTAAAGTCTCTTTTATCTGGTATAAGTATCGTTCCTCAGCTTTTTAAAATTTTAATTTTCAAAAAATATCTTTTTGCATCCCTTTGGATTCAGTCTGTGCGTATCTTTTAATCTGAAGTGAGTCTCTTGTAGATAGCATACATAATGGGCTTATTTTCTTATCCATTCAGGCACCTCATTTTTTTATTGGAGTATTTATTGATTTACATTTATAGCAATTGCTATTTTATTATTCATATTTTTAATCTTTTTCTTCTTCTTTTTCTTTTTCTTCATCTTCTTATTCTTCTTCTTCCTTCTTTCTTCTAGAAGTCCCTCCAACATTTCTTGTAATGCTGGCTTTGTGGTGAGGAACTCCTTTAGCTTTTTCTTGTCTGGGAAGCTCTCTATCTGTCCTTTGATTCTAAATGATAGCTTTGTTGGATAGAGTCGTCTTGGTTGTAGATCTTTACTTGTCATCACTGAATATTTCATTCCAATCCCTTCTGGCCTGCACAACTTCTGTTGAGAAATCAGTTGACAGTCTTGTGGGAGCTTTCTTATAGTAACTAATTGCTTTTCTCCTGCTGCCTTTAAGATTCTCTTTTTGTCTTTAACCTTTGACATTTTAATTATGAGGTGTCTTGGTATAGGCCTCTTTGGGTTCATCTTGTTTAGGACTCTCTGCACTTCCTGAGCTTGTATGTGTATTTCCTTCACTGGGAACTTTTCTTTCATTATTTTTTCAAATAGGTTTTCAATTCCTTGCTTTCTCTCTTCTCCTTTGGTACCTATATGATGCAAATGTTAGTATACTTGATGTTGTCCCAGAGGCCCCTTAAATAATCCTCATTTTTTGAACTCTTTTTTCTTGTTGCTGTTCTTATTGGGTGTCTTTTGCTATGTTACCTTTCAAATCACTGATTCAATCTTCTGGTTCTTTTGATTTACTGTTGATTTCCTCTAATGTATTATTCACTTCAATTATTGTGTTCATTTCTAACTGGTTCTTTTTATGTATTCTATATTCATTTTTATTTTTTCTATTCCTTTATTAATGTTCTCACTGAGGTCATTGACCATCCTTATAACAGTGTTTTGAACTGGTAGATTGCTTGTCTCCATTTTGTTTAGTTCTTTTTCTCGAGTTTTGGTCTGTTTTTTCATTTGGGTCATGTTTCTTTGTCTCCCATTTTGGCTGCCTCCCTGTGTTTGTTTCTATGTATTAGGTGAGGCTGCTGTGTCTCCTGGTTTTAGTAGAATGGCCTCACGTAGTAGCTGTCCTCTGGGGCCTGGTGACGCAGTCTTTCTGGTGCTCCAGATGTGTCCTTGCATGGCTTGTACATGCGTTCCTGTTATAGTTGAGTTTTGGTTGGTCTTTGCACATCAATGGAAAGATTGAACCATTAGATAATTAGTTGTGAGGACTGGCTGGTGACTACAGTGGAGGAGCTATTGTACAGGGGCTAAACCTACACAGCAGGATTTGCTTTAGCAGGGCTCTGGTGCCTGCTCGGTCTACCTTCTGGGTATGTTGTCCTCCAATGTGGCCCTAGGTTGTGCTCTGGCTAGGTCCAAAGCTGGCCCTAGGGCCTGCTGGCCCAGGGCTTTCTGGGAGGGACAGCATCACAGGCCAAGTGCAGTTGCAGCCTGTCACCTGTCCATGGCCACCTGGCATAATTTACAAAGCAATCCGCAATTGGCCCTCACCCTCCCTAGGCTTGGAAGTGCCTCCAGAGGCTAGGTTTCTGAGGCCAGCTGCTGTCAGTGCTAAACCTGGGGCTGGTCAGCAAGACGTATGGGGGCATGCAGAGGCTAGATGCTGCTTGTTTGGGTTTTGTAAACATTTGGGAGATTTTAGAAAAGTCTGTAGCATGAGCCAAGATAGGCCATTGGAAAAGCCAATGGAGGAGGCTTGGATGTGCCTGCAAATTGCCCAGGATGGAGCAAGCAGTGTTAGGCAGACTGATGGAGACTCAGATATGATGGCCCCTGGCATCTGCATGCTGGGAGGAGAGACAGCATGATAGAGGAACAAGGGATTCTACCAGCACTTCCATCTGGAAGTAAGATGCCCCTCCACACCACACTGTTAAGCCAGACAATTTATTTCCTCTGCATATGTTCCTGGTGCCTTTCAAGTTGCTGTCCCAATGCTGGAGCTCAGAGTGGGTGAGTCTGTCGGCGAGTAAGTTCGTATGCAGGTTTTTTTAAGAGGAGTGTCTGTGACTTCAGTTGTCCTCCACTCAGCCACAATCTCTGCTGATTTTCACAGCTAGAAGTTGTGAGGATTTCTCTTCTTAGCACTGGAATCTTGAGCTGGGAATCGAGTGTAAGACTAGGATCCCTCATTCCTTCAGGGAGACCTACACAGTTAAGATATCTCTCACGATTTTTAACAGCCACAGGTGGGTATGGAAACAGCTGGTCTTACTTCTTTATCTCTCCTATAAGTCTCAAGGTAGATTCTTCTGTATGTCCTTAGTTGGAGGACTTTGATTCAGCTAGACTTCAGGCAATTCTCAATGATCATTGTTTTATAGTTTAGTTGTAGTTTTGATGTGGTCTTGAGGGGAGGCAAGCACAGCATTTCCCCACTCTGTCTTGACTAGAAATCAAATTGTTTCCTTTTTGTGTAATTTAAATGCTAAGCCAAATATATGAAAAGTTTTAAATATATATTAATTTTACTTAAAATATTTAATATGAGGGCTGTCTATGTCAGTAAAATATTAGATTCATGGGAATTAACAAAGTAGTTTGTATTTGACTCACAGTAAAGATGTTTGCATCTTTCATAAGCATCAAGGCCAAAAATTCAGGCTAAATGGCAGATATAACATGAAAATAAAATGCAGTAATTTAACTTCAAAAGACTGTTTTCTTGACCAAAACAGCACTGTCATCTTTCTTATACTGAATATTCAAGAGAAAAAAGCAGGTGGCAAAGGTCAATGTTTTAGAAGTGTTTCCACACAGATTAAATCTCTCACAGGAGCTCAAGTACCATAGACTTTATACCCAGGTTCTGAGGTTTTCAGGGTTTTACTTGAGGGCCTGTGCACACAATTTGGTGGATTGCTTTTAGTCTTTGAAGCCTGCTCCCCATTTAAAAAATGAAGGGGTAAGACTAAGATATTGATCCTCAACTATGACTATGGATTGGGGTTTTCTTGTGCCCAAACTCTTTTTTGGGAGGTTCTGATTGGTAGTTCTGGAGGGGGCTTTTGGAGTTTGTATTTTAACAGGTGATTCTGATATGTTGCTAAAGTCTGGAACCACTTGATAAACAATATCTTATTCCTTTAAGAGATGGCTGTGGATCTGTCCCAGGGATAAACTAGTCACCTGCAGAGACTTCTCTGCATTTTAGGGTAAGAATTCACAAGTGAGAATGAGACTGGAGGAATTTTTCTGACCTAGTAACCTACTTAGCCCAGCTCGCTGACCAGTTCAATATCACCATGCTGCGACATGACATTCTGGAATAAAGCCTTTGATTTATGCTTGTTAATATGAATAAAACAAGTGCTCTTTGCTTACAAATAAAGGAAGAGTTTTATAAATTGGTTTAGGGTTGCAAAGGGAGGGCTGCCATTGCTCTGATGGAATTACTGATTAGAAATGAATTAGAAGTGGAGTTCTGGTTAGGGTTGGGGGTTTGAGCCAAGAGAATATGTGACTCCCCCTTTGTCTTCCTTTCCAGCACTAAATTGTAAAAAAAAAAAAAATCACTTGCATTGGGCGAATTTGTTCAGTTGGTGGCAGCAAAGTTCTGTTATAGAAAATTCTGCGAGGCCCTGGTCTTAGCTATTTTGGAGAGAGCCAAAGGGAACAAAGCAGCATGTATAATAACATACGTGTTTTTTGTTAACCTGCAGAGCTTTAAATTTGTTGCATGTGCTCAGAAAAAGGAAAAATATGTAAAAAAAAGATTTTTCCTGCCTCAGTCTAAGTCTAATCCCCTAAATATGTTCTTTGTTTCCAAATTCAGTAGTGTAGCACCAGCTTCAGATGAAGGATTTAGTCAGGTTGTGATCCAAAAAGGTGGGCATCTGAGGATTTACTGTTGGTTGTCATGTAAATTTATTAAAATTGGAGCTTTGATCTTGAAATACATCCAGACAAGATTAATGATTTAGCATCCGGGGAAATCAAATTTTCGATGCAATGAATGGATAAGGAAGGTTTTACAATTTCACACTGGCAACGATAAAAATTCCTTACTTAAAAAGCCATTTCAGAGTTTTTGTTTAATGGAAATTGTAATAAATGCCAAAGAATGTTAGGTGGTATCTAATATATTGACTAGAATGGTTTGTAAGCAATAAACAGATGGAAATAAATGGACAAAAATGAAATGATCATTAGAAAGTTATTACCGTGGATAGACAGTGACATTTCGTGATTTGTGCTACAGTTTTCTGTCTATGCCATGGTGGTGGTATTAATCATTGCGTCTGTAAAACTGGGTGTTAGGAACCCTAAACTGGCCCACTGATAGCCTGTAGTTGTGCTACTAACTTTATCTAAGTGATTGTCATTCAAAATGATTCATGCTTTTGGACCAACTGTCACTAATACTGACACCATTACTGGGAGGTGCTAGGGTGGGAGGAGAAACCATATGTAAATGGAGAAAGCAGAGACTCAGGAAGGGGCTTCAGCAAAACTGCATATATATTATCAGGAGAATACTGACCTAATGAGAGACTACCAACTAGAAAAATGGTTAAAATGTGAAAACATTCAAGGTTAGCTATTTAAGTACTGAATATAAATGTTCTGATCTAGTGTTTTTATTATAATGCTAAGCATGAAAACATCAGATGATTATTAATATTTTTAAGTTCAAGTTCAGATTGTAATCCTTTTAAATCTCCTTTTTAACACTGTTTTGATTACATAAAGGTTTTTCAGGAGTAATTTTGTGTTTTGCTATTACAATAATTTTTACTTAGCTTGATAATTATGTTAAAGTTGATTAAAAGCTTAAAAATATTAGGTGGTTATTTCTTAACTTCAAAGTGCTTGAGTGTTGAAATCATGAATTATAAAAAAGTCAGTTATCCAATGTTAGCTTAAGTCAGATAGACACCATCAAAGTTGAAATTTCTAGGTTAAAATTTCAAAGTAGTTTGGAATGTAACCATGTAAATCCCATTTAAAGTAATGGGATTTCCCAAACTGGAAATATCATTCCATGTGCACAATTTTGAAAATGTATCCTAAAAAATACTCTTCCTGTCCCTGTCATCATATTGTCAGTCAGATCAAAGTTTATTTCTTCTTCGTTTTTCAGTTTTGAAAATATAGCAAGGTAACAGAATATTTTGAATATAGATTTTTCACTCATGAGAATTTTACAAATATTAGAAAAAATTACAAGAAATTTTGTAAATGAGATGCCTTTTTTATTAAAGCCAATTCTAAAAAGAATATGCTGCATATAATTTTTCTATTTAAACACAAAATAGATCATAACATATACTTGTTATATTGGTTAATATTGATGTGGTAGTTACCTAGTTTCAAGATCAGCTTTCAGAGATAGACTCTAATGTGAATCAGTAGACACAATTAAATATTGAACATTCCAGGTTAAAATTTCAAAGTAGTTTGGAATGTAAAATCACTTTAGGAAATTCTGGTTTAGATGGCCCTGTTACGCATGTGTATTCTGTGTGTGTGTGTGTGTGTGTGTGTGTGTGTGTGTGTGTGTGTATAAACCACTGGCCCATTGGTTTTAGAGAAGGCACTATGGCTAGTAACCATGGCCTGCCATCAATTAGTTGATTTCTGTCTTACTGTGGATTGTGCTAATGAGTTGCCATTGATATAATTAAGAAATGGGCATATTTGAGAGAAAGGTTGCAGATAGATAAAAAAGTTTTTCTACATATTTTCTTTTTACCACACTCTCCTCTTTTCCTCTCCTCCCATAGCATGGGCTGTCTAACCTATTTTGCCTTGCCTCTTCTCACCTGTACATTGTAAGTACATGTAACAGTGGTTCTAACTGGCTTGTGAGAGTCAGCTGTTAAATTTTCAGGAATATCGTGAACCTGTTGTTAAACACAAAATTAAATTATATAAACTTACAATAATTTATATTTAGCCAAAAGTACTAAATACTCATTACTTTCTAATTTTTAAAATTATTTTTACCCATTATCTCTGCTCTTGGAGTTTTATACATCAATAATCTGTTGGAATAGACACTATTGTACATTTCTTACAAACTTGGCCCCAGTGGTATCAAGTTGGTAGCTTGAAATTAGGCAGTAGGGCTCTTTACATCACAGAAATCAGCAAAGGGTGCAAATTAGGACTTGATTTAATGTCTTGTTGATGGTTTAAGTTTTAAAAATGATGGAGAATATGTTAAATACTGATTAAACAAAATGTGTCATGTCTGTAATTATTAAATTGTGACACATAAAAAACAAAAAGAAATTATCTCCCAGTATTCACAAACTATTACCCAGTTTAGCTAAGAAGTCACTGACATTGATGACAAGTCAATAAAGTTCCTACATAGTCCTTTCTTATTCCACTTTAGTCTTTCTCCTTAACATAAACAAAATTATCAACCAACTTTTATCACAACTACATTCATTTATTAATGATGTGAGTGACTTCTTGCTTGAATTGGATATTAATCAAGTACACATTCATATTCTCATTTCATGACACGTGTTGGAAATAGAATTATAAAAATTGATGGTGGATTTTCAAAAAATGTCACACTAAAATTATAGGTATGTGTATTTATAATAAAGAATATTGTCTATTTTATTATTATTTATAAATTGTATATGATGTATCTTTTATATCAGCAAAATTTATAATTAGCATACACACATATAATACATCTTTTCCCAGAGATCTGGTGTTTAAACATTTCCCAGATTATCACTATATGTAATCCTTGAAGTGGGACTGGAAAAGTCATTTAGTCCAAAATTTCTGTATTTGGACTTTGGCTAGATGGAAATTTAAAAGTGGCCAACCTGGTTAGATTTCATGCAAAGGTTGATAGGCAGCTGTTAATATGTGATTTCTCTTCCAAAAGTTTTATTTCCATTGCCCATGTATTAAGTTGTAGTATTAGAGATTTATTATGTTGGTTTTGATCTTTTTGATCTTAGTGATTTTAAATGGCAATGTATTGGGAATACCAATTAAAATATAGTTTTCTGGAAACTATATATTTTTGCTCCCACTCCGCACCCCACCTGCTGAATCATAGCTGTACATAGCGTGATCTAAAGAAACTGTATTTTTAATGTTTCTTAGACCAGCATTCAAGAACCATTCCTTAAATCTTGTGTTAAATATGAATAGCCCAGAGGGGCGAAATGTAATTCAGCTGCTTCCATAGTTAGGCAAGATTAACGGATAGCAGAGATCGAGGCCTTGTGAACACAGCCCTTCTCCCCCACCTTCTTCAAGCACCTGAAAACTGAGTGAGATAATGAATCCTGGTAGGAGGCAGGCCAACCATAGCAAAGCTAATGTAAATGGAAATTCTCTGGACACTCACATTTAACTACCCAGAAATATATTAGAAAGGAGTCTTTCCTATTTCTTATTGCTCAGGCAGGAAATAATGCTGTGTCTTCAAGTGCAGTGTTATGAAAATCAGATTGTTCATTCATTTTGTGTCGGCCAGCTATATGACTTCCCAGCATGCATGCCCATCTGTCCAACAATAAAAACTTTAATTTTCTGTTCCTGTAGTTTTTACAAAACTATTGGCAGAAAATTAAATGACCATGATTCTGTGTATCTGGTTGGTCATTTTGAGCCCATATTGCTCTTTCCTGATATTGGTACAGTCATCCTAAGGGCTTACCAGGTGTCTAATCTAAATTGATAAGAACAATCATTCTCTTTCTAACCTGACTCATCCAGTTTGCCTGGAGATCAGGTTTTCCTTCAACCATCCAATTAACACCTAATTGCTTTTCTTCCAAGGAGAAGGTGAAGGTTACTAAAAGTACCAGGTAGGAAGTTTATCTAACTTTTGCTTTTTAGACATAGGCTTGGAGTTATAAAGAGAGGTTTCTACCCAAAAATCTACTAAATAATGTATAAGTGGTATAAATATATATTTCTCATTTCTTCAGTGGCTGGGCAAGTGTAATTTTAAGGATAGAAACTAAGACAAAATTCTGTTATCATGTGACTATCTCCTTTCTCACTACCCCCCAAAAAACCTGGATACATACATTTTCTTTTAAATTATTAGGTATGTGCTTGATATAATAATTATATTAGTTAATTACCATTTTTATGCTTTTATCAGAAATATTTATTTATTTTAGTTCATAGACTTTCAATAGTAAAGACTATAACTGTTCAAACTATTTTGTGTATAGGGTGGCCATAGCATTTGGAAATACAGATATTATTTTAATGCATATTGTAATATATTAATAAACTTTATTTTGTATCCGAACTTCCAGACTTGATGGTCACCCTTTGCAACCCCAAGTAAGTTACATGAATGGGCTGGTTATGGCTAAAAACAGGAGACAGTGTTTCTATCTCAAGGCAGCTATCATTCAGTTGGGGCAGGTAATGGGCTTACATGTATGTTTTAGAGTCACATCAACTGTGGATTTAACTTGGGCAAATTCAACAAGATGGAGCAGGGAGAGAAAGTGAGAGGAGAGAGAAAACTTTAAATAATAGGTGTGATTTCACCATTCTACTGAGGGGTGCTATTACCCAAAGTATGAACTACATGTGAGAGGGAGGTGTTAATCTGTTCTTCCTCAGGTGTTCTCAGTTCTTTCATGCCTTCATAGCATGGAATCTTAGGATCAGATTGTGATTGCAATGTTAAATGATATTGATTTATTAATACAACTTGGATGCCAAACATAAGCTCTTTCATCTAGTGTTAAGCCAAAAAGGATAATGTCATTCATCCCTAGAAGGAAAACTGTGATAGATTAAGAGATGGTATATTAGTTTCTGCTGAGGGTTTCTAAGAGACTTTTGAGCATAATTTTGACCATACTTGACTCTTGTCTTATGAGTTAAATAAATCTAAATTCTAACTGGAGAGGGCAAGTCCACTGTAGTTATTTTCCTTTTTACCACATAGCTATAGCTAACTACAGTTAGTAATGAAACAATTCTTAATCATGAGTCTCAGAAATCCTAGATAAGTAGGATTTCTTGAGGGAATTGTCTTTTTGGTGCCATTGTCAGGAAAATAGGATTTCTAAGAGAAGTAAATTGTTTTTTTTGTGTTGGGCGAAAGTAGGGAAGGAGAAGTTATAGAGAGGATAGAGAGCACCAGGTCTAGTGGAGTATTAGGAGTACATAATGCAGAGGATTTAGAAATAAACTTAAAAAGAAGAAGAAAAAGGAAAAGACAGACAAAGGAAAGTATGAGTACTACTAGGCACATAAGATGTATTTGCTAGGAGAGGCAGAATCACAGTTATGGTAATTGCAATGTCTGAGCACTGAGCGTGGTACAGTGGGAGTGTGTGATACCTTTTAATATACAGCTGTTTTGAGTTAAGGTATCAGCTAAGTAGGAGAGAGAATTTGAGATGCTGTGTGACAGAATAAAGGAAGGCTAGAGAGTGATTGACCTTTTGGCCTAATGTAATTTGGCTAGAGAAATTAGGTGTGTAAGAAAACTGAGTTGTTTAGGTTACTTATAGATGCTTCTATATTTATAACTAGTATGGGATGTTTTATTAAAATGTCTATAAACTTTAATTATATTCCTGCCTATGTTCTAAAATGTTCACTGTCCTTTCTTTCTTAGTGTTTGTAGCTATCGGCTATTCCATAACTTTTTTTAGCTCCTCTTTTATTTCCTTGACATCATGTTTTTCCTTGGCTTGTAAATTGTAAAGACTGTGAGATCAGATTGAAGATGGGTTTATGGGTTTATGGAATAGAAAAAGACCAATGTGGAAAGTAAAAAAGACAAGAATTGCTCACGTAGTATGTATTGTATTATAGTTGCAATGGGTTACCACCATTGAATGACCATATTCGTACTGTTCACTCTGCTTTGGATATATTAAATATAACTAGCAAAAGGAGTCACACAAAGTCAGAGGGATTTTAGTTGGAGAGTAACATAGTTTTATTTACATTTTAAAAAGTTCACTCTTCCTGCTATGTGAAAAACAATTTGGGGAAGAAAACTGTGGAAGCAAGGACCTAGTTAGGCCACTGAAGTTGTCCAGGTCAGAGATGATAGTAACAAAGATTAGATTAGTTATAACAGAAGTAGAGAGAAGTAGGCAATTGAAGTGTTCTTTAGAGGTAAAGCTTTATGATTTCAGAATAATAACTCCTACTTGGTTTAAAAGTTATTTTTAATTAAAAAATACTTTTCCATGTTATTATAAAACCAATCTCTCAAAGTTGTTATTAGGATTAACTGAGGTAATGTATGTAAAGTCTCACAAATAAATGGTCTTTTAAGTAAATATTGGAGACGCAGTATGGAAAAGCACATCCTTTAGCGATCAGAAAAGTTCACTTTTTAATCCCTGTTTTACCATAACTGACTGAGGCCTATGTATATTAATTATTTCTGTTACAAGTTACCCCTAAATCTAGCAGTAGCTTAAACAACAAATATTTAATTCACATATAGTTTTTGAGAGTAGGGAATTTCAGACAGACATAGCTAAGTGGTTCTGACTCAGAGCCTCTTATGAGGTGCATTTAAGATATTCACTGAGGAGCAGTCATCCAAAGGCTTGACTAAAGCTGGAAGAACTGCTTCCAAGTTGCCTAACTAGCATGAATGTTGACAGGGGATCGTCAATTTCTAGCCACATGAACTTTTCCATGGGGTTATGTTGTGAAGTGAATGTTTGTGTCCTCCAAAATTCTACATTAAAGTTTGAACCTCCAATATGACTGTATTTGGAGACAGCACCTGTTAGAAGGTAATAGGTGTTAAATTATATCGTAAAGGTGAGGCCTTAATCTAAAAGGGCTGGTGTCCTTATAAGAAAAGGGAAGAGCCACTAGAGCTTTATCTCTCCACTATGTGAGGCACAGTGAGAAGGCAGCCGTCTGCAAACTAGAAAGAGAGCTCTCACTAGAACTGAATCAGATGTCACCTTGACCTTGTACTTCTTGTCTACCAGAACTATGAGGAATAAATTTCTATTCTTTAAGCCACCCAGTCTATGGTATTTTGTCATGGCAGCCTGAACTGACTACTATGGGCTGCTTGAATATTCTTACAATGTGGAAGCTAGCGTGCCTCAGAATAAGCCACCCAACAGGAAGTTTCAATGTCTTTTAGTCTCAGCAATCACAAAACAACACCTTTTCTCTATCCTAAGTCATTAAGTACAGCCCACACTCAAGAGAAAGAGAATTAGACTTCAATTTTGCAAAGAATTTGCAAACATATTTTAGAATTACCACAAGTCCTTTATGGAAGCTTCTTTTTTTCTTTTATGAAGTGAGGCTAATAGTAAAGTACATTGAAAGGATTAAATTAGGAAAAGTGTGTATTATATGACTGGCTAGGTGGCTGCTAATAAATATTTCCTTTCTTGATAATTTAGAGATCATCTGGAAGCTAAGAGATAAAAAGTAGAACAGTGCCATTCTTTTGGGTGGCCTCTAAGTGTGTGTTTTATCCTTCCTGTGTTCATGAAAACAATTTTTGAATCAAATGAACATATCTTAAATCCTACTTATCTAATTAGGCACATAAATTTGATCATGACTATATATTTTTTCTCTCTGAGATGAAAATACAAACCTCTCAGGAATTTTCTGAATGTAGAAACTATTACATATGTCAGTGATTTATTTTCTTAATTTTCTAAGAATAAGAATTTCACAGAATGAAAATTTAAATTAAAATAGTGTATCTTTAATACAAGTAAGTGGAGATCAGTACTATCTAAAAATAGAAAAGAAATTCATAATTAAAACAACATTTCCAACTGTAACATTATTTTAGCATGTTTCCAGCTGTGGGTGACTTTACATATCTTCAGGCATAATCACATATCAGTATGCATAGAATGAATTTCTTAATGTCCATTAATTCTTGCATAAATTTTACATAAATCTGTATCAATTAGGATGTGATTAGAACCATATTGTCTTGTAAAATCTAACTATATTAAAGTGAGATTAGAAGGAAGCTTTGACTTTAGCCAATTTTTTTGTTCATTTTTCCTTTTTAAAGAAATCCATTCTTTGAACTATAGCCTTTGAACGAGATATGATGGTAAATACCTTCTGAAGTGGGACACTGACCATGTCAGGGGTCATTTTTCTAATTGTTTTTGAACATCAGCATTTATTTTTTGAAAGAAATGTTTAAAATATTTAAAAAGTTGGAATGACTATAATATCTGAATATCATTTATTTCAATGCATGACATAATTATTTCATTTTTTAGTAAACAATCTAAAAAATCTAGAGTAGAACAATGCATATTAGACTGAAAGAAGTACTCCAGATCTGAGCAAGATTGCTTTTGCAGTTTAATTCATAAATGAATGGAACCTAAGAGAACTGAGAGAGGTTTTGATAGACTGCAAAGTTAAGGAAGATAACATAGTTTCCCTTGGAAGGATTATATTGATTCATTTTATCAGAAGACAGAATCAATGCCTTCGTGACTCTAAATGATTCTTATTGTTAGCCTCCATTTGGGAAAGGTTACTTTCTAAGCATGATACTATTATGTGTGGTTTCTATTTCGAGTGGTGATTTGGGAAGAAGTTTTACCTAAACTATGACCTAGATGTCTTACTTGTCCTGACCTTTTCCTGAGATCCCATCCTATATAGAGCAACCTCCTATTTATCTCCAATATGGTGTCCCACAAGCTATTCAAATTTGGCATTTTTTTTAAGTTTAGTGGGGGTAATATCAGTTAATGCAATTACATAATTTTCAGGTGTACATTATAATTTGACATCTATACATTCTATTGTGTGTTTACCACCTAAAGTCCAGTTTCCTTCAGTTACCATATATTTGATCCCCTTTACCCACTTTGCCCTCTCCCTCCCTCCTTTATTTGATCTCTTTTATCCCATCTACCTCCCTCCTCCTCCCCCACACCCTACCCTCTGGTAACCACTAGTTCATTGTCTATGTTCACAAGTCTTTGTTTGTCCTGTTCATTTGTCACTTTTAGGTTTATATCCCATATATAAGTGATATCATGTGATTTTCAACATTTTCTGTCTGGCTTATTTTGCTTAGCATGATTATCTCGAGGTCCATCCATGTTGTCGCAAATGGCAGTATTTCATCTGTTCTTATTGCTGAGTAATATTCCATTGTATATATGTACCACAGCTGCTTTAGCCAATCATCTATCATAGGACACTTCAGTTGCTTCCATGTCTTGGCTACTGTGAATAATGCTGCCATGAACATTGATGTGCAAATATCTTTTGGGATATGGGGTTTCAAGTCTTTGAGGTAAATACCCAGTAGAGGGATTGCTGGATCATATGGTAAATCAATTCTTAGTTTTTTGCGGAATCTCCATACTGTTTTCCAAAGTGACTGTACCAATTTGCAGTCCCACCAGAAGTGTATGAGGGTTTCTTTTTCTCCACATCCTCTCCAACATTTGTTATTACTTGTCTGTTGATTATAACTATTCAAACAGGCATGAGATGATATCTCACTGTGGTTTTGATTTGCATTTCCTTGATAGCGATGTTGAGCATCTTTCATATATATTTTGGCCATTTGTATGTCCTCTAGGGAGAAGTGTCTGTTAGGTACTCTGCCCATTTTTTGATTGGATCATTTTTGTTTTGTTGTTATTGAGTTGTATGAGTTCTTGTATATTTTAGATATTAGGCCCATGAAGGCATTGCTTGCAAATATATTTTCCATTCGGATGATTGTCTTTTTACCTTGTTGACGGTTTCTTTTGCTGAACAGAAGTTTTTTAGTTTGATGTAGTCCCATTCATTTTTGTTTTTACTTCTCTTGCCTTTGAGCTCAAATTCATAAAAATTTCTTTAAGTCCAAGGTCCTTGAATTTAGCTCCTATGTTTTCTTCTATGTTTTTATTGTTTCAGGTCTTATATTCAGGTCCTTAATCATTTTGAGTTAATTTTGGTGTGTGGTGATAGACAACAGTCTAGTTTCATTATTTTGCAGGTGGCTTTCCAGTTTTCCCAGCACCATTTTTTGAAAAGGCTTTCCTTTCTCCACTGCATCTTTTTGGCTTCTTTGTCAAAATTATCAAATTCAACATTTTCAAAAACAAACTTCATTTTAACTTTCAAACCTTTTCCTGCCCATCAATCTTTTAACACAATTGAAGCTGCTGCCCTCATAGACTTCTCTTGCTGAAAACCTGGATATAATGCTCGACTTTTTCTTCTCTGGTACTTCTTTCTTCTCCACATACAGATTAATTGTCTGATCCTATTAATTTTATCTCCTACATGTCTCTTCTAATCTTTCTCCTTCGCTTCTCATCATCTTGCCACTGCTAGAGTTAGGTTCTCATTATTTCTCTTAGTTGGTCATCTAGTTTCTCCTCTCACCATACTCCAATTTTTTCCTGTAGTATAGTCAGTGATTTTGTAAAGTGCACATCTGATTATGTTACTAATGTGCAATAAGTCCTTAAATTGCTCTTCATTTAGCATTTCAGATTAGAAGCCAGTTTCTAGCAAGGTATGCAAGGTCATTCTGGATTATGCTCTTACATTTCTTCTGAGCCTTATTTCCTTCACTTAATTATAAGCACCCAGTCCTCTAGGTATATTGTTACACTGTGCTTCCATGCTTTGGCACTTTTATTTTTAACCATCCAATTCATAGCTCTTTTGCTTGTCAAACTTCTGCCCATCCTTTAAGATATAGCTCAGAAGTCATACTTCATATAAGGACTTTTCAGATCCCACCTGGCAGAGTTAAATCTTCCCACCTCTGAGTTTCCACTGTGCCTTGTGTTTGTTTCTGCTATGGCATTTATCAAATCATATAAAAATTAGTTGTATACTTACTTGTTTCCTCTATTGACTCTGTGTTCCACAAGAAGAAGGGCTATATCTTTCTTATCTTTATATTGTAAGTGCCTAACAAGGAGCTTCAAAGATAATAGAAACTGACAAATGTTTATTACATAAATATGTAAATCATTATGTCTTAGCAATACAAATAGCAACAGTGCATAGAAAAATCATTTTGCACAAGCAAGACATATTCATCAGAAGATCATTTCTTATATCTACTCTTAAAATCAGAGACTTGCAAATTCTTCAGTGTTGGAACTATTATAAACAAAGAATTATTAAATTTATTTACAATAAACTTTGATTATCTAGTACTCTCAAACATCTGAGTGGCACTTAGCCTAGAGGTAAGAAATATTAAAAATGGAAGTGTCTTTATTTGGAAAAATATTACGAATTTATCTGTTCAATGAGCAAGGACAACTGAAACCAAGACACAGCGATGATTAGTTCATTCTCTATATAAACAGAAGGTAAGGAAGATTCTATGGGATAATAATATTAGCAAAAGGCAGTCTTTCTTGTGTGAAAGCTGAGTCACAAAAGTGACAGGTGATAGAAAAAAAAGAGGTGAGAAAAGAGAGGGCGAAATCAGTAGCAAAGGTGATAATAGCAATGACAGTGTCGGGATTTTGAATCATACACTCCAGCAGTCTGAGAAGAAATCCAGAAAATGGTAAGTCAAGTTAAAACAGGTTTTCTGTGTGTTCATGTGTTTATACCCACCTATACCTTACAGTTTGGATGTTCTTTTTCACTTCTATTCAGAAGTTGCTTTAAATTCATTTGCTAGTTTCTGTCAGTAAGATTGTGTTATCTGCATATCTTAGGTTCTTGATATTTCTTATATCAACTTTCACCCTTTCTGAATCTAGTCCAGGTTTTTATATATGTTCTTTGAATATATTAAACAAATAGGAAAATAAAATGTATTCTTGTCTGACACCTTTAAAATAAAAAGTAAAGAAAAATAGAGTTGGGTGACAGAAGAAACTAAAAATTATTAAAAATAGGCGAAAGGCAGAAGTCAAAGGTGACAAAAGCAGGGTAAGAATCCTGAATGCATTTTTAACGACTATCACGTAGAGATAAAGTAAACTATTACAATAGTCAATGTAAGGAAATAGAAGAGAAAAATAAAAAGAAGAAATCTCTACCAGAAGAGTCAAGAAATAAAAGAGAAATCAAATCTAGATTAGGAATGCTGAACAACCAGCAAGGAAGCACATTATCTGACGAGGAGGAAAAAAAGGGAAGATGGAAACAGTATTTTGGAAACAGGAGATACCAAAGGATGAAGACAACTTTAAAGAAGATTCCTATACTGGAGAACCTGTAATTCTAGAAAGTGAAGTGAATGCCACACTGAAAAATTGGGAAGATAAGTCCTATACAAATGTTTTCCTGACTGCTGGAATGTTGTGAACTCCAAGAAATGTCTGTATTCAGATCCTATTTTGTCTAATGTGTCTTTCCGATCAGTGATTCTCAGCTGAGATAGTTTTGCTTTTCTGTAGGAGAATTGACAATGAAGTTTTTAGCACGTTTGGGATGTTATAACAAAATACATAAACTGGGTAGTTAAAAAACAAACATTTATTTCTCACAGTTCTGGAGGTTGGAAAGTCTGAGCTAAAGGTGCCAGCAGATTCATTGTCTGAAGGTCTCCTGCTTCCTGGTTCATAGACTGCTGACATCTCACTGTCCTTACATGATGGAAGAGGCAAGGGAGCATTCTGAGTTTTCTTTATAAAAACACCTAATCATTTGCCATCATCACATTGGGTTTAGGATATCACCGTATCAATTTTGGGGGGATATAAACATTCAGTCTGTAACAGAGGCAGAGTTTACTTCTAGTACCTCTGGCCTTTTTGGTGCTTCCTGTCACTCAACCCAAGGCTTAACAACATTTTCATTAAACTTGTCTACCAAACTGTGCCCACTAGAGGGATTTCCATTTGCCACTTTCAATGGTCACTCCTGAGTTGGGCCGTATTGTGGTCACTATATTTTCAGCAAAAACTAATAAGTCAGGTTGACTATTTTGTGAATCAGGTTCAGATTTTCCCCCTTCTTTATCAGCCGGTCATAAGGACCCTTTACAAAGCCATAGGTATTGAAGAGATTGGAATTATTGCAACAGAGCTAGGTAACATGAAGGTTTGTGCCACCTGTTTGAGTAGCTTATATTTCTTAGGCCCCAGGGGCCGTATCCTGAAAGCAGTCTTTCCATCACATGATGCTGCTGCTGTGTCATTTTGACCTTATTACTTAATGGCTGAAAATACCCAGCTTTATGAGCATCTCCAGTTACACAGTGGCTTGATGTGCCCTACTCGGTCTGTATTAGGGCTCAGTATCATGCTGGGAACTATCTTTCTAATAGAGTTTTCTGTTGTAGGCAGCATAACCTTGCTCTAGAACCATGGGGATCTTCATGTGTTTATCCTATTGGGGTTGGTCAGAGAATACACAGAGCTTCCTTATGGATCATGGGTCCTTCTGGTATCTTTGGATCTGCTGGGTTACATAATCTAAATGCTAGGGATGCTGCTATCATAATTTAAACTTTCTGTAGAGCCACCTGTTTTGGGTCCTTTCAAAAATGGCACACTGCCTAGTTACCCAATAAATGATTTGGAACAATTTTGCTAAATATGGTATGTAGTCTCTGAAATCTAAAGAGACTAAGTGCTAGGCCTCTTTCTTAGTGATAGAAAAGTAAGTTGCAGTAATTTATTCTTTACTTTTTTGTTACTTATCCTTTATTATTTTATATATCTTTTATATACTTTTTCAGAATTCTTTCTGTAAAGGACCTGGTCTTTCCTTCTACCTATATACATTCTAATTAAACAGAAATCAGTCTTAGTATGTGATGGTACAGCATGCCAAAAGTTATTGCCACCCTACTTAACCCTAAAAATGGGGTTATTATTACCTTTGACAGGCAAATGATCCAATTCTAGATCTCAGCCTGAGAATCTGCTTCCTAGAACCATTTCTGATACCTATTTTCTTGATTGAGTTCTATCAGAAGCAGATGCCTAGACAAGGATTCATGAACAAATGATTTATTTGGAAGATGAAGAAAATACTGGTAAAGGATAGGGTAATTGAGATAGAGAAAGGAATAAAGCCAATACAGTGTATGTAATCAAGTCAGTTACCATTGTGGGTAATTGGACAACCCCACTGGGGAAACTGGCTATTGTAAGCACATGCCTCTGGATTATCTCACTGGATGAGATACATAAACTTTCCTCATTCATTGGTTGAAAGTTTGTAGGGTCAGAGGATCATTCATTTGCCAACACTTTTGAGTTGCTCCACGGGTCGGTGATGTGAAATTTGACATCCAGAGAAGGTTATAAGGTGTTCAGCCAGAAATTGAGTGAATGTGTACTGAAGTAAGAAAGGCAAAAGAGTATGGGTGGGGTCCTGATAATGTCTGTTACAATGTCCAAGTATAACTACAGAAAGCTTTAGGACCTATAAGTTGAAGTTTGGAATGTAAATTATAATTAACTTTCATAAAGGCAGAACATTCTATAGGTAAGATTAAATCTGTAGAGCATTAGCTAATCTTTTCATGTTTTTAGAATAGACAGGGAACAACATTCAGCACTTGCTATAGCTCAAAGAACTATGCAATACAGGTAGTTAACAGAAGGGGTATTATTTAAATGCCGTGCTGAATAAACGAGTAGTGGAGATAGATAAGTTGATATGATCATAGAGTAATTTGAATTTTGTACTATTCCCACTAAATTAAAATTCTAGGAAATTTTCTATAAGGTCTGTAAAACTTTGCACATGTTGGGCCATTCCCTCATAGAGTAGTTCATTTTATTTAGAAAGTTCCAAATTGCCTTTCACTTTGTTATTAATATAACCACACACAAATTTTTAAAGTCTTCTAAACAGGAGCAAAATTCTTCAATTGTCACTTTAAATTCAGCTTTATGATGTATTAACTGCTATAATTACCTTTAAATATTTCTAAACATTGTGTTTGGTAAATATTATTTTTATACTCTACTTTCCAAGTTGCCAGGGACTTTTTTGAGGATGATAGTTTATATTTTCCCCCTTAGAAGAAGGCATTTTTCAAAATCTTGGAACTACTTAAGATAATTTTGTGGCATAAATATTCCATTCTTTCTAAATGGTTTTATGAACACTCAACACTTATTGTTCCCCTTAATAAAATTATGAAGTATTATTTTTTACTTTAGGGGACAAAGAAAATGGTGAATAGTTTTAGTTTGAAACTATTTAGAAAGATTTTGTTTAACAATTAGCAGGTAGTAAAAAGCTTTTAAACAAAAGATAAATTCAACTATCTGAAACAGTTACTATGTGATAAAGACATTTTAACAAAAATATTCAAATTTGCCAAACAAGGTTAGCAAGCTTCTTGATTCACCAGCTACCTGAATATGTACTATTTCTTCAATCTTCAGAAGTTTTTTAAAAACAACAATAATGCACATATGTAGTCCAAATCTATAAATTCAAACCATGTAGCTTCATAAACAGAGTGACTTTGCTCTTGTTTAGAAGACTAAAAATTTGTGTGTGGTAAGGAGAGTCAGTGTCAGAATATTGTTATGATTGTCTTTCTTTTAATATGAGAGCCACATTCTAAATGTTTAGGTTAAGAAACAGAATATTCCTGGTTATATTGTACAATAAATTAGAGGTAATTTGTTACAGGTTACCATGATGCAGTCTTACAAAGCAGTCAGTTAATTATGATCCTCTAAATTGGTCTGAATAGCAAACAAGCTGAAGAGGAACAAACCCTGTTTGAGATTGCAGTGGCCTTGGGGTAGGGTGGGGGTGGGGGTGGGGGTGGGGAGCTGGGAAGAGGCAGGAGGGAGAGCACTTTCAGAGCATTCTGCACTGCTCTGGAGATTCCTTTTTAACTCTTTCAAATGATGATTTAAGACTGATATTGGACTCCACTCTTTGGACTTTCTTCTTATTATTAATTTTTTTTTTTTTGACTGCTCTGGAATTTCACAAGCACATGCCTAACTCTTCACTAAAAATATAGCCTATGGACCAGAAGAAATGACATTATTTGCAAACTTGTTAGAAATGCAAATCTCACATATATGATCAGAATTTTAACATGATCTCCAGGTGATTTGTATGTCCATTACACTTGAGAAGTACTTGTCTGTCTCCTTTTTGCTCATATTTTCCCTGCCAATTTTTTCAATTTTACCTTTTAGCTCTTCTATTAGATTTTTTTTAAAAATTAGCAAACACTTTTTAGCTTTCCAAGGCAATTTTTAAAAATATCTGATTGTTACATTGACATAGAATCCTATTCTAATCTTTTTAAAAAGATATAATTGACATATAACATTATATTCATTTCAGGTGTGCAACACAATGATTCGATATACATGATCAGCACAAAGTCTAGTTAATATCCAATACCACACATACAGACTTTTTTTTCTTGTGATGAAAACTTATAAGATTTAATCTTCTTAGCAACTTCAAATATGTAATGCAGAATTATTAACAATAGTCTCACCATGCTGTCCACATGCTGGACTTTATTTTAAAACTGAAAGTTTGTACCTTTTGACTACCTTCACCTATTTCACTTCCCTCAAATCTCACCTGTCCCCACCTCCAGCAACCACTAATCTGTTCTCTGTATCTATGAGTTTGTTTTTTTAGATTCTACATATGAGTGAACTTATATGGTATTTGTCTATCTGCCAAGACATGCAAGCAACCTATCGTAATCTTATGGGTATAGTGTTTTCCATCCTTAGAATCTTAATTAGGATAAAAAGTAAGTTCTCTACTTTTCTGAATTATCAGTATGTTTGGGTCAGTTCTGTTTGCATTAGGTTTTTGCTTGTGTGTGCCTTTCCCAAAATCTTGGAAACGTCTTGATTGTATATTTATACTCATGGAGAAGGTGTAGCTTAAGAAAGTGTAGCTAAAGTACACTATGTATCCTTTGTACTAGGCAGAGAGAGCAGCCTGCAGGATACCAGGAACCATTTCCAAAAGGATGAGAGACTTATTCTAATGGCCCAGAGGTAGGAGATAAGTTTCTGAAGAACATATGTCAAGACTTGTGAATAGGGATAAGCACAGCACCTGTCAGTGGGGGTAGGAGTATTTGGGAGGAGAGAAGAAAAACAGGAGAGGAGTAATTCCATAGGCAGACCTATGAATTGTTTAGATCTCTGCTCTTCTTTCTATTGTCATCCTCTCTGCCTCGCTTGGCTCTTGGATTTTTTCTGGGCTTACTTAGATGGACCAGGGACCACCTCTACAGAAGGCTTTGCTGTGAACTTTCTGGGTCGCTTCTTTCTCTTTCCACCTTCCAGAAGAATCATTAATAGCCATGCTTAGTTAAAGTTCTCTTTCCTATTATTAGTGCTCTTAGGATTTTTTTTTTTTTGGTCGTTTGTATTTTTTTTACTATTATTTCATTGGGAATTTTGGAGATTGAGAGCTAGATAAGTGCATTGAGTTCTTAATCTTTACCAGAAGATTAAGTTTTTTGATGGTGACAATATTTTTTTATGCAGATTTTATTCTTTGTAACTCACTGGGTAATCTTGTAGGAATTTTTCTAAAAATGATAGCAAATTCTGTATTGACATAATTTTCACATAATCACACATACCAAGAAAGAAATTACAGCTGATTCTGACCAGAATATCAAACAACGAAACAGAGTAAAATAATTTTGTTCATGTATCAGAGTACATGTGCACACACACAAACATACACACATAGACACAATTTCTGTAGGTAGCTGAAAAAGCATAGTGGATAGTGATTGGCACTTGAGTAATAAAATGATCATGTTTTGAATTTTTATTAAAAAGTACAATTTTTATTATGTCTCAAAATAAACCTGATTCCTGTTTTATAACTTATAGAGTTGATTTCATATACTTTTGACAGTCTTTATATTTCTGACATTTTAATTTCTTTTTCCATTGAGAAGTCATATGTAGGTGGACTATTTACTATTCGTCATCCCAGTCCACCCTTATGCAAGACAATTATTTTTCTATCCTGTGGTTAGTTCCCTGAGTGTCTTCATTGTTTTCTCTATCATTCATGCCTTTAGTGCTGATCATGTGGACTTTCGTAAAGCATTCTAGACATGTCAGAATGCTTTGACCAGGGCTCCATCAGTTTCTCTCTTCACCTAAGTTTCCTTAAAATTTCCCATAGCAAAAATATTTATATCTATTTTATCTCCTTCATTCTCCCCGTCCCCCAGTGTCCATTTTGTTGTTGTTGTCAATAACATAATGATTTTTAGGCTTCTTAGATAGGAAAAAATGGCAATTCGGTTGCTTTATGTTAAAGCTAATTCTGAGTCTAGACACAACTGGTGGTCCTTATTATTTTGTATGATATGTGTTAATTTTCTATTATTTTTCTGACTGTTTCCTATGTCAAGAGCACTAGGTTAGGTGTTGGGATTCAAAGATGAATAAAGCCTAGTTACTGTTTTCCTAAGAGTTTATAATTAAGTGTGCATAGGTATGAAAATGAATACATAATGTATATATTTTTATTAGAAATTTAACTATGGGAGCCCATCCAAAATAGTGCCAATGCTTCCGTTATTCTTGTATATTTTAATTTTTTAAAATTCCTTTTGCATAACTGTCGGTTTGCAACCTTGGGAGTTTCCTGAGTGAAACCTGAAACTGGCCCTCATACATGGAGGGCAAGGGGAGACTGAAGAAAGAGGCAGTTCACTCCAGATTGGTAGTGGCAGGTTTAATAAGCAAGGGAACTTATATGTGAGGCTCGTCTTTACTCATCCACAAGGTGAGTAAATCTCCACACTCTCCTGCCAGAATCTTAAAAGTTTATAGAGATGCCCTAATGGGATTCATTCAGGTATGCAATCCCAATGGTTTCAACACACCTTACTCTCTCAAAGCTATATACTTGAAACTGGCTTCTACTGTGGGAGTGGTGGGCAAAATGTACATTCCAAGGTGGAGTGGGGAATGAGAAACTCTGATTACCCAGGGCCAACTTGTGAGTCTACCAGGGGTCCCTCCTCTCGATAACCCCCTTCAACAATAACAGGTATAGTGGGTTGAATGATGGCCTCTGTTTCCAACCAGTGAATGTGACCTTATTTGGAAAAAGGGTTTTTGCAGATATAATTAAGTAAAGGATATCTAGATGAATCATCCTAGATTACCTTGGTGGCCCAAATTTCAATGACAAATGTCTAATAAGAGACAGAAGAGGAAAAGACACAGACACAGAAAGGAGAATGTGGTGTGAAGATGGAGGCAGGGATTAGAGTGATGTAATCACACATCAAGGAAAACTAATGGCCACCAGAAGCTGGAAGAAGCAAGGAATTTTCTCCAAAGCCTCTGAAGGAACTGTAACCCTTTTGTCACCTTGTTTTTGGACATCTGGTCTCCAGAACTGTGAAAGAATGAATTTTAGGATACTAAGTTAGTTTGTTGGTGCTGTTTTATGACAGTCTCAGGAAATTAATACAACAGGTTAGAGCATGACTAAGGGTTGTGGCTGAGAACAGTTTCTCTGCGGTATACTTTACCAAGAAAAAAAACTAGCTAAATATCAAAAATTTTTGTGAGTTGATTTGGAGAGTTAAAAGACAGTTTTTCTGGGTTTCATAAAAATAATATGAATAGAAAACAGGTTTACAGTTATTATCTGAACAAGTGAAATCATGTGAGGTTAGGAATGTGCTAGTTAACTTTTAATTTTTTTTTTACTGGCATTCCCAACAGTGATATTTTAGTTTTATTCCTTCAATAAGAAATTAAGTCTAATTTGAATGCAAAAAATTATTGCTTGTGTATGTGGAGACAAAAAATGAATTATTAACATCATGATGATGTTTAGACATTTAAATATTAACATATTATATTCGTATTTAGATGAATATAGTGATAGAAAATTTTGCATCTTTTGAAAGCTTGTCCTAGAATACTATAGGCAAAAGTCATAGCTGAAATAACCATTTTGAAAGATGTAGCAGGCTATAGAATACTTACTTATAGCAGGTGGCAAATATAACACTATTATTCAAATCTGCAAGGAAAATGGTAGTTTTTTCTTAATTGTAAACTACAACATAAATACAGAGAAATGCATAAAATATAGATACAATTTAATGCATCATTTTAAGATAAAACTCTATTTAACCACCACTTAGGTCAAGAATAAAATTTACCCACACCAAAGAAGCCATGTTGGCTTTTTCCTAACTATAATCTCCTAAGTATTCATCCTAAATACTTGAGTTTTTGTATTGCTTGCTTTTAAATTTCATATAAATCAATTATATAGCATATCGTTCTTTGGTGTTACTTCTTATATTCAACATTATATTTGGTTTGGTTCATCCATGTTCTTGAGATTATAGCTCACTCATTTTCATTGCGATAGATAAACCATCACAGAATGTACATGGTTTATGTGATTCACATTTTGAATTATTTCCAATTTGGGACTTTTACAAATAATGCTGATGCAAACATCCCTGTACATATATTGTGGTGCACAAATACACACATTTGTATTGGGTGTATGCCTAAGAGGGGAAATTGCTGGTGCGCATATCATTGACTTTGGTTGATAATGGCAATTGATTTTTGAAACTGGTTACATCAATCTGAAATCTGTAGGAGACTTCCTGTGATTTTATATCTTTCCTAAAAACTTGATATTTTCAGCCTTTTCCATTTTAGCTATTTCTAGTGGTTGTATTCATATCCCATCATGGTTTTAATTTTCATTTTTACTACATTAATGAGGCTGAAGTCCCTTTATATGCTATTGGCCATTCAGATTTTCTTTTGTGCATGTGTGTGAATTGCTTATTAAAGCCTCTTGCCTATTATTAAAAAATTGATTTGTAGTAGATGTTTTATACATTTTTGTCTACCATCCTTTGTTTTTTGTATTGCCAAAATATTTCCCACTCCATGGCTTGTTTTAATTCCTTTGTAATGTATTTTGATGAACAGAAGTTTAATTTTAATGTAGTCCAATTATTTTCCTTTACAATCAGTGATTTTGCAGTCCAATATAAATAACAAGAACTTAGTCTTAACAAGAAATGAACAATTCTCCAATATTTTCTTCTAGCCTAGAGCTGCCCAAGAGAAAAATGAAAGCTACATGCATAACGAAAATTTCCACATTTAAAAAAGTAAAAGGAATCAAGTAAATTTAATTTTAATGATATTTTTTTATCCCAAATAACTTAAATATAATTCCAACAATATAAAATCAATATAAATATTACCAATGAGAGATTTTACATTTAAAAATCATACCAAGTCTTCAAAATCTGGTGTATGTCTTATAGTTTAGCACATCTTAATCCATTGTAGTCAATTTCAAAATTCAAGTGTTTAATAGCCACATGGGCAGCACAATTCTAGAAGACATTTTGTTTTGCCCTTTGGACTTGATATTTGTACATGGAGCAATGCAGGGATCACAGCTTCTGGAAGAGTTGTACTGCCTCACCAGTGTAAATTCCATGAAAGCACCACAGGCCTCAACTCAGCATTTCCCATGGGCTTGCAGTAAGTTTGAGGCCCCTTTATCAACTAGCAGTCAAGGAAGGTTAAGAAAGTGCTTACTGCAGCCCTCTCTGTCTGTTTATGCATATCACTAATATTATTTTGATGCAGCATCTTGCACTGATGTAGGGCCATCCTGTGTTCTAGTCTCCTCCTAGAGTTCTAAATGGGGCATATCACACAAGGTTTCTCAACTCTTCTGATATGCCCTCCTTGGAATTTTGTACCAGGTGTAATCTGATGCTTCCCTCTACAGGCATACCTCATGTTATTGATCTTTGCTTTATTGTGCTTCACAGATGTTGCACTTTTTACAAATTGATGATGGCAAGATGCTCCTCCAGCAAACCTATTACAGCACACTTTTCTTTTTTTTTTAAATACATGCTTGCTAAGGTGGCCTGGAACCAAATCCTCAGTGGTCACCAAAGTATGCCTATATTTCTGTCTCCCCTTCTACTTTCTGCCAGTCCATAGGCCTCAGTGAGCAAGGTTTCCTGCTTTTTGGGTGATAGGAACAGTTTTTATATTGCTGCCTGAGTTACCTCTACTCCTGGCTCAGAGATGGAAGTTTTGGCTTTTGATATGTTAATTGAGCTTAAGGAATTTATAAAATGTTCTCTTTCAACAGAGGCTAGCTTTTCAAGACCATTCTCTTGTTAGCAGTTTAAAAAACTGTAATTTGACAGTCAAAGCTGAGCTGTGACTTTATTGTTCTAGCTGATGTCAGCCTTTTTCTTGGGCAGTGAGTCACAAGATAGTATGATTCACAGGATATGAAAGTATATCTGAAATATTTAAAATATTATCCCCATTACATTACTTAAAAAAAGAAAAAAAAACCCGTCATTTTCCACATATGAATGCCAAATAAGTAAAAATAAAAGCTAAAAGAGAAGCCTGGCCTAGGAAAATAAATTGTGAATCTGTCATTTAAGCAAGGACACCTGCATGGAATTCATTTTCTACATGCAAGCACCTGCATGGTTTAAAAGTCCTATGAAACAGGGAAATCACCTGTGCAATAGAGCATGCTGATTTGATTGTAGCAGAGTAAATATGAAATATACATAGGTATGAAATAACAGCATACTGTCTGCAATATGTTTAAAAATCTTGCAATGTTAAGTATGATAACCGTAACAAATCATATTTGTTGTAGGTCTTTAGAAAATATAGATAAAAATAAAGAAAAACTAGCCATAATCCACACCAGCAGTGACTGCTTCCAATTCTTTTTTTTTTGTGATGATAAATGAATGGTTGGAGGGGGAACTGAAGGAAATAGAGAGGTTAGTGCATTTCAAAAAAAGCAGAGGGTTAGCCAAGTGGGAGCCCTGGTAATTCTTCCATAATTTGGGTGGAAAACTTGAAAGATTTTTTTTTCTGGAAATAAGAAAGAATGGAAAACAGACTGGTCCTTGCAGGGACTCAGTCTGAATAGCTCAGATAAAAATCATCTCGTTCCCTGGAATTGGAATAAGGTGATCTCAGATTGCTAACTTCACAGTCTGCTGCAAGTAAACGTGAATCTTTTAGAGAGAAAAAAAAATTACTCATTGCATCAAATTTTTTTCTACAATTTTTCTTTTAAAAAAATATAAAATTTTCTGTTGATGTAACACTTTTCCAACACTTCACTATTTCAGAATTCTTAGTTTTTTGCTAATTCAGATGGATTTAAAATTACCTCAATAATGTCTTAATTTACTTTTTCTGATTAAAAGTGAGCATCTTTCTATTTGTTTATATCTATTTGAATTTCCTCTTCTGTGAAACACTTGTTCATTTCTTGATTTCATATATTTCTTCAAATATTTCATAAAATTATTTATATTTGGTAATTTATAATCCCCAAATACATTATTTGCAGGTCCAGATCTAGTGTTTACTATTCTTCTTTCCATGTTGATTGCTTGTTACTTTGTGTAGTTGTTGATTGTTGATTGTGAATTTATATTTGATTTCATCTATGAAAATCTCGAGGGATTGAAATTGGTGAATCTTTTTCTCTGGCAAATATTTTATATTGCTTCTACAGGGAATTGGGGGATGCTATACAACTAGTAGCACTTTAGACACCTTTGTGGGTCCCAGGATTAAGTCTTGAAGTTTCAGGTTCATTTTCTCACTAAATTATTCTCCTTTTTCCTGACATATTGCCAGCTATTGCCCTCTGGGAAATAATGACTTTCCATTTTCTTTAAAGCTTGCCATACTCAGCTCTGAATCATGTATGTGTGCACACAAGGGGTGTGTGTGTGTGTGTACGTACGTAACGTACGTGCGTGCGCGCATGCATATGTGAGAGAATGAGAAAACCCATCCTGGATGATTTCATTTACTTCCTATGAACCTAGCAATGCATTCAAAAGTATTAAATGCATTAAAAAGCATCTAGTTGTTTTGTGATTGAAGGGTCATTCGAAGTCTACAGGGCTGTCAGGAGTAGATGTCTCCTAATTTTTTTCCCCCTACCTTTTTACTACACAAACTTTCTGCTTTACCTGAATTGACTTCCAGATTATCCCCTAAAAGAAAACACTCAATTTTTTAAAAACTATATTTTTAAGAGCAATTTTAGGTTTACAACAAAACTGAGAAGGTACAACTATTTCCCATAACTCTTGCCCCCTGCCACATGCATAGCCTTCCCCATTATCAACATCACTCATCAGAATGGTACTTTTTTTTTTTTTTTTTTTTTTTTTTTTTTTACCAAGAAAGAACCTACATTGACTCATCATTATCTCCCAAAGTCTGTAGTTTACCTAAGGGTTTGCTGTGGGTGTATCTTCTATGGGTTTAGACAAATGTATAATGACATATATCCACTATTACACAATTATACAGAGTATTTTCACTGCCCTAAAAATCCTCTATGCTCTGCCTAATCATCTCCTCTGGTGCACCAGCCCCGCAACCACTGATCTTTTTAGTACATCTATGGTTTTGCCTTTTTCAGAATGTCATATAGCTGAAATCATCCTGCATGTAGCCTTTTTAGGTTGGCTTCCTTCATTTAGTAATATGTATTTAAGCCTCTTCCATGTCTTTTCATAGCTTGATAGCTCATTTCTTTCATTGCTGAATAGTGTTCCATTGTCTTGATTTACCACGGTTTATTTATTCATTCAGCTACTGAAAGACATCTTGGCTGTTTCCAAGTTTTGGCAATTATGAAAAAGCTGCTATAAACATCCATGTGAAAGTTTTTCTGTGGACATGTTTTTAATTCCTATAGGCAGATACCAAGGAGCATGATTGCTGAATTGTATGGTAAGAGTATGTTTAGTTTTGTAAGAAACTACCAACTGTCTTCCAAAGTGGTTGCACTATTTGGTATTTCCACTAGCAATGAGAGTTTCTGTTGCTCCACATCCTCATCAGTATTTGATGTTGTCAGTGTTCCAGAGTTTGGCCATTTTGATCTTTTGATTTGCATTTTTCTGATGACATATACTGTGGAGCATATTTTCATATGTTCACTTGCCATCTGTGTGTTTTCTTTGGTCAGGTGTCAAGATCTTTGGTTCATTTTTAGATCATGTTTGTTATCCAATTGTTGAGTTTTAAGAGTTTTTTTTTTGTATATTTTGAATAATGGTACTTTATCAGATGTGTCTTTTGTAAATGTTTTTCCCAATCTGTGGCTCATCTCATAATTATCTTGATATTATCTTTTGCAGAGATGAAGTATTTAATTTTAGTGAAGTCCAGCTTATCAACTATTTTTTCCATGGATCATTTATTTGGTGTTACACATAAAAAGTATCAACATACTCAAGGTTATCTAAGTTTTCCACTATGTTATCTTCTAGGAGTTTTATAATTTTGTGTTTTACGTTTAGGTCTATGATCCATTTTGAGTTAATTTTTGTGAAGTGTGTACCTTGATACTCTTATTCATAACTTCGTCGGTTCCCACCATCACACTTTGTCTTTTTGAAACCCTCTTTTGCCTTTACAATATACCTGTACAGCCTCATCTTCCATAAAGACTTTTCAGACAATTCTGGCATATGTTTTTTTTTTTTTGGTCTTTTGAACTTTCTTAGCCCTTATTTCTAGCATTCTTTTGTCACATATTTTGATTCCTACTAGATATTTTTGTAAAATTTTGTATATATTTTACCTTCTTAAGTAGATAGTAAGGTCCTGGAAGGTAGGTTCATCAATCTGAGTATATTTTGGAAATGGTCAAAGGTATCTTCTTTTTCCTAGGCTAAACTTTTTTTACTTCCAGACTATTCTAATAATTGCTGTTGCCTTTGACAATTTATTTTTCACAAGGAGGTAAGAGAAAGATTATCTTAACAGGCTACGTGTTTGTTGGATGCTTGTAACATGAAAAATATTTTGGTAGGTGGTGTTAGGGCAAACAAGGGTGAATTAATGTGGTGTTGTCATTCAGGGATTCAGAATCTAGAAGGGAAAGAATGCATTAATAAGTAATGCAAAAGTTTTTTCAGCTGTCACAGCAAGTCAACAGTGTTGTTGGGATTGTGCAATCATACAGGTGCTTGTTCCAAAGGTCTGGTATTTCTATAACTGCAAATGGAAGAGTAGACTTGGAAATATGAGCAAACATTAGTTTTCATGTGTCTTACTTTGTGGGTTACTTCTAAAATAATTAGTAATTTTAAAATAACAGTATAAGTCACTTTTTGTTTTGTCATTTTATATACAATTTCAAATTTATTTTATGCCTCTTCATAAGGTCTCCTTGAATCACCAAATTTCATGCAGCGATTATTATCTATTTATCAGGAAATATTTAATACAAATTTTAAGAAAGAAAAGTGTTTACAGAATTTTTTAAATGTACTGTCTTCTTGAGGCAAAGAGGGTAGACTGATGACTCTGAATTTGTTAATTGGGAAAAAGAATATTGTGTTTACATCAAGATGGTGTCCCCAGAAGCAATCATCAAGTGAAACCTACTAATAGGCTTTTTAGAATGGGAAGATAGAGATGAGGAAATAAAAGGAAAGCTTGAGGGAAATGCATCAATGAACAGGACACTAAGAACTTATGAAAATAATTTCATTTTTAATCTAAATTTAAAATAAGGGATATTTGTTGTTTGTAAGGAAATAAAAGCTAACAATTTGCTGGAACCAGAGAAAAACTAGAATATTATCACCTGAAGAAATCTTGCTAGATAGCCTTTCTTTTAAGTATGAAGCAGTAGAATAAAGAAACCATTAGTTAAGTCAGTTTTGATGTAGAACTTTCGCCCATTGATCAAACTAAATATTTTATATATTTTATATATTCTGCCTAAGAATCAATAATAACAACAGCAATGTTATGTTGAAATTATGGTTACATGAAAGCAAAAATGAGAAACAAGATTTAAGTACTGTTTGTGGATGAGAGGAAAATAAAACTAATAATTCCACATGTTAATAGAATATGTCATTCGAGAAAACATACTACTTCACCAACTTTTGAAAGTCTGTGTTCACAGAGTGAAATTTTATATTAGTTGTTTGGCACTTGGAATATATGCCTGCAGATATCAAGATAACAATAGTAGGTAGTTTCTCAGGTCATTTTATAATATATATTTTACCCAAGGGAAATACATACATATTTATTAATGTATGTGTATATACATATATTGATAATGAAAACGATGTTACTAATTGCTATCTTGTATTATGGAGGTTCTCACTTCTTGGGTCTCTTTTACTTCCTGATTTTTTTCTTTTACCTCGATCACTTTAAAACTTAAATTTTGAGATTCAATTCAGTTTTATTCTCTATTCACTGATGCACATTTCATCCTGCAGGAGAGTTGCAAAAGGGGATGTGATATAAGCAGAATAACTTCTTAGCTCATTTAGTTATTCTTTAATTATTGAAATCACATACATATAATTTTTCTAAATATAATAAATATTGCTTAATTAAAAAATAATTTTATAAAACAAGTGATTGAAAATATTTGTGGCTGTCACAAAATTTTATTTTTATTTAGCTACAAAGAATTACAAATAAATACTTTTGAAGAAACACTTTATCAAGAGACATAGATATTGGGGTCTGCTAGTATGTCCTTCACTTACCATGTGAGTCACTTAATTTCTTTAGTCCTTAATTTTTCATGTCTAAAGTAGGATAATATCTTATTTGCTAGAATCAGGAAATTTGCATGAATTAATGTCTTTCCTTTAAACTGACCTACTCAATATCCTGTGGCTTGGCATTTTATGAATGAAATCAGTAAATATATTAGATGTCTGTATTTCTTACACATTTTTCCAGAAATGCAAATATTTCTGTAAGGTGTAGTCCATATACACTTTTAATGAAAATTTCTTTCTGATAAAATATATATTTCAGATTTTTCTCACATTTCAAAAGTTAGCTCATATTTCAAAGAGAATACAGTCATCAGACGTACCACATTTTTCAAGGTGTTTGTTTAAAACATAAAAAAACTACTTGATTTAATAAATGCTATGTTATTTTTTTTCAAAGAAATGATGATCAACTAATTATTTTGTTACTTACCTACTTGGATCTTGAGGAAAGGGGTTGGGTCCATCTAAAAGGCAGCTAGTCATTTTCACCTGAATCTGTGAGAAAACTCTAAAAGATGAACCATAGCTATATGGGTGGCTTTCAGTTGTGGAAATCCGATTATCTTAATTCATGGAAAAGCCTTGAACCCTAGTAGCAAATTTTGCATCTTTGTTAGGGGACATTGTCTTAGCTATTTACCTGTATATGATTATGGGTTGTGAATGAGTAAAGAATTATTTTTAACCATTTGCTTGAAAAACTCAGAAGAGGAATAAGGTTTAATGTAGAGATTTTTTTCGGTTTAGTCCTTTGTCTCCCACAGAAAGTTTATAAACTCTCACCCTATCTTAAAAATCCATCTTTCACTGGCTGATGATCTTAGAATGCAACGAGGTGAACAGAAGCATGTATTCACATGGCTTATGTGATTGTACCTGGACTGTCCTGACTACCTCCTGGAATCTTGGGGCAAAAACTAAAGTTGAAAGAGAGGGCCTGAAGCAGTTAGTGGAACTCTAAATCCTACCTACAAATTCAGAAATAGGTGCTTTCAATTTGGGTCTCATATAAAAACTTGGACTGGCCACTCTCATTCCCTGGGAGAGAAAGGTGCTTTTCATAATCTCATAAGAAAGACTTTAAAGAAGTTCACTGTTTTCCTATTTGGACTTTGGAAAAAATATTTTGCATATATTTGACAATCAAACCTTATTCTTTAGTGAAAATTACAGAGCATTCTGACAATTATATTCAACTCTTTCTGTGATAACAAAATTGCCTCAGGCATGGATGCGATGATTTGAAAAATATTTCTCAAACTGATCTGAGAAGAGAGTTCAGTGAACTTCTCATGTATATCTGGGGCAGCTTGGCATTTCTTAACAGACCTTCCCTACTCACTGCTGGAAGTCTCAGGTACTGTTAAAAGACACCCAGGTATGCAGAAAGTTAAGGGAACATTTCATTCTAAACTCCTGCTGTGTCCTCTCTCCATCCATATCCTTTATTCTGGTCTAACATTTCCAGCTCACACCTGGCCTCTGCCTCTGTGCCTGTTTCTCATGTTCTGATGCCTAAACTAGACAGCCTGGGCATGGCCTCTTGGTAAACCTTGGGTCTATGCTCTGGTCCTCTGGCCAGTTCACTTCACTTGAAGACTGGCCTAGACCTTCAGACTCTAGCTCAGATCAGCAACCAGGTTACCTGAAATATCAATCATGATTTATGGTAATTGAAAAATAAACATCTTCATTTCTGAAATGAAAACATTTTATTTCTTCATTCTCTCAAGAAGAATATTAACCAAAGTGCTAATAGTAATCTAAAAAGCTATAATCACCTCAGTGTTCTATGCTATCACTCTCTTGTCATAACCAGAAGAAAAAATTAAGTATATCTATGATCTTTGCATTATTTGGCAAAATTCATTCTTGGAAAGCATTTTTTTCACTTAAAGTATAGGTTCTTTTTGTAAGAAAGAGGTTCGCCTACAGAGAGAATATACTAAAACTTCTAAGTTGTGACCTCGCTGCTATAAGACTTTCTCCTGTATAAGGGAAGATTGAGGAAAAATTCCTTGAGAGTGAAAATAATTTCTTCTCAAAAGACAGCATGTTTATTTTTATTAGTAGAAGTTGTAAATGAAAGTAGCTAAGACTCTGTAAGTAATAATGACTCAGAAATGTGAGAAAATTTTCAACTTGGAATGTAGAACCAAGATTCTTACATTATCCTGTGATTTTTATTGTGTGCTAAATAAGGAAAAAGCAGATACAGCATTCAACTGTTTCAGCATGTTAGTAAATTCTTTCACTGGATCAATAGTAGAAGTAATCCAGGTGGCATTTAAATTAATTAAGCTTTCTTTGAGTTTAAATTAGACAATGTATTTTGTTTACTAGACAAACAAACCATGTTTAAATGAGATTTAAAAAGCTTTACTTTTCTGACTGATGTATTTGATGAAAATGTGTTACATGTATAATTTCCAATTCAGGGTTCAGAATATAGAGTCCATTTGAAAGTCGTAATGCGAGTTGGCACATAAACAAAGATAAAGGGAAGTTTAGTTGAATGTCTCTCATGGTGGTGCACAGATAGCTTATCTTGATGATTTTCTCTTTTCAAGCTAAACCATGTTCTGCTCTTATATAAATATTTGCTTTGTTTTCTTTAGAGATCTTTTGCGTTCAGTATAAGGATTTTATGTAGTCTTGTTTTATGTGGCAAAATATATTTAAGATATATGGTACTATTAATTTGCCTTCTGGAAAAAAATTTCTTTGAGACAAAATATTTAGCTATATTAATTAATGTTAAAATTGTTAGATTCACAGTCCTTTACTGAGCACATTGTTGGGGAGGTCAATATCACATGAATGAATGTTACTACCAACTTCTGAAGAAGGGGGAATTTTACCCTGGTGCCCAGGTATATGCCATTGAGGAAAGGTTCCCACCAAGTCCTGGAAAGTTGTTCTGCTCATAAATATGAAGCTGCTTGTTTTACTTCTCTTAGAATCTGTGTACCCCTTTTTGAATGCCTGTGTCATAGCATACCAGTGGATGGGCCCAAGAATCTGTGTTTTGATAAACCAGTATATTATGTTTGTGGCTATAATTGGTGGTGCCTTTCTTTCTTTAACTTTGATTTACAGTTTGAAGACTGCTTTTTCAGTCTGCTTACTGCATGAAAGATGAGGGAGGAATCTGGGGCAGTGGTTGCTAGAAAGAAAAGTCCTGGAACATCTTGTGGCTTAAGGACTGATGTAGACAACAGTTTGTCAAAATATGGGGAAGACTGTCTGATCACAGTTAGGACTGGATAGTGGAATTGTGGTCGTGGCCTCACTCTCCCATCTCTTTCTCTCCCATTTCGTAGTAGCCATGCATAGGGGTAGGATGTATCAACAATTCTAGGAGTAGGTCATAATTCTTTTAACCCTAATAGGCAATCGCTCCTTTTTGTCTCTGGGTTCAGAGAAGAATAGGCTAAGTCAATTAGTGAGTACTTTCTCCAATGGCTTCGCAAACAGACATGACCTAATTTGGGCTATGAGATGTGAAGGGAGGTTTGCTGGGAGCTCATCAGTACTTTCTCTCCTTGTGGACAGTGTGATTTGAATATGTAGAAATGATGCAGAAATTTTTTTGTCACACTAGGGAAGAAAGACATGGAATGGTGCCGATAAAAATAAAAATAAAATAAAAATAAAAAAAAACGCAGAGGGAAGAGGGAAAGAAACCTGGTTCTTGAGAGCTTTGTTGAGCTGCTAACTCAGACTAACACTGAAGTCTTCCATTTTTCTCAGCCTTTCAGTTACATGAGTCAATAAATCCTCTTTATTGTTTAAGTCAGTTTGAAATGGGTCTTGCATTTCTTCCACAATGAGGAGTCTAGGCTGATACAGAATGATAGCTTTGGGAGGATCAAAGAAAGAAATAGTTTTAACCATTTTGATTGTCCAATTTCAATATTTAGTAAAGATTAACTACAAAATGTCATTTTGCATGATTCCCCAACAATACACTGAATAAAACCTATAAATATAGAATAAGGAAATAAAATCATGCCCAAGGGTCTTTTAGTTCAATTTAAAAGGCAAAAATGAATATCTTGCCAGATGGAAGAGCATAATAGTCATCACTAAAAGACTAATTATTTGTCACTTACCCAGATGGAAATTTCTCTCTATTATTTACGAAGTCTTGTTTTGAAAATATTTCTTTAGAGTAAATTCTTTTCTGTGTACTGAGTCTTTTAGAAACCAGGAACTAAATCCTCATTTACAAAGTTTTTACACGACTGATTTTCAAATAGTTTCTCAGTATGAACATGGCTCAGAGTGATAATGACATCAGTAAGAATTCAGATTATCTGGCTCTATGTATGTCTAGATGATGCAAACTAACTGTTTATTGGGGCAGGCAAAAAGGCAAAAGGAAAGTTTATTAATCAAGGAATAGATAAAAACAATGAATTTAGTAGATTCCTGAAACTAAATGCTCTGTATCAGGCCTAGGGGAATAATCACTTTTTGGTTGTCGTGAGGACCAAATGATATAATGAATGCATAGCACTAATCCTAGTAGCTGAATGCTAATTAGCATAAATAACAATATATAATTAATTAAAATAGATTTTATATGTTTTATAATAGATTTTATAGATTATTTTATTTGAGATTTTAGATGTAGCTTTTTTATATTAGACTAATCATGTTGTGTCAGATATTTTACATTCAGTTAGTCAATAAATGTTCATTGAATTGAAATCAGTTTTTGCTTGAACTTCAAGGAAAATATAAGATTGTGAGAACTTGTTATTTATGCATGTAGTATATAATTTATAGTCTCTAGCAATAATTAGGTATCTTGAATTCCTAAAGTATTTTCCTGCTTTCAAAGTAAATGCAATGTATTTGGCACAATTTGATTCTCTTTGTCATTTCATGACCTTTTCTGGGTAGGTATGTTTACCTCCATTTTATAGATGTGGTATTTGAGGATCAAGAAGGAGAAAAGATGGCACTGTCTGTAAGTGGAAGAATGGAACGAAAACCGAAATCTTCTGACTGTAATCTATGGTTTCTTTCTGTAAAAATGACATTGCAGGCACCTACTTTTTTACATTGTTCTTAGTGATTTATATTTATGAATATGGCAACTACTGTAAACTTTAGAGTAACACTAACTTCCTGGAAAGGGTGGTGGAGGATGGGGGTAAAAAAAGGAAAAAATGATTTTAAAGGGCCTCTTGGGAAATGAGAGGAAATTTTCCTGAGATTTGGTATTGATATATAAATCTAAATTTATGAAGATTTTGAGAAGAATATTGTTGCTTTTCAAATTTTTTTTTATTTTTAGCAACAATAATTTTTTGGAGATAATTACATTTCTTTAGGTATTTATCTTGTGAAGAACTAAAAGAGGAAAACAAAACTACTCAATCACTTGAGGACAGGACTGAAAAAAAGAGGAAAAAGGACTTTCAGCCTCAGACAGTGGTTTTAGATGACCATAAACTGATTGTTGCCCAACCAGTAGTAGCATACCAACGAAATAGAAAGATAATATTTCTACATTAATGTCTTTACATTCTGAGGAGTAGATGAGGCCACTGAAGTAATTTTTCAAGAAAAAATTTTGGCAATGCTAAAAATAGCACCCCACCTGGTACAATTCAATTCTTGATATGAACCAATTGGGCAGTTATTTTTAAAACTGATTCAGAAAGAGTAAACTTAAGTGTTTAGCAATGAGTGTGATAAGGGGAAAAAAAGCCTTAATTTGGTTTACATAAAGTGAATACAAAACTACAAATTTTATTCAAGACTTTCTCTACAGAGTAGCCAGGGCGTATTTTTAATTAGTTAAGTAATTAATAATAATTTATTTGATTATTTGGGGACACAAAAAGAGAATTGAGCTTGCAAGTTTGGGTATTGAGAGAGGGAAAAACATGAAACAATGAAGACAGTGGGGGAGTGTTTCAGAAAATAAGTATGAATTCAATAGTAGTTCATTGATGAGAGATAGCATTATAAATGAGACGTCAAAGAAGGCTTCAGTGAAAAGGTGGGTCTTGTGTTGATGAATGGTTAATAGAGAAAGTGAAGGCCACTAGAGGCTGAAGGATAGAAAGTACAAAGGTCCCAAGGATAGGAATAAGCAAGATATTTGCAGCAAACAAGGAGGGGACAGTCCATTTCAGCCTCATTATTCTTTTCCTTTTTTAAGTTTTCATATACTGCCTCATCTCTGTTATTCACTTGACACTAATTGTGTATTACTATGTAGCTTTCTGTTGCTATGTAACAAATAATCATTCATTAAAACAACATCCATTTATTGTCAAATAGTTCTATAAGAAAGAAGTCCAGATGGGCTCAACCGGATTCCCTGCTTAGGGCTGTTACAAGGTTGAAATTAGATGTCAGCTAGTCTGAGCTCTTATCTGGGGACTCAGGTGAAGAATCTACTTCCAAGCTCATTCAGTTGTTGGAAGAGTTCAGTCCCTTGGGGTTGTAGGACTAAGGTTCCTGTTTTTTTTTGGCTGTCAACTGGAGGCCTCTCTCAGCTTCTAAAGGCTGTTTGCATTCCTTGTTACTTGGCCTTGTCCATCTGCAAGCCAGCCATGATATGTCAACTCCTTCTCACTCTTTGAATCTTTCTCCTGTTCTGGAACTAGCTGGAGAATACTCTTTTCTGCTTTTAAAGGGCTCATGTGATTATATTAGACTCATCAGGATAATATCTTTATCTTAAGGTCAAGTGATTAGTAACCCTAATTACATCTCAAAATCCTGTTTGCCATGTAATGTAACATAATTACAGGAGTAACAAGAGGAGTAACAAGAAGGGGGCTATCTCAGAATTCTGTCTACAACATTTATATTTTTATTTATAAATTTTATGTATATATATATTTTCTCCATACAACTCAACTGAGAAACTGCCTGAAGATAGGAAGCTATCTTCTATTTCGCCTAAGTTCTCCACAGCATTTATAACAGTATATCCTTGTTAAATACTTCTTGAATTAAAGTGCTTTGTGCTAGAGAGAGAAGAATGAAATGTGCCTGTTATCTTGAAGGTTTTTCATTCATTAAATTTGGGTCCTTAGATCTAAAGCTAAGTTAAATGTCATTCAGCTGTCTAGGAGCATTGAAACTGATCCAGCTAACTTGTCCAGTTTTTTAGGCAATCTGCTTTTGTGCTTGGATGGTGATTGCTGTGGGACATTGGGCTTTAGAATGCAAATTTGGAACTATAGAATGGAATGTCATGAATATTCTGTATAATCTCTTGTTAAGGCTCAATAAATAAAACTGGAATAGGGGTAAAATAACATGTTTGAGTTTAATCGTATTGGTGTGTCAAATCTTTTATCTTATAATTTTAGATTAAATGATTCAAAACTAAAGCCTATTTTTCTGATTTTATGAATGATTTAAATGTTTAGAAAAAATTTAAAATCCTACTACTAATAAAGGTGGATTAAATGTATTTTAAAACAATGCAGTAGACATTTCCTTCTAAAAGAAGGGATATACACACACCATCTTCTGGTATCATCAGGCTAGTAAGCTGTAAGACAAAAGTTTGAATTCTAAGAAGGAAAAGAAATTATCTTCAAGAAACTTGTATTTTTCAAGGAGAGAGAGAGAAAACCTATAATTTATAAACAGAAGGCTCGGAAAGCTTAATAATTAGTTCAATTGGTGATTATAAACATTACTTGAGAAATGACTCTGGAAGATCAGAAAGGCATCACCAGTATGAACTGTCCAGAAAAGATTTCAGTTACATTTTAAACCTCTGAGTGGGTTACTGTTATATTATATGTTCTGTATTTGCAAGTTAGAAAGTCCCCTACCAAAAGAAATTTTTATTGTCATCCATAGATGTCTGTTTCTTATCTCAACCCTAAATCCAGGACTATAACGATTTTAAATATCTATAACCAACTACACATGAAGGCAGAACAATGTGTTTTAAACATCTCAAAAAATTGTGCAAATGATATGGCAGTCTTTTTCACAGTAGAGAAAATTGATAGCCAGATGCATCTGAAATCCCTTAGCAAATTTATGCTGGAGTTGGCAGGTTTTGAAGAGTCCCTGTCACCTGGCTGCCATTCGTCTAACCACTAGCTTCCTTTATGATTAACCCTAATAATTACTTTCTCTGAGGAACGAAGAATGGAATAATCACCTTTCATATTCCAAGGTGATGCTACCAACATTTATTGTCTATACCATATTTATTATTGTAGCAAACTTATGCTTGACTTGTTCATGGAAGTGAGAGTTTGAATCACGTCTTCTTCAGTTGCATTTTTTTTTAGACAGTGACAAGAAAGAAAGAAGAAGGAAAAAGAATACAGCCATGACTGTGGAGAGAGAACAGTTCTCTGTTGCTTTTAAGGAAGCAATATTAAGGAATGAATCTTAAAAGCTATGTTATATACAAATGCACTATTTTACAATGTCGTCTGTTTCCAAATAGCATTAGGTCTCTATAAAGATCTCTTCGCTGTAGAACACACTAGTTATGTTTTACAGGTGACTTTCTCACAATTTAAATGAAACCTTTTAATAAGTCTCTCTGAGGAGGAGTGTGCTTAAAGTCAGCAGTGGCACTTAATGACACAAGAACAGTTCTTTTTCTTCCAGTGCCACTATTAGAACAGAATAAGAACAAATTGTAATAGCAAGTTCTTAGAGAAGTTTTTGTTAGAGTCGTAGAAATGGGCGAGCTGGTGTGTTTTCTAAGCTGAATTTTAGCTGCTGTTCCCTCACGTGCCAGTCCACTTCTTTCCCCACTTGGCCAAGATCTCCCTTCTTAAGCTGAATTTTAAATAGCTGACCAGGGATAACACAGACTCTGATGGTTTGTTTGTTTGTTTACTTTTTACAAACTTACTACAGAAAAGACTGTAGAAATGTCACAGATTACTTGTGGCATCATTAATATTTTAAAGTGTGGCATTATAAAATATTTAAATGTAAATATTTTGATGTGAGTATCTTAATACAGAGTTGTAGCACAGTAAGATTAGAAAGGTCTCATATGCAGCATTTTAATTAAATCCATAAAGAACACTTCTTTAACTTCTATGCAAACTCTTGTTTAAATCCAATATAAAGCTTATGAAAGAGAAAGAAAGAAAAAGGCAACATGTCTAAAGCCTGTTCCTTTGCCAGCGGTGAGCCAAAAACTGGGAATTTTATCAGTCCCACCAGGAAGGAAAACATAAACAATGACATGCTTCTGCAAATTATGTGTCTCATAGTCACCCTTTTTTTTTTTTTTTTTTTTTTTTTTTGGCCAAACTCCTCCTTGGAGTTTTCCCAAGTAATTTATTTAGAGTATTAAATTTGCAAAGATTGGTCACAATAACCTTACTGATTATATACCTCTTTGGGTTTAGGGGAATAAGTTTCTTTATTGTCCTGTTTAATGAACAAGTGTTTGTGTTTTGACGAAGCCAATGAAAATAATCTACTTACTTTAACTTATTTACTTACTTATTTTGGTATCAGCACTGTGATTTTCCACAGGGAAGTGCCTTGTAGTGACTTTGACCATTGTTATCATTATCATCAGCATTTACTGAGTACCTAAAGTAGGATGGGAATAAACTAGAATATTTTTTATCTTAGAATGCAAGTGTGTTTAAGGTATATGTATATATTTATATTACATCCTTATATAAGTTTCAACTATGATGATGGACAGCTGGGAAATTAATATTTCATTCATCTTCTTTATCCACTCAGCAATTAGTCACTGAGCTGTGAGCCAGGCACTGTTGCCAGGAGGTTCTGTGGAAAGAACAGTGAAACGGATGTAATCTCTGTCTTCAAGAAGCTTACATCTAATTCAAGAAATAGAGAAACATGATAAGTCTTTTAGTTCTATACCCATCATCTAGTTTGTATGTCTTTCTTGCCCCATTGTGTGCCCACTTCCAGATGGTGTATCATGATCAATCTAAGGCTGAAACTCTAAGACTCGGCCTTAGACTTCATGGTCATCCTGTCCACTATTTTCCCAGCCTCTCTCAAAGTTAGGGATGGGCAGCTGACTCAATTCTAGGAGTGAGACAGAAGATAAAATACATTTTCTGGGAGGATTTCTTACTAGAAAACACTTTTGTTATTCTGGTAAATAAAACTACACTGATGGCGCTACCCTTCCCTTCTCTTTTACCAACTTCCTCCTGCCTTAAATGCGGACATGAAGCATTAGCGGATACCCAGTGATAGGGAGAATCACAGACATCACTGAATTAATTCAGTGCCAGTAATCTCTTATCTCAGAATTATCGTTGTGTGAGAAAAACAATTATTTGAATCACCGTTAGTTAGATTCTCTGTTACTTCAAGTAGAATGCATTCTAACCGATACAAGTAGGTGGGCAATTAAAATACAGGCTAATAAATGCTGCAATTGGGTAAGTACAGGTGCTTTTTGAACACACCTGAAGAATGTTCTTGTCATTTGAACTTAGAGTGGGCTTCCTGGAGGACTGATGCCTAAGATGACTCGCAGTCGAATTATGATTTTTGGCACTGTAGTGAGTCATGAACATGACTGTAATCCTGATGTCCACTAAGAATTTTTATATAAAATGTATCCATTTCTTGGTGTTTATACATTAGCAGCAGCGTTCCTTTCTATTGATGTGTCTATATCTCTAAGAGGATTTTGTTACCTCTAAACTTACAAATGAAGGTGGTAGTTTAATTTTGTTTTAGGATGAGTTGGTCATGATACCATCGGAGACTCCAATGCTGCTGGTTAAAACAAAGGTAGTTTTAAGCAGCTCTGCTTGAGGGAGGGCACGTAGCCACTCCTTTGATCACCTCTGTGCAGAAGCGACATTGCCTTTGACGCAGGTCCTCTTTGGGCACCTCCATTTCATAAGATGGCAACTTACCTCTAGCTTGGCTGGCTGTTAAAGCATAGGGAGTTGCACTTAGCCTATAACCTAGAATAATAACAATCTAGATAATTAAAAAAGGCTATCTGGAGCTTCTCATTGCTCAACATTTGTTGAAAGCTTGTTTGAAAGAAAGTGTATATACACAAGTTTGCCCAAAGAATTTGCAGTCTATTTCAAAATTTGATTGCTGATTCATGCCAGGTAAGCAGAGAACTGGAACCTCACTCCATTTCTGGTCTCCCCTTCAGAACTGCTTTTTCCAGCTTGCACTTTTGACATTGCATCACTTGACTGTTTTGAAGGTGTTGAAAGAAATAGTCCTATGAGACACGTTGTCACATTTACTGTGAGGCTGCTAGGAGAGTGCTGCTTACTACCTTTCAGATCCATGTGAAAATCATCTCTTTGTTCTTTATATCAGGAGGAGTTGCGCTTCTTTTAAGGAGTTGGTGGTTTTTTCTTATGAACAGGAGAAACATGTAATTGTTTATGTTTTCCTTCCTGGTGGGACTGATAAAATTCCCAGTTTTTGGCTCACTGTTGGCAAATGAACAGGCTTTAGACATGTTGCCTTTTTCTTTCTCTTTTTTCTTTCTTTCTCTTTCTTTTACCAGTTTCATTCATGGGGTTCATCTAATGTTTCTTTCCTGTATGCTTCTTTTCCCCCATCTAATTTATTCCTTTTTTAAGGTTTGGTTTTATTATATTTTGTGGTATTGCATAAATTTTTGCTAAATATTTCACAGCCTTGTTTTATAAAAGGCAAGATATGTGTGCATAATACAACCAAGATTGCATGAGAAGAAGCATTTGCCTATAGCACTTCAAAGTCAAAATATTATTTCCATTGGTTGATATAAGTGAGTTTAGAATAGAAGTTGCTTTTTAAAGAATGTCCTCAACATGACTCTTAATATTAGAGGAAATATTTATAACCTTTTTCCTCCCTCTCTTGAGTTAACTTTACTTTGACTTGAAAATATTTTTGGTTGAGAAAGAAAAGTGTGCAATTGATAGGCCTCACAGCAGTGTTCGCAATTAAAATAGAAGCTTGGGGAGAGGAGTTAGAAAAATGTGTAAGGAAGATTTCCCTTCTTTTTTCTCCTTTCAGTTTTAACTCCAAGCAAGTTTTTTTTTTTTCTGACTTTAAAGTGTTGGTTTGAAATTATCTGGCAATCTCAGTGTTATCATTTAAAAATACTTTTATAATCATAGAAATTAATAATTAAATGTGAGCTAGCATATTTAGTATTCTGATGTTTTGAACTAATAGTGGATTCATTTCATGTTAACCATAGTTTTAATTGCATAGAATTTGTTATAAGAGACAGTGGAGAAGATGAAGAATTTTTTTAATGAAGGCAGGGATTTTTTTCCTGAAATTTTTGGTGATTCTTGTAAAACTGTGAGGAAATGAGCATGTTCAGAACAATGAAAAAGTAAAGTATGGTAGAGGAATTCTAGACAGTTAGAATTTGCTTCCCTGACACCAGTGAGATTCCAAAAGAACTCAAGGAGACTACTTCCTGCAGGGACCTCTGGTTTCCTTAGTGATGTGGTGAGTAGGTAGGAGAGGACTTGCTTTATTCATTTATTGCCATACTACTTCATTACAGAGACTAAGTGAAGCTGGTGGAAGATGATGACCTTGAGTGGAAAGAGGAGACTTGGGTTGGATCCCACCTTCACTGACTAACCTGACCAGGCTTTTTGCTGAAGATAGATAGATGCTCAGCAGTCATTTTTTCTAGATCAATAAGAGGGTTGTATATCATCAAGGACAAGGCTTCCTCAACCTGTGGCTGAGCTCTCTATTCTGTGGACTCAGTCCTGTGGAAGACTCTTTGGAAGAACCTCCAAAGAGGATTGTCCAGTGGTTCCCCTGCATCCTCAACACGCACACACACGCACACTCACTGGAGAGGAAGAAATTTGCCATATAAGACTAATCTACTTGAACCTTAGGGAGCCTGGGGGAAGATACCTGTTTACTCCAAATTCCGTGGATGTAGGATTTGGAGGCTGGGAGTACAGAAATAGCATTCATTAAAAGTACATTTTAATTGTAAGGACATAAAATATTTATTTAGAAAAGCATAGAGCTGAGATAATGTTGTGAGATATGTATCTTTTATTCTCCCTCTATTTTCCATTTTTTTTTTTTCGGGGAGTCAAAAGGATAGTGAATTCCTTCGTTCTTATTGTGTCAGGGGATGGATATAGCCGGCCAGCCAGCAGAGTATTGCATGCTAAACATTTTATTTTCCTGGCTTTTGTTTCCTCAAAATTCAACCCCAGAGTTTGGAAAGGATCTGTAGGTATAACACAAACTGTCTCATTAAGAAAGAGAAGAGTAAAGTTTCACCTCAGGCTAGAGAGAGAGACAGAGTCCTCCGTTGTCCTCCATAGTGCCAGCCAAGTCACAGAAGGTAGAAAGGGTAAGCCGCTGCATCCTTTGCTTTTTCTCATGCAGCTCACTGATATTTGTCATTCTTGTCTGAGAACTCTTGTGGTCCTGTCTCCTTCTCTACTCCACACAGCTCTCTCAGGCACTTTCTTATTTACCCCAGTGGTTCTGCTGGCAAGAAGAGCAAAGCTCTTCTGTCCCCTGCAGACCCAGGGGCCTGTCTCTTTATCTCTCTCTCTCTGTCTCTGTCTCTGTCTTTTGCTCCCTTCCTCTCTCTCCCTCCTTCCCTTTCTCCTTCCCTCCCTCTTTCTCTCTCCTTCCCTCTCTCTTTCCCTTTCTATCCTCCTCCCTCTCCTTGACCCCCACCCCTACTCCCCAACTCCACCCCACTCTCTCTTCTTTCCATCCAGGAGGAAACTCTTTTTTCCTTGTTTTTCTTTTCTGGGGAAATCTCTTTCCTTTCATGTTTCTGGCTAATGCACTGTCATGGTATGAGAATTCTCTTAACCCCCTCTATGGACGTAAGGAACTCCAAATCTCAGGTCTTGGAATATACAGGAAGATTATTGGCTACTTTTCTCCTTTTTCCTATTTATCTTGCTCAAAGAGTGCAATCTGGTTGCTTACTTGAATAAAGAGAAGAAACAGGGAAAAAAGTAGGAATAAAAAATAATTGCAGATTAGTATTTCAAAATGTTATCCTAGCTAAATGGGGCATTATGAGGTATGTATATGAAAAAAGCAGACAAATCACAGTGAATTTCGTAAATAGTTACTGAGCCCATCTGTCCAAGAACTATTGGAAATGTAGATTTCCCTCTCTTCCTACCCTGGCCTTATAGGGTTTTAATATTTTTCAAGTTGGATGGTGTTGAGTACTTCAAGCACTTAGTAAATGAATGTAGAAGTTACCATATTCTAAAAACTGTGGAACCAGAACATGATTGCAGTTTGCAATCTATGGGTCTTCTAATTTGCAAATATGTAGAATGAGGAGGGGAAAGGAACAGGACAGATGATGGAGGTAGGGGTACGCCATTCCCTCCATGTTCTGAGAAGATGCAAGGTTTAATCTCTTCTTAATGTGAAGGAGCTACTGAGTAATGTCTTATATTTATAATCATTTTTTTATGAATGACCTCTAGCCCTTTATTATTTCTTTCTGTCTGCATTTAATTATTTAACTTTTGTTTTTCTCCCCCATTTTTAAAAAAATTTTGAGCTTCTATTAAATCAAGGTTTTACATGTTAGTTTTACTTGAAATCTTTTAAGTTAGCCCATTTACCTAAGGACTAAGCTCATGCAGAGCTGAGTTCTTTGTGAAGTCTACCTCTCTTTTATACGTTGGCTTTTTTTATTGTTTATACTTGAGCATGAAATGTGATGACCCACTGAGCCATATAAAGTATCTCTGAAAAGTGCTGGCAGGTCCTGAAGTATTACCCTAGATTGTGTCTGAAGCAATTCAGAACCTCCCCACTACACTGTCCATAGCTGACACACTCCCAGGAGGGCTGCCTTCTCGGGAACTGGAACTGGCACCGCTGTGATTTGAGTTAATATGGTCTCGGTGAGGAGGTGTTGCTGTTTTTCAGTGTCTTCAATTCCTATTGTATTCTGAAAGAAGTGAGGGATACTTATTGATCAGTTGGCTACAGGAGGGGACCTTGCCAAAATGACTCTACTGGTACTCCTAGCATAGCTCTTTATGTTTGCTTGTGTGGTGGGGAGACACATACCAATTCCAGGACTCTTTTTAATTAGAATGGCTGTTCAAACATTAGGCATGACTTCCCAGTTTTTATTTTCCTCCTAACTATACTCTAGGCATTTGCTTTTTAGGAGAAAGAACAGTTTATTTTTCACTATTGAATTTTCTTTTCTGTTTGAAAAGAGCCCATGAGATATTTCAAAGAAGTTCAGGAAATGAGAATGATTGACTCAATTATCTGTACTAGAGTAAATTAGCAGGTTATGAAAACAAAGGAAACTCTTCTGATCCCTATTACTGTAGGGTTACCCTCAAACCTATCTTCTCCTCTTATATAAAAGCTTGCCAAGTGAGCAGATTCTGTTTGCCTTCCAAGCACTAAAAGATATTTTAAGAAAAGGGGTCAATCAAAGGGCTATTTGAAAAGAAAATACAATATATGGTCCTCCATCATGTTCAGGACTACCTCTGTCTACTGTAGAAGCAACTTTTAGTAGGGATTAGAAGTTTGAATTTTGGCAGCTTGATTCTGACTAGCTGGGTCATCCTGAGCAAGTTGTTTAACCTCTCTTTGCCTAGTTTTCTCATTTATAAAAGGGGAAGAATGATAATGGATTCATAAGCTATTACTGGTTAAGAGCTTTGAAAATGCCTGGCACTGAGTTAACTGTGACCACTGTTGCACACTAGATTTTTCCCTTAGACCGCCACACAGTCTGGCTATCTCTCTCTGTGTGATCTCACCCTTTAAGCTCAGATCCAGGTGTTAAAAAGAGAAACAATCCAATGTGTTTTTATGATGTTTTACTGTTTTAAAAAAATATTTATGCCTATTATTAATAATTAACATTTTTATAGATTCTATTATTGACATAGAATTTCTATTATATAGAATTTAGCTTCAAAACAATCCTGTGATGTTAAGAATTAGTAGAAGAGTGATGTCAGCAAGATGATGGGATAGGAGTTTTCTACTCTTGCTCCTCCACAGAACTCTGATTTTGACAGTCAACTATAGACAGGAATATTTTTGTGGGAGTTTAGGAGTTCCAGCATAATGTTGGAGTGAAAAAATCCAAGAACAGATGCGTTGAAGAGGGTCCGAAGAAATTTTTACTTTACCAGAATCCTTCCCACAATGTGGCACAGCTCAGTGTCAAGAGAGATTCACTTGCTCTCATTTCTTTTATGGTGGAAAGTGAGAACATAATAAGTACCTGGTTTTCCCAGCTGTGCAGGATGTTGCCAAAGAGGTCTACTTATGTCTCGCCCCACTCAGAATACTGAGATGACCTGCATGCCTGAGGGACTGGAAGATGCTGGGAATATAGAAGCTAGGGCTTGGAACTCATCAAAGCAATGTAGATCCTATTAACCACTTTATGGACTCTATCAGCAAGACTGTCTGTGAGCTGCCAGGGACATCCTTCCTGTAGGTGCCCCCAGCTGGCCCAAAGGCATGTCCAGTGCTCTGCATGCCTCTTCCACACATCCCTGCGGCTGGCTCCCTTTGTGTGCCCTGTTGATGGCAAGTACAATTCTTTACAGACAGCTAGTGTATTTATGTAGAAAGCCAGCCTGATTATGCAAGATTGAGAGACAGTACACAAATTTGAGCATTTCAGGGTACCTTCACTAGTGAAAACAATCAAGAGGCTTGCAGCAGTTGGTCTTCTTTTACAGGATTGAGGGAAGGCATATACTTTTAAAAATCCCCCCTCAAGAGAGAGCAAGAAATATAGAATGGATGCATCACACAAAAGGATTGAGAAAGCCTCAGAATCCCTAGCTAAGCTGACTAGTGATGGTATTTCTCTCCTAAAACCAGTCAGTATAGACTAGAGGAGGTGACTGTGTCTTCAAATGTGAAGACAGCAATGCAAAACTTGAAGGAACATGAAAATCAATCCCAAAGAAATGGAGATCTATAAATTACCTGATAAAAAATTAAGAATAATTATTTTAAGGAAGCTCAATGAGGTACAAGAGTGCCACAGATAGACAGCTCAACAAAATCAGGAAAACAAAACATAAACAAAATGAGAAGTTTATTAGAGAGATAGAAATCATAAAAAAGGAACTAAACAGATTTTCTGTAGCTGAAGAATGTGTAAAATGAAAAATGTAGTCAAGCGTGTTAACACTGGACTTGATCAAGGAGAAGAAAGTGATAGGCATGCTGTTTAAAATTAACCAATAAGAGGACAAAAAAAAAATAATGAAAAAAAGTGAAGAGAGCCTGTATGTCACATAGGACATCATTAAGAGAAGCAATTTACAAAATATAAGAATTACGAAAGGAGAAGAGAAGGAGAAAGGGCAGATAGCTTATTTAAAGAAATAATAGCTGAAAATTCCCCAAAACTAGGGAGAGATATAAACATGCTCTCCAACCAGGTTCAACCCAAAGAGGTCTTTACTGAGACACATATAATAAAACTCAAAAAAAAAAAAGAAATTTGAAAGCAGCAGGAGAAAAAAACTTGTCACATATAAGGGCATCCTAAGGATATCTGGATTTCCCAGCAGAAACCCTTCGGGCCAGCAGAGTGTGGTGTGATATTTAAAGTGCTGAAAGAAAAAAAAAAAACACTGCCAAAAAAAGAATATTTTAACCTACATTCTGAAGCTATCCTTCAACACGAAGATAAAGATACTTACCAAGACAAAAAAAAAAAAAAAAAAAGCCGAGGGAATTTATCACCACTTCACCTGTCTTACAAGAAATGGTAAGTAAGGGGAGCTCTTTAAGCTGAAATAAAAGGATGCTAATTAGTAACAGGAAAACTCACTGGTAAAGAGAAGTATGTAGTCAAATTCAGAATACCCTAATATTCTGCTGGCGGTATATAAATCACATTCACATAACTATTATATAAGGTTAAAAGACGAAAGTATTAAAATAAGTAAGCTCTAATAATTTGTTAATGAATGCACAACATAAAAAATGAAAATTGTGACACAAAAACATACAATGTGTCGGGGGAAGTAAAAAAGCGTTTTTATATGTAATCAAAATAAGTATCAGCTTAAAATAGGTAAGCCTTATGGCAACCACAGAATGAAGTTCTATGGTAGATACACAAAAAATAAGAGAAATGAATTGAAGTATACCACCACGGAAAATCGCTAAGGAAAATCCCAAAGGAAGATATCAAGAGCTGAAGAAAGGAACAAAGGAACTACAAACCACCCAGAAAACAATAAGATGGCAATACCTAGCAATAATTACTTTAAATTAAGATGTGTGGAAGTCTGGTGGGGGAGTGGTGAGGAAGGCTGCAGAATCATTTGGCAAGAAAGAGCAAGTTTTCATTGGATTTAACAACAAGGGGACCATTGATGACTTTAACCTTTGTAGTTTCATGGTATGGTGGGTCTGAATACCAGAACAGAATGGTAGGATATTAAGAGTGAAATGAAGGATTAGACATACTGAGTGTGATACCTTTTTTTTTTTTTTTCAAGAAATTTAGATTATGACTCACCTATGAAGAGTTATGTGACGGGAATACTGAAGGGACTTTATCATACTTATAGCCTAATGGAAAGGGCTAATAAAGAGAGTGGTGGAAAGTCCAGAAGGGTGGTCTGAGGTGGCAGAGAGAGAGAGAGAGAGAGAAAGTAGCCTATGATTCTTGAGCTAAAAGGCTTGGAAGTGGGTCTTTTATTAAGATTAACACAGAGCAACAGGAAGTTCCCTGTCCCCCACCCCTCACTTCACAGGACAGTGCCAAGGGTTGAAATACTATGGAGACTAGAGTGAATTGAGATAGATCTGTGCCTTAGTGGAGGCTAAGGTCTGTGAGAAGTGAGAGCTCTGAGGGAACATGGAGTAGTGGGTGAAATGCAGAAGAGTGAAGGCTAGAGGAAGTAGAAGCACAGGACTTGTAGCATTTAGGGCCAACTCAGTAGAATGGCTAAGGGGAGCAGGATTCTGTGGCAGGAATAACCCACTCATATTCATTTACATATAGAAACCATGGATTTTGAAGACAAATTTTGTGGCTGGTGAAGATAGAGGAAAGGAATATCAAGAGACTAGAGTTTTTCTATGAACAAGTGAACTTGGAACTAGGAAGACCTGTGTATTTATTAGTGTGACATTCAAATTTTGTTCATGTTTGGATATATTTACTTATGTCAGTCTCCCTATATTAGACTGTACATTCTCAAATGCAGAGACCAGATCTTATCTATCATCGTTGGTAATGGCATGAAGGATGTTAGCAAGTACTTCTCAACAATTAGGTTTGTCACAACTTGAAACAATTAATATAAAAGACAATGTGGAAATCTAAATCAGCCTTAGCAGTTGGAATTAAATCTTGGAAAGCTTTATTTAGTATTTTGAATAAGAACTTGTTCTTAAAATAGTTCTAGGATTATATTTTAATGTGATATCATTTATTTCATTGTCATTTATATAAGGTTAGAATTTTTTCACGCTGCCTTTTTATTACTCTTAATTTCATGATCCATAATCAGATATGATGTGTAAGAAAGAATGAATTGGAAATTGAGGAAAGGATATTAATAAGATGATAATGCTTTTTGATATTTATTTTTGGTACTAAGTGAATCATACTACAAGGGAAATGAGAAATTTAAATATATTAAGTAAAGTATAATATTCCATTACTTGTCATTAAAATGTGATTGTGAATTTAAAACATGATCTCTTTATTTAATTTGACAGATATCTCAAAGGAATGATATTGGTCAGAATTTTAGATGAGCTGACTTTATAATCATTGAATTTAATAAATATAAAAAGCCAGTGATCAAGATATTCTATAATTTGAGGGGAAAAATATCAATTTGGTAGCCACCCTCCAAGATAACCCCTAATGATCCCTGTGTCCCGATTTTACAGCTTGTGTAGTCCACTCCCATATTGAACGAGGTTAATCTGTGTACCTAATAAGATAATATGGAAATGACTGTGTGAACTTGGTGGCAAGGTTGCAAAAACCATAACTCGATCTCTTTCATATTGCTTCTTAAGCCAGTCTGAATTAGAGTTCTCAAGCATCCCAATGGAGAGGCCCACGTGGCAAGGAATTGAAGGTTCCTACCAACAAGCAGGACTAACTTGTCAGGTGTGTGAATGAACCCCCTTGCAGTGGATCATCCAGCCCCAGTCAAGCCTTCTCATGATTGTAACCCCAGACAACATCTTGACCGCCACCTCATGAAAGAGCCTGAGCCAGAACCACCTAGCTAAAATGGATTATTGATCCATAGAAACCATGTGAGATAATGAATGTTTATTGTCTTAAGGTGCTAAATTTTGGGGGCATTTGTTATACAGTAATAGATATCAAGCATAATGTTATCGGCAAACTTTCTATTTCCTCTTTACTTTTCCAATTAAATTGGTACTGCTTGCTGACACTGCCAGAATTTCCAAAACCACAGGGTTGACACTCTAGGAGCAGTTGAGGGGTTTATAGAAAGGGAGTTACTGCTCTTGGTCCAGGGCCAAAGCACAGGTGGAGGAGGAATATATAAAACAAAACCAACCAACATATAAACAAACACCAAAGAAAAGCTCTTTTGCTATTAAGGAGACTATGATATTTGGGAAGTGTGCCTTTGGTGTCCTGGCTTTCAAATTGTCATTTCTAGTTTATCTGCTTATCTAACACAATGTTACAAATTATGCATCTCCTGTCTTTCAAGTATATAAAGTAACTCAAATAATATTAACTTTTGGAGACTGTGTACTAAAATACTAGCATGGGATTGTATTTTCCATTTTTAACATTTTTGCTTTGTGAGAAACATTTTGACCTAAAATTACCTTTTGGAGCACCACTTGTTTTTAAGTCGATTACCGTTAAGTGGTTATCAGCTTTAGTTTTAGGAATCCTGGCTGTTTAAGAAACATAGTGCATGTCACTCTAAATGATTCTGTTTTCTTGTAGTGCTGACCTTCCCCCGTCCCCATATGGCAGTAGAATATTACAATGCTATAAACTAAGTCTTCCTTTTGGCCACATTCCAGTCTGAGAAATGGCATCTCTATAAGTTAGGATGAACTAGGTTATTTGGTAGTAACACACAATCCTCCAAATTTGAGTGTCTTAAAGGAAAAAAAAATCTCTCTTATTCATGCTACTTGTCTTTTGTAGGTTGGTTGTAGCTTTTCTCATGTCATCTTCACTCCAGGATCCAGGCTAATGGAAAAGCTTTTTCACTCTAAAATTGCCAATTGTTGTGGAATCAGGAGATGATGGAATGTCAGAGCATGCATTGCTCTGAAAGCTACTGCTTGAAGTGATGTATGTTGCATCCCACATTTCACTGGTCAAAGCGAGTCATATGCTTCTCCTGCATTCAACAGGGTGAGAATGTTTAATCTCCCAGAGGGAAGGCAGTACATTTTCGTGAATAGTTACACAATTTACTACAGTATCAAAACTGTTACATTTTTCAAAAGTGATCTTGGGAGGAATATTTTCAAGCTGAGAGTCAGGCATTTTATCCACAGAAAGTTATATCAAAAACAATGATGGGAAAGAAACTCACGCTCTGAGAAATGTGTTTGACTCTATTGTAAAGCAGGGTCCCTCAAGCGTGGTTATGGGAGTGTTGTCATTCCTGACTGCTTGTCTAGGTCTGCTCCTCTCAGTGACACCCCTTTTGCCTTGGTGTCAGAGTTAACCTCCCAGCCTCCCTTCCTGAGTACTGAAGGGCGACAGTGCCAATATATCTCTGACAATGAGACCACTAGGTCTTGTTGGTCTCTGTCCCTTTGTTCTGACCCAGCTCTCACCATGAGCAATGAAGATAAATAACAGTGGTTTAATGTAAAGTAGTCTATTTGTCATGCAGTGTTTTTCTTTGTGGAATTTCTTCTTACAAATGAAAGCAACTTTTTCCCCCCTCTTTATTCTTAAACTATGCATTCCTGGTAAGGATAGTGAAAGAGTACCTGACAGATTACTTAGATGTGGTTTTCTCAGGACTCGAAGAGTTATTTAGCTTTTTAATTGCTGTATCATAGGTTCTTTACTAGCTCTGAGTTATTCTGACTATATATGGGAAGCAAAAGCATGGAAAATCCAAAACAATTTATATTTATAACTTTCAAATGATTTTTGTTTTCAGAACATTTATGTTCTTAACAAAATTGGATGTTACTAGTATTAAAATTAGTTTGTCTTCCCAGAGGAGGCTGTGTCTGTTGTGTGTGCAGCAAATTGATGACTAGACACTTTTTCTTCAGCCTTCCCCTGTTGTCATTTTTGCTTTTATAATGAATTAGTTATAACATATCTAGAAGATCCACTGTTATTGTTCATATAATTCTTTTTCTCTCCCATGGCAGCAGTATGTGCTTTAGATTCTTCCTATGGCAACATCTACCCCATAAAAAGATCTAACACTCAGAACCCTGTTCTAAGATTTGCTTGTTGATTGAACAAACCTGTGTACCTGTGATAGGATTAATATATTTTCCCTCCAATGTAGTGTATTTGCCTTTGAATGAATGTTTTCTGATGACCGTGCTTTTATCCATGTCATCACAAAAGTAGAAAATTTTTCATGTATTAAATCTGTGTATGAATATGGTCATCACTTATGGTTGTTTCTTCACCTTACCAATAGAATCCAATCCTTCCATCTATTCATTATTTATTGAATGCCAAATACATATCAGGTACTAGGGTAACAAAGAACTTAATAGCTTTTGCCCAGCAGAGGATCACAATCAAGTATGGGAGGAAGCACATGAAGAAATAAAGCAATTAGATCCTGTAATGGTGGTATGAATTAAGTGCTATAGGAGCACTGATATCTGGAGAGTCCTAGGAGGTTTGCTAATGTGGGATCATTGAACTGAGTCTTGAGGGATTGGTGAGAGTCATTTAAGTGAAGTGAAGAAAAGAGAGCACAGCAGAGGCAGTCTGGGAAGGGATGACACTGTATAGAGGAGAGAAAGAGGAGGATTCTTCAGGAAATTGGTTGCAATTTGGCTTGGGGGAGCCAGTATGTGCATGCAAATGAGAGATTAGAAAGGCACGAAGATGGAAAACAACTAAAGGATTTTGAATGTGGTAGAGATTTGTGCTTTAGAAAACCACCCTTGCAATTGTATAAAATTTGCATGCCAATGAAGAGTTGACCCCAGATTAAGAAAAAGACCTTATAAAATCCCCAAACACATGAAATATAGCCGACAATCAATGATCAATAAAATCAACTTAACTTTTGGTTAGTAGTCAATAGTTATTTGAAATTTACTTTGAATAAGGCTCATAAGTTGCATTTTCTAATTTAATTCTCCGAACCTTGTGGAGTAGGTAAAATTATCCCAGTTTACAATTGAGAAATATTATGCCCAGACAAGTTAAATAATTTGCTATATAAATTTAAAAATGATGGAGCTAAGTATTCTAATCAAATTCTGATCAACCACAAATCAAATACTGCTGTCACAACTTTTTTTTTTTCCTCTCCACTTTCAGAATTCAGATGCAGGACACAGGCAGGGAAATATATATTTTTTTAAAGAAGGATTTTTCTGGTTCAGTGTTCTGTGCTGAGTCCTATTTTAAAGACCAAACTGTAGGACTTAGATTGTGTAGAAAAAATAATTCAAGAAGATGGAGAACCGGAAGAGGAAGTAAGCCCAAGTCTCATGAGTATAATAGTCTTTGATGAGAATAATTTATCTATAAGTAGAAAAGATGACAGAAATTTGTAATCTATGAGAGGACTCAGGAAGTTTATTGATAGGTATGGAGTAAGTAATGGCACAAATTACACCAAAAGTTTAAAAATTCCCTAGTGTTTAATTAACATGTACTGCTCTTAATTGAATAAGATAAATCAAAGAAAGAAAGAAGAGAAAATAGAATGTAACAAAAATGGGGCTCAAAACTCCAGAGCATTATGGGTAGATTTTGGTCATCTTCCAATATCCTCTTTGATGTCTACTGACTTATATATTGCCAGTTTTCAAGCAATTTTATTAAAACTTATACGATAAAATATATTTTTTGCCTGCTCAAACACTTTCTTGATAGTGATATTTATCTAACATATTGAAAAATTATTTTAATTTCAGAAAATCTTTCAGTTTTCTCTATCAAACTGTCATTGCTTAAGATAGCAGAACAATGAACATTTATCATTTATTTTCTGCATTTCTAAACATCTTTCAGGCCACTGTGTGCAAATGTATTAAATTCCTTTTATAATGTATTTTTGTGGTACATTTCAAGCTGCAGTGAGGTATAAGTTCTTAGAATACAGCTTTTAGGATGTACTAAAAAAAGATGATATAATGTTTTTAAAATACCTGATTTGAAAAGTCCAAAAGTACCAGCAAAAAAATTAACCTATGATAAATATGAATGTAAAAATAACTTTTATTTGCTGTGTAGTTTACATTTTTAAAAGCAGAATGAGATATTATTAATTATACGCTCTTTATTATAATACTACTGATTTCCATGGGTCATCCAATTGAAGATGTTTGCATATTGCAATTGAAGTTTTTCTCCTGAATAGGGATTCATTCTAAAGGTCACTGAAAATAAAATTCTATTTCAAATAATTTTCAGACATCCATTGTTTGTAAGGTATGCTATACTTTATGTGGAATAATGCACAAAGCATAAATTATTTACTATTAAGTAAAGTGATACTTGATTTAAACATAATAGACTACATATATAATAGTTTTATTTAGCTATGGTTTCATACTATGTTAATGTGACATGTACCTATAATATTTGATATAATGTAATATTTCAAAGACTGTAAAAATACTATCTTTACTTTGGAAAACTCATAAACAGAGAAAAGGTATTTTTCTAAAAGATGAAAAAACACTTAAGTTATCCTCATTTATCAGAAAAATAAAATGAAACCATTTTTTTTTAAGGGATTAAGTCTGAAAAAAAAGTAGGCAGGGAATTTCTTGAAAGAAAATCAAGGCTTTATATTTCAGTGATTACCTAAATATTGCAATAAGATCATACTCGGTGGATAAAATATCAAAATGAAAATCTCTTGACTAAAGTGAAACTCAGTAACTATTCTAAATGTCTTATCCACATGACATTGAGAATAACAATGGAAAACTTTCTTATTTTTTTTTTTAGTGAAACCATTTATCTTAGACTATGCCTTAAAGCATATACTTACACCCACCAAGAATCACTTATCATGCCTTGCCTGTAAGAAATATAATTTCCACCTCAAAAGAGAAATTGGTAATTCAACTAATTTTATCTAATTTTAGTAAAAATCATCTGATATTTAATAAAAGGAGGAAATAAAAATAAAAGGGACACAAGGAAACTTTGGAGGGTGATGGCTATGTTCATTAGTTTGATTATTCTTATGGTTTTGTGGGTATATACGTATTTCAAAAGTTAGCAAAATTTATGCTTAATATGTGCCTTTTTGTATGTCAATTATAGCTCAATAAATGAAAGTATTTATCCACCTTAAAAATGAAAGTATGGGCATAGCAATATCAAGCTCATGTAGAGATTTATGTTTTAAAATCATTTCATTAATTACTTACATGATTAGGAGACAATTCATGAGTCTTTTGAATTTCTGTATGTCTTATGAGCAGAGGCCTGGCTACCTTTGTTCTAGGCTGTTGTGTTGATGGTTTCAATAGTGAACAGCATTGGAAAATAGAGATGTGTCTCCATCTGGGTCAAAGGGCATGTTTGTTTACTATCTGGTCTGATAAAGATAATATTTCCCTCTGAGGAAGATGGCAGGCATGCTTACTGCCTATTATGGGTTCTTTGGGCTTTCTCTCTGCAATGCAACCCAGAGTATATACCTTCTTGACATCACTTTCAGGAACTGAGGTCTGAGGCATGGTACAAATGCTGATACCCTAGCTACCGTATTGCTGTGAGGAATAAAGTGACCTTTGTCTCTGAGGCAGGAGTCTTATATCTTTTGCCAGCCTCTGTGAAACCATGGTTGCCTAACTTGTTAGCTTTCATGTTTAGGAAAATCTTCAAATCCAGCCTGCCACCCTCAAAGTTCTTGGCAGTTTTGGTGAAGAGGATGGGATGCTGAAAGAGACACCACTTTCTGAAAGAGGAAGAAAGTGGGCCTCATAGTTGATTAATAGAATTTCAGGGAATTCTATGGAGAATTGATTGTGGACATGTTGATCAAACTGAATGGTCAACTGGACAATAAATAAACGGTCTTCTGTTTAACTGTCAGTTAATTAAGATGAATTTGCCAAGCTGTTACAGGCTGAGTACTAGGACGTAAATTGAAAGGAAGCTGTCTGAATGGTGCCTTGGTTGTTTCTAACTCTATCTTCTCTGTTTGAGACTTGCTTGTTAATCTTGTGGTCAGCCTCACATCTACCCTATTGTAATAACTTTTATTATAATTCACCATGGGGGGACCAGAAAGCTCTGATTCCCATCTGACAACAATTAGAGAGGAACACTTCTACTGAGTGTCGAAGGAGGGAAATTTGCATCCCTTATGTGCAGAAATCAGGCAAATCACTACTACAACAGGTTCTCAAGTAGCATCATTTATTCAACATTATTTTGTTATAATATTGATGAGATGCCATAGGAATTTAACTCTTGTTTACATCAATAAGCCTGTGGTAAATTTGGTTTTGTTTCACTTAAAGTTGCAGAATCTGTTGATGGCATTAAATGAGAACTTCTGTACTTGGCTGGTTTCCATAGGAGGTGAGGCGACAGGGTGTGTAACATTTGTTAATGAAGAATGGCAACAGTAGGGTCATCACTCAGTGCCTCCTGCAGCCTGTCATGCCAATCTTAGACCCATTCAGAGGTGAAAATAAAAGTCCTCACAGTTTCCCTCTCCCTTTCCCCAGTGGCTTATGGTTGTTATAAGGGATCCTTGAACTTTTTGGGAGTGGGGGTGGGGAAGGGATTTCTCTGAGAAAGACAAATTCCTGTGAGAAATCATAGATTAGGCATTAAAAAATATTTGAGCTTTTATTGATCCAAATTGAGTTTATAATGCTAATGGGAGTGACCCATTGGAGAATGAGAAATTTTGAACCAAATTCTTAAATAAATCTTTATGATTAGCCTTGCACTCCTAGAAAACTCTCCTGGCCCTTATATTGAAAAGAATTTATGAGATGTTACCTTGGTAATGGAGCAGCAGGTGACCCAAATTAAGGTGAATTACTTAGAAGCCACTGTTGTGTATCAGGCAAAGGGCACAGCCCGGTGGGCTCAAGTGGAATGCAGTGTGCTGCGGCTGTTAAGTCAAGGAATCTTATTGGATACAGGATTTTGCCGCGTGATATGGAGTGATGGAAAAACGTAAGTTCAGTTGGTTGAACCATGAACTATGCCTCTCAAAATGAAAAGTAAATGAGTCTTGCTTACTGGTGCAGAACCACTTAGCTTTGCACTCCTCACAAAGCCTTTTCCCACTTCCTTGTCTTTTCTACTCCCCACTCCACTTCCACCTCAGTTCCTTTGTGAAGATAGATGAATAGATGTGGTCTGAGCAACATGTTGGCTTTTTATGAAAAAGTGACAGTTATCTCTTTGGAGAATGAAGCTCTAGTCCACAGAATTTTCCTATATGTTTGGGCCTAGTTTACTGATTTTGGTTTTTCTAAGCTGAAATCCAAAGGTATCCAACTGGACTGCTAAGGCCGTTCGGCTTCAACACCAGGTATGTAGAAGTGAAAATGGACATGATTATTCTGCACGGTGTACAGAATTAAAGACCATTCTCATGCCTCTGACCGATATCCCTTCACAAATCTTGTTATATTTTTACCAGCCATAGGTCGTCATGAATATTCTAGCTGATGGTCTGTCACATAGAAAATTATAACTGACAACTTAAAGACATGCCTCTTTGGGCCCGTGAAACTGTGAAAACAAATTACAGCTGATGATTGAATTGTCACTCATAGGTCACTCATGTAAGATGACCATGAAAAGGGCTAATTCTATAATGAGAAGAGTTAGAATTAAGCTACAGATCCAGCTTGCTCTGTGCAAGTTGTTATCTTTGCTTCCTGGACCCATCATTTTCCCAGACATGGCAACATATCTACCATCATCGGTTGGGTACAAAATAATGTTTCTGATACAGAGACATCTCCTACATAGGGCACTTAACTCCTGCCCACAAAGTAAACCCATCTGTCCCTCATTAAGGGAAGCTGCACTACATGGGGTTGAGGCACTCAACCACTTTTGGCAGGCTGACTACAACTCGTTGTTTCCCTACTGTTGATACTTTTTTGCTTATAAAATTGCTGACCCTGTCTTATTAGCTGTGTCCAGCCACAACACTGTGGCCTTTGAAAGTAAGTTGTGTCTTGGCTTTCTGGACCATTTTCAGTATGAAAGTGATGTTCCTTTCATCATAAAAGCCACTCAGCAGTGGGTTGATAGTCATTGTCATGATGGACCTTCTCTGTCTCTTGTCATTCATAAGGATTATTGAGTGTTGGAAGAGTCTCCTCAAAAATTGACTTAAAAATATTTCACATTCTCTCTTCCTTACCTCCTTCTGACCCACACATTCAGTAAGGCATTTTGTTTACTGAATGTGCTGTCTCCAAAGTGGATCATCTCTTCTCAGTGCTTCCTGGGTAATTATCAGGATGAAAGGTATTGGGGAGGAGTGCATTGTATAAATCTGTTTTGAAGATTCAGAATTCCCCATGACTATTCCTATACATCATGCTCCTTTCTGTCCCCAAACAACAAGCCTAGACCAGCTTTTTTGATACATCTTCTGAGTGGCAGCTCAGCCAAAAGGAGACCTAAGGCATTCGCACCAATTTCTTGTTCTGCCACTTGGATTCCCTTGTTCAATCAACATGATCCTAGATCTTAAGATTAATGACCATTTTGTTGAATACACTGTTTGCCAAGTTCACCTACTATTGTCTATATGGATAAAAGTGAGGGGCATAATGGGTCTCTGTAAGTTATATTTAAAAATGCCCCTTTCATTCTTGCATCAAATTCTTAACAAAAGGTCTAAGTATGAGCTGTAGATGACTGGAGAAAGGGGAAGTTACAGCTAAGGGAGTGGGACATGCCAATTTTGTGATAGCAGGAGAACAACTATCCCTGATCTTAGAAATGGAATACCTAAGGCCCCAGGAGGTATGAAGTAGGACACATTAATGATCTTCAATTTTCAGAATGATTCTTGGAGACTTTCCCACAAAGAAAAATTCCCTGGGGCAGCTTTCCCAAACTTTTGCAATAGACTTAAATTTTACTGATTGCTCTCTCTGCCATTCTTTATGAGATGGCTAATCACAATTTGATTACCATTCTCCTAACCTTACTATGAAGTCTATCAGAAATATCAGGAGGTGGCCCCAACTCTTGCACCTCCCATACAAAACACTTATCAGTACCTTCAGATATCTTTCCCACATCCATAGCATCAGTTTCATTCTTTGTTAGTGTGAACTAATAGCACAGGTTGGACTTCTAAAAGCAAGAACTGGACTCTATTATTCTAATTGAACAGGAACCTTAAGGTTTACCAGCTGGCCAAGAAGCCATATTAAAGGTATTGTCAATCTTTGCCTTCTGACTGACATAGGTGCCTCCTAGGAGCCCCGCCTACAGGCATCGTGTGTGTTCAGGACTGTACTTCTTGTGGGGACTCTAGGCATTAACTTAATTTCCTACCAATACCTTAGGAGTAATCATAATAGAGCTTCAAGTGTTTTATATAATTAGAAAAAAATGGTATAATATTGTCCCTTACTTACACCGATGTAATAAATGATAGATACCACTTCAACCCTGGAAGGGATTCAGATCAATCTCAGCTCACTAGCCAGGGTTGTCATAGATATAAAATTGCCTTACTCTTCCTCCTTATAGACCAAGGCAGGATTTGCATATTTACTAATGAATCCTTCTATATCTAGATTAATCTCTCAGATCAAATAAAAATATCAGTACATAAACTTGAGATAGCCACCTGGCATTCTAAGGTAGACTCAAATGTTTTATCTTAGTGGTTACCAAACGTTTTTTATAAAAGACCCAAGAGTAAATATTTTCACCTCTACAGGCCAAACAGTCTCATCATTGTGCTCCTTGAAACTAATTTGTGTCATGTGTTTGGCTTTGCAGACCATTTTCAGTCTGACAATGTTATATTTTTCACCATAAAAGCTACTCAGCAATGAGTTAATAGTCAAATTATTTTGAACTCTGCCACTGAGGTGTAAAGATGGCCATAGATAATATGTAAATGAATGGTCATGGCTGTGTCCCAATGATACTTTATAAAAATTGGTGGCAGGCTGGATTTAGCCTGCAGGACACAGTTTACCAGCTCCTGGTATACAGGATTTGTACACCTAGTATGTCTGGAACCCTGGGAGGTGTGATTAAGGTCAAAACTGTAGGTTGTCTTCATCCTGCTGCTTAGTAGGCTTAATTAAATGTTATATAAGACAAATTGAATGGGCTTGATTCTAGACTCTGTTAGTCAAATTAATCACCATGGCTGATGGAGTGTTGTACTCATGGGAACATTTTCCATAAGCTAAGACAATGTAGAAGTGAGAAGTGGTTATTATTGCAAGATAGTGCTCCTTGCAGAAGTACAAGAGTCTCTTGTATTTCTGCAAGCAGAAGCACTGACTAACTTTGTTCTGGACTATTTATTCATGGATATATATATAGCAAATATCCTTGGAAGATAAAGATAATATCTGCTACTGCAGCAAAATAAAACATTTTATTATACCATCTAGTATAATAAAAATGAAGTCTTCCTTTCGAAGAAAGATCAGGTAGGCTTATAGTTCCTTATACATGATTTGGATTCTCTAAGGTTCTTCTGTGAATACTCACTACATATGTAAGTACCACTGGCCCTTCTCTCATGGGCCTTGGGAGTTGAGGTTTGGGGTGGTGGTACAAATGCTGATACTCTAGCTATTGCTAGTACTGTGAAGAATAAACTGTTCTTTGTCTCTGATACAGGAATTTTGTGTCTTCTGCCAGCATTTATGAAACAGTGGGCTAACTTGTTAGCTTGCAGCTAGAGTAAAATCTCAGACCCTTTATAGTTTTTTACATTTACCATAAACAAAAAAAGACCACATCCAAACCTCGTATGAGTTTTTTTTACAACAGTTTATCATTTGTTTGATTGATACATTAAACATTTTTAACCAGTTTTAAAGAAACAAACTTAAATGTGTCTGACTGGAAGCAAGGCTTCTTAATGAATGTAGTTGTGTTTTAATGATGACAAGTGGTAAAATGGGATATCCAAGAAGTGGCTAGATAGAAAGAACAAGGGATTAGGAGGCAGCTGGCCCAGGTCGAGACTGGTCTCTATCACAAACTGGTTATGTGATCTTAAAGAGTTCAGACCATCTGACTAGGCTTTAGCGATGTCATCTGCAAAACAAAGAGGTTAAGTGAGATTTTTTCCATGGTCTTGTCTTACACACAGAAAGAAATTGGTTTTGCTTGTACTGTTTCCAAGATCTTTTTTCCCTTTCCAAATATGTGTCAACCCAAAAATCTTTTCTGTCAATATGCAAAACATGGAAAGTATAAGCTCTTTTTCTTCTTTGTATTTTTTTGTGTCATAAATTAGACTTTGTGAAAAGTGCTCAGTTACCATGGTGATACCCACTAAATAAATGTAAAGGAACAGAATTTTCCATTTTAAATAGAAATTGTGCATTCATAACACATCAGATATGCACTAGATTCAATGGCTTCTTTAGCATCAGAAGTACCTGACAATAGTACCAAATTTATTATAGTTTCTTTTTAAAGAGAATAGTAACTAATGATAAGAAATGTTATGAGATATATAATAAAACACGTAAGATTAAAAAAGATGTTTGTGAGTTTAAGGAATCTAAAATATGTGGTGGTGGGAAAATATATAGTGTTTACTACCTGAAGTGTATTATTTCAATTCTAATCTTATGTTTCTGGCCCAAAACACATCTAAAGAAAATATTTCTTTTAGTTCTTCATTTATATAGTCTGCCTTATCAGAATAGATTCTATTTCCTATTTGAAAATATTACTGAATAGAAATAAAGATTGTTCTAACAGTGTATGAATTTAGGTGCTGTTTAATATTTTATATAAAATGTATCTGCTATTCTGCAAAGTGGCACCAATTATAGACCTGATAATTGTCTAAATTATTTGTCTTTTTATGGGGATTAATTAAGTGACTTAGTGAACTATTAGAGGTCTAATAATAGTATCCTGAACTGGTTTTTAAATTTTAGTAAAAAAGAGAGAAAAAATTACTAAATAATAATAAGCTGTAATGTTTGTAGAACATAAGGAATATGACTTAGAAAGAAATCTAAAGCTTGTTCAAACAAAATTAGCTGCTTTAAAGGTCATAATTGAAAAGTAGTGGTATAATTTTTTAAGCTCACAGAAAGGATGTGGCAAAAGACTATTCAAACTTTCATAGTGGGTGCGACATAGGATGCGACACTTTTCTGCTCCTAATGCTTTCTTCAATGTGGAGGGAGTTCTGCTAGGTTAACAACCTGCCCTCTGTATTGCTGCAGGTTCAAGGTTCCAAGGTAAGAGATATGAGGCTCAGGCAGTTAGGAGAAAATGCAGAGGAGCCATAGGCAACTGTGACATAGCTCTTTATTACAGCAACGGAACAGCCAGTGGGCAGGCTGGTGGCTCCTTTATATACACTGGCTAACATTAGGGGCACACTGCCAGGTTACAAAAGCCCACACATCCATACCAGGCACATGGTTACATAGGGGAGAAGTGCTAAGTCACTTTCGCCTGGAAGCTGCTAAAGGTGTCAGGAGGGAGCCTAATTTATATGGTCATCTTTCTTTCTCTTCACATATCCCACTCCGAACTTTCTTGCTCCTCTTCCATAAAGGAGTGGCTTAATCTGATAGGTGAATTGGGAAGGGCAAACTGAATGAAAAATATTAAACTTTTTTCTCTTCCTTTCCCTTGGGAGCTAGCTGCCATAGGAGGTAGGCATACATTCTGGCCTGCTCCTCTGTATTGTTTTATAATTGTGACCTCTCATGTCAGAAAGTCAGATGAAACCCAGTGCAATGAATAACTGGGTAAATCTAATTCTGTGGTTTAGTCTTCAGGAGACCAAATTCAGGTCATAATCTATAATATCACCTTTGTAATGATAATAAAAGTGATATTTTCATCTTGAGGGTTGATTCGTTACTGTAGCTAAGCTTAGCTTAACATGACTAATACAGTACATTTGGTTCAATTATCTTTCTTAAATATTGGTAGTTAAAATAGCTCTACTCAATGGTACTTAACTAGTTCATCTGTGCAATTCCACTTTTTTTTTTAATTTCTAATTTATAGCTCCAATTTCTTCTTCCCTGTAGGCACTGATTTGAATGTACTTTTCATATGACTGTGAATATATATACTGCCTTACAAATTATGACTCATCATGTTGTGTATATTTTTAATTTACATAAATGCTGTATATGAAGAAATGCAACTTTTTCCAAATTTTACATTTTTCACTCAAAATAATGTACATATATATATCTAGAGATTTGCTTCTCTGCAGATCACTTAAACTTTATTTATTTATTTTTAGATTGTTTTATTTTTCAATTACAATTGACATACAATATTATATTAGTTTCAGGTATACAACATAGTGGTTAGACATTTATATAACTTATAAAGTGATCACCTTGATAAATGTAGTACTCATCTGATGTCACACATAATTATTATAATACTATTGACTATATTCTCTGTGCTATACTTTACATCCCCATGACTATTTTCTTTTCAATTAGAGTTGATATTTAATATTTTTATATTAATTTCAGGTGTACAACAGAGTGGTTAGATGTATAAGTTATGAAGTGATCCCCCAATTAGTCTAGTACCCACCTGGCACTATGCTTAGTTATTACAATATTATTGATTATATTCCCTATGCTGTTCTTTGTAATTACTAATTTATACTTCTTAATTCCTTCACTTTATTCACCTAATTCCCCAATCCCCTCCATCTGGAGTCTATTTCTGTTTTGTTTGTTTATATTGTTCTTTAGATTCCACATATACATGATATCACATGGTATTTGTCTTTCTCTGACTAATTTCGCTTAGCATAATACCCTCTGCAAATGGTAAGATTTCATTTTTTTTTTTATGGCTGAGTAATATTTCATTGTATATATGTATCATATCTTTTTTATCTAATTGTCTCTTGATGGGTACTTAGGTTGCTTTCATGTCCTGGCTGATATCTCATTGTAGTTTAAATTGTACTTCTCTGATATTAGTGACCTTAAACATCTCTTCATATGTCTATTGGCCATCTGTATGTCCTCTTTGGAGAAATGTCTATTTAGGCCCTCTGCCCATTTTTAAATTGAATTGTTTGTTGTTTTGTTGTTGCATCGTGTAGGTTCCTTATAAATTTTGGTAGTAACTCCTTATCAGATGTATCCTTGGTGAATATCTTCTCTCATTTAGTAGGTTGTCTTTTTGTTTTGTTGATGGTTTACTTTGCTGTGCAAAACTTTTTAGTTGATTGTAGTCCCACTTATTTTCTCTTGTTTCTTTTGCCCAAGATATATTACAAAAAAATATTATTACTAAGAGCAATGTCAGATAGCTAATTGCCTATGTTTTCTTCTAGAAGTTTTTTGGCTTCAGGTCTTATACTTAAGTCTTTAATCTATTTTGAGTTTATCCTTGCATATGGTATAATAAAGTGGTCTAGTTTCATTTTTTGCATTTATCCAGTTTTTCCAACACTACTTACAAAGGGACTGTCTTTACCCCAATTGTATATTCTTGCCTCCTTTGTCACAGATCACATAGCCATATAGGCCTGGACTTATTTCTGGGCCCTCTATTCTGTTCCATTGATCTATGTCTCTGTTTTTATGCCAGTGCCATAAAATTACTATAGCCTTGTACTATAGTTTAATATCAGATAGAACACTTGAAGTTTTGATGGACTTGCTTTAGTAGAGCAGGGAAATGTCTGAGAACAAATATGTGAGAAAACAGTAAATGCTGAGTAGTGTCTCATACGAGGGTGTGAGTATCTCTATATGATGGTTTATGATTTTGCTTATTGTGCAGCCTTAATGTGGTGGACATAAAAAATTAACTTGTAGGGGCAGGTGAGCTGTGTGGTTGAGTCTAAACTCAGGTACAGAGGCAGGTAAATTTTTTTTTAAGCTTTATTGGTGAATTTGATAGGGAAAAGGAAAGGAAAATATAAGTAAAGTGAAAAGCAGGAAATAGACACAGTAGATAGGCTGTTGGGTTTGGGCAAGAACCAGGAACTAAGCTTGAAAAATAATTTTTTCCTCCCTCTTAAAGTTACTGATTGACACATGAAGTGCACAGAATATATGTACTTCATATAGTACACATGGAACATGGATTTGAACAATGGCTGCTTGACCAGAACTAGAAATAAAATTCTAAGACCTTAAAAGAGAATGTTCATATTTCAAAACAACTTTTGTTTATTGAATATCTACTATTTCTATATATTTCATGTATACTATCACATTTAATCCTCATATGGATTCTATGAGGAAGGTAAAATTTTTATTCTCATTTTATAGCTGAAGAAGTTGTGGATACTCTGTTATTAGAGTCAAGCCCAAGATTTAAAATCAGTCTGTTTTTGTCTAAAATCCATGTTCTTTCCAATGTGTGATGGTAGCTCTCTATTTTCAAAATAGAATTTTTAGAAATTTCTCCTGGCATATTAGAGCACTGCTGGTGTGTAGTTCAGAAGTAAACAACATGGCTTGGAGAAAAGGACAGTGATAGAAGGAGAGATGGATTAGCATCAAGTTGGGGACAATGAACTTTGTACACCTGACACACTGAGTATTCTGTAACTGTTGTCAATGTTTGTTAAATAAACCACAGTTGGGAGTGTACCCATATGCCATTTGTAATTTGGTGTTTTTTTACATAAACTACTTACTACTTAACCAAAGGCAGTTCTTTCCATTATATGCCTTTAGTTTTCCCAAACTAACAGTTTTGTAGACCATTGGAAGTCATAAGGTAAACAAATGGGCGGTCAGATAATCTCCTTAGGCATTGTTAAGGAGCAATACCTGAATCAGGTGTTCTCAGGCAATAATTACAACTACTAAGCTATGGCTTCAGCTGAGCAGCTGGGTAAGCCACCATTTATGAAACAGAACCAAAAAATGGTGTCTGTATTCCTTATGATGGTCAGGCTTTCTAGTTTCTATGTCAGTCGATACTGGTGTGTGTCCAAAATATCTAACAACCATAGTATTTCTTTCATTTGTTTATTTTTGTCTATTTTTTCTTCCCACCTTTCTTAATACTCTGATCTGTTCCCCTTTTTAGAATTTCTTATTATTTCAGTGATTATCAAGTTAATGATAAATTTTACTAAATGCATTACTCAGACTCTGTGAGGGGGATTTAAAAGATATTTCATTCTGCAAAAGGAAAGTTACCATTATGCAGTGGAACTATTAAACATGTAAATAGAGTATTTAATCAAATTACATGTTGAATACTAATACAAGCATGTGCATATAATATCTAGAAAGGAGAGAGAATTTAGGTTAGGATAGTTTTGGATTCTGTTCCTCTTGTGAAAATGTAATGGTTTTTCTCTTTCCAAATAATTTTCCTCCTCAGGAAGGCTTTTAGCAGACCATTTTCTTATACCAAAAGAAGAAAAGAACTGCCTGAAAGTGAACTGTTTGTCCTGTTCTTTTAAAATGAAATAGGGAGCCTAGTAAAACTATCACTGAAAAGTTAAGCTTTATGTGAGTTGGAATAATAGCTTATAGTAATAAAAACAGAAAATTCCAGACTCGTGGAACTTTTAATTAATTACAAAGTACAAGTTAGGTATGAGATAGTCAATTCAGATCCAAATAATTAAAAAATACTATTTTGGGGGCCATGTTTTATATCAAAATGTAAGCATAATTTCTTGATAATTCTTGCTTTATTTTTTTCTTAGATAGAATAGAGAATGATTTATATTTAATTTATGGGGAAAATTAAAAAGGCAAAAGTAGTAGAAACATTTTGCATCAAAAGTGGAAAACCTAAATATATGCTTAACTTCCTCTATTTTTTTTTATTCTACTACTTTTTGATATTTATATGAATCAGAAGAAGGCATATAGTTAAAAAGTCAGAAAATATACCAGAAACTTTGAAATCAAGTGATCTTGTTAAAAACAGTATATTTTCTTTTAACAAATTCAGGATAATGTACAGAGACATTTATGATACATTAGCCAGTATGACAATGTATCAAAACAATGATGTTTAAAGAAAAAATACCACAGAAATACTCAGTAGATATTAAATAAATATTTATGAAGCAATTAAAGGAAATGAGTGATAGACTCATTCATTACAGAGCTGCATAAAATTTCTAATTGTTTTAAAAGCTCTGTTAGTAAAACTTGGATATCTTTTTTCTGAACAGTTGAATTATCTATGAATGATGTGTTATTGTTTGAAATTCATGGTCTTTTTCTATGTAATATTGTTTGGTGAAATAAAATGCTGCTCTATTCACAATTCCTCCATAGTAGTTGTATTGGGAGAAGAGTGCTTGTGAGAATGGTAATCTAATCCTCTGGGCATAAAATGCTATATACCCAATTAAGATAGTTGCAGTAGGGTTAGAAAGAAAGCTATAGAGACAAGAGATTTTAGAGCTGGAGTGGATAGAACTTGATGGATATCTGAATATGGGTGCCTAAGGGAGACTGTCCAGGTTTTTGGTTTACGCAACTGGAGGAATAAATACATAGCACAGTACATAGCACAAACAAGGTTTGGAATAAAAGAAGAGCAGTTCAGTTTTAAACAGGATAATCTTCTCAGGTGACCCATCTACATTTTCTTATTTTCCTTCACATTTATTTGGGGATTATTCTGGCTGGATTTAAATAATTTATAGGTGTCACTTTGTTAGTTACACTTATGAAATTTTTGTTAATACAATTCTTTCCAATTATATTGCTCCTTTTATTTATTTCTTTTTGATATACTTCCTAGGCTCCTGGTACAGTAGAAATCAATATTTAAAACCAATTTAACATTAATTTCTCCATGAATTATGTGAACATTTGATGGCAGACATGGTTCACTAACTATTCATTCTTGCATTTAAAAAATAATTTAAAAATTTAAAAACATGAAAAAATGAAAATGATTTTGGAGGGGTTATCAGAAGATAAAATATAATGTAGAAATATTGATATATTTTAATATTATGCTCTATTATTCATATAAATTAAAAATACTAATAATAAAACATTCGAATTTTTTCAGTTTAGCTGAGAAAGAAGGAAGAAAGATTATAAATTGCTCTCTGAAAAATGTATTTTGACTTTATCTCAATTTTCTTTTAAAAGAATTCTTCCACTTTTTGCTCTCAAATAGGCAACAATTAAAGATGTGATAATGGCTGGTGAATGCAGTACGAATTCTCATATACTTTTTTTTGGTTACATAGACTCTTAATAGAAAGCAATTTGGTTTTATGTATTAAGACTCCTAAAGTGCTTATTAACTTTGACCCAGGGACTCTATTTAGGAATCAAAATGAAATGATCAAAATTTGTATTGATGAATTATTTGGAAAGATGTTCATAACCTTATATAATAAAAATTAAACATTTTAAGTGATATAAATGCTCAATAACACAGGTTCATTAAATTATTATAGTGACTCTACCTTTTCTTCCTAGTCTCATTGTATCCAGCTTAGCATCCATTCTTCATTATAACCATTTACTGCAGACTCATTAATAGCTTTGTTTCTCAGTTCTTGTTCTATTTCTTAGAAAAATTTCAGTCCTGAAAAAAGTCAACTACCAGCTTTCTCCATGCCTGTATTACTGCAAAGGAGAGTTATTGAAGAAAAACATTCATATCTTAAGTTAGCTCTTACTTCACATCTGCGCCATTCAAACTGGTGATTTCATCCTCTTGTGCTCAAAAAAAGATTTTTCATGCCTGCACACCTCCAATCTTCTCAAATTTCTATTTTCTTTATTTTTCACTCTCTCTAGCCTAGGGTTTCAGAAGATGACATTGCTGCATAATCTATGGAAAAAGTAGAAGCTCTTATGCAGAACAACAAATCTATTTACATTTACACTGGCCTCTCCTCCTTTTCTTCCTTCTGAGATAATATGAAGGATCTATCTTCTAAGAAAGATGAAAACTCCTATGTGTGCTCTGGGTCCCATCCTCACTGTCTCTAAGATCTTGCTCAAGTAGTTATTTTATCTTTCTCCTCCCTTTAACCTTTTCTATCATTTTCAGCCCTGAAACATGTTTTTGGATCTCTCATTCTTTAAAAACAAAAATCAATCAATCATGCTTTTCCTTGAACTCACCTCTCTTTATCTAATGCCCTCTATAGCCACAATTCTCAAAACGGCTGTCTATATAGGCTGTCTCCACCACCTCACTCCTTATTCACTCTTATTTGGCTTCTTCCTTACCTGTTATCTAACCTTTCACTGAGATCATTATGGACTCTGTGTTGTTAAACCCAGAGGGTCATTACACACCATGTATTTTGATACTCTCTTGACATGTTATATGATTTCTTATCTTTGGAATGTTATCTTATCTTGGTTTTCCTGACACTACCCTACCTCATTTTGCTCTTACCTCTTGGGCCATTTCTTTCAAAAATATTTTTTTGCCTAAAATTGTCTATATTTGACACAACTGTTTGAGTTCTCACCGCATTTTGCATACTTTATGTACGTTTCCTAGAGTATCTTACTGATTGAAAAGACATTAGATAGAATCTACTTGTTAATGACTTCAAAATATAATCTTCTGTCCCAGTCCTTTTCTGAGGACCAGACTTCTCTGTGTAGTTTGACAATTTCACTTTCTTTGTCACACAGGTAGCTCAAATTTGTTCTCTTCCCAGCTGAACTCTCGATTGATGTCTTCAGATTAGCACCTCCACCAATATCCCCCAATTTAGCAAATGAGATCTTAAGTACTATTTCTCATGCTCTGAGTTATCCTATACATCAGCCTTTTACTTACTTCCCTCATTGAATCCATCATCAAGTCCTGTTGATTCTATTTTAAAATATATTTTGAATATGTCCATTTCTCTCTCTTTCCAGTTCTCTGACTTGGTTCTAACCAATGTCTCTAACCTGAATTATCGCTACTGTTCTCTTATTGTCTCTCAACTTAATTATAATTTATTATCTGCCTACCAGCCAAAGAGGTCTTTTTAAAATTCAAATTTGATCATATCCCTACAAGTGAACAAAACTTTATTTGGTTTCTCATTGCATTTAGGATAAAACCCACAATCCTTAATATGCCCTAAAAGACCATGAGAGCTCTGCCTCTGACTACCCCAGAAGCCTAATCTGCTGAACTTCCAATGCCTGCCAGCCTCTTAACTGACACATCACTCTGACCTTTCTGTTCCTCAAATGCTCTGGTGCTCTTTCTCAATTCAAAGGCTTCACATATCTTGTTCTATTTGCTTGCTTTTTCTTCTCTTCACCAAACTAACTCCTCCTCATTCTGCAGGCCTTATCTAAAATTGTTTTTTTCCCAGGGAAGCCTTTCTTGACTTCTCAGATTAGGCTGAACTCCTATGTCATTTGCTTTCACAGGACCTTGTGTGTCTTAACAAGAATAGCTTTCAGATTAGTCAGATTATTCATATATGTAATAATGATTTAGTGTCTGTCTCTCCATAAAGATCCCTTCAGGGTCGTGTACTGAGAGCTTAGCATAGTGCCGAGCAAGCATTAGGTCCTCAATAAAAATCTTTTAAAATGAAAGAATTAGTAAATTATTATACAGTTGTCAATGATCACATTTTATAATTAATGATGTAGGAAATGTTTGTGATACTTGTAAAAATCAAAGAAAATAAAAAGGTATTTAGAATATAATCTCAATTTGGAGAAAAGTTACCTATTTGTTTTTATATTGAAATATCTGGAAGAATTTCCCCCATCCTAAATTTTAACATTTTGGAGAGAATTCTAACTTTTTAGAATTTTAATACTTTTGAATGTAGAGAGTATGAATAATTTTTATTCTTTATATTCTTCTGTATTGTATGCATTTTCCCACCGAAACTTCATTATTTTTATCATCAGAAAAAGTAAGTTGTTTAAAAGGAAAAAATTAGGTATTTGTAGTATATTAAAATACATGCATATTTCAGAACTTTATTACATTAGACTGCCTTAAGCCTTTGCAAATCTCCATTTAAAAAATGATGCATCTTACTCCAATATAAAACATTTTTGTGTTCAATGATCAGCTGCATGGAGAGGATATATCAGCTCAAGAATATAATGCTTGTGTATCCCAGGGCACCAAAGTTTGTAGCTGATCCAACTAGCAGGAGAATTAGTCAGGGTCAGTGAACAAAGACAATTTGTTCAAATACATTCAGTAAACTGCTCACTGGAATATGACAAATATCCCTTATCTTTGGGAAATGTATGGCTTATTTATTAGCACGCATTCTTTGAGAAAAAGATACAGGTAACAAGCTGTGAAAGTCTTTAGCTGTTTTATTCTTTACAGTACAGTGCTTAAACATTTAAAAAGAAAATCTTAATTTGCAAAGTTACATTGACATTGTAATTTTTGCATATTTAATAAACCTTAGCCACTTTAACTGAAAACAGGTTTTTTTCATGGAATGCTACCCTTTTTATTCCTGCATACATCTTAGATTTAATTTGGCATGGGAAACATCAACCTTGGCTCTTAGAGACAAGGTTAGAATCTGTAGTGCATGAAAACAAGCTCTTCTAAACACTTATTTTTTGTGTGTGTGTCATTTGCTACATGCTCCATGCCAGCTTTGGATAAAATGCAAAGAATGAGAATGATCCTTTTTCTTAGCTTGACAGAAAATTATTGCAGCAGATGTAAATACTTTTTTTTTAGAATAGAGGGGATACCATTTCTCCACACCGCTAATCCCCTTAGAGTGCCAACAAGGTAGGACTTGTTATACTGTAAAGCAAAACAGCAATTGTGGAATTTCTGCATGTTTTGAATAATGCTGTTTATTGTTTAATTATAATCTTCTGATCTTTTGCTTAGTTCTGTTTGTTAGTAGAAATTCTGACTGACCTAATTATTATCAAAAAGGTATTCTTTGGCTTGATATCCATAAATTTTAATTCTATTGTGAAAAATTTCAGGTGTGTATCAAAACAACTTCTTTGGTTGAATTTAACATATAAAACAATCTAATTAAATGATATTTATGTCATTACTTCTTATTTTTTACCTTAGAGAAGAAAGATAAATTGTCCACACTCGTGATGATATATATCCAGTGTACCCATTTGCAGGAAACTCATTAATAAAATTAGCTTTCTTTGAGATATTTGCATTAAGATTCACTTGATAAGTACAACTTGAATGAAGCCTGACAAATTTAATAAAATTGTGTAGTGAGGATTTTTTGTTGCATGTAACATAATCTGGCTTAAGGGAAAAAGGAATCTATTGACTCATAACAGAAATTCCAAGATACATCAGGCTTCAGGAAGAGCTTATTGGAGAGCTGTATAAGATCCTTAAGATTTAGTCTCTCTTTACCCTTCAGATTACCTGTGCATCAGTTCCATTTCAGGCACTAATTACACTCTCCTATACCCCACTTCCTTTCTCATGACAAAAATTTCTCTTTCATAAAAATAAAATATCCTTGGGATTGAATTTCTTTTGCTCTGATTGCTCTTGAGTTCTCTAAATTAAATTGCTCTGTTCATAGTATCAGGGTTGATACTCTGATGGGCAGGACCTGTGGCACATGTAAGCCCAAAGCCAGGGGTGAGATCCATCCACCTACTCTGTAGGACTAAGAATGGGGAGAAGCAAGATGTTTTGCATAACAACAGTTGTTATGCTGTGAATAGGGGAGACTTGGTATGAATAGGGAAAACTAATAGGACCTAACACAACTTCATATGTTTTCTGCATACGCAGGTCATAATTTATATATCGTTTGAAATGAAGGCCTTGACAGAGATCGAAATTTTGGCATCACTGATGGCTAGGAGACTATTTTGCTGGATGTCTTGCAAACCTATCACTATGGTGAATGAAGAAGGATATCTCTTAGGTGATTATTACTGTCTGGACCATTGAGAAGACATTGTGAAGGGTATCTTTTGATCAGGTAGGGGTTCTGAGAAATTTAAGTGTGCTTATGTCTGGCTGGTTTCTTGTAATCAAACATATTAATTTGAGTATTTCTTATGAGGAAAACAGTCTTAGGTATTTAAAAAATAGTCAATAATGAAATAGTAGATCATCCTGGTATTCCAAAGTTTTGGGATTTATATCACTTATTGCTAATCTAAGGCAGTTTATACCTCCTGAAGACAGAGCTATATTGGAGGCACATAAGATTTGCAATATCTTTAACAGATAGTTTTGTCTTGGAATTGGCCTGAGAAATCTAGAGAGCCTTAGACCTACTAGAGGTTTTTTTCTAAAGGAATGTATTATGATTTCATTTACATATATTCCTTACATTAGGCAATATATCAGGAAGTGGGGTATTTGTGAAATAATTATAGTATAATGTGTGAAGTAAACGATCCTTACAAATTTATTTCTGTAAGTTACACTCACAGTTATATATTGTTCTGCCTCTTCATTCATATGCCTCTTTGCATGGGTCTAAACATTTTATGTGAGGATGGGGAGGACAGCCCCTTGGAGTTTTCTTTGAAGCCATAATACCTGAGATATTATTGAGTCTCTTGAAATTCTATGAGGAATTTCAGAATAAGCCCCAGAAATCTCCTGAGCTTAGACTGAGCCTTCTCAAGTCTCACCAAAGATATTTTCCTGAGTCCTCCTTGATCCAAATTCTTCCTTTTTCTCAATTTCCCCCTTTGTAGAGTTTATAGTAAATAAAAAAGTACAGGTTGTTTGACTGGAACTTAATTCTTTGGTTAGCATTTACTGGAACTTATTCTTTGGTTAGCATTTACCTTCACCTTGCATCATGATATAAAGGCTATTTGGGGACCATTAGGCATAATATGAGCAGAATGGTGTAATGACACCTACTGGTGGTTAGCAGGTACCACAATATTAACATGCAAAAATAAGGCTAGTTCTGAGAATTCAGTTCTTACTTTTGCCTATACTAATTTAACAATGAAAAAATGCATTATCTCTGTTAGAGGAAACTATTGCATGATTCTAACTGTATATTTTGACAAGAAAACATTGCATTTAGAGTTTCCTTGCAGATAACATGGTTAAAATGCAATTTATATATTAGGCATCTTGGTTATTCTGAAAAGCAGTCATAATGAAATGTTCGAGTTCATTTGTTTCAAAAAAAAATTTAGTAAGAAGTTTCCCTTAGTAAGGTTTTTAATTTTACCCCTACCAGGAGGAAATTATGTTTCTTGAATAAGAAAGTGAACATTTTCCCCTAGCAAATTGGAGTGAGGGAAATCACTAAGGGCTTAGAATTTGGAAAAGAAAATAAAGTGTTAACTATAGATATGATAGGTCCTCCCCTCCATCTGGTGGTAGCATTGGTGTAAATAAGAAATTGTTGAGCTGGATAATTTAATTGAAAAGCAGATGATGCTGTCTTTCCTACTGACTAGGGTCTATTTCAAGTTCTCATTACCATAGGCACAAAATAGATTGAAGAAAGGAAATAGGTCAACGAACCTCAAGTGCAATTAAGTTCTCATGTGTAGGGCAATAACTTTAGTCCATGTCTTCCTAACTTTTAAAATTACCCCAGTGAACAAACAGCAACTTTTAATGAGACACAAACAAGGAACACACAGATTCTGTAAGATGGAAAATCAGATAGCTATGGCGAAATTGTTGCTCTGCTACACACAGGTTTACTCCATTTGCTCTTAATGAAGCATGGCCACTTTCTGTGTTCCTGCATTTAATTTCACTTTATGTATGTGCTAGTTTCACCTTCCCAAGGATAAAGTGATGCATACATTTCAAAGAAATGAATCAATAAAAGAGGAGAAATCTCTTTCTGGTACAAGATTAAAAAGGAGACGAGAGAGAAGAGAAGCAACATGTATAATGAAAGACTAGTGAATTAGAAATCAGGAGTTGGCATTAATTCAACTTTAGTTCTGTTATTTAGGTGCCATGTGACTTTGGATAAATTATTCAACCTCTCTTATTCCCAATTATATTATTAATAAAATGAAACAGATGATTTAGTTAAACTGCTTAATTTTATACTGTGGTACCCAAACGAATTAATTTTTAATGGCTGAATAATTTTTTAAAACACTTCAAAAATCAGGACCCTTTGTATTACACTTGTCATTTGGAATTCGCAATTGCTTTATTTTTGGGTGTGTAATGATAAACAGGCAATTTTAAATCTTGGAACAGAAGAGCTTGGATTTAGTTAGAACAGTAGGAGAGCCTGAGATTTTGGAAAAACAGGATATTGTATTTCATTAATTGCTACCTAGTCCATTTATTCCCTCCCAGCTTGCCTTTTTTTGTTTGTGTGCTCCCTAATTTAAGCAATTGCAAACTTAAAACTGCAACAATTTCATCAGTTTTTCTTTTTTTAAATTTTTACTCATTTATTTTGCGTTAGCCCTCCTTTCCCTTACATCTTGGAAGAATGCCTAAGACTGGTAAGAGCTAGCAGTTTTTGAGGACTGAACATTTGCTGTTTTTTCATTTGATCTTCATTAAAATCACATGAGGTAAGTGTCATTATTATTATCATTATGTAAACTGTCCAGGGCCACACAGTTATTGAGATGCAGAGCCCATCTTCTCTGCCTTAGGAGGAAGTGTAACAGTGGTTTCCAATCACCACCATCACCACTACCACCACCACCACCACCACAAAAGCAAATGCTTATATTATACTCACTATTTGTCAGGCAGAGTTCTAAGTACTTTAGATATATTGAGATACATAATCCTCAGAATAATTCTATGATGCAGATCCTATTAATATTCCCATGTGACAGATAAAGAAATAGCCATAGAAAAGTTAGATAAGGTTCCCAATAGCACACAGAAAGAAAGTAGCAGAGCTGGTGTTTGAGTTCATGAGTGCAACTTCACAGTCCATGCACCATCTTTGATATTAACTCTCTATCAAGCTACTACCCTTTCTGGAGGAAAATTTTGAAGATAATTCTTGCTTTTTATTATAGTTAAGTTCATGGAACATTTCCTGAATTAGTTATTCATACTAGCTTCCTTAAAAAATGAAAAATGGGTTCTGTTGATACAAGAGATTAAGTGAATAAAGTGGGAAAAAAAGAGGTCTGGGGTGGTAATAAAGAGAAAAGTTATAGCAAGAGTGTTGCAAGTAAGACCAACTTATCAGGTAGTGATGGTGTGACAATAAGAAGCAATCTCTACTTGCCTGCATGGAGCTGAGAGGTTTTGACCTGTGTGTGTTTATTGTGAAATAGTAGATGGAGAATTAGTAGGATGAGATATGTTCATCAACTATAGCCAAAGTTTCGTGTGTAGACCAGGCTGATTTTGGAGACTGGTAGATGCTGCCCTGGGTATGACATCAATGGTGTTTGCCTAGGGGCTTCAACACATGTCCATGTTTCTTAGCCCAGGTGATTCTGGTGTGTGGTGCTGGCCTGGGTTTGGGAAAATGTCCTTACTAAGTTAAAGGCATGCTTTGGACTCCATTTTCAGTGCACCTGTGAGATACTGTAGTCATCTCTAGTGATGCAGAATATGTAAAACTGTGATTTTTACACTGTAATCTTTTATCAGTCAAGAAGATGGGCATGCTATAGAGCTCTTATCAGGACTGGCAGGGAAAATGAATGGAAGAAAACAACATGTGGAAAAGATTGCATTTTATAGTCTCTAGATTTTATATAGTTTTTGTATTGATGCGCTAAGAGATTAGTTACTTTTGGATGATTAAATGGAAAGGAGATACAGTCATATGTTTCTTAACAATGGGAATATGTTCTGAGAAATGCATCGTTAGGTGATTTTGTTGTGTAATTATCATAGAGTTCACTTACATAAACCTAGATGGTACAGCCAATACACACCTAGTCTATATGGTACAGCCTATTGCTCGGGCTATAAAACTGTACAGCATGTTACTATACTGAATTCTGTATTTGAGTATCTAAACATATCTAAACATAGAAAAAATGCAGTATACAAGATTTTAAAAAAATGGTACATCTGGGTAGGGCATTTACAGGAATGGAGCTTGCAGGATTGGAAATTGCTTTGAGTGAATGGTGAGTGAGTGTGAAGGTCTAGAACATTCCTATGCACTACTATAGAGTTTATAAACACTGTCCCACTAGCCCTTCCCCTATTATTTCTGACTAGGTCAGAAATAGAGCATCAGAGCTGTCAATGTGGCTTCATGAATGGGGATATGAGCTGGACTGATTGGAAATATGGAGGAGAAACTGGGTGAGGCACAGATCACCATAATAATGACTGTTGGGAGGGAGTGAGAGGTGACCTGAGGATTAGTAGGGATAAGAAATCAAGAGGGAGAGATAAAGGAACATAGGAGATTGTCATGGTAATGTGATTTTGGCTATTGTATGTTAGATAAGTGGCAGATTAAGGAACTTTGTGATATTCATTAAAAATATGGGGGTGTTTAACATGGAGAGGGTAGGGAATTTAGGATTCAATATTTTGACTTTGAAATTTTTTTTTTTTAGTTCCATTGAACTAAAATAGTTCCATTTTAGTTTTCATCATAACTTGAGAAAATATTTCTGAAGTACAGAGACGGGCTAGCTTTTACACTACCAGAAAGCTTTACTAAAGTTGCAGTGGCACTTAATACTCGTAAAGGTGGCTTCTATGAACCTGTGTCCTTGTATAGGATCTTAGGTCCTCAATAAAGAAATTACAGCAATGCACTGTGAAAGCCATTAAGTTAGATCCAGTGAGGCTGTAGGACCCTCTCATTATGTAGCACTGTGGGGACAGGCTCCTCTGTGTTGAAACAGGACAGTGGCTGACTGATTGGGATGTGATCTGTGCACTCAGAATTGAAGTGCTGTGAATACAGGGACTCTACTTCCAAGCCCTACAGATATTGCTCTGTCAGAGAAGAGAAATCCTCCTGAACCACATATCCTTCTATTTCTTACAGGAAATCCAGCTCCATTATAATCTTATGGACTACCATTGTATGTGTGGTCCGTTGTTGACCAAAACGTCACTACATGGCACATGACTGCCATTTGTTTCATAAGCATATTTTCTCTTTTTTATATTGAGAAATCCTCAAGGACCCTCGTTTTTAGATTTAGCTTGTGGTCCTTTGGCCTACTGAAAGAATGCTTCTTAAAGTTTTCCCAAAACATTGTTCCCTTCCACGAAGGGAGGTGAGAACCTCAGAAATATCTTGATTGGAAAACTTAGTTTGGCTGGAAGGAGGTCTTATTAAATCAAACATGGTACACTTAATGGGGAGGAGTTGTGTGTGATGTAGGACTAGGGCACTATTTCATGATGTGTTGATAAGTGAGTTGGGAAAAATGTACTTTCACTGGGAGAAAAGGAAAAAGAATCACTCCGAAGTGGAAAACTAACTAGAGCCCATGCCATAGTCATCCGGGTATGGAGCTTGTGAAGGCTACAGACTCAGAAGGAACACATATGACAGGAACAGTTATTAGAGAGGTCCAAGATGTGAGCCATTGTTGGGAGTGTGCCAAAGACCATGAGCATGAGGTTGTATCCCTGAATTACAGGGAACTTCCACATGACATTTATTGCGACAGAGGCCTGCGATTGCTCCAAATTACAGCAAGCAGCAAAGGAGCACTTTATGTTTCCATGAGTTTGGTTTATTCTCACATCCCATAATTTTTTTTAATTTTAATTTTAAAGTTATAGTTGGCATTCAGTATTATTTTATATTAGTTTTAGGTGTACGGCACAGCAGTAAGACCTTTATATAAGTTACGAAGTGATCCCCCCATGTCTAGTACCCTCCTGACACCGTACATAGTTATTACAATATTATTGGCTATATTCCCGATGCTGTACTTTATTTTTATTTACTTATTTATTTTATCGAGGTATAATTAATGTAATATTAGTTTCAGGTGTATAGCATAATTATTCACTATTTGTGTATATTACAAAATAATCACCAAAATAAGTCCATCCATCACCAAATATAGTTACAAAAAATTTTTTTTTTTGTGATGAGAACTTTTAAGACCAACTCTCTTAGTAATTTTCAAATATACAATACAGTATATTATTAACTATAGTCACCATGCTGTACATTACATTCTCATGGCTTATTTATTTTATAAAAATGCTCATTTTAAACTTAGCTCCTAGATGCTAGCTTTTTCAATCTTCTTAATCTGTTAAAAACAATTCCATAGATACTGAAGCAAATATGAGGCCTAAAGCAATTGAGCTTTTGGTGGTTTCCTAAACACAATACCAGAGGAACACTGTGTATTTTATCTTTTCTTCACACACACATACATATACCTAGAGTCTCTGTCTCTCTCACAAAAATAAATATTTTTCCTGGTACTGATCTGGTCCTAGGAGAGCCATTGATTAATTACTTGGCTATTTGGATAAAGGCCACCTTGGTCTGTGCCCTAGCTCTGTCTAGCATGCATTTGTTTTTTTTGTTTTTGTTTTTGTTTTTAGTATTGTAGAGAGTAACCCTTATCTTTGTCACTATTCTTCCTCCAAAACCAACCATTAATTTTCTCCATGGCTCCCTTTTCAAAGTATATCAAGGTTCTGCCTATAGTTCTTATTTCTTTTTTCCTCATTATCGATACTTTATTTTATTTTATTTTTACTTTTCAATTAAAGTTGACATTCAATATTATTCTATTCATTAATTTTAGGTGTACAACATAGCAGTTAGACATTTATGAATTTATAAAGTGATCCCCCCAATTAGTCTAGTACCCACCTGGCAATAGCCCTAGTTATTACAGTGTTATTGACTATATTCCCTATGCTGTACTTCACATCCTCGTGATAATATCGTAACTACCAATTTGTACTTCTTAATCCCTTCACTGTTTTCATCCAGCCCCCAACTCTGCATCCCATCTGGCAGCTGTTAGTTTTTTCTCTGTATCTATGAATCTGTTTTCATTTTGTTTGTCCATTTATTTTCTTCCTTAGATTTTACATATAAATGAAATTATATGGTATTTGTTTGTCTCTATCTTATTTTACTTAGCATAATACCCTCTAAGTCTATCTATGTTATTACAAATGGCAATATTTTATTTTTTATGGCTGAGTAAAATTCTATTGTATATACATACCACAGTTTCTTTATCCAATCATCTATTGATGAGCCTAAAGGTTGCTTCCATATTTTGGCTATTGTAAAGACCACAGCAGTGAACACAGGGCTGCGTGTATTTTTTTGAATTAGTGCTTTGGTTTTTTTTCAATAGATTGCATTTCTGGGTCATATGGTAATCCAATTTTTAATTTTTTGAGGCACCTCCAAACTGTTTTCCACAGTGGCTGTAGCATTTTGCAATTTCACTAACAGTGCACAAGGGTTCCCTTTTCTCCACATCTTCACCAACACTTGTTTTTTGATTTATTGATAATAGCCATTCTGACAGGTGTGAGGTGATATTGTGGTTTGAATTTGCATTTCTCTGATGATAAGTGACCTTAAGCATTTTTCATATGGTCATCTGTATGTTCTCTTTGGAGAAATGTCTATTCAGGTCTCTGCCCATTTTTTAATTGGATTGTTTGCTTTGTTGTGGAGTTGTATAAGTTCTGTATAAATTTTGGATATTAATCCCTTATATGTATCATTGGCAAATATTTTCTCCTGTTTAGTAGGTTCTCTTTTGGTTTTGTTGATGGTTTACTTTGCTGTAGTCCCATTTGTTTATTTTTTCTTTCGTTTCCCGTGCCCATGGAGATAGATCAGAAAAAAACATTGCTAAGAGCAATGTTAAAGAGTTTGCTGCCTATGATTTCTTCTAGTAGTTTTATGGTTTCAGGTCTTATATTTAAGTCTTTAATTCATTTTGAGTTTATTTTTGTATATGGTGTAAAAGAAGGTGGTCCAATTTCATTTTCAGCATGCATCTGTTTAGTTTTCCTAACACCATATATCGAAGAGACTGTCTTTATCCCATTGTATATTCTTGCCTTCTTTGTCATATATTAAATGTGCATATAGCTGTGGATTTATTTCTGGGCTCTCTATTCTGTTCCATTAACCTATGAGTGTTTTTATTCCAGTACCTTTCTGTTTTCCTTACTCTAGCTTGTAGTACAGTTCTATCTCAGGTAGTCTGGTAACTTTAACTTTGTTCTTTCTCAAGATTGTTTTGGGTTTGGGGTCTTTTATGGTTCCATATAAATTTTTAGATTATTTGTTCTAGTTTCTCAAAAATGCCATTGGTATTTTGATAGGGATTGCAATGAATCTATAGGTTGCTCTGGGTAATATGGTCATTTTAATGATGTCGATTCTTCCTATCCATGAGCATGGTATATGCTTCCATTTGTATTTTCTTCAATTGTTTTTTCAATTACTTATAATTTTCCAAGTACAAGTATTTTATGTCCTTGATTAAATGTATTCCTAGGTATTTATTGTTTTTGTTGCAATGGTAAATGGCATTGTTTTCTTAATTTCTCTTTCTGATAGTTCATCATTGCATAAAAATGCAACTGGTTTCTGAATATTAATTTTGTATTCTGCTACTTTACTGAATTCATTTATCAGTTCTAACAGGTTTTTTTTTTTTTTTGTGGAATCTTTAGGATTATCTCTATATAGTATCAGTATCATGTTACTTGCAAATAATGACAGTTTTACTTCTTCCTTTCCCATTTGAATGCCTTCTATTTTTTTTTTTCTTGTCTGATTGTTGTAGCTAGGACTTCCAATACTTTTGAATAGAAGTGGTGAAAGTAGACATCCTTTTCTTGTTTCTGTTCTAAAGGTATTGGTTGTCATTCTCTTTCATTTCTGATTTATTTGGGTCCTCTCTCTCTCTCTCTCCCTCTCCCTCTCCCTCCCTCCCTCCTTCTCTCTTTCTTGATGAGTCTGGTTAAAAGCTTTTCAAAGGCTTATTTTTCTTTTCAAAAAACCATCTCTTGGTTTTATTGACTTCTGTGCTTATTTTTAGATTCTATTTTTCCACTCTTGTCTTTATCATTTCCTTACTTTCACTCACTTCAGGCTTTGTTTGCTGTCTTCTTTCTAGTTCCTTACATGTAAGGTTAGATTGTTTGAGATTTTTTCTGTTTCTTGATGTAGACCTGTATTGCTATGAATTTTTCTCTTCAAACTGCTTTTGCTGTGTCCCATAGATTTTTGGGTCATTGTGTTTTCATTTTCATTTATCTCTAGATATCTTTTTGATTTCTTCCTTGATCTCATTAATAACCCATTCATTGTTTAGTGACATGTTATTTAGCCTCTATGTGTTTGTGTTTGTGTATTTTCTAGTTTTTTTTTTTTTGTAATTGATTTCTAGTTACACATTATTGCAGTTGGAGAAGATGCTTGGTATGATTTCAATCTTCTTAAATTTATTGAGGCTTGTTTTATGTCCTACACATGTGGTCTATCCTTTAAAATGTTCCATGTGCACTTGAGAAGAATGTGTATTTTGCTGCTTTGGAGGTAACTGCTCTGAAAATATCTATTAAATCCATCTTTTCTAGTATGTCTTTTAGGCCTATTGTTTCCTTGTTGATTTTTTGTCTGGAGGATCTGCTCATTGGTGTCAATGGGGCGTTAAAGTCTCCTGCTACGAGTGTATTACTGTTGATCTCTCCTTTTATGTCAATCAATAATTGCTTTATGTATGTAGGTACCCCTATGTTTGGTGTATATGTTTACTAGGGTTGTATCCTCTTTATTTATCGATTCTTTTATCATTATATAATTCTCTTCTTTGTCTCTTATATAGACTTTGTTTCAAAATCTATTTTATCTGATATAAGTATTGCTACCCCAGGTCTTTTTTTTTTTTTTTTTCATTTCCATTTGCATGAAATACTTTTCCATCTTTTTACTTTCAGTTTGTGAGTGTCATTGTGTCATTTGATCTGAAGTAGGTCTCTTGTAGACAGCGTATGCATGGTTCTTGCTTTCTTATCCATTTGGCTATCCCATGTCTTTTGATTGGCGCATTTAATGCATTTACATTTAACGAGATTACTGATAGGTACATAGTTACTGCCATTTTAGCCATTATTTGTATTTGTTTTTTTCTTTTTTTTTTTTTTTACCTCCCCTCCCCCCTTTTTAAACAGAAGTCCCTTTAAAATTTCTTGTAATACTGGCTGGTTGGTGATGAATTCTTTAAGGTTTTTCCTGTCTCTGTGTTTGTTTCTATGTGTTTGAAATATTTGTTTTGTCTCTCAGCCTTGGCCAGCCAGATGGCCTTATGTGGAGGGCGTCCCGAGTGGCCCACGGGCTCACTCTCCCTGATCACCTGTGCGAGGGGCTCTGGATGTGATCTTTGTGTAAGTTGTGTGCGATGTTCTGTTGTTCGCCAAGCCTTTATTGTGGTTAGTACATCAGTAGATGGGATTAATGCTCAGGCTAATTGTGGAAACTGGCTGCACCCATAGGGTAAGAGTTGCTGTGTAGGGCTAACCCACTGAGTGGGATTTCCTCTAGCAAGCTTGTATACTTGTTGAGACCACCCTTTGTGTGTACTGCTTATGTGACTAGTCAGGAGTTGCTCTGTTGTGGTCTAGTGCCAACCTCTGGGTGTGTTGGTTTCATGGCCCCTTAGGAGGGGCTCCCCAGTAGGCCAAGGACAGCCACTGCCTTCGATTGCTCAGGACTACCTGGTAGGAGCTACAAAGCGATCTGCAGATAGTTGTGGCCTATGCTAGATCTGTAGGTAAGTAGAAGAGATAATGCTGTAGGCAGCAGTCTGGTTATCCAAGGGGAATTTAACAGAAGGACTAGTGCTCCTCAAGGCCTGACATTGCCTGTCAGTTACCCATAAGTCTCTATAACTGGAAGTGCCTCTGGGTGATATGCATGTTGGTGGTACAGAACCTGGGAATCTCCTGGATCTATTGAGTAAATATCCCCCTGCCACTGCAGTACAGTTTACATGCTGGTGCTGCCTCTGTGGCTCCTTGTACAAGTTTCCAATCATAGCAAGGCCAGCTGCTGCCCACGTTGGGCCTGCAAACATCCAAGCTCTGTTTAAGAATTACTGAAGCTCGTGGGATGAGTTTACGGCCTGCCACTGAATGTTTCTCCCAGATGAACGGGCTTTGCGTGGGCTGCATGAACTGAGTGATATTGTTTGCTGTTGAATTTGTGACCCAAGAAAAGCACAGGATGGAACAGGATTGCCACAGGTAATTTTGGGTTAGGTTGGGTATTGTCTCAGTGAGACGCGGGCCATCAGGCCTACACAGCACCAGATTTGCTGCCAGCTCTGGGACTGTGGGCTCCCACCAAAGTCAGATAGCACTGTGTAAACTACTGTCATCTGTGATAGGCACACAAAACTCCGGAGATCTGCCCAAGCTATACTGTATCTCGTGCTGGCAGCAGTGATCTTCCTGTCACTATTCCCTGAACTTTGCTTACTTTGCTGGCTGTGATTTGTTGACTGTGCAGAGTGTACTACCCCACCATAGGGGCAGGTGCCGGCAAACTGGTTGGGCGTTTTGTTTATTGGATGGAGCAGATCTCAGGGAGGGAATCAAGGACCACCAGGTTAATAGTGTCAGTTTTCTACAGTTTCTGTGTGTGCACATTCCCGTAGTAGTCAGGTCACAGGAAGACAAGCTGCTGACTAGGGGGTCCCACGGACTCCTGCAATTCCTCCAAGAGATATTGTAGCTTGTACATGCAGTAGTGGTCTACCCATAACTGTTTCTCCTGAAATGCGCTCATTGAGCTAGCCAAGGTCTGTTGCCTGTGCAGAATGCACAACCCTGGAGAAAAGCCGGGTATGGGTGGCTGCCTATCAATGAGCTGCAGGCATGTTATGGCTTGAGTGAAGTGGGATCTCAGGAAGACAAGGGCTATCAGGCCAATACAGCCTCAGTTTTGCTGAAATTTCTATGCCTGCGCATTCCCACTGTAGTCATAGATCACCGTGAGACCAGCTGTCCTCTGAGGCAGTCCCACAGACCTTTGCCATCCCCCTATGCAATATTGTAGATCTTGTAGGAAGTGGAGGTCTGCCTGCAACTGATTTCCCTGCAATGCCTACCCTGTGCTAGCTAGTTTGTTGCCTCTGTTGATTGGGAGACCCTGGGGGAGTGGCAGGGCAGTGGCAGTTGATTGTCAATGGGTTGCCTGGGGCAATTGGTGCATTGATGGGACAGGGTATGAAGGAGACAGTGGCCATCAGATCAATACAGCTTCAGTCTTTCTGCAATTTCTGTAACCATTTGTACATTCCCACAAAAGTCACACATCACAGTAAGGCCTCTGGACTGGTGCACAGATCCCCAAGATCCACCCAAATTCGTGTTAGCAGTGTAATCTGCCTGACACTGTCTCTGAAATGCAGGCTCACAGTACTGGCTGCCAGCTGTGAATGTTTGGCCCTGAAATGATGCAGGCATGGCAGCCAACCAGCAATAAAAGCCTGGGGCAATCTGCGGGTTGGTTGGGGTGGGCTGTTCTCCTCAGGCCAGCATTTCCATATTGGCCACTTGGCAGAGATCTGCTCAGGCAAGCTGATGTGGTCTGTAGATTGCTCTGTAGTGGGGCCAGACTAAGGCACAATGGTGGCTACCTGTCTAGCCCTGGTTCTGGCACCAGGTAATGCAGACTTTCTTGGTATGAATCCCACCCGAGCCTCTGACCCACCACTGGTTCCCAGATGAGTGTCTGCAGGTCAGAAAACCTGTGTGCAGGTCCTTCAAAGGGGCGTATAGGGTTTCAGTCTCCTTCTGTCTTAACCAGATGGCTGGAATCCCTCTGATTTTTACAGCCAGTTTTTGGAAACTCCTTTTCCCTGGGCTAGGGAACCCCCAAATGAAGTAGGACCCCCCCTCTCCTTCAGGGGAGCCTTTGCAGCCTTGCTCTCCTTCCCAGTGATCCTCCACTATCTGCGGGTGTGAGTCCAGTCTGATTTGACACTTTGCCTTTCTACTGGCCTTGATGTGACTCCTTTATATTATCAGATGTAGGTGTTACAATCAGCTGGACTTCAAGTGATTCTCAACATTTGTTATTTTATAATTTGGTTGTAATTTCAATGCAGACCTGGGAGGAGGCGAACCCTGCTTTTACCTAGTCCACCATTTTCCTCTTTGTCTATATCCCCATTGTTAAAGATTAGAAAACTGAGTCACAAAGAACTTAAAAGAATTTGCCCAAGCTGAATGGCAGAACTGGAATTTGAACCCAGGTTTTCTGGCTCAAAATATTAATTAATATACATTATTAATATACTACTCTTATATATTTGGCTCCTTCTTGTGGAATAATTTAGGGCTCTTGCAAACCCAGAAACCGAGAGGACAACTTGATGCAAATTTCCTGCAGCACCCTACCCAATATCTTTTCTTTAAGTCTCCTTTAGACATAGAAAGGGTGTTTTCTACTTCCAAGTGGAACTCAGACTGTTAGGTACTACTAAACAAGTAAACAAGATACCTGCTGGTCTGTGGACAATGTTATGGACAATGACACAGGTCCAGTAGGCCCAGCTATTTGTCAGACTCAAGGTTTTCCATCTATCTTCATGCAGTGAACACTGCCTACAGTTGATTCCTAATGGTGTGGCCATGTTTTTAGTTCAGATAACAGTGATACATCTGCAACACAATCCTTGTCAAAATCAAGGAAATACTGAAGTTTATTGACAGCAGTGAACAGTCTAGAGATGAGCACTCTATTTGGTAGCAAATCAGACACAATACTGAATGGCTTATTTTTGTCTCCTATATTGATCCTCAATTTCTATTGCTCTTTCCTTGCTCCAGAGCCATGGAGTGAAATTTTGCTGCTTCTCTTCATGTCTGAATCTGTCATGTACTTCACCAGTGCACACCCCCTGCCACCCTGGATTTGGGTCCCTCATATGGAGAAGTGTTTTCAGATGCAGAATCAGAGCCCCGTTTTATGAGAGAGCATGTACAATTGATCTGGTGCCTGGTCCTTCTGTTCCTGCCAATAATGCATAGCTCGGTGCTTTTAAGCCTGAGGTCCTCTGACCTGTGGAAGGGTGTATCAGGTCTTCTTCTGCATTTTGAAGGTGCTGGTACTCTTTGCAAAGCAGAAAAGATGTAGCTTTATCCCTTTGCTGGATACAACAGCCACAGTATGATAACTAAGATTTCTACTCAGTTCCCTGAATCTGCTCCTCTACTATAGTCTCTATCTCAGTGAATGGCACCATCATCCAGTCACCTGGACATTTTGGCTATCATTTGTCTCTTGAGTTGTATTCATTAAATCTTACAGAGTCTATCTTTTTATTATCTCTTAAATTTGACCTCTCTTCCCCATTTACATTGCCCTGTTTATTTTGATTGTGCCTTGTTTCTCATGTGAGTTAACATAGTAACCTCTATTCTAAATCCTATTACTGTCATTCTATTTGCATTTCTACTTCAAGCATAATGATATCAGTCTTCTACTTAAAGTCCTAAATGTTCTACATAATATTAGGATAAAATTAAGTTGTTATGATATAGTCCACAATATCATTTAATATCTGTTCTTGCTTACCTGTCCTATCCTCATCAAAAATTTGTCAGCAGTTCCTACAGTTGTAGTCTCCTATACTTGTCCTGTTTTGTGGTTTTACACATGCTTTCTTTGGCCATGGATGACTTTATTTACCCTCTTCGTTTGCCATGCTTCTGATATTTTTTGTGGACTCAACCCAGGTGTCATCATCTTTGGGAAACCTGCCTTTAATCTCCTGGCCTGATTTATTTACCCTAATGTTTTGTTCCCAAAGCACATCTGCAGACAAATATACCAGCCATTATTCTATTATATTATAACTATATGTGTTTTGTTTTTTATTTGGCTGGTGGTTTATTTGAGTCTTCCTCACCATGCTGTTACCACTTGAGAAGAAGATGGTTTAATATCATACATCAATTTCAAGTGCTCAGCACAGTACCTGGTACATAGCTGGTACCTATAAATATTTGTTGAATGGATGAATAAAGAAAGCACAAATCCTGGCGTACTGTCCACATGGTTCACAGGTAGTAGAGAGGCTGGTATTCAGGTTGTGTCATTTTATTAGAGGTATTTGGAATTAAACCATCACTGCTGCATCAATTGGAATTGAACGAGGATCTTTAGTCTTTGAAAGATGGGTGATATAGATTGACTGAGGTTACAACTGTCTGGTGGAGGCCAGTGATTTTACATCTAGGCATTAAGGGAAGAGGCATTAAGAGAAGAGTCAGAAATGTTTTGAGCCTCTTCATCTGAGAAAATTTAACCTGGACACAGGGGCTAAGATTCTTCTAGAATTGACCACCAAGTATACTTTTGTTCCTATTCACTTATTTGGAACTAAGAAGCAGTAAATCTGGTTGTGTTGAAAACAATGCCCAGAATTACTCTTAAAATGATGAAGAATCCCCCATATCTGTTTTAGCAGACTGAGATGATAATTGGAATGAACAAGAAGCCCTATTTGGACTAGATAGAAGCTGAATTGCTAAAACTTCCAGTCTCTTTTATTTGTTTACTGGAGTTAAATCAAAAACTTTGATATAGGTTCTATATTGATTAGCATACAGGGTAAGTTGCTAAAAGGAGACTTTAAAATATGGCCTCTCATGTAACAGATCAGAAATATGTGGCCGACCCAGGCTGGGTATGATCTCTGCTCCCTGAGGTCATCAACAGGCCTTGGTTCCTTTTGTCTTTTTACAATTTTATTCCTTAGATCAGAAGTTTGCAGACTACATTACACATTAGAATCACCTGGAGGTTGTGTCCGATTCCATCATGAGTTTCTGATTCAAGTCTGGGTGGATTCTGAACATTTGAATTTCTAACAATCCTCAGGAGATGCTGGTGCTGCTTATCCTGGAACCACACTTTGCAAGCCACTGTCCTAGGCTTTTGTCCTTGTCCACTTGGTTGAAGCTGGCTTATCTGCACAATGCTTATGTTCCTACCATGCAGGAAGGGGCAAAGAAAAAGAGCAAGAAGTTGTTTGAAGGACAGGTCCCAGAAGTTGAACCTATCCCTTCTGCTCACATTCCATTGACAGGAACTTTATAACACATTGTCTGCAAGGAGGCTGGGTAGCTTATAGCTAACAGATCATGTCCCCAACTAAAACATAGGGACTCTATTGCCTAAAGGAGAAGAGGAGAATAGTGGTCTTTGCCTAGTCATGACCATTTAAGGTCATTCATATGTCCTCCTGTGCCCTGGGATGTGGAGGCAGGATACTGTCTACAGGTTCAGAACAGTTCTTCTAGGACTCAAGAAATGCCCTGAGCTTAGCCAGGTTCCTGGGGAGTCCTCAGATCCTTGAACTTGACTACCATAGCAGTAGTGGCCCAGAACATTGATTTTCTCTATCCCCTGCTGTTCTCCTCCTTTTCCTCTCTCTGCCTCAGACATCACATCAGGTGGCTCATTTTATTCACAGCTGATACTATAGCAACTATGTTTCATCCTGACGATAGTGGTTGGCTGCTTGAATAGGAATAAAATTCTTCCTGTCCTTCTCGTGGGTAGTGAACTCTTAAACCTATCGCTCCAACCTGAAGCATGACCTTAAAAAACATAAAATTGTTTTAACCTGTCAGGTTGCCTAGCATAAAGAATGAAGTAACTGCATTACATTTAATAAAAGGGTTTCTGATATGTAATAAAAGTGGTCCCTAATGTGGATTTTACTGATCTATGAGTAAAAGCCAATATATATTTTTTATTAAAATTCTCAGCAGCAGAGTTCACATTTTGTCAACAAAAATCCAATGAACTTGAGGTTTTACTATCTCTAGGTATTGTTTAAACAACATTTCCCCCACTTTATTCTCACTAAATTTTCATGACACTAAATTCTATTTCCATTGAAGTCATTCCTTTTAAAAGAGATTGTGTAAGAAGGATTAACTTAGTCTACTGCTAACCTACATCTTCATAAGTCATAAAAGTCTAGTCTAACATCACCCCTGTTGAACTCTTTCTATGGTTGAAACATAATTTGAAATTTAATAGCATTTTCCTGTAGAGGACAATGGCTGAGCTCGGCCTCTGAAGTCCCAGTGTCTGCCTTTAAATCCTGGTGCTTACTGTGTGTAGTTAAATGTTTTATTTTAATTCTCTAAGTCTTGGTTTTTGCTCAGTCAAACGGAGATACAAATATTACATATCTCATCAGGTGGTTTTGTTAAAGAAAAATGATTCGATACTTGTTAAAATGGCAAAGAAGACTTTATTCAAGACTTAGAGGTCATGGGTATCACAATAGAGGAGAGAGATTGGATTCGAGTTTAATAGACCAAAGGCATCTGGGGATTTATAGCCAAAGAGTAGAGAGAAGGGATCAGTGGATGGAAAATTACTAACAGGAGACATCAAGTGTAGGGGGACTCTTGCTGAAGGGAGGCCAAGGATTTAGACATCAAAGATGGGAGATGAGGAACTTGATCAGATATTAAAAGAGGGGGATTCTTGATACACTGTTTTGGTAGATTCTTTAAGACAGAACAGGGACAAATATAGTCAAAGCATAATACAGGAGAGGACTCAGAGGAGGCTGAGTAAAATTTTTTTGTATCGAAATCCAGGGCAAATGCCATTCAGTGTCTTCCTGAATTTATCAGGAAAAATATTTCCTCTAAGATATTTTGTCCACTCTGATCCCCCTGATAGAATGGTGTGGTGGAAGACAGGCTCAGTGATGCCTTGGCATTTGAGAGCTATATCTGAGAACTAGGGTGTGAGCTGGACTTTCATCTACTGAGCAAAAATATCAAAAATCAAGTATCGAAAGAGAAAGCTAAAGTCAAGTCAGAAATATGTCCAGAGCTGTCTCAATTATAGGATGAAGCTGAGGTGAAATAATGGGAACCATGTGTGGGTTTGAATTAGAATTAGAGGATGACTAGATCAGAGAAAGTGTGTTGGCAAATTTAGACAAATATCTAAATTTCAGAGTCAGCAGTACCTGGGATACAGTTTTAATGTATTCAGATAGAGAAAATGCAGTGTAGGCTAGATCTATTTAAATAACATATAAAAGGACAGATACTGCTCAATTACCCAGGACCTGAAAACATAAATAAACTTTGGGTCTGGAGTGCTGAAACCCAAAGGACACGATGAATTACCTTTTTAAAAACATTATTTTCTTTTGTTGTGTTATGAGTTGTATGGAATTCCTTACATATTTTGGATATTAGCTCCATATCTAATATTTTCATTATTTGCAAATATTCCTCACATTCTGTAGGTTGTCTTTTCATTTGGTTGTTTCTTTTTCTGCATTGAACCTTTTCAGTTTGATGCAGTCCCACTTATTTGTTCTGGTTGCTTGTGCTTTTGCTGTCATAACCAAAATATCGTGGCCAATGTCAAGGAATTAGTTCCATATGATGTTTTCTTCTGGAGTTTTATAGTTTCAGGTCTTATATTTAAGTCTAACACATTTCAAGTTAATTTTTTTGACTGGTATAAAATAGGGGGTCCAATTGTTTTTTTTTTTTATATGTGAATATAAAGCTGGGGTGTGAGCTGGACATTCATCTGTCAATTTTGTGTCAGTTTTTCCAGCACCATTTATTTGATTTGTCCTTGTCCCATCGATGTTAACTATGGGCTTGACATATATGGCTTTATTATGTTGATATACCTGCTTCTATACCTGCTTTGTTGGGATTTTTATTATAAAAAATGTTAAAGTTTGTCTGATGATTTTTTCCGTATCTATGAGGCGATCATGTAATTTTAAACTTTCATTCTATTGGTGTGATGTATCACATTTATTGATTTACAAATGCTGATTCATCCTTGAATCTCAGGGGTGAATCTCACTTTGTCATGTTATAGAATCCTTTTAATGTGCTGTTGAATTCAGTTTGCTAATATTTTGTTGAAGATTTTTGCATCGACATTCATCAGGGATATTGGCCTGCAGTTTTCTTTACTTGTGGTGTTCTTCTTGGCTTTCATGTCAGGATTACACTGGCCTTATATAATGAGTTTGAGAGTGTTCCTCTTTATTTTTTAGAAGAGTTTGAGAAGGATTGGTATTAATTCTTATTTAAATATTTGGTAGAACTCACCAGTGAAATCTGGTCCTTGGCTTTTCTTTGTTAGGAGTTATTTACTTTTTATTTTATTGAATATATTTAATGTGAAACATTGTATAAATTTAAGATGTGCAATGTTAATTTTATATATTTATATATCATAATATGTTTGCTGTTCTAATGACATCACATTACATGAAAATATGGAACACTTCCAAATTTAGTATATGTGCCACCAAAGTGAGCACAGTGACATTTTTGATTACTGCTTCAATAATCTTACTTGATTTGTTTAGATTTTCTGTTTATTCATAATTCAGTGTTGGTAGGTTGTATGTTTTTAGGAATTTATCCATTTTCTCTAGATTATCCAGTTTGTTGGCCTATAATTATTCATAGTAGTTTCTTATGACCCTTAGTATTTCTGCGTATTCATTTATATCTTCTCTTTGATTTCTGATTTTAGTTGAGTTTTCCCTTGTCTTAGTTTAGCTAAAGTTTTGTCAATTTTTTTGTCTTTTAAAGAAAGCCAGCTTGTAGTTTTGGTGATATTTTCTATTGTTTTTCTCATCTATTTTCTTTATTTCTGTTCCAATTTTTATTTCCTTCCTTCTGTTAACTTTGGGATTAGTTTGTTCCTTTCTAGTTCTCATAGGTATAAAGTTAGGTTGTTCATTTGAGATATTCTTTTTTTACTAATGTAAATGTTAATTGCTAAAACTTTCCTCTTAAAATTGCTTTGCTGCATCTAATAAGTTTTGGTATATTGTGTTTTGCTTGTTTCAAAATTTTTTGTATTTTACTTTTAATTTCTTTGGGCCATTGGTTGGTTGTTCAGAAGCATGTTCTTTAAATTTGCATATTTTTGAACTTTCTTTTTTCTTTCATTGTTTCTAACTTCATATCATAATATCAGAAAGGATATTTAATATGATTTCAGTCTTTTTTTATGTGGAAGATTTGTTTTGAGACTTAACATATGATCTATTTTGGAGAATGTTCCACGTGCACTTGAGGAGAAAGTGTATTCTGTTGCTGTTGATTTCAATGTTCTGTATATGTCTGTTAGATTCATCTGGGGTCAAGTGTAGTTCAAGTCCAATTTTTCCTTATTGATTTTTCTGGCTGGATAGTTTATCTATTGTCAAAAGTGAGATATTGAAGTCACTACTGTTATATTGTTGTCTGTTTCTCTCTTAGATTTGCTAGTATTTTTTTTATTTTGCAGTTAACTTTTTTCTTTAATATACTTTTAAAAATATTTATTTAAATTAGTTTCAAGTACACAGTATATTTGTTAGACATTTATATAGTTCATAAAATGATCTCCCCAATTGCTCCCTCCCTCCCCTGTATTTTCTTAATATATTTAGATGCTCCATGTTGGATGCCTATATATTTATAATTATTATAACCTCTCAATGAATAAAAAGTTATTATTGTATAAGAACTTTCTTTCCTTCTTATTATAGTTCTGGACCAAAATTTATTTTGTCTGATATAATCATAGTAACTTCCATTTTCTTTTGGTTTCCATTGGCATGGAATATCTTCTTCATCTTCTCTTTGAGTTTGTGGATGTTCATCAAAATGAGTGAGTCACTTATAGGCAGCATGTTATTGGATTTTATTTTTTCATCCATTCAACAGCCACTCTATGTCTTTCAATGTGAGAATTTAATCCATTTAAATTTAAAGTAATTATTGATAGGTAAAAAACCAAGGTTCTTATGGCTTTGATTAAATTTTGTTTTAAATCCTAGCTCTAGAAATCATTTCTCTCTCTCTCATACATACATACACATACATACATACATACATACATACATACACACATATGTACATATGTATATACTCTCACACACACACCCTTCAGAGACCTAGCCTTTTCCCAGGATAATCAGCAACCTTCAAAGCAGCAGAAGACAGTAGCTCAGACTCAACTAATGGTCGCAAGGTCTGGACCCTGGCAGCCTTAAGATAACATCTTGACATATGTTAACATATGTTATGGTTCGGCTTCTTTGCTCTAAAGTGGAATGATCCTCTGGTACCTTCCCATGAGATCAGACAGAGAACCCAGAGCAGACCTCAGAACTGTCCTCAAGGACTGAAGAAATGATTTATTATCCTTACCTCACCTTTAGATCAGCCATGTCCCAGCATGACCTTGAACCCCCTAACCCATGGCATCTAGTGCTTTTGCTCTATGTAATTTGTAACTTACATGTCACTGGGGGTAAGTTCTGAATCATTAGCTCCCCATCCCCAGATTGGCCAATTCATTATTAAACTATTTTTCTTTCTGTATTGCAAAGTCATTTCTTTAGGCCAGGGCACGCAGGCGGATGGACTCAAAACATTGGCGTTCCCGTAAGAGTAGGACTTACTAATACCATCTTATTGTGTCCTAGCTGCTTTGCAGTTCTCTTATTCTTTTCACCCTCTCTTCCGTCTGCCTTTGTGAACTGAGGATTTTCTATAGTGGTGTGCTTTGATTTCTTTCTCATTGTCTTTTGTGTATCAGTTGTATGTTTTTACTTTGTGGTTACTATGGGGCTTGCATAAAGCAGCTTTTACAAATAACAGTCTATTTGAAATTGATAAAAATTTAACCTAGGTTTCATAAAACAACTCTATCCTTCTCTTTGCCATTTATACTTTGATGTCACAATTTACATCTTTTTGTTATTATACTATTAGCAAGTTATTGTAGCTAAACTTATTTTTAATACTTTTCTTCCTTTAACCTTTATGCTAGCAATAAGTATTAAGGTATTTGGGTATTCTAAGTTTAACTATACTTACCTTTACCAGGGTATTTTATATTTTTATATGTGTTCATGTTACTAATTAGCATTCTTTTATTTCAGTTTGAAAAACTTCTTTCAGCATTTCTTGTAAGGTTTTTCTTCTTTCAGCACTGTCAATATAGCTTTCCATTCTCTCCTGGTCTGCAAGGTTTTTGCAAAGAAATCCACCTGTGGCCTTATGGGAGTTCTCTGTATGTGAGGATTTTTTTTTTTTTTAGCTTTAAAAATTTTGTCTTTGATTTTAGAGTTTTATTATAATGTATCTTGGAGAGGGGCTCTTTAAGTCAAATTTATTTGGCGACCTATCAGCTTCACAAATTTGGATGTCCAAATTTCTCCCAAGATTTAGGCAGTTTTCAGCTATTATTTCTTTAAATTAACTTCCAGTGTCTTTTTCTCTTTCTCTGGGACTCCAATAATTCATTTATTATTTCTAATAATGGTACCACATACTTCATGTAAGCGTTCTTTACTCTTTTAAAATTCTTTTAATTTGTTTTCCTCTGAATAATTTCAAATGATCTGCCCAATACTTTGTAGATTTTTTTCTTCTGTTTAGATAAAGTCTATTGTATTTTTCATTTCATTTGTTATATTCTTCAGCTCAATTATTTCTGTTTCTCTTTTTGAAATTATTTTTATCTCTGTTAAATTTCTAATTTTGTTTTATATTATTTTCCTAATTTAGTTGAATGATTTTCTTGCAGCTCATTGAGATTCCTTAAAACACCTATTTTGAATTATTTATCTAGCAGAGCACAAAACTCCACTACTTGGGGTTGATTACTAGAAAATTATAATATTTCTTGGGTGGCATCATGTTTCTTTGATTTTTCAATATCCTTGAAGTCTTGCATTGCTATCTGCGCATTTGAAGGAGTCGCCCAACTCTTCAATGTGTCCAATCTCATTTTTTGTTGTTGTTGTTGCTCTAACTTCTCTGCTTGACTCTTAGATTTCCATATAGGTACTCATCAAGTCCATGAGTGATTATAAAAATCAGTGTTCTTTATGGGGAAGATGATTGACAACTATGTTGCTATTTTGATGACATCCCTCTTTGAGTTACTTTGTTTTGATATCACATTTCTTGTGGCTCTAGTTAGCTCTTGTAAGAAATCTGAGAAATATGTCTTCCAGATATGCAGTACTTCCTCGATTGCAAGCATTCCCTATCAGAAAATAAATTTTAATAATAAGCAGAGAGCATTATCTTATTCTATTAATGAGAACTGTCCATTTCTTCCCTTTCATACCTGTTTTTATATTTTTGTGCCTGTATCTCTGCTTCAAGTGATGCCTTCAGTTGGCATAGGTCCCTCTTTTGCTGCTGCTCTCAGTTTATATGTCCATTTTCTGTACTGACTGTTGTCCTCTGATGTTGGACTCATGTCTCAGTTTGTCTTCATTTAGAATCTCTGGCTTTTAATAGGAAGACATCTATATTTTTAATTTTGCATCCAGCTATAAATATTTTTAAAATTTTATTGAGGTGATTATATGTATATAAATAATAGCATATACACTTGTCATATGTATGTATAACAGCACATATAAGTACACAGCTCACTGAATTTTCACAAACTAAACATATCTATTCAACTAGCACCTAGCTCAAAAAACAGATTATTACATGCATCCACAAAACCTCTGTCTTATCAGTCACTATTTATCCCTACTGTTGCCTATGTCAAAAGTAACCACATCCTAACTTCTAACAGCACATTATAGTTTTGTTGTGTTTTTGTACTTTATATAAGTGTAATCATACAATATATATTCTTTTGGAATACTTTTTTTTTGCTTATCATGTTTGTGAGATTCATTTATATCGTTGAAATGTAGAGTGCTCATTCTCATTGCTCTGTGTACTCCTTTGTGTGACTACATTATTTTATTCATTCAGGTGTCATAAGAATATTTGGCATTCCCATATCATTACTATTTTGAATAACACTGCTAATTAAAAAAAAATTTAAAGCTTTTGCTATTAAAGTTGGGATGTATATTTGGAAAGTGACAGTTACTATTATAGGTTGTCTTATTGATAATCTCAAGGAACAAAACATTATTCACTATTCCAGCTTTAAAGCATAATCAGCCTACATTTAGTATTTTAAGGAGGAAAATAGTGATTTGAACATACCTTGTATGAGAAGTCCTTTGGATTTCCTCCTGTTCATTATTATTAGGAGTGTTCATCAGAAGACACTGAACAGGAGGAAATCAATAATTTGTTATAGGATCATATCAAGAACAGGGAACGGACGTTGGTTTCAGAAGGGAGTCAGAGCTTTAACTGGTTACACAAATGTCTTGACAAATTTCATTTGAGATAACATAAGAGGAAAAGGGGAGCAAGGAGGATATTTAAAAATTCAAAATCATTTTCTAAAAACCTCTAAAAATTTACAATTTAATCTTCATTCTAAGTTCTTCCCATGGGCTCTCCAAGGGTACTGTGATAAATTGCACATAAAGGTTGCTTACACTATGTTTCTATGATGAGAATTCTACAATATTTAGCCATGTTTGTAGTCATGCATGTCTGCACACTAAGCACTGGTTATCAATGATTAACGGACAACATGCTTGAACAATGCTCTCCTACTTGAGCTAATGAACTAAATAGTTTATTTCATGCTTCATTTCCACAAATAAATGGCTGTAATGCATAATGTGATAATTCCTGATCTCTTTACAGTATATTTTCTTATCTATAAGAAACACAAACACATTTAAAAATCAAATATAGTCAGACATTGCATTGATTTTATATTCTGGATTAATTTAAATTACTACAATGAAGAGCTTTTAAAAAACTCATAATAGGCCTTTCATTCATTTTCATTTCAATTATCTTGCATAAAACTGTGTTCTTCATGTTTGTACAAGCTTATAAATAAGCATCATTATTTTCTTAATCATTTTGGTATGTTTCTATAGAGTGTAATTAAGATTCAGCTTCCTATGTCTAATGTTTACATCTTTACTTGTGGTTTTGTTTATCTTTCATAGGTTCTTGTGTAGTCTTTATTTGAACAAGAATAACCTGTGAAATGGAATCATCTGGTCACCTTATATTTGACTCCTTTTGTCTTGACTACCATTTAAATCAAAATTATTAAGTTAGTTTTTCCTCTGTTCTTACATGAAAACTGGGACAGACTTTTTGACTTCTCCAGTCTCTATTAGGTAATATAAAAGTTTAACAGTCACCAAATGTCACAAATAGTCTTAATTTATCAATGATGGTTTTCTGTTCTTCATAATAAATATCCAAACTTGCTTCCAAGTTGAGGCTTCTCCTAATTAGCATTTCTACTGTTCCTTCCTCATTTTACAAATCCAGTTTGTGACTCTCCAGGGAGAGTTAAAGCAGGGAAGAGTAGATGGATTCTCTTTTGATTGGCAATGATATCTTGGTCTGGTTCTCTTTTGGGCTTAACTGATATTTACAAGTGAGTCTGTTTCTTGTAGGTAGTAGGGATATCTCACCTAAGACATATTTCCTTAGAGGACAGTATGTTTAATTGACACCTGCTTATTTACTTCATTTTTCTGCCCCACCCAATCTAGAAGTAACTGTAGATTCTTTGTACTGTGATCTATTTTGTTCTCTAGATGTTTTTGTGTGTGTGTGTGTGTGTGTGTGTGTGTGTGTGTGTGTGTGTTTTGCACGGGGCCTAAAATAACTAAAGGCTATCCCTTTCCCCTTATTCTTGAAGGGAAATATTTATGCATTCTCTAGGAGTGCAAGTCACATATAACTCAGAAATAAAGGTCTTCCAATTGCAGAGGATGTATATTAAGTCCTTTGAGTTACCTCACTGAAATCACTTTACCTAGATAAAAGCTCATTTCCTCATTGCAGAGAGTGGAATTCACAGTACAGCTTCAGCTCTTTTTAAAGTGCTTTATTTCCTATCCTTCAACTCTAAGTCCTTTTGTACCCTCTATATAAGTGAGAGAGTTGAGAGCTGTAAATATTTTTGTGAGTCTTGCATATATGATCTATCATTTCCTTTGGGATATGTTACCTATTGTTTCTTGCTGACTTAGCCAAAAATTCTTTTTTAATGTCTTGTTATACTTATTTTCATAACATCTTTGATAAAGAATAGAAGGCATTAAACATAAAGATTAAAACAATTAATATATTCCATGACATAGGTTTCATTGAAAGTTGGTTGTTTTTTTATCTATAAAGGAGTAAGACTTCTGCTTCTTTCATGATAGAGTAACAGGTACCAGATTTACCCTCCTGACACAAACAACAAAAAACCTATATGAAGTACATATAAAAAATGTTTTCATACATTGAACAATAGGCAACACAGGACAGTGACTCTGGAGAGGTGTGAAGCAAACAAGGTGACTTCTACAATGACCTTTTGTGTATTGTCCTGAGGAGTTTCCAGACTGCAGCAAAAGCTGAAAGAATTTATCATGAACAAACGAAGATTACAAAAACGTTAAAGGAAGTCCTTTAGGCAGGGCAATGATATCAGATGGAAATATGAATCTAAAGAGAAATGAAGAGCACCAGAATTGTAAATAGGTGGGTAAGTATAGCAGAATAAGAAGTCATGCGCAGTCTCTACTTAAGCCCCAGTGCACAGGGACATACTAATTAACAAAGAAGGAAAGAATTATATGAACAACTCTTTAGGTGTTGTTAATATAACTGCAAGATTGTATTGTGCCCACGTGGCTACAATTTCTAAACCAAACTCAATGTCTACAGAACCATTTATATCTATCTCTATGCCTACCTTGAAGGGCAATATCAAAAGTAATGAAGTCTTTGAATTTAGAAAGTTCACAACATTGAGATTTTTATTACTTTTCAGCTCTGTGTTCTACACATGTTTAAGAAGAAAAACAGTGAAAATCTACTTTTTGCATACTTTGAATACATTGGTCAAGTGTAGTGAATATTGCAAAAACACTTTAAATATTTTATGATACTCACCTTCAGGCAAAATGTCTTTACTATAGGTGGCTGGGAGACAATTTGAGTCCATTGGTTTGCCTGCAATGCAGATTGGAGAGATGGAGTTTGCCTTCTTGGCCTGGGAGTCAGTGTTGTACAGAGGGAGAAGGACTTAACGCAAGTGGATTTTATAGCTGCTCAGTGTAGACAGCGCTTCTGGGAGTCTCCCAGAAACATTTGTACTCTTCCATAATACAACTAAGCCAGTAGTGTCATCCTTGAAACATTAAACTTTTAGGTGATCTTGTAAGTCAAGAAAATTTTCTTTCCAGTATAGTTCATTAAATTTATTGAAGAAAAAGATAAATTCTTTAGATTTAAATACATTAATAAATTTTTTATATCCAGTTTTTTCAATTGTATGAAACTTAGTCATAACAACATCTTATCAGTTCTCTAGACACTAGAAAAAGGCTCAGGAATCCAGGAAAATACTTCATGGAAGGCAATTTCAGAAGTATTGCTTCACGTGTGTTTGAAATTGTCCTAAACAATGCTCATGTTAGACTTTCAGAGCATTATTTATAATTTTAAGCTAATACTGCTTTTGGAAAATCAGGAATTTCAAATCTAGAAATATTTCAAAACAAAGCATTAGATATTAAAAGACCAATTTTGAAAGCTTGTTTGAATTGGGGTTTTTCTCTTGAATAATTACTGAATACTTATGTAATCACAGCATCTTGATAGTACCCTTAATTGTTTCTTTCTCTCATGAGTATGTAATAACCTGGACAACAGGACATCTTACTCATCCTTGCATTCCTAGCACCTCTATATTGTTTTTGACTGATTAATTTTTAAAAAGATCTTTTGTAAAGACAAATTATTTAGACTTTGATCTTATTATCTTGCACATAATCTATCAGTGGCATCTATTGGGAATAAGGTGAATGATTGACAATTACATAGTTAGAAACTCTGATGGCATAAATGTTGTGAACTAACTGACGTACAAAAAGCCGAGGCCCTGTGAGTGATGTAGGTGGCTTTTTTACGATCTGAGGCTGAAGGAGGAAGCAGCATCAGTTCATCATGCTGGTGCAATATATAGGCACTCAGTATTTAGATACATCCCCTTCCTTTTAAAGCACTGGAATTAGATGCAAGGAGTAAGAGAACTGACATGTTGAAATACAAACTCAATATGCTCAAAGGCATTGACTGACTGATTTCTAGACATCTCTATCATATTAACGATACAAGTAATAAAGTATTTCCCATTGTACAATGTGAAATTTTCTATTCATGACAATTTTACATGAAATGTTAAAATTGTTGAGAACATCTCATCACTCTTATATGATTACAAGAAGATTCTCCTTTAGACAAATGTCTTGATTCAGCCATCATTCACTTTGGGAGTAAAATGACATATGTTTAAGTAGTTATAAAGTGTATAATCTCTGACCATCTTTATTATACTGAGCAGGCAAAGCAGGCACTGGTCAGAAAAGGACCAGGACACTTGGGCATTAATTTTTGCTTTGCCTCTGAAAATAGCTTCACACAGTTCTCTTTTTCACAGCTACAAGACTGAAAACATACAATTAGTATAGCCTTTATAACAATGGGAATTTTTTTCTTGCCTGAATAAGAGAACAGCAAATGATGTACATGTCTCTGTCTTTTAAAAAAATTATTATTTATATTTTAATTCATTTTGAATGTCATCATGTTGTGTGTTCTGGTCCCTGGAGTCAGCTTAGCGTACACCGTGATGAAAAAAAGGGATTTTTAGAGAACCGCAAACTTATTGCCTTCTCTACCTGAATTAAAATCACTGATCCAGTGAACAAAAAATTTCTAATTATTGGTAAATGTGTAATAGACAAATATCTAAGAGGCAAAACAATGAATTAAGAAAAACTTCTCTGGACAGGCCTATTAGTAATAGAAATTTTTTAAAATTTGCAATTCCATTTAGGGGAAAACTGGACTTCTTTACAAAGCATAGAATTGGATTGGTTTTTTGGTTTTTGTGCTCATAAATTTACATTTCACCCACTTTGCTTGTCCATTATCCAAAAATGTATTCATTTATGTTGGTTACCATAGATACCAGAAGTGTTCCATTTGTATGTAATTCTTTGCACATATACCCTCCCCTTTCTAGCTTTCCAAGTCAATAAATTGCTTTATGTAGCATTTTGTGTAGAATAACCTTTGTTTGGTTTAAGCCTTTCATGAAACAAAGCTTCATAACTTCAAATGTGTTACTTTATATTAACTAAATCATAATTTTGACTTGTGAATTTTGTTAAAAAATGACTGAATAAAACATTTTTTTAAAAAAATAAAAGAGCACACATACTTTAGAGTTTAAATTGAGCAGGAAAATGAAGGCATCTGCAGAATGCTTTAGAAAAGCTCTAAATGTTACTTTGCTATCAAAAAGAAAAGTTTTTAAATAATTTGCAGATTCTAAGCATGACTATTTTGGCAAGCATAACAATCAACTACATAGGAAGCAGTTATTGAGTAACTATTGCATGCCCAGCTTTGCTAGGTCAAGGGAATTCAGACTTGGAAGTCAGTCACTATCTTCATGGTGTTTACAGATTAGTTTGAACACAGAGATAATAGGTAGAATGGAAGTTGTGGAATTTAAATTCTTTTAAGCCCTGTCATTTGAGAAATATGCAGAATATGTGTGCATTTTACACACGATTAAACATATGAATGAGCCATTATTGACCCTTCTATGAAGTTAGTCACATACCTCCTGTAAAAGATGTCCTCCCCCACTACTGTTTTGTTTTGTTTTGTTTTGTTTTCTTTCCCTATGTCAGTTTTGATTCTCCCAATCATCTTAAGGGAGGGTGGCATATAGAGCTACAAGGGAATGTTGGATCCGTATCCCAGCATTTAGCCCTGTCTCTGTCACTAATTAGCTGTGAATCTGTGTGCGCTTGAGCAAGTCATTTACTTCACTCTGCTTCATTGTTCAAATCAGTAAAGTAAGAGACTAGGTGAGGATTCTTTTGAGATCCTGTGTCACTCTAGGGAATGAATTCTTGTTCTGTTATCCTAAAAAGTGATTGTCAGATACTATGGAGTTCTTAGCACCCTATATGTGAAGAATGTGTTAGAATTATCCAGAAGTTCCTTGAAGTTATGCCAGGAATGTCAGCTGGGTAGGAGGGCAGTGGACAGGCCTTGGCTTGAGTCACTTTGTGGCTTCAGTGTGCTGACAGGTGTGACAAATGCCCAAATTTTAGGAGCTGTTTTCCAGTATGACAGGACCCTTATGAAGCAGCCTTTTTATTGGACCATCAATGATCCCTACTATCTGCCAAAATAATTTCTGGTTCAATTATAATATTGCCCCACCAAAGAGTTTTGCTTTAGATACATCATCAACTCAGAACCCATCTACAGTTTCACATATATCTTGTAAAAACATCTAAGTGTCTGTAATGTATTTTCTTCCAGGCCTCAGTTTAGCTTTCTGTAGATATATTCACTCTCTTAGCAATTGTCAAATATTTGGGAGGTATGAGACTAATACCAGGCTTGTCCAGGTCTTCACCTTCATTGTGAATGTATGTTTTCTGCCCGTTTCACAGTTTTATTATGAGCAACAAGTAAGCATGTATGTGGAAACATTTTGTAAACTGTAGAGTGTTATAGAAATATAAATTACTGTTTATATGTAATAAGTTGTTTGGTGTTCTTCCTACTCAGAAACTATTGTCATTATAATCATGGTATTTTTTCACTTTGGTAAAGTGAGGTAGTAAGTGTTAAATACTTCTTTAACACCTTTGCATACTCTTTCTCTAAGTTGCTCCCGTTACCACCTGTAACACAGCGTCCTGAGCTTCTTTTTTGAATGTGGCTTTCATATTTTTAATCAAATTTAAACTTGGCTCCCCTTTGAAAACTTGGCCTCCCTCACAGACTTCTCAAGTGGTTTCTTCTTTTATCTCTCTCATATCACTGGCCTGGCAATCAGACAAGTATCTTCTCTGTTACTCATTGCTGCTTCCATACCTTTTTTCTCTTCTATTACCTTAACTACCGCCCACCCCTCCCCAACCTTAGCTCTTTGTAGCCTTTGCCACTAAACTATACTGCTGTTTAACAAAAGACACTACATTCTAACCATTTTATAGATATCCACATGTTTAATCTTTACAGCAATCCCATGAGGTTGACATTTTATTGTCATGAATATCTGCATTTGATGCAAAAAGCAACTGAAGAGTTTAACTAGCCTCAGACTGTAGAGTTGTATGTAAGAAGCAGAGCTAGGATTCAAACCCTGGCAGTATGGCTTCACCCTCCATGCTTTATCTATATTGCCTCTATCTCTATTGCATCTGGCTCTTTTTCTTTCTATCCCCTTACCCTGATTTATTTTCTTCAAAGCACTTTTTACCACCTGAAATATTAAATATTTACTTGTCTATTTATTATCTGTCTTCCCCTACCAAAACATCAGCTCCATCAAAGCAGGGATTTGGTTCTTTTGTTCAGTGCTTACTAGTGTCTAGAATATAATAAGTATTTAAAAAATATTTGGTGAATGAATGAATGAGTGAACATTATACCATGTGCTGGTGGTTTAGCAACTGCTTCTTAATTGGAGCTGACACTGAAACCATTTTTCTGCTATATAGGCTGGTTAGCTCTATTAGAAACTATGAATAGGAAGTACCAGAGGCGCCTTCAAGGCTGGAGAGGGAGGAGAGACAGTTACTCCTCCCTGTTTGTTGTTTGCTCCTGTCAGCATCTCTCTAGCAAAGCTTCTTCACTTCAGTAGAAGCAGTTTCATCCTGAGCTTCAGTTGACACCAGACTACAGTTTTTCTACTGCTTGCAGAACCAACTCTATCATGAACCACTCTGATTTACCAGTACCAGTTGAGCAGTGTCACCTTCCTCAGAGATCTAAGTTTTAGGTCCATGGGTTCATCCTCCAAACATCTCAGTTTTAGTCATTATAACCTCTTCCCTTTGCTTCCCTAGCTGTTGAGGGTGGTAACTGCTCCTTGCAATTATTTCCCCATAATTCCTTGGTGTCTCCCTTTTGTCTTTAAAATTTTCCAATATGTGGTTAAATTTTTATTAAAATCTCTTTGTTCTAATAACCAGTATGGTTTCTGTCTCCTTGCAGTTTCCTGACCAATACAGAATTGGTAATCTCATCGAAATTGAACCTCAAAGATGAGATTTGATGACTGGCCTGGTTGTACTTGAGCTTAAATACAACGCTGAGGTCTGCGTAAATGCGTAGTGGGATATTAGTAACCCATGGTAAGTCAGTGTTATCAGAATTAATCAAATTTTCATCTGCTGCTGTTTGTGTTGAAGTGCCTAGTAACCAAGTGCATTGGTAGCTGCTGAACATTTTGACAGTAATGATTACTAAAGCATTATGGCATAGGGTGGCTTCCTTTGAATGCATGTGAGTCCTTATAGAAAAAATTCAAACTCAAATCTTTACACTTTCAGCCAAAGTCATCAGAGAAACAGAGAGGTTCTTAAAAGAATCTCCTTTTTTAATAGCTTACTGAAAATCAGGTATGAGTTTAATTGTGCAGATTGCAGAATTACAACATAAGTTGTAGTCTTATCCAGTCTTCCATGTGAAAGGAAATTGATTAAGAAGTAAAACGTTGGGACTTAGAGTGGGGACATCTGAGTGGATTCATACCATATATGAGATATTAGTCAATGAATATTTCTGTGAAAATCAATAAAAATCAGGGGGAAAAATCATACTTCAAATGATTAATAGTAAAAATATAGTATATTTTACTGTTCTTTAGCAGAGAGATCTCCATGAGTCAGTCCAAATGTCACACTGCCTCTGCCCAATAAATCCCTGGAAACAGGAATGTTTAAGTCTCTGAACACTGAAAACTTGTGTCAGTGGGTGTAGGATCCCACTAGTAGGAACCATTAGTGAAAACTTCATTGTCATTCATGGAGTCTGATGTGCTGCAGTGGACAATCTGCTTGTCATTGGCAGCTGTCAGAATGCCTCCCTGCTTCACTGCTCACAACTACATGTGTAAAACTCTTAGTCTTGCTCCTGCTTTTCATCAGCATCCAACTGTTTTATACCATCTCATGCATTCTGAGTTGGAAGGTTGACAGTTTGCACCAGCTGCTTCATGTATTGATACAGATTAAGACCCTGATGATGGAATCTTATATCGGAACAAATACATGGTGAGTAGTTGGAATGTTGACTTTATGGTAATATCAACCCATAAGAGAAGAATTATAAGGCAGCAATAAGTGGGTAGACTTTGGAATTGGAGTAGTTTTGAATCCTGGTTTAGGCACCTGCTAACTGGGTTAATTCGGGCAAGTTAACTAAACTCTCTAAGTTCCTTTATCAGTAAAATATCAATAATAATTCATAGAATTTTATGAGGATTACATGAAATAAAGGAATACTTGATGTATTAGTTTCCTATTGCTGCTCTAACAAATTACCACAAACTTAGTGGTTTACAACAACACAAATTTATACTCTTACAGAGCTGGAGATCAGAAGTCTGAAGTGGGTCTTACTAGGCTAAGATGAGGATGTCAGCAAGGCTGTGTCCTTCTGGAGTCTCTAAGAATCCATTTCCTTGCCTTTTCTAGCTTCTACAATTGTAGGCTATCTACAATTCCTTGGCTTGTAGCTCCTTCTTCTGCCATCAAAGCCAGCACTGTAGTATCTTGAAATCTCTCACTCTCCTGCCTCCCTTTTCACTTATAAGAACTCTTATAATTAAATTTGGACAACCTGGATAGCCTAGGATAATCTACCCATCCCAAGGTCAAATGATTAACAATCTTAACATCATCTGCAACCTTAATTCTCTTTTGCTATGAAAACTGCCATATTCCAGCTTCTGAATATTAGGATATGGACATCTTTGGAAGGCTACATTCAATAAATATTTATTAAATAAATAATGCATATGAAGTCCCTAGCACTGTGTTTGGCACATCATTGGCCATTTATGGAGATATTATTTTCCAGTACCATCCAAAGTTCTTTAAATATTTCATGAGATTAATAAAAATTATTATAATTTTAATATTATAAAATTATAGTTAAAAAGAAAATTTAAAAAGAACACAAGCGATCTAGGGGAATTGAAGCAAATGGTGGCTAATGTATGGATGAATCCATTCTTTGTTGGAAGAGGAGGGCAATGGTTACCTACTGACTTTTACTGTTGCTCATCTTGTCCTCTCTCCAAGTTTTATCAGAATTATCTCACACAGTAAAGTGCCATATCTTTTGAAGCCTCCTTTTTCAATCGTCAAGTATGTTGGCATTCTTTAAAGTTCCACCGGGTGTTCTAATATCATTGATATTTATTGGGTTGAATATAAAAGTTAAACATTTATTTTATGACCTTTCAGAAAACTTGGCAGTATTGCTAATTGTGCAACTCAGTATTATTGAAGATATCTGCTTACTGGGAAATTTGCTTTCTGACAAAAAAATAATTTTGGCAATAATTTTTTTCCCTCATGTCTATTCTTTTTATTGTTATATGTTAGAAACTCAAATGCAGTTCTATATTTTTAATTATATGCATAGATTATTAGAGACAGAACTCAGTATATTAGTATATTTTGGATAGTTTTCTATAATGAGATTAAACCTTGACAAAATTACAAAATAGGCAAAGTTTATTTTCAGCATCCTCCATCCATTTTTACCTTGTGTCACCTATTTCCTTATTTTTAAAGATATTTAGGACCTACATGTTTTTTTACTTCTGTCCATTATCAGGTCTATTCTGAAAAAAAGAAAAACACCATAATCTCATTTACAAACTTATTATAAAATTAAATTAATGTTTTTCTTCTCTGAAGCATCTTTGCACATTAGATTGAATAGCTTATAGAATGGCTTTGCCTTTTATTAAAGAAACTTATAGCAACAGAGTTAGGGGAAAGCCTTTATGTTTGCAATCACTTAAATATATGTGTAGAACTAATCCCTCCATACAGGTATGTGAACACTTTATGATTTAAACAATCTGACTTAATCCTATTTTTAGAAATTTTGAAATTGCTCTTCTGTCTTATTTGGTGCAACATCAATATTTAGTTTGTATCAATATATTTGATTTTAATTAATGTCTACTTGGAATTTCTGCTGTAGATCAGCCTGTTTTGGTTTCATCTCTGTTAATTAATTTGTCATTCAATCTAAAATTGCTATTGGAAATTATTGTTTTATGTAGCACTTTTAAGATAACAGATTTACAAAAAAGAAGGGTAGTTATATAGCTGCTTGTTTGAATGGTTGAAGAAGAAAACTTTATTTAGAGTTGAGATGAGGATGCTATCCAGTTTTCTAAATACATTATCAAATTTTTCTCTTGAGCCCTGTTGGCTTCACGCTTAAAGAGATCTAGCTGTGCACTGAATGTGGTATATAGTGTAACATCTTGTCAGAATTTGGGGGAGTAGGATCCCATTTCCTCAGCCTGCCTTTTATTGCCGTCAATGGTTTCCAGTGTGAACTCCCAGTGCCAAGTAGTTAGGAACAATGTTATCATCAGACAACAGTGCTTAGGTTTTAATGTCTTGTAATGCTAGAGCTGACAAGTCATACTTCAGAATGAATCCCCAGAGTCATGTGCTATGCTCCATTTGTGTGTGCTGTAGCCTCTGTAGTCTACAGCGAGCTTTGTTTGACCTTACAGCAAGAGCTGAGCATGTCCAATACAAGGAGCTATATTGTTCAGCTGAGTTAGAACTTTAGTTGGTTATGTATTCGATCTCTTAAAAAAAGGATTACTTCAAATGTCTTCATTTCATAAAGATTTTTTTTTTTTTACTGCTCTAATGCTATTTTGGTTGTGTGTTTATTAGATCATACATTTTCAGGGATAGCAGATGTGGGGATATTTTTTTTTTCAACCAAGTTAACACCACATGGTTACTTGAAGCAAGCACATTTTAGTAGTTACTTGAGAGGTGCTGTTACTACAGGCAAAATAGTCAAGAAGCACTTGAGTTTGGGTAAAACAGCCACACCTTAGGTCTTATAATCCTATTGCAAACTCAGATCTGAGTCGGGCCTCTTTAACCATCTCTATAAGTGAAGACTTTTGTAGAGCATAGAGGCAAGAAGGTGGGTTTATTCTGGACAGGGCAGCAGGTGTTTCACAGAGTTTAACTCATTCTCTTTTTATACAAATTTCTGGTGGGTATATTTATGGAAATGGTCTGCAGTCATCCATGATCTAAAGTCAGAATGGATAGAAGAGATACTGATATTCTTTTAAAGTTCTTTCTCAGCAAATTCATAATTTGTCCCTAGAGGATATTTCTAAGCATTTTTCTCTTGGCATTTTAAAAACTTTGTTCTTCTTTTTTTAATAAAGAATTTTTAATAGCCTTTCAAATTGCTGAATATCCAGTTTTCATAATTTTTTTTTGCTTGAGCATTTCTACCTCTATATAATTAGAACATTTCAAAGTAGAATGTATGTGCACTTTTTTCATATTTCTGTCAAAATAATACTTTATATAAAGTTAAATTAAAAGTTTTTAAAAGTAATGATAGACTAATCATTTTCATTCAGAAGGTTCATTCAAATTGCTATACATGGAACAATTAACTCTTTAAGCAGGCTTGTATATCATTTGTGTAAGGAAAAGCTGATGTTAAGGAGAAGCTTGTTAAGATATCCAGATAGGCATGAAAATTTTCATTCATAGGATTTGATTAACTTGTAACTTGCAGATCAGGAGGTAATTTAATGTTGTGTTATATTTCATTAGGTCATGTAGTTTTTCATATGTTGAGTTTTAAATCTACATATGAGATTTTTGTTAAGTCCTTGTTGTAAAATCTCAAGAGAAGAGGAAAAGACATTAAATGTTAAGTCTGTATAGGAATTGTAAGTCCTCAGATTAAAAAAAAAAAAAAAACAATGTTAGGACCTTAATTTATCAGTAATTTCTTCCTCCAAAATTGTTTTAATCCTTTTGTTAGGAAATTCTTTTTCATTAAGTAAAAAAAAAAATGTATTTTAAATTTTTTAAATGAAAAAAGTTAATTCCTATTAAATTCCTGTTCTGATGTAGTGACTTCTTGGGTTGGACCAAAGAGCAGAACCCACTTCTAGTGAAGAAATTATTCTGTAAGAAGTTGAGCCCGGATCACAGGGCAAGACTACTTGTTGTGTATCCTACTTTTCTCCAACAAAACTCATATCCTCTGTAGAAGAGACTAATCCAGGGCCCAGGAGCCACTATGCTATGGCCCCAAAGGAATTACTACTCTGCTCTTCATTGCTAAATTATATTCACCCCAAAGGAGAATTCCTGGATCATTGTTTTAGAACTAGAGAAAGGAATAGGAAGATGACTATCATCACTAAAACTCTTCCCTCCGACTCCTGTAATGTAGCCCATTTATTAAGAGCTTGATTAGTAATAGAATGAATACCTTATTTGATTTTTTTTCCCACGTGGGTAGATTGAAAAGAACTAGCATAAACCATTTTCTCAATTCCTTTATTTCTCTAGCTAAACTTGGTTATAATCTGAAATAAACATTACTGTTCATCTAAAATATTTAGAGAAAGAAGACTTTGGTAACTACCAAGACTTTTTTATTATCTGGGATTTATAATTTAAACCATATACCATATAATGAATTCAAAATTTACAATATAATAATATCCTCAAATCCTTAAATTTATGTAATATATGTATTACTCCCCAGAGAATGTACTTCATTTGGGTAATTTAATGATAATTTAATAAGTCAACTAATTATAAAAGTCTGGACAGTGTGTAGGGAAATCATAAAGATAGTACAGTATCCTGAACTAGTAACATTACTTTCACTAGACTGAAAGGGGCAGGGGAAAGGAGATGTAGTTACGAGAGAGAGAGAAACAATGACAGAGAGAAAGAAAGGATATGAGGAAGAGAGAGAGGATATGGTGGGGGAGAGAAAGAGAAAAGGATGGAGCTGTTTGGAGAGAGCTATGTGTGCAGGATCTTGTAGAAGCTGTGACCTTTTGCAGAGAGACTCAGCCAGCTCCAAGCAACTTCTCAGTGAAGAAGATAGGGGAAACTTACTTATTCCACTTTCTTCAGCTCTCCTGTTGGATATACTGCATTTACTGAACCCAACCAAAGTAAAACCCAAGGTTACCTGTTGCAGTTCTTTTGGGCCAGACTCCTGACTGCAATGTAGGGTAGGAAAAAATAGAGAAGATCTAGAATGGCAAACAGAAGACAACACAATAACATGTAATTTAAAATTTGAAGATTCAAGGGACAATGAAATATTTCTGATTGTGGATAATCAGCATGATTACATCATACTTTAGGAAATTACATAATACTTTACATAATATTTTAGAAAATTAATCTGAATGTGTACTAGCTAACTGATATATTCTAGAACTTGCTTTATGAAATTAATCCTGGGTCTATTCATCCATGCATGCATCTAGCTATTTATCTATCTATCTATCTGTCTATCAATATCTATCTCTCTATCCTCTATCTATCATCATTTATCTATTTTCTCTTTCTCTCTCATTTGGTATCTTGTTATAAAAGTAAAGAATTGCATAAGCATCCACAGAAAACACCAATATTCTTTTACCCCAATCTTCTAGTTATTTAGTTTCTAGATGTTTTCTCTGGTAAAGTTATAATGATAAAAATAACATCCTAAAAAACCAAACCGTGCCCTATATACAGTATGTCTTTTTACCATAAGCACTTAACAGAAAGAAGAGAGGGAAAAAAATAGTTTAATAGCTTCTGATTAAACAAGGATTGCCAAAATAAAGCATTACAGTCTGCACCTACAATGGGACGCTCTTTAATCCAAGATATTTTAAGGTCATTGTGGCAAGAATAGGTCACAGTGCTTCATATCCTTGTTACTTTTGGCTACTATCCATACTGAATTTTCCCTGTATAACCTGCTCTTTCACTCCGTTAAGAAAAATATTGTATTGAACAAAGTTAAACAGGCAAGGAAGGCTTTATTCAAGGTATTGCAATAAAAGAGAGACTGAAACAAAGGGCAGTTTAATTTTTAAGTGTCAGAGTGGGGAGGATTTGAGGCCATCTGCGATTCTCAAATCTTCCTGACATAAGGTAGTTTTACAACTTGGAGCCAAGTGCCTACTGCCCACCAAAGCTAGGCTACTAGCTTCCCACAAAAACTGATAGAGGCACTATCTTCCATGAGGATTATATTTTAAAAAGATAGCTCCCAGATCCTTGAGAATGACAGTCTTGAGTTGCAAAACTGGTGTGACACTTTTAAAAAAAGATTTACATCTCAAAGAGATAGGAAAAGAACTTAGTATTACAAAGATTTTTGGAAGAAAGTGCTCTAAGAAAATGGAAATCAGTGGTTTTGAATTAGGAAGAAGCATGTGTAAATTTCAAACTAAGAGGAGTGTTGAGGCCATTTTGGTCATACACTTTTGAATTGCTTTCTCTTCTAATCTTCCATTGACCGCAACCAGTTCAATCCTTTTACTTTGTGCATTTCTTCAACTCCCACGAAAGCTTCCATACATTGTTAATATATCGATAGTCTGCTACATCCATCTCTTTGTTTTAACTGAAGATCAGCTTTCCTTGTAACTTTCTTTAATAAAAACATTGTTTCTTCAAACTACAAGCACCTTGGGATGGAGAGTAGGAGTCCATGACTACTTTCATTTTTTCTTTAACCATTATTTAAAACATGTTTGTTTTGAGGCTTGTACTTACAGTCTGCTAGAATGTCTATTGTTTCTTGTCCTTGTGTTTGATCAACTTCCTGAGTACTTCTTCAAAGTCACTGAAATCATTGGCTTCAGCCTAGGTGTCATTGTCATCTCTTGTTTGCATTACCTTGAGTCACCTCAATGTGCAATCTTAATGTCTAACCTCAAAGTTCCTTAAATTCCTTAAATTTAGAAACTCGCACCTTATTTATACCCCAATCACATCCTTGGCTTTAATATAAACCAACACTGCTTTGCCTTTTTAATCTTAAATTATAGCATGCTACTTTCTCACCACCTGTGCCCATCTTTTCCATTTTCCCATGATGCCTTTACTCCCGCTATGCTTTTTTGTTGAGTTTCAGTCCCTAGTTCCTTCTATTTCTCCCCTACATCTCAGTTTATACTTGTCTTCACTTCCTATCATATCTGGCCTTAGGTTGTTCCTTTCTACTTCTTTGTTCCGCTACCCTGGCAACCCACCTCCTCTCAAGAAAAGAAACAAACAAACAAACAAATAAAAAAACTTTCATCAAGCTAACCTTTACCCTTCTGTGAATTGTAGATAGGTTTGCTAAAAATAGTTTTGGAAAAAATTAAAGATTGACGGCACAACTAGTACTATACTCCAGTACTAGGTTCTGGAAATCCTTTTTTTTTTTTTTTTTTTTTTTTTTTTTTAAACATGGAATGAGCTGATTTAATTATTGAGTATGGCAAATGGCTACAAATCTGTGGTGGGTTTTCAGGCCTGTTTATATGGAATTAAGGCTACAGTCGTACATCATCCTACTTGTGATAAATACTCGGTTTGCATCAGTAGTTCCACCGAGATTGCTCTGATGTCCTGTTTTTCCTAATTCTCCATCAGGCTTGCTCTGATGTCATGTTCTGGAGTTCCTCTTTAATTGTAGTTAGCTCTTTTTATGATTCCCTACAGGAGGTATTTTAAAGACTCCATAATGTTCCTTTATTATAATCATTCTTATTTTTTTCTGATTAAAATAGTTTATTTTGAAATATTCAGAAATATAGAAAAGAATAGTAAACACTGAAATCACTTTTCATCTATTCACTAATATATAGCCCATAACTATATTATTCTAATTTTTCTCTAAATGTTTTATATGTATAAATATATACATAATATATAGTATATAACATTCATTTTATAGAAATAGGCCATACTTACAATTTTATATTATGCTTTTTCCCCACCTAATATTTTGTCATGGGCATTTTCTGTCATTACATAATTTTTATTAACATAATTTTTTAATGGTGACATTATTTCAAAATAAAGATATACTATCCGCCCTTTTATTATAGGTGATATCTAATTGTTGTTTAGTGTGACGATAAATATCCCTTTCCATAATCTTTGTGCTGAAGCTTTTGAAAAGAGTTGTCTACTTATAACAGTATCCATTTTCTCATCACTGGCCATATGGCTTTAACCTCACCACTCCAGTGAAAATGCTTCAGCTAAATTCACCATGGCATTAATTTTGACAAACGCAGTGGACAGCTTTCAGTCCAACCCTGCCTAGATCCATCGGCATCATTTGACACCAGTGACCACTCCATCTTATAACTTCTCTGAGTTTCTATGACTATAAAAATTCCTGGTTTTCTGGTATGTCTCACTGTTCATTTTCAGTCATATTTAGCCAGCGCCTATTCCTCTACCTGATGTTTAAATGTTTGATAAATGAGTGAGCTCAGTCTTGGCCCTCTTTTCTTGTCCCTCTGAACCCTCTTCATGAGTGATTATATCCAACCTAACGGCTTTTAGTATCATCTGTACCCACTGTTTTCTTCTATGCATTTTATTGTTTCAGGTCTTTTATTCAGGTCCTTAACTCATTTTAAGTTAATTTTGATGTGTGGCGTAAATAGCAGTCTAGTTTCATTCTTTTGTTTGTGGCTTTCTAATTTTCCCAGCATCATTTATTGAAGAGGCTGTGGACTTTTAGATGTGGACTTTTTTCTGGGCTCTCAGTTCTGTTCTATTGGTCAATGTGTCTGTCTGCTATTACCATACTGCTCTGAGTATTGTCACTTTGTAGTAAAATTTGAATTCAGAGAGTGCGATTCATCTGGCTTTGTTATTTTTTCTCAGAATTGTTTTGGTTATTTGGAGTCTTTGTAGTTCTATACAAGTTTGTTGATTTTTTGTCCTATTTCTTTGAAAGTTTTAATGGGAGTTGCGTTATAGCTGTATATTGCTTTAGGTAATATGTCCATTTTAACTATGTTGATTCTTCTAATCTATGCACATGGAATACCATTCCATGCAATTTCTTTCTTCAATTTCTTTCAACAACACCTTGTTGCTTTCACTTCCTTTGTTAAGTTTATTCCTAGGTACTTTATTTTTGTTGCAATTGCAAATGGAATTGTTTTCTTAATTTCTTTTTCTGATATTTTATTGTTAGTATGTAGGAATGCAATGGATTTTTGTGCATTGATTTTGTATCCTGCAACATTAGTGCTGTTTGTTTGTTTTTTCTAATAGTTTTTTGGTAGAGTGTTTAGGGTTTTCTATTTGTGGAATCATGTCATTTGCAAAAAGTGAAAATTTTATTTCTTCATATCCAATTTAGATGGCTTTTATTTATTTTTCTTGCCTGATTGCTTTGTCTTGAACTTCCAGTTGCAAGAGTGAGCATTCTTGTCTTTTTCCTGATCTTAGAGGACACACTTTCAGTTTTTCACCATCGAGTTTGATATTAGTTGAAGGTTTGTCATATATGGCCTTTATTACATCAAAGTTCTTTCCTTTTTACTCAACTGAATATTTTAATCATAAATGTTTGTATCTTGTCAGATGCTTTTTCTGCACCTATTAATATGATCATATGATTTTTATCCTTTATTTTATTAATGTGGTGTATCACATCAGTCAGTTTGCATATGTTGAACCATCATTGCATCCCTGGAATGAACTCCGCTTGATCATGATGTATTATGTTTCTAATGTGTTGTTGTATTCTATTTGCTAGTATCTTGTTTATAATTTTTGCACCTATATTCATCAGAGATATTGGTCTTTTTTGTGTTGTCCTTGTTAGGTTTTGGTATTAGGTAATGTTGACCTCAAAAAATGAGTTAGGAGGCATTACCTCTTTAGTTTTTTTTGGAAGAGTTTGAGAAAGATAGGTATTAAATGTTCTTTGAATGTTTGGTAGAATTTACTAGTGAAGCCATGTGGTTTTAGACTTTTATTTTTTGGAAGGTTTTTGATGACTATTTCAATTTCCTTACTGTTGATCAGTCTATTTGGATTTTCCAATTCTTCATGATTCGGTCTATGAGGGTTACTCATTTCTAAGAACTTCTCCATTTCTTCCAGATTATGAAATTTGTTGGTATATAGCCTTTTGTAATATTCTCATATTGTCCTTTGTAGTTCTATGGTGTCCATTGTAATTTCTTTTATTTCTAATTTTGATTATTTGAGTCTTTTTTTTCTTAGTGAGTCTAGCCAAAGGTTTGTCAATTTTATTTATCTTTTCAAGGAAGCAGCAGTTCTTCATTGTGTTAATTTTTTTTGTCTTTTCTCTATTTTTAATTCTGCTCTAATTTTTATTATTTCCTTCTGTATGCTGATTGGGGCTTTGTTTCCTCTTCTTTTTCTAGTTCTTAATGGTGAAATGTTAGGTTGTTTTTTGAGATTTTTTTTTTTGTTTCTTGAGGTAGGCATATAAGGCTATAAACATCTCTCTTATTACCACTTTTTCTTCATCCCTAAAATTTGATATGTTGTATTGCCATTCTCATTTGTCTCTATGTATCTTTTGATCTCTTTTCTTTATTTTTTCTTTGACCCAGTTGTTCATTAGCATGTTGTTTAATCTCCATGTATTTGTGGTTTTTGCAGCCTTCCTTTTGTAGCTTATTTCCAGTTTCAAAGTGTTATGATTGAAAATACACTTGATATGATTCCAGTTTTCTTAACCTAGCTGAGACCAGTTTTGTGCTCCCACATAAAGTCTATCTTTGAGAATGTTCCATGTGCACTAGAGAAAAAAGTATATTATGGTGTTCTGGAATTAAAAACTCTGTAGATATTGATTATGTTTATTTGGCCTAATGTACTATTTAAGGCCAATATTTCCTTATTGATTCTCTGTTTGGATGATCTATCTATAGCTGTTAATGGGGTACTTCAGTCCCTTACTATTATTGTGTTTTTGTCAGTTTCTCTCTTTAGTTATGTTAGTAATCGCTTTATATATTTTGATGTTCCCAGTTTGGGTGAATGTATATATTTGAATAAGTGTTGTATTGATGTATTGTCTCTTTTATCATTATAAAATATCCATCTTTATCTCTTATTACCTTTTTTATTTTGAAATCTATTTTGTCTGAAACAAGTACAGCTACATCCGATTTTCTCTGGATGCCATTTGGTTTGGTACCACCTTCCATCCCTTCACTTCGAGCATGTGTTTGTCTTGGAAGCTGAGATTGGTCTTCTCAAGGCAGCATATAATTGGGTGTTGTTTTTTAATCTATCCTGATACTCTCTGTCTTTTAATCGGCGAAGTCAGTTCATTACATTTATAGTGATTATTGATAAAAGAGGAGTTCCTATAGCCATTTTATCTTCTGTTTTCTTGTAGCTCTTTGTCTACATTGTTCTTTACCCTTGTATTTCTGTCTGTTATTTTAGTTTGGTGGTATTGGATGATTTTTGTCCCTGTTTCCTCTTCTTTTATGTAATGTGTCTCACTTCTAGATTTTAGTTTTGTGGTTACCATTAAGTTTATGCAAAAAAAAAGTTTTATATGTACAATAGTTCTTTTCCTTCTGATGGCATCTTCTTAATTTGCCTGTGCAAGTTCAGTTCTTTCCTCCTCCTCTTTTATGTTTTTTGAGGTCACAGATGATCTCTTTTTATGCTGTGCATTCATTTCCAAATTTCAGCAGTGATCACATTCTTTTTAAAAAATGCTTTTACTTCCTTTAACCTTTATTTATATTTAAGTGTTTAATAACCTATTCTGAACAAGACTTTCAATTTCCTGCTTCTGTCTATTAATCACCTTACTCACAGTTTTGTATTCTTTTGCCTTCCTTTCAGGTAAAAGAGCACTTTTCAGCATTTTTTTGTAATGCAGGTCTTATGGTGGTAAATTTTTGCAGCTTCTGTTAGTGTGGAAAAGACTTTATTTTCCCTTCATATCTAAAGTATAACTTTGCTGGATACATTATTCTTGGCTGGTGATTTCTCTCAATATTTTGAATATTTGATTCTACTCTCTCCTAGCTTGTAGAATTTCTGCTGAAAAATCCAAATATAAACTAATGATATTTCCTTTATATGTTAGTCTTTTTCCTGGCTGCCTTAAGAAATCTTTCTTTGTTATTAACTACTAACAACTTTAACATACTCTGCCTTGAAGAAGACCTTTTTAAATTGAGATGATTAGGTGTTCTATTAGTCTCGAATTCAAGAGTCCAGTTCTTTCCATAGATTTGGGAAGTTCTCTTTGATTATTTGTTTGAATAAACTCTCTTCTGCTAGTATACCCATTATTCTTACATTACTCTTTCTAATGGACTCAGATAGTTCCAGTAGAGTTCTTTCATTTTTTAACTTCAATTCTATCATTTTTACCACCTGAGTCATTTCTACATTTCTTTCATTATCATTAATTCATTCCTCCATCTGGTCCACTGATTTCCTAAGGTCACTTGTTCATTTTTCATTTTATTTATTGAGTGTTTCAGCTCCAAAATTACTATTTTTTTTATAGTTTTAATCTCTTTGGTAAAATACTAGTTTTGTTCATTGATTTTATTCCTGAGTTTGTTGAACTGCTTTTGTGAATTTTCTTGTCACTTGTTGAGTTTTTTCAAGTAATACAATGTTGAATTTTCTGTTATTTAAATCTCAATCATTCCTGTCTTTAGGTTTACTTTCTGGAGATTTTTCATTTTCATTCTGAATTCCCTTGTTACCTTGGTTATTCATTGTTCTTGATGGATTCTTTCTCTGCCTGAACATTTGTGGGAATAAATTTATTCCCACAAAGTAGAGGTCTTTCTTTTGTTTTCCAGTAGGTGGTGCCAAAGTGCAAGTTTTTTTTTTTAATTACCTGCACTACTGGGGCTTCTGGTATCTTTGTAGGGCTGTCTCGCCTTGAGCCCACCTGGAAAATGCCTTGTTTGCCCCATATTCCACCAGAAGGTGGGTTTCTTCTTTACCATATGATGACATCAGTCTCTGGGCACTACCTCTGTGATGGGATGTGGTGGGCTATGGATCTTCTGGCCTGTATGTTCCCAGTGCCACTTTCCTGCAGCCAGAAGCCACCAGCTGAACTTCCCTGTCTGAGGTGTCTCAGCTTCCTCTACACTGTGATGGTAGAAGAAGGAGTAGGGAGGAGAGGAAGGGGCAAGGCAGGTTTCCAAGTCTGCTGTTCTGTTCTTTCCAGTGGGTTTAGACACAATGAGTATAGACCACTTAGGCCGAAAAATTGTTTCTGCCCTCTCCTGATCTGCTGAGGGGAATTTTACTGTGAAGTGGGTAAATTCCTGAGTCTATGGCTTTATTTGTCTGGTGGTGATGGCTTGTGGAATACTTGACACCCTTTGCACCACTTCCCCTGCCCCTGGACTCAATGTGCCACAGCCACCTAGGCTTGACGGTTATCTCTGCCCATCCAGTCTGCCCAGTGGGGCTGCAACCTGGCCCTTCATTGCTATCACGTCTGTTAGGGCTATGGCAAGTGCTGGACTGTATCTGTCACTCTCAGTCTCTTGTTCTTTTGATGATAGACATCTTAACATGTGTGAGGTGATGTCTCACTGTGGTTTCAATTTGCATTTCCCTGGTTATCCATGACGTTGAGTGCTTTTTAATATACCTATTGACTATTTGTATGTCTTTTTTTTTTTTTAGGAAAAATGTCTGTTCAGATTTTTTGCCTTTTTTTCATTGGGTTATTTATTTTTTACTATTGAGTTGTATGAGTTCTTTATATAATTTGGATTTTAATTTTTTATTGAGTAAATGGTTTGCAAATATTTTCTTCTATTCCACAGGTGGCTTTTTCATTTTGCAGATGATTTCTTTTGCTCTGCAGAAGCTTTATAATTTGTTGTAGTTCCACCTGTTTATTTTAGCTTTTTTTTTGCCTTCGCTTTTGGTATCAAACCCAAAAAATCATTGCCAAACCAATGTCTAGGAGCTTGGCCCCCATGTTTTCTTTTGGGAGTTTTATGGTTACAGATCATGTTTATCTTTAACCCATTTGATAATTTAATAAGATAGGGAGGGGTTCAATATCATATTTTACATGTGAATATTCAGTTTTCCCAACATCATTTATTGAAGAGACAATTTTTTCTCCATTTGTATTCTTGGGGCCTTGGTCAAAAATTAATTGATCATATATTTCTGGGCTCTCTATTTTGTTCCATTGATTTATGTATCTGTTTTTATGCCAGCACTATACTGTTTGATTATTATAGCTTTGTGTAGTATAGTTTGAAATCAGGAAGAGTGATGCTTCTATGTTTGTTTTTTATCTCGATTGCTTTAGCTATTTGGGGTCTTTTGTGGTTCCATAAGAGTTTTTAGGATTGATGTTTTTTTGATTCCCTTGAAAAATGCCTTTGGAATTTTGATAGGAATTGCACTGAGTCTATGGGAAGGTTTTGAGGGTAGTTAATGGACTTTAACAAGTATTTTTCCAATCCACGAGCATGAAATATCTTTCCATTTATTTGTGTCTTCTTTAATTTCTTTCATCAGAGTCTTATAGTTTTCAGTGTACAGATAGATCTTTTACCTCTTTTACAGCTTTTTTTGGTGAAGCCTTTAGAGTTTTCTATATTAAATGTTATGCCACCTGCAAACAAAGACAATTTTATTTCTTCTTTTTTAATTTGAATACCATTTTTTTCTTGTCTAATTGGTTTTACTAGTAGTTCTAGTACTATGTTCAGTAGAAGTGGCAGAGTGAGCGTCCTTGTCTATTTTTTTTTCTGCTCTTAGAAAAAGAGCTTCAGCTTTTCACTCTTGAGTATGTTTTAGGTGAGGGCTTGTCAAACGTGGCTTTTATAATGTTGAGGCACTTTCCATATGTACCTGATTTGTTCAGTTTTTTTTATAAAAAAAAAATAATAATTTCATCAAATACTTTTCTGCATCTATTGAGATGTTCATGTGGTTTATTCTTTATTTTGTTAATGTGGTGTTTCACACTTGTTGATTTGCATATGTTGAACCATCCTTGCAACCCAGAGATAAATCTTACTTGATCATAGTATATATTATCCTTTTATTGTGCTGTTGAATTCAGTTTGCCAATATTTTGTTAAGAATTTATATATATCCTTTCAAGTATACATGGATGGAACATTCTCCAGGATAGAGCACACATTATTTGACAAAACAAGTCTTAAAAATTTTAAGATAGAAATTGTATCAAGCATCTTTTTTAACCATAGTTATATGAAACTAGAAATAAATCACAAGAAGATAACAAAAATGCACAAATATTTGAATGTTAAACAACACACTACTGAACAACCTATGAGTCTATAAATATATATGTATTTGTGTATATATATATTTATATGTGTGTGTGTGTTGTGTGTGTGTGTGTGTATCAGGAATATTGGCCTGTAAGTATCATTTCTTATAGTATCCATGGCAGGCTTTGGTGTCAAGGTGATGCTGACCTTATAAAATGAATTTAGAATTGTTCTCTTAAATTTTTTTGAAAGAATTTGATAGGATTGGTAAGAATTCTTTTTTAAATGTTTGATAGAATTCACCAGTGAAGCCATCAGGTCCTAGGGTTTTCTCTTTGGGGAGGTTTTTGATTACTGATTCAATCTCCTTACTTGTTCCTGGTCTGTTCAGAGTTAATTTTTTCACAATTCAGTCTTGGAAGGTTGTATTATACTAACAATTTATTCATAGTAGTCTCTTATGGTCCTTATTATATCTGCCAGTTGTAACGTCTTCTCTTTCATTTCTTTATTTTATTTGAGTCTTCTCTCTTTTTTCTTCGACTATCTAATGTTTTGCCAATTTTCTTTATCTTTTAAAAAATCACATCTTAGTTTTCCCAATCTTTTATCCTTCTAGTCCTATTTCATTTATTTCTACTCTGATTTCATCATTTCCTTTCTTCTACTATCTTTGGGTTTAGTTTTTTCTTCTTTTTCTAGTTTCTTGAGGTATAAAGTTATGTTTAAGATCTTTTTTTTTTTAATAAAAAAACATAGGCATCTCTCTTAGAACTACTTTGTCACATTCCATAGGTTTTGATATGTTATTTTTGCCAATCATTTGTCTCAAGATATTTTATATTTCCTTTTTAATTTCTTGTTAGACTCATAGGTTGTACAACAGTGTGTTATTTAACATTCAAATATTTGTGCATTTTTATTATCTTCTTGTAATTTATTTATAATTTCATATCATTGTGGTTAGAAAAGGTGCTCGATATATGATTTCAATCTTCTTAAAATTTTTAAGACTTGTTTTGTCAAATAATGTGCGCTCTATCCTAGAGAATGTTCCATGTATGCTTGATTACAATGTTTATTTTTCTGTTGGAAGGAATGTTTACACATGTCTCTTAGGTCTTAAAGTGTAGCTCAAGTCCAGTTTTTTCTTATTAATTTTCTGTTTGGATGATCTGTCCATTAAATGAAGGCGGTATTATTAAGTCTGCTACTATTCTTTTATTGTTGTCTACTTGTCTATTTAGATCTCTTAAAATTTGCTTTATATATTTAGATGTGCTTATGCTGAGTAAATAAATATTTACAATTGTTGTATCCAAAATAACGTTACTTCATAGTCTATGAGTCAGTGCAACATCAGGTCCCTATCTACTTCATATATTTCATGAATGTTTTTTATTTTTATTTTTTGGTCACTTGGCCTTTCCTCTTGCCACAACAGATTTCTTACAGTCCCTGGAACATGGCATTTTCTTCCTGTTACTCTTTTGGATGATTTCTCAATTAGGTGCCTCATTGACCACTTCTGGTCCTATTACTCTATGTAAAGTATATTCCCTCTTCACTACTTAACAATATTTTTTACAATTTGTTATATTTGCTTATTCAGTTTCTTCCACTAGACTGAGATTCACAAAGACAGGAAACAATATATTTTTGTATTTTGTTGTTTCCCCAACACCTAGTAATTGTCCCTGGAATAGATGGGTGCTCAATAAATATTTATTGAGGAAATAATTATTTATACAAATAAGTTTCTTGGAATTAGAATTGTTGGCAAATGGTATGCAAATTTTAGACAATTTGCTATTTGCTTTCCAATTATCCAGAATGAAGAATATATCAATTCACATTTTTGCCAGTAACATAGGAGACCATCCATTGAATAGTGTTCTTACCTTTTGGGAGGTGGGATATTATTTTTAAACCTTTGCTAATTTTGCATTGGTTTTATTTTAATTTTTATTTTAGGAGTGAATTTGATCTTTATATATTTATTGGTCTCTTATTTTCTCCTATAAATTTTCTATTTATGTCCTTTGTTAATTTTTCTATTGTGTTATATTTATATTGATTTCTAAGATCTTTTAGTATATTAAGTATAGCTCTTTGTGATATTTTGTACTTATTTTTCCAAGTTTTTTATTGTATTTTAATTTTGTTTATTTTCAATTCACAGAGATTTTAGATTTTTATGGCTTCAATCCTCACCCTTCCACTGAAATTGCTCTTATTAAAATTACCGATGATCTTTTAGTTGTTACTCATGAGCATTTCTCATACTTCATCTTATTTGATCTATTTGTTAGAAATAAAGCAATATAGGCCACAATTTGGATATTTGCTCTATATTGATTTGAAACATCTCTACCATCTCTAAATCATAGCTTTCAAATTCATGAAAATTATAAATAAAATTAAGTGCTACTTAGCAAGTTTGTTTTTGGTAAAATCAAATACAAATCATCAGGTAGAGACCTTTCAATAAATCCCTCTGGTTTTATGATTATAGAAATGAACTACATTTGTATAAAACTAAATATCAGACCTGAGTCAGAGATAAGGAAACTAGCTCTAGAGACTGAGAAAGAGTCAGAGGTGCAACATGCCAGGTAGAAGTCAAAAATGTGAGGCTCCAAAAAAATATTGTATTAGTTTCCTGGGATTGCCATAAAAAAGTACCACAAATTGGATTAAAATAACATAAATTTATTTTCTCACAGTCCTAGAGGCTTGAAGTCCCAAATGAGGTCCCTGTAAAGCCTCTAGGAGAGAATTATGTATTGCTTCTTCCAGCTTCTGGTGTTCTTTGTTTTATGGCAGTATAACTCCAATCTCTGCCCTCATCTTCACATGGCCATCTTTCCTCTGTGTCTTTTGTGTCCAGATTTTCCTCTTGTAAGAAAATTATTTTAACCTGATTACATTCACAGAGACTTTGCTTCCAATATCACATTCACAGGTACTGGGGGTTAGGACTTCAACATATCTTTTTGGGATACACAATTCAATTTATAACAGATGTAAACCAAGTGAAGTGGAGATAACTGAATTATGGGAGATTGTCAGAACAAAGGCTAAAACACCAAAACCTAAACTGACAAGATAGATTGTATAATAATTAGTTGGTTAGGTATGTCATCAGGGCAAAGGGAGCACTTGTGGATATTAAGCAATATGATGAGAAACTGCTACATGATTTTATTTGGAATCTCAAGTAAATTTCAATTATTTAGGCAGGCTAATTTGCTTTTATGAATAAGCTGGTGTAAAAGGCAGTCTACTATGATAGTCTGTGGTATAAAGAACAAGTTTTTCATTATTTCCTGGAAGAAAAAACCTAACTATTAAAGAATAGGAAACTGCTAATTTAATTTAACTGAAATTGAAAATTCAGTTTATGTTCATGGAAAATTTGGTAAATTTTATTTATGTTGAGGCAGCAAAATTAATCCAATACAAAAATGTTAATTATATGTTAATAATTCAGTGTTGTTTTTGACACATTTCTTATTATGAATTTGCTCCAAAAACTTGATTATAAAATGCACATGCAATATTTGACAGATGCAATTGAGAGGAACATCAGATCATGAAGAGGTTGATATAGAACCTAGTTTTCGAACTACAGCAGGTATGATTAAAATCTATGTTAATTTGTATGTAAAATAATTTGTTTTACTTCACTTTATTAAATCTTAGAAAGATATAACACAGTGGAGAAGGCTAGACAAACATAAAAGCAGAGCAAGTTGAGATGTAAGACAAAAGCATAGTTTCTAATCATATTCCTACAATTATACTCAACGAATGTTCATTGACTCCTGCCAAGAGACAGATGACATTTTAGGGACTGGGACAAAGATTGTGGAAAGTGCTCATTTATTTGGCCAAGATGACCTAGCTACAATTATGACTAAATGTGTGTCAAAAATGGGGAATTATTCAATGACACCTTTATATTTCCTAGGGGCAATGCAGCATAAAATATTTTAAAATGTTTTCCCAGGTTAGTGAAGTTGTAATGATTGTTTAGGTATGTTTTTTTACCTTTCCCCTTGTGACTATATTACATTTTCAGGTCATTTTTTTTTATTCTTTAACTTCCCTTAGACTAAAGAAATATGTTTTTGCAATCTTTTGACCAATCTTTATCTTTCTAGTAAAATTTTTGTGTTATGTATAAGTTAAAGTTTTATTTATATTTCAAATTTAATATAGCGCTATTTACAGTTAGCTTAATAGGTTCCTATTTTTAAAAGCTTCAATCTAAAGCTTTTATTTTCATTGGGGAATTCATTCCCATGCAGTTATTCAGTTGAGCATATAGTGACCATATAAAAATGCATTTTATTTCACTTGCCATATCTTTAGACTCAACATTCTTTTACTTGGCAAACTTCAAAAAGATTTTTTCTGAAGCAGTTGAAAGTTAAAATATCTAGCATGGCAAAGATGTGATAGATAGATAGATAGATAGATAGATAGATAGATAGTAGTTTCTTGTGGTACTGAGTTGCTAAGGACATAAGAAAGGACCTTACATGTATATGCATCTCAGAACTCAAGTTTTTCAAACAATATTAACTCTCTTTCAAATCACATAAACACATATTTATGGAACATCACCACACATACATTAGCAGTTGCCTTCTCCAGTGATTGAAAATAGGCTACAACATTCTGAGTTCTGCATTATAACTGTCTTTGATAGTAGGATGAAAATAACAGAATTGAAAGTTCAAAAGCATCAACTTTTAGAAAGCAGCATTACTGGAGTTTACTTGATGTTTCTATGACAGACAAATTTTTTTCAACTTGATGTTTCAAACAGCAGATCTCTTATTTTCAGCCAGAGTCCATGAGTGTTTACCAAGTTAAAAAGTGCTGGGTCTACCACCAATGGAACATTGTGGTGAGAATCGGCTGTGATGTCATAGACCCTTGAAGGAAACTTCTAGAAGTGAGATTTAGTTATAGCAAAGACTAAACAAGAAAGATGTTTACTGAGTAAGGTGGGGGTCCAATAAGAGTGTAATGCAGAATGCAGTAATTTATGAATAACTTTTTTTCTGAGGGAGCGCAACAGAACAACACTTAATGAGGGAAGGTAAAGGCTTAACCATCTGGTACATTTGTGTAAATTTGATGATTAATAAATTTGAAATTCACCAGTTTTAGATATGGATGAAAGTGATGAACCTGACCAACCTATCTCAGCAGGAAGGCAAGAAATTCGAAAGAGAAGAAAAACCAGCCAACCAATGGTAGACAAATCCCAACAGACTGAAGTGATAGAGAAAAAGAAACACTTGCCCATACCACAATCATCTGGCCCCAAAGCTACTCTTAGTATTGGTAATATTCCTGGAAACAAAGTAAACTATGAATCTCTTAGAATATCTTCTCAGCTTCAGCAAACTTGGACAAAGAGAAAGCATGTACAAGACATGGCTGATAAATCTCTGCAGACAGACTTTTCTGTAGAAGAAGAAGAAAAAGAAGAAGAAGAAGAAGAAGAAGAAGAAGAAGAAGAAGAAGAAGAAGAAGAAGAAATTAAGCCAGTTGATGGAACAGTGGAATCAGAAGAAAAGGCAGCCACTGTTGAAGAAGCAGTACCTGAATTTCCAGAGAGTGTTCAGGAAGTAGAAATTTCACCAACCAGACACTCAGTTCAACTCAAAATAGACAGATCTCAGCAGACCAGTTGCACTGGAGACTGGACAATGATAATCATTCCTCGAATAGAGAAGGTAGACAAGGAACAGCAGACTTACTTTAGTAAATCAGAAATGGTGTTTATTGACAGGATAGGTAGTTCTTTTTTAAAGTCAAAGGAAGAAATGCAAAAACGTAAATCCTCAGGGAAGATTTTTGTTAGTGGATATCCTGAATTTCAACCCACGACAAGTAGCAAAGAAGAAATTAGGCAGAAAAGTATCAGCAGATCTTCATTTAGTCAACAAATAAGAAAAGATACTTCAGTACTTGTAGATGAGCAAGACATTGCAGGTGAAGTACAGCCTCCCAGGACAGAAGAGATCTCTGCTGAAGCGCAAACTCCACAAGATGAGAAGACTACAGCAGAAAGGGCTCCTGCTAAAGAAGAGACTACTCCTGCTGAAGAATCTTTCAGAAGAGCCTCCTTTTGAAGTTCAACCTGCAGCAACTCCTGCAGAGGAGGGCCCTGCTAAAGTTCAGTCTATGTCATCTGAGAAGGCCCTTAAAGAAGAGGCACCTGCTGAACTTCGTTCTCCATCTGCAGAAGAGGCCACAGCTAAAGTGGAACCTAGTCCTGCTGAAGAGGCTCTTCCAGGAGAGCATTCTTTTGAAGTTAAGCTTTCATCTGCTGAAGAGGCTCCTACACAAGAGTCCACAGAAATTGAATCACCATCACCTGTGAAGGCCCCTTCAGAAGAGGCCACAGCTGAACTTCAGCCTCCCCCAGCTGAAGAGACTACTGCAGGAGAAGCCCCTGTCCAAAATCAGCCTCCAGAAACTGAGGATGCCACTGCAGAAGAGACTACTGCTGAAGTTCCATCTTCACCAATTAAGGCTTCTTCTGAAATTCAGCCTCCACCAGCTGAGACTCCTTCTGAAGTGCGGCCTCCACCAGCTGAGGTCCCTTCTGAAGTTCGGCCTCCACCAGCTGAGGCTCCTTCTGAAGTTCGGCCTCCACCAGCTGAGACTCCTTCTGAAGTGCAGCCTCCACCAGCTGAGGCCCCTTCTGAAGTTCGGCCTCCACCAGCTGAGACTCCTTCTGAAGTGCGGCCTCCACCAGCTGAGGTCCCTTCTGAAGTTCGGCCTCCATCAGCTGAGGCTCCTTCTGAAGTTCAGCCTCCACCAGCTGAGACTCCTTCTGAAGTGCGGCCTCCACCAGCTGAGGTCCCTTCTGAAGTTTGGCCTCCACCAGCTGAGGTCCCTTCTGAAGTGCGGCCTCCACCAGCTGAGGTTCCTTCTGAAGTGCGGCCTCCACCAGCTGAAGTCCCTTCTGAAGTGCGGCCTCCACCAGCTGAGGCCACATCTGAAGTTTGGCCTCCACCAACTGAGGTCCCTTCTAAAGTTCAGCCTCCGATAGCTGAAGCCCCATCTGAAGTTCAGCCTCCACCAGCTGAGGTCCCTCCTGAAGTGCAGCCGCCACCAGCTGAGGTCCCTTCTGAAGTGCAGCTGCCACCAGCTGAGGTCCCTTCTGAAGTGCGGCCTCCACCAGTTGAGACTCCTTCTGAAGTGCGGCCTCCACCAGATGAGGTCCCTTCTGAAGTGCGGCCACCACCAGCTGAGGTCCCTTCTGAAGTGCGACCTCCACCAGCTGAGGCTACATCTGAAGTTCAGCCTCCACCAACTGAGGTCCCTTCTGAAGTACAGCCTCCACCAGCTGAGGTCCCTTCTGAAGTTCGGCCTCCACCAGCCGAGGTCCCTTCTGAAGTTCGGCCTCCACAAGCTGAGGCCCCATCTGAAGTTCGGCCTCCACCAGCTGAGGTTCCTTCTGAAGTTCACCCTCCCCCAGTTGAGGCCCCATCTGAAGTTCAGCCTCCACCAACTGAGGTCACTTCTGAAGTTCGGCCTCCTCTAGCTGAGGGTCCATCTGAAATTCAGCCTCCCCCAGCTGAGGTTCCTTCTGAAGTTCAGCCTCTACCAGTTGAGGTTCCTTCTGAAGTTCAGCCTTCCCTAGTTGAGGCCCCTTCTGAAGTTCGGCCTCCACCAGCTGAGCCCTCTTCTGAAGTTCAGCCTCCATCAGCTGAGGTCCCTTCCGAAGTTCGAACTCCACTAGCTGAAGCCTCATCTGAACTTCAGCCTCCACCAGCAGAAACCCCTTCTGAAATTCAGTCTCCGCCAGTGGAGGCACCTTCTGAAATTCAGCCTCCCCCAACTGAGGTTCCTTCTGAAGTTCAGCCTCCACCAGCTGAGGTCCCTTCTGAAGTGCGGCCTCCACCAGCTGAAGCCCCATCTGAAGTTCGGCCTCCACCAGCCGAGATCCCTTCTGAAGTTCAGCCTCCACCAGCCGAGATCCCTTCTGAAGTTCGGCCTCCACCAGCTGAGGCCCCATCTGAAGTTCAGACTACACCAGCCGAGGTCCCTTCTGAAGTGCAGCCTCCACCAGCTGAGGCCCCATCTGAAGTTCGGCCTCCACCAACTGAGGTCCCTTCTGAAGTGCGGCCACCACCAGCTGAAGCCCCATCTGAAGTTCGGCCTCCACCAGCCGAGATCCCTTCTGAAGTTCGGCCTCCACCAGCTGAGGCCCCATCTGAAGTTCAGACTACACCAGCCGAGGTCCCTTCTGAAGTGCAGCCTCCACCAGCTGAAGCCCCATCTGAAGTTCAGACTCCACCAGCTGAGGTCCCTTCTGAAGTGCAGCCTCCACCAGCTGAAGTCCCATCTGAAGTTCGGCCTCCACCAGCCGAGATCCCTTCTGAAGTTCGGCCTCCACCAGCCGAGGTCTCCTCTGAAGTTAGGCCTCCACCAGCTGAGGCCCCTTCTGAAGTTCGGCCTTCTCTAGCTGAGGCCCTTTCTGAAGTGCAGCCTCCACCAACTGAGGTCCCTTCTGAAGTTCAGCCTCTACCAGCTGAAGCCCCTTCTGAAGTTCGGCCTCCACCAGCTGAGGTCCCTTCTGAAGTTCGGCCTCCACCAGCTGAAGCCCCATCTGAAGTTAGGCCTCCACCAGCTGAAGCCCCATCTGAAGTTCGGCCTCCACCAGCTGAGGTCCCTTCTGAACTTCGGCCTCCACCAGCAGAAGCACCTTCTGAAGTTCAGACTCCACCAGCTGAAGCCCCTCCTGAAGTTCAGCCTCCCCTAGCTGAGGTTCCTTCAGAAGTTCGGCCTCCACCAACTGAGGCCCCTTCTGAAGTTAGGCCTCCACCAGCTGAAGCCCCTTCTGAAGTTAGGCCTCCACCACCTGAGGCCCCTTCTGAAGTTCAGCCTCCTCCAGCTGAGGCTCCTTCTGAAGTTCACCTTCCTCCAGCTGAGGCCCCTGCTGAAGTTCGGTCTCTACTAATTGAGGAGGCCCATGCAAAAGAGTTCCTTGCTGAACTTCAGCCTTCACCAACTGAAGAAAGTACTTCAGAAATGGCCCCTGTTGACAAACAGCCTTCAGTTAATGAAGAGGCTTCTATTACACAAGTCTTTATAGAAGATACCTCTGTTGAAGTCCATTCTTTACCATCTAAACAAACCTCTGCAGATAAGGCTCTATTAGAGCATTTGTCTACTGAATATCTAGGTCAAGATACAACAGATGTCCCAGTGGTAAAATTGGAATCAGTGACTTCAGGAAATGAGACAAAATATGAAGTGCCTTTAGAACTGGATCCTGTTTCTGAAAATTTGTCTAATATCAAAAAAGAACAGGTTTCTACTACTGATATAGAGGGTGCTGTCCACATAGAAACAAAATAGGGACCTCTTCCACAGCTGTAGTAGGGTCTTAACTAAGCTAGCTAGCAGAGGCTATGAGGTTCTTGATGTCTATAGGTAGAAAAGGATGGGCATTTAGAAATAGCTTTGTGAACAGGGAAATGGAAGGAAATCCCCAAGACATGGACTGCAGGTTGGAAAGTGAACAATAAAAACAAATAATTTACAATTACTTTGTTATTTTCATTCAATCTAGAGTGTATAAAATGCCTATTTTGAAATGAAGTAACTTTATGACATATAGTTATCTAAAATATTTTACACTAACCCCTGTTAACAAAGGTAAAGTATAGAGCCATATTTTTTTTTTTTAGCTGTATTCTCCTTTTTTTTAGTTCTCTCATTTACTTTAAATTCCTTGAGTTTTAGTCACATACATGATGTGGTGTTTTCTTCTTATAATTCATCATATTTCTTTTTTTTCCATTTGATTGCTTCTTGACAAACACATCTTGTTTTCATCCCTATCTTCTTGCATATTTGACATTTCAATGTCTGGATAGAGAAAATTATTTCCATTGTAAAAATTTTTATTTCAATAAAGATGACCATGGATGAAGTATTCAAAAATGTGGGTAAGCATAAAGAAAATATACTTAGATGGCCTTTAGGGTATAGTCCTATTTAGTTTTAATTTTATTTCAACTTAGATGAGATGAGTCCTTTCAAAGCTTGTCTTGTTTTTTGCATTGTGAACTTGCGAAGAAGAGAAACTTAAACTTGAATTACTGTACTACAAGCTATTGATATTTTTAAAGAGTAATTATGGATTATTCTAAGATGTCCGTTATTAAAGGACATCTTGATTTCTATGGTTATGACAACTTTTGAGTAATGTTTTGTTTAGCTACAATTCAGTTGCAATGATGACGTGATAAAGTGCTTAAACGATGAAATGATTCTCTTAAACTTTTAATTTGTTATGTCTATTTCTCCGTTTAGTGAAAACTTTAAGTTGATGATTCTATACCTTGTTAAGCGTTGATGCCCTATAATTATTAGATTTTTCTTACATTGTTCATTACCTCTGTAACCAAGAACATGTGATATGTTAGTGAGTTTTTCAGAATTTTATGAAATTTTTTGTAAGCATGGTTGTCTTGATATCCATGAGGGACTGGTTCTAGGACCCCTCCCAGATAACAAAATCCTGTGAATGCTCAAGTCCTTTACGTAAAATGTAGTACAATGCAAACAGTTGGCTCTCCATATCTATGGGTTCCCAACTGTAGATTGAAAATACTGTTTTTGATCACTGTTGGTTAAGTTTGCAGATGTAGAGCCCACAGATACAGAGGGTCGACTGTATGCTTTTTTCTTTTTTTTTTCCTTTTTTTTTTTTTTTTTTTTTTTTTTTTACTGTATGCTGGATTTGAAGTTAAGAAACATTCTGGACTTGAATGAGGTTTTTGTTTGTTTTTTTTTTTTTTTGATATTCCAAGTCATTTTTATTTTGTGTTCTTAGGTACTTAAAATTCAGTTTAATTTATTTTTCTAAATTTGAAAGTTTTTTTTTTTTCTATTTTAGGGATTCTATTGTGGCTTCTTTTCTGTTTGTAAAAAGTTATTTTGGATTTCTTTTTTTTCTCCAGCTTTACTGAGATATAACCAACATCACATTGTGTAGGTTTAAGGTGTACAATGTGTTCATTTGATAACATGTAATATTGCAAAATAATTGTCACAATGAGGTTAGTTAACACATTCTTCACCTCACATAATTACAATGCTTTTTGGGGGGGAGAAGGGTGATGGTGAGACAATTTGGTACATTAGATGCCTGGAACTTACTCATTTTATAACTGGAAGTTGTATTCTTTAACCAATATCTCCCATTTCCTCTATCTCCTAGCCCCTAGGAACAGCCATTCTACTTTTTGTTTCTATGAGTTTGTAGATTCCACGTATAAATGATATCATACAATATTTGTCTTTCTTTACCTGACTTATTTCATTTAGCATAATGCCTTGAAGTTTCATCCAGGTTGTCACCAATGGCAGTATTTTCTTTTTTAAAATTGTGGCTGAATAATGTATCATTGTGTATATATACACCACATCTTCTTTAACCATTCATCTATTGTTGGACACTTGGGTTGATTTTATATCTTGGCTATTATGAATCATGCTGTAATGAACATGGAAGTACAGATATCTCTCTGAGATAATAATTTTATTTTATTAGATATATACTCAGAAGTGGGATTGCTGGATCATATGGTACTTCAATTTTTAAGTTCTTGAAGAATCTTAATGCTATTTTCATAATGGCTGTACCAGTTTACATTCCCACCATCAGTGTACAAAGGTTTTCATTTTTCCATTCTAGCATCTGTTATTATTTGATAATAGACATCCTAACATGTGTGAGACAATATCTTATTGTGGCTCTGATTTGCATTTCCCTGGTGATTGGTGACATTGAGCACCTTTACACGTACCTGTTGGCCATTCGTATGTCGTGTTTGGAAAAATATGTATTCACGTCTTTTGTTCATTTAAATTGGGTTATTGGTTTTCTTGCTATTGATTTGTGTGAATTTCTTGTATATTTTGGATATTTGGATATTAACTCATTATCCAATATTGTTTGCAAATATTTTCTCTCATTTCGTGAGTTGTGTTTTCATTTTGTTGATGGTTTCCTTTAATTGCTCAGAAGCTTAATTTGATGTAGTTCCACATGTTTGTTTCTTTTTTCTTTTTTTTTTCTTTTAGTGTCAAATCCAGAAAGATTATTGCCAAACCAATGTTAAGATACTTACTCCCTATTTTTTTCTTCTAGGAATTTTATGGTTTCAGGTCTTACAGTCAAGTTCTTAATCTACTTTGAGTTGATTTTTGTGTATGGCATACAATAAGGGTTCAGTTTCATTCTTTTGCATATGATTATCCATTTTTTCCAGCACTATTTATTGAATAGACTATCTTTTCTCCACTGTATTTTTTGTATCTTTGTTAAAAATTAATTCACTATATATGCACAAATTTATTTCTGGGCTTTCTATTCAATTGATCTATGCATCCATTTTGATATCAATAACATACTGTTCTAATTATTATAGTTTTGTAGTATAGTTAAAAGTCAGGATGTGATACCTACACCTTTATACATCTTTTTCAAAATTGCTTTGGCTCTTTGGGGTCATTTGTGGTTCCACATTAATTTTATTTTTTAATTTTTAAAAATTTTTTTTAATTTTTAATTACTATTGACATACAATATTGCCTTAGTTCTAGGTGTACAACATGATTAGACATCTATATAACTTATGAAGTTATCACCCCAGTAAATCTAGTACATATCTGCCACCATATATAGTTATTATAATATTATTGACTTTATTCTCTCTGCTGTACTTTATATCCCTGAGACTATTTTGTAACTACCAATTTGTACTTCTCAATCCCTTTTCCTTTTTCCTGACTCCCAACTCCCTCTTATCTGGCAACCAGCAAAATGTTCTCTATATCTGTTTTTTTCTTTTTTATATGCTTATTTTAGTTTTTAGATCCCACATATAAGTGAAATCATGTAGTGTTTGTCTTTTCCTGTCTGATTGATTTCACTTAGCATAATACTCTCTAGGCCCATCCATGTTGTTGCAGATGGCAAGATTTTATTTTATTTTTTTATGAATAATATTCCATTACTTATATTTACCACTTTTTTATCCATTCATCTATTGATGGACTTAGGTTGCTTCCATATCTTAGCTATTGTAAACAACACTGCAATGAACATAATAGTGCATATATCTTTTTAAATTAGTGTACTGGGTTTTTTGGATAAATACCCAGAAGTGGCACTATTGGGTCCTTCTTTGTCTATTGTTACTGACTTTGCTTTAAAGTCTATTTTTTCTGATATAAGTATTGCTACTCCAATTTTTTTTTCTGTTTGCATAAAATATCTTTTTCTGTTCTTTAACTTATAGTCTATGTGTTTTTCCCTCTGAAATGAGTCTTGTAGGCAGCATATGTAAGGGTCTTATTTTCTTATCCATTCAGCCACACTGTCTTTTGATTGGAGCATTTGATCCATTGAAATTTAGAGTAATTGTTGATAGATATGTAGTTATTGCCATTTCATTAATCATATTTTTTATCTGTTTCTCCCTCCCTCCTCTCCCCTTTTTTTAAAGAAATCCCTTTAACATTTCTTGTAATACTGGTTTGGGGTGATGAACTCCATTAGCTCTTTGTTGTTTGGAAAGCTAGCTGTCTTTTAATTCTACATGAAAGCTTTGCTGGGTAGAGTAATTTTCATTGTAAGTCCCTGCTTTTTATCACTCTAAAATTTTTTGCCAATCCCTTCTGGTCCACAAATTTTCTTTTGAGAAATCAGCTGACTGTCTTATGGGAGCTCCCTAGTAGATAACTAACAGCTTTTCTCTTGCTTCATTTTAGACTCTCTCTTTGTCTTTAATCTTTGGTATTTTAATTATAATGTGTCTTGTGATGGACCTCTTTGGTTTTATTTTGTCAGGACCCTTTGAGATTCCTGGACTTCACCAGGTTAGGAAAGTTTTCCATTATTATTTCTTCAAATAAGTTTTCAATTCCATGCTCTTTCCTGCTTCTGGTACCCCATATGATGTAAATATTGGTATGCCTGATGTTGTCTCAGAGGTCCCTTAAACTATCTATCTTCATTTGGGGGGAATTTTTTCCTGTTGCTATTCTTATTGGGTGTTTTCTGCTACCTTATATTCCAAATCACTGACTCAATCATATGCTTCATCTAATCTGTTGATTTCCTTTAATGTGTTCTTTATTTCAGACTTGTTCTTTTTTATGTTTTCTAACTTCATATTTTATGTTTCCTATTTCTTTGTTGAAGTTCTCATGGAGATCATGGAGCATCCTAATAACCAGAGTTTTGAACTCTTCATCTGGGAGATTGCTTGTCTCCATTTTGTTTAGTTCTTTTTCTGGAGCTTTGTTTGTTCTTAAATTTGGGACATGTTTTTGTCTCCTCATTTTGGCTTCATTCCTGTATTTGTTTCTATGTGTAAGGTAGAGCTCCTATGTCTCCTGGTCTTGGTAGAGTAGGTATCCTTTGGGGCCCAGTGGCATAGTCTCCCTGGTCACTGACCCAGGTGCTTCAAGAGTGTTCCTTGTATGGATTGTGTGTGTCCAATTGTAATTGATCCTTGATTGCCGTTTTCACTTCAGTGGGGGGAATTGACCATCAGACTGATTGGTTGTGAAGACTGGCCATGACTACTGTGGATGAGCAGTTGTGCAGGTGCTAACCCTAGAGGGCAAGATTCACTTTAGAAGAACTCTGGTGCCTACCAAGCCTGCCCTTTGGATATGTCATTTGTGCAGGTGGTTGGGTGGTGCTCTGGTGTGGTTTGAAGCTGACCACAGGATTTGTTGATCTTGGGGCCTCCTGAGATAGGCTCTGGTGCAGGTCAACTGCTGCCTGTGCCTGGCCCAGGACTCCTTGGTATAGGCTACAAAGTGATCTATAGATGGTCGCCACTTGTTCTGAGCTTAGAGGTCCCTGGGACAGGCTAAGTTGTGACCTGAGGCCAGCTGTCACTAGTGCTGGCTTAGGGCTAATTAGCAAGAGGTACAGGGTGTGCTGAATTAGATGCTGCTTGTTGAGGTTTGAGAACCTTTGAGAGATTTTTAAGTAAGTCCACAGCATGAGCCAAGACAGGCTGTTTGTATGGGAAAAGCTACTGGAAGAGGTTTGTGTGGACCTGCAAGTTGGGTGGGGCAAGGAGGGTCTCAGGGAATCCCCAAGGTGGGCATATAGTGTTGCTCAGGTTAATGGAGACTCAGATGTGGTACCTGCTTGCATGTGCTGGCTGGGTCCAGGGGAGAATTCAGCAAAGGAACAGTGGCATCTCCCCCACACTCTGTCTGGGAGAAAGCTGCCCCGCCAGGTCTCATCCTGGAGCCAGACAATTCAGTTTCTCCTTGTATGTCTCTGGTACTGTTTGAGCTGCTTCCCCAGCTATGAAACTCAGAGCAAGGGAGCCTGTCAGTGAGTACATTCGTATGTGGACCATTTAAGATGGATGTCTGGCACTCTAGCAGGCCTTTGTCTCAGCTACAATCTCTGCTGGTTTTCACAGCCAGAAGTTATGCGGACTTCTCTTCCCAGTAGTAGAACCTTGGACTGGGAGCCTGATGTCAGGATAGAATTTCTCTCTCCTCAGGGGAACTTGGAAGCTGAAATTTCTTAATCACTACACTCTATGTGTGGGTCCGCTCATTCTTTGCCTCTGCCCCTTCTATCAGTCTCCACATGGCTTCTTCTGTATGTCCTTAGTTGTAGGACTTCTGTTCATCTAGAGTTCAGGCAGTTCTCAATGATGATTGTTCTGTAGTTATTTGTAATGTTGATGTGGTTTTGGGGGGATACCAGCACAACGTTTATCTACTCAGCTGTTTAGCCATATGAATTTTAAAATTGCTTTTCTATTTCAATAAAAATGCTATTGGAATTTTGATAAGGACTGCATTCAATCTATAGATGGCTTTGAATAGTATGAACATTTTACCAATACTAATTTTTCCAATCCATGAACATGGAATATCTTTCTATTTATTTGTATCATCTTTGTTTCATCAGTGTCTTAATTTTCAGTGTATATATTTTTTATTTCCTTGGTTAATTTGTTTCTTAGCATTTTATTGCTTTTGATAATATTATAAATGATCCCTTTTCAATAGTTTGTTGTTAATGTATAGAAATGTAAATGATTAAAGTATGTTCATTTTATACCCTCCAACTTTACTGAATTTGTTTATTCTAACAGTTTTTATGGTAGAAGTTGTAGATTTTTTGTATAAAATCATTTTACCTCCATTTCAATTTGGATGCCTTTTATAACTTTTTTTTTTTTTTGGTCTAATTGCTCTGGTTTGGATTTCCAGTACTACATTAAGTAAGAGTGGCAAGAGTAGGTATTTCTGTCTTATTTCTGATCCTAGAGAAAAAGCATCTAGCTTTTCACCTTTGAATATGAAGGCTTGTCATATATAGCCTTTCTTATGATAAAGAATGTTCATTCTGTACATAATTTGCTGAGATTTTTTTTTATCATGAAAGGATGTTGAATTTGTCAAAGCCTTTTCTGCATTTACTGAGATGATCATATGATTAACAACTACTTCTTTGTTATAGTCCTCTGAGACTCATGAATACAAACCTTGTTAATTTTCAGAGCTATGCAGTTTGAAGGCTCAAACTTCAGGTGGCAGCCTTAAAAGTTGGGGCACTGGCTGTGTGATACAAACCCTTCACTCTTTAGGAAAAAGCTGAGATTTGGCGTTCCTCTTCTGATATGTGTCACTGTGTCTGGGAATAGGATTTACAGCAAGAGTATACCTCAGACTTTCCTACCTGTTTCAAATATTCTGATTTGTGGAAGTTGCTCAGTTAGTTTCTGAATTTCTCTCGGAGGGAATTGCTCTATATATTGCTGTGTACTTGGTGCATCTGTGGGAGGAGCAAAATTCAAAAACTTCTGTGTCATCACCAAGTGGAAATTTTACTGAGGAAAATTTTATGGGAAAGTTTTTAACTAAAATTTTATTTCTTTAATAGGTATAGATCTATTTGTGTTATCTGTTATAACTTGTTTAAAAAAACTTTTACTTCTGTACAATCTGTGATGATATTCTTTCTCTGATTATGGTATTATCATTGGTCCCTTATTCCAATACTGGTAACTGGTGTCTTCTCTCTATATCTCTTTCTCTCTATCTCTTTCATTTTTCCTAAATCAATCTGGCTTGAGGTTTATTGATTTTATTGATCTCAAAGAATTAGCTCTTGGTTCCATTGCTTTATCTATTTTTTTCTTATTTCATTGATGTCTGATATCATCTTTATTATTTCTATTTTTCTCCTTCTACTTCCTATGTAGTCTTTTTCTAATTTTTTTTCAGATAAAATATAACGACTGATTTAATCTTTACTTCTTTTCTAATATGTTCCTTTAGTGTTGTACATTTCTTTCTGAGCACTGTTTTAGTGTATTTTATAAATTCCAATACTTTGTGCTTTCATTGTCATTTAGTTTAAATATTTTGTAATTTTGTTTTTGATTTATTTTTTGACATATGAATTACTAAACAGTATGTTATTTGATTTTCAAATATTTGAGAATTTTAAGATTTCTTTTTACTATGAATTTTTCATTTAATTTTTTGTTATATACTTCATTTAATTTGATGTTTTTAATTTATTGAGACTTATTTTATGGCCCAGCATATGACCTATCTTGGTAAGTGTTCTATGTTCTAAAATATTTTGTTATCTTTGGTTGGAGGGTTCTATAAATGTCAGTTTTAGAATCAACAATTACTTAAAAGTGTTGTTCAGTTCTTCTATATCATTACTGATTTTCTGTCCACCTGGTCTAGAGATTATTGAGAGAGGTATGTTGAAATCCATGATTGTAATTGTGTATTTGTCTACTTCTCTTTGAAATTCTACAAGTTTTAACTTCATGTGTTTTGAAGCTTTGCTATGAGCTAAAGAAATGTTTAGAATTATTGTCTTCTTGATAACGAGCCCTTTTTTGTTCCTGGTAATAGCCTTTCCTCAGTAACCTTGTCATTTGTCTAGTTTAGGTCCTTAATATCTTTTGCTTTGCTTATTGTGGCCATTACTGTTTTTCCTATTTTAGTCTTTTCTTCTTCTAAATCACTTTTCTCATAATTTCCAGAGTTATTTTTATATATGTATTTTATTAAATTTATTGGGGTGACATTGGTTGATAAAATTATATAGGTTTCAAGTGTACAATTCAATAATATGTCATCTGTATTTTGTATTGTATGTTCACCACCCGAAGTTGAATTTCCTTCCATCACCATGTATTCAACCCCCTTTACCCTTATCTACCTCTGGAGTTATTTTTAAAAACACAAATCTGCTCGTGCTATCACTTGCTTACAGAATAAAACCTATATTCCTTAAAATGATAGTCATGGCCATTTACAATCTAATGCAAAATACTTTATATCACATTCATTTGATATAGGATGGTGGTATAAAGTAGTTATAAGCTCTTGACTGCCAGTTTCCAAATCCTGACTCCATCATTTATGAGATGTTTGGCTAGTCCAGGTTAAACTCCCTGTGCCTCAGTTTATTCATCTGAAAAACAGGCATAACAAGAATCTAACAATAGGGCTATTATGAGTAACAAAATAGTTAATCCATATTAAGTTCTTTGAACAGTACCTGGTACACCATAAGCAACAAATGCTGGATCTGGCTCTCATTATTATAACTTGAGTACTTGCTTTATTTTATTTTAATTTAATTTTAATTTTATTTTATTTGGCATTTAAGTTATCGCCTTTCTTGGCAATGATTGTCATACTACAATGCCTTTTTTTAGTTTAACAGGCAGTCAACCTGCTTTGATTTAACACTCAAGTACTGCCTTAATTTTGTGGGCCATGGTTCCAATGAAATTTTAATTTTCAAAGACTCTTTGTTTCTTTTTTGTCTGCTATTTCCCTTGGAACTCTCACTGATTCGGGTGTGTCACCTGAGGGACAAAAGGAGATTCCTTTGGCTAGGCTGTCTGGTGCCTCTGGGTGGGGGTTGGGTAGTTTCATTCCTACCTAGAAGTAAAGGCTTCCCTGACAGGCAATTGTATGGCAGAATCCCCCTGTGGTGTCTTGTTTTGAGGAATGGGATCTCAGGCCCTTTGGGACAAAGGGGCTTCCAGGCTAGGCATTATTGTGATGAGATTTCCCTTTGCTGGTTCTACTAGTGCCTCCAGGAGGAGAAATGTGGGGAGGTCTCAGGTCTGATTGGGAAGGAGAGCACTTACCTGTTTCCGTATTATCAGTGGGGCTCCTGATTGATCTCCCTTGGAGGTGCTTACTGGGCTTGCCTGGTATTTTTTTTTATTATTATATATTAAAAGAAAAATTTGATTATAGTTGACATACAATAATACAGTAGTTTCAATTGTATAATATATTAATTAGACATATAACTTACAAAATGATCACCCCAATCTAGTACCCATCTAGTACATAGTTATTCTAATAGTACCGACTATATTCCTTATGCTATACTTTACATTCCTATGACTATTTTGCAATGATCAGTTTATACTTCTTAATCTTTTTATGACCAATCCCTAATCCCCCTTCCACCAGGCAACCATCCTACTGTCCTTTGTAATTGAGTTTGTTTCCTTTTTATCTGTTTGTTTTGTTCTTTAGATTCCACATATAAGTGAAATCATATGGCATTTGTCTTTCTCTGAGTTACTCCACTTAACACAATACCCTCTAGGTCCATCCATGTTGATGAAGGTAGCAAGATTTTATTTTATTTTTTTATGGCTGAATAATATTTCATTGTATATACATACCATCTCTTCTTTATCCATTCATTCACTGATGGACGTGCATGGACTTGCCTGGTCTCAATGGCAAAACTGCTGTATAATCCGGAGAAGAAAGGGTTCTACCTGGGCTGCCTTCCGTTGCTAGGTTGAGTGTTGCGGAACAGTGGGCCTGAGTCACCATATTCGATAGAGCAAAGGGCTATGAGAATCTACCAGTATGCTTGTTCTCTAGTCCTGAGGTCTCTAAGCAATTTGCCTTCCATTTTCACCTTTCAGAGTTCTCTGGTTACCTCTTGCATGATTTCCAGGGTTTATAGTTATACTTAGCAGAGTGGAACAGAGAGAAATGAAATGAGTATATGCTGTCTTGTCAGGACTGGGAGTCTCATTTTCCTCATTTGGGAGGTCTTTATAACTATTAACTATAGCCAACTTATGAGTTCCTATTTATTCTTCAAGTCTTCTCCATGAGAACTTTCTTGAATCTCATCTCACCCTCTTACATATATACTCACTGTCAAGTTTCTGCTTCTGTGGATTATATATCCATTATTGTTATTGTGAATAAATTCTTTGGCCCTATCAAAGGCCAGTCCATTTCTTGGGAGGCCAGATTCAAGCAGGCCTTTCCTGCCTACTTGAGGATACAGATTTGGTGAATCTCTTCTTTTCCTCCTGCATCATCATCATGCCATCAAATTCCATCAAAGTTTCTCTTTCTACTCATTCTTATTAGCTTTCAAACATGATTTTTATTTTCACACATCTTAAAGAAGCAAATAAACAGATATTCTCTTCATACTTTCTCTATCAGCTACTGTTTCATTTTTTGGCTTTCCTTGACAGCAAAACTCGAAGTAATTTTCTCGCTATATTTAATGCCTTTCTGCACATTCTCTCTTGAATCTGTTCCAGTGAGCCTTTCACTCCCACTCCTCCTCTGAAACTGCTCTTCTAGATGTCCATTGTAATCACTGCCTAAGTCAATAGGTAATCATCCTCATCTTATTTAGCCCAATAACATCATTTAATCATGGATAGACACTCTCTCTTCCTTGATATGGTTTCCCTCTTTGCTTCTGGGATGCTTTTCTCTTATTTTATTGGCTGGTTGTTCTCAATCTTCTTTGCTGTTTTCTCCCCATCTCCAAGCCTCCTAATGCTGGAGAACCCCCAGGTTCTATTCCTACATCTCTTCTTTTCTCCTTCTCCCACTATTTACATTCACTTCCTTGGTAAGTTCATTTAATCTTGTGTTGCAAATGCCATCTTTATTATCTGATGATTTACATCTCCCCAGTCAGAACTCTCAGGTATCCTACTCAAAACCTTCACTTTGACTGATAGACATCTTTCCACTGCAAAGGTGCTACAATTTTGAAATAGCTAGAATATTGTTTTCCTCTCTATTAGTATTTCTTTATTTGTACCTGAGACAACAAAGCCAATTTTCAGAAAATAACTGGAAATAAAAGAAAAGAATACTGATGTTGGCAAGTTGCATCCTAAGAAGTGCAGCTCTACGAGAAAAACAGGAGAAAAGGATGAAGAGAAGAAGTGGAAAAAGGTTTTGCTTTGAGCATATTTTGATATTAGAAAAATGTGCTCTATTATTTTAAAGTGTTATGCAGATAAGTGGGAGAAGGTGGTTGGGTAGAATTTTTATCACCTTCATCAGAACTCTAAGAACGAGCCTTGAAAAAGATAGCTTGAAGTTATTCTTTAGGTGATAAGAGATCAGATATAACAGTCCAAGAACATCAACCAGATATAATTCTCAGATTGCTCAGATCATTCCAAGATCTCTTTATGAAGCCAACTATACAAATTGAACTGGAAAAACTAAACACAACTCTGAGAATATAAAGGTATTGGTATTTCCCTTCACAATAACATATGAATAAAAAAATTTTGATTTAATTATAAATCTTTGGTTATTGGAAAGACCCTTTAATTTGATGTAAAAATTTTTTTAAATGCTTTTTTTAATGTGATGTTTCATCATAAGACTCGCATGTGCAATCCCACTTATTCCTAGAAAAAATACTGAAGAAATTGTTGTATGGTTTTGATGGCTAATATTATTGTTTATTTTGCTAGGCTATAGTGGCAACTTATTTAATGAGATACTTCCTAAGTGTTGTTGTGTGGTATTTTGTGGATGTGGATAATAGCTACAATAAGTTGACATTAAATAAGATAAAGTACCCCTGATAATGTGGGTACACCTCATCCTATCAGTTGAAGGGCTTAAGAGCAAAAATATTGGTTTTCTGATGAGAAAATTATATCTTAAGACTGAAATTTCAATGCCTTCTTGAGTTTCTAACCCGCTAGCCTAAGCCTATGCTATGGATTTTGGACTTGCCAGCCCCCACAATAATGGGAGGCAGTTCCTTAAAATAAGTCTCTTTATACATATTTCACATATATGATGTATATATATTTATGATACTATATATCTCCTATTTGTTCTGTTTCTCTGGAGAACCTTCACTAATATAATGGTTATCTTTGTGTTTGGGATTATGGGAATTTTTACTTTTTACTTTTCTATTTACCACATTGTCCTTAATGAACATGTGTTTAACAGAACTGGACCTGGGTCTCATATATGTCTAATTATTTAGAAACTGTTAAAAAATTCTGAAAATTAGACTGCAAAATTAAAGGTACAACATGAGAAACTGCAACTTTTGGCATTGCTAAAAAGATTTTTGCATACAAATTTGGACCAGCTCAAATTATGTATTTGGAGTTTCAAACAAATCTTGATATTTTCCCCTAAAGCTTGTTTGAAAATGTCACCAGGGGAATTGAGTATCAGAAAGACTCTATGGCTCTGGATGAGAACTGGCATAGAGACACAACAACAACAACAACAACAACAACAACAACAAAACAGAACAAAGGAAAGCAAGTCATATAGTATCCAAGTAATATCACAGAATAAATCACATTACCATATTACTGGCTCATTTCCTTCACTGATGAAGTTTCTGAACTAGCAGATTAGGAAAATATGTTAGTTTATCCTGACTTTAGGATTTGGTGAAATCTCTACTCATGAGTGGAAAATATGGGGATCTGTGGCTGGATATGACTGTATTTAGGTGTTGAGTTATTGAACGCACATGATAAAAATCTTTAATTAATGCACTGTTATTGTGAGGGAAATGGAAATGGGGAGCCACATAGGGTGTTCCTGACTTCTCCCTTTTTGTGCCTCTTGATTGCTTATGTGCTTGACATTATTGCTAAAATTAACACTAGGTAAGGTCTTTAATACGTGTGTTTCTAATTTGGTAATTTGATACTATGTTTTGCGTGAGATATTAATTTGATGGGTTGGGGACACAGTAGGTCTGTATGGATTAGGAGTATGGTTATCAGCTAAGAGTAAGGGATTTGGAGGTAGGTCTTAAACTGAATGTTAAATGAAGACTTTGGCTAGTGTGTGTAGAGGAATGGAAGAAGAACTTAACAAGGAAAATGTGAAATAACTGCAAAGAGGGACCGAGATCTAGCTGAGATGAGGTCAATGTGATATGCAGATAGGATAGTTTGCACAAATAGAAATAAAGTATCTAGAATGTGAAGGAAGTGCCTGCCCTGTTCCACTCACTCTGCACTAAAAAGCTGCATTTTTTTCTGGGCTCTGATACTGTAACTAGAAAATATATTTATGGAAGACCAAGCAGATGTTAGGAACTTGGCTCAATATTATGTCATATGTTGAACAGTGGAAAGATTGGAGACATTTGGCTATGAAAAAAGGAGACTTCCAGAACAGGCCTTAGATAATTGAACTAAACCAATGGTTAGAAGTTATGGGGAACCATTTTATGACTATTTATTTATTTATTCTTTCATTCATTCATTTATTTTTTCAGATAACATGATATTTATTCTACAGAATGTTTTTAATTTTCAATTTGGCAGTCATCAGTCCAGTAGTCATAGTAACTGCTTTTTGTTATCCTTGCAAATGGTTCTTTGGGTTACAGGCTTGCAGCTCCAGCTTTATTTTATTATTTTATTTTATTTTATTTTATTTATTTTATATTTTTATTTATTTTTAAAAAATATTTATTATCGTGACATTGGTTAACAAAATTCAGTAAGTTTCAGGTGTAACCATTTTATGACAATGTAATGAGGCATTTTAAAAAGCTGACTGAAGACAGAAAAAAACCTTCATCTGGAGATTCCCTCCCAACCCCACCAGAGATTGTGGTGCAGCAGAGCGGAAGTGAGGCCCAAGAACATGCATTTTTAAAGAAAACTTTCTGAGGATAACCTGTCACAGCCAGATTTGGGACCACAGAGCTGGTTAGTGTAGTAAGTATTTGATCCTCTGGTGGTCGAATTAGATGATAGCATAGATCTTTACTAAGCTGAGTTTGTATATATCTGCAGTTGATCACATACTAGAAACCAGCGGCAGTTGTTTTTAATAAGTGCTGTCCCCTTATGCAGGTTTTTCTATATAACTTTATGCAATAGTTAGCGTCTAGATGATTAGTTTACTTTCTGTGGCTGCCCAACACTTAACCTACCCATTGCTTAAGAAATATGACAGTTATAGGATCTTAATTATAGTGAGAAGCCTGACACAAATGAGCTGTCTAGATATTCATCACTGCTGAGCTATATCTGAAGTGCTTGAGTCAAATATTAGCAGGAGTGTATTTCAAGGCTGAGTTCTTGTGCCCATGAGAAATGAGGTCACTTGCGAATTATAATTTTGGAGGGCTTCCCCTCTGCCAGAGAATGGAGCATGTCACACTGTCTCTATTGACTTTTATTTTAATGTTCACAAATCTGGACATAGAATCCAAAGCTGTGGCTGATAAAATTCTCTCTCTGCAATATCCATGGAAAAAGAAAGTTACTAATGACACTTCTCTCTACAAAGTAGTTTCAACAGTTCTAGGGGCAACAGCTCCACAGAGGAGAGTGAAGTCAAGCATTTCCTCCATGGTGTCTTATCAGACTTTTGACTTTTTTTTTTTTTTTTTTTTTTTTTTTTTTTTAATAATCAAACGTATAATGGTCCCTGGTTCTCTGGGGCCCCGATAAATTGAATTTAGCTTTTAACATTATTATTTTCTTTTTGGCATATTATCTTTATGAAAGGATGCCATTCTCTCTACAAACCGTGATCACAGATCTAAATTTTTAAGGTACCCTCCTGTGCAGTGTTTCCCAACATGTCTGATGATAAGGGTCTTCTAAGGATACTTGTTAAAAAGAGAACTTCTCAGGTCTTGCCCCTAGAAATTCTGATTTAGTAACTCCAGGGTAACCTTGGTAATCTATATTTTTAACAAGGACTCCACATGGTTCTCTAGCAGTTTCCAAAGGTGGCTTCTAATTAGAATCATCTGGAGAGTGATCACACATAGAGATTCTTAGATTTCAACCTATACATTTTGACTAAGAATCTCTGAAAGAGGAACTTGAGAAATCTGTATTTCAGGTTCCTCAAGGGATACTCATGTGTAATCCCTATGAAGCGTACATACCTCAGGATTTTACTTTACCTTAGGGAGAGTATCTGATTTGGGCCTGTGGGTATGGTTGCCCCATTAAACAGGGAAAGACTAGTGATATATTCAGAAAGAACCAAGATGAAATCCTCTTATACTGATCTCGGGGCCAAAAATTGAGTCTGACTGAACTTAAACATCTTGAGAACAGGATTTATCAACTTCAGCACTATTGGCATTTGAGGCTGGACAATTTTTTTTTTTTTTCCTGTAGGAAGCTTCCCTGTGCATTGTAGGATGCTTATCTCTGGCTTCTACCCACTAGATGCCAGTAGCACTCTTCCTCCTAGTCATTATAACAATAAAAACAACAAAAAGTCTCTAGATGTGACCAAATGTCCCTGGGGGCTAAAATCATACTCAGTTGAATACCACTGCTCTAGAGAAATGATAGAGCACTAATTGTAATTTAAGAAACTTATTTTTTTATATAGTATAAATAAAAAGAGTTGTAGTAATCACCAGGGCTTTTATCCTATTGCTTCTCCACATGTTCCAGGATATGCTATAGACTCCCAAGCTGGATATAAATGCTTTCTAAATACAGAGAGGAGGCAGAATTCAATATTGTTTCTTGGATTTAAAAGGTCTGTCAGGTGTTAGAGGACTCTGGCCAGAATATTGCAGTTTAGATCAATTCATCATGATTTTATGGACAGACATAAACTTGATAGCATAGAAACTTGGAATATTTGTATAGATTCTATGGGCATGGCCTTAAGATAAAATTAGAAGGCCATATTTATCTTCAAGTAAATAAGCATTGAGTATGTGGAGGGAATATTCTTAATTAGAAAACTTTCAATTATAATAAAAATATATGATTGGTAGAACAATAATCTTTATAAAGGGTTCAGTGATTTGCTTATTTTATTTCATTTTTTGAAGACTTTACCACAAGTGGTAAATTCTGAGTCAAAAATTATCATTATATAAATTATGAGGATGATGAGATGACAAGATATCCTTTTACTCAGAGTTAGCAAACTATGACATTTGAAGGCAGAGTTTCTAAGACTCCTCACACTGGTGTCAAGTTTGGGAGTCTCCCAAAACCATCCTCAGTTTTGATAACTTACTAAAAGAAGTCAGGACTCACTGAAAACTATATTCTAACAGTTATGGCTTTTTGTAGGTAGAGAATATAATAAAGGAAAAGATCCATAGGCAGAGTCTGGGTGGATTCCAAATGTGAAGTCTCCTTTGTCCTCAGAATCTGTTACCCTGCTAGAATTGGTGTGTGACCATAGGCACAGAGTATTGCCAACCAGGAAGGCTTATTCAAGTCTCAATGTTCAGAATTTTTCTTGGGGGTTCCATTATATAGACACGACTAATTGATTGATTGCTGTGATTGATCTCAGATGCTAGGTTGCAGATACCTATTACTAAAACATGGTTGGTCTTTCTAGCATAGCCAGTCCCCACCCTAAAACTGTTAGGTGTAGCCAGCTTCACCCTAAGATCTGGTGTATCCAGCCAGCCTTTGACCGAAATAAAGACAATCCTTTGAGTTATGATACAGATTGCATTCTAAAACCTGAGGGCAAAGGCCAGACCTCTCTTTGGGCAAGCCCAAATTCTTTGCTACACATATTTAAGCAATGGAATCCTACTTATAGAGCCTTAGTTTGCCATATATATATATATAAATTGCCATATATATATAAATTGCCATATATAGAGAGAGAGCCTTAGTTTGCCATATATATATAATTTATATATTATATAAATTGCCATATATTTGCCATATATAATAATTTATATATATATAAATTGCCATATATATAATTATATATATATAAAATTGCCATATATATATATATATATATATATAAATTATTGAGGATCCACTATGCTTCAGATATTTTTACATGTACTATTTCTTTAAATCCTCACATCAATTTAATATAAAGAATAGTATCAGAAGGTCACAAGTGCAATAATTTGATCCCATTTGTTGTATTATTATTTCTATTTTAATTTTTTAAAATTTAAATTTTAAAGTCTTGTTTAGATAGTGGTAGAATTTGCCTATCATTATGCAACATATGACTTGTTAGACCAAATATTAGACATACGACTTGGTCTTCCATTTCCTAAGACTAGTGTTTCTCCTCTCCCATTCTTCACTCAAATTATAAAGTTTTTAAAAACATATATTTAAATTTAACTTAAAAATTTTAATTACCATTAAGTAACCTAACCCAAATGACAAAGCCAGTACTCAGTAAGCCAAAATGTAAGCCTAGCTTTTTAGATCCCATGATTTCTCATTATTCCAAAGTTGTATGATGTCATGGAAGATAGTATGGCTTAGAGACCATATGAATAGCCTTTGGAAGATATTTCAATGATCTGTGAACTCAATAGAGGCTTAGTAAGGCTTCTAGTAATCTGAAATGATAAAGGAAATTGAGAAGCATGTTTTTGTCTAAAATGAAAGTCTATGTGGCAAAAAGAAAATTTATTTCAGCCATTGCCCGGCCTATGTAATTTTGGTTCATGATTTTCTCATTCATCGAATAGACTGCTTTGCCATCTCAGAGACTGAATAAAATTTCGATTGTGATGGTCCACTTTACAAAAGAGCACAGTCTTACTGACTTCTTAACTGCCAGGAATATATTTTCATACTTCCACTGACTCCTAATGCTCCTAGCATTAGGAGCATTAACCTCTTTACATCAAGATTATAGAGCATTTCTTCTAAATCTAAAATGCTAATAGAACTTAGAAATATTTGTTAATTTTTTCTAAAAAAAAAATACTTGTCCTACTATTTAAATGATAATAAAATTTTCCTATTACTTGACAGACCAAAATCTATTACATTTTTTAAGATCATTGCTTTCCTCTCCTATCCCCTACTTATCTACTTTGTAATTCTTTAGTTAAAATTATTAAAATTATTATGATTTAGTTCTAGCAGCTGTTGAGTGATTTGAAAATTCTTAAGACATTCACAAAAGTTTATTAATGGCAGATAACTGCTCTAGATAAAGTAAACAAGTAAACAAACAAACATATCACCCTGGTCCACAAGTATCAAAGGTCATAAACAATACTGTTGAAAACCTTCCTGGTGGCATTTGAATTGGGCCTCTGATGCATTAATTTTGTGAGCATCATTTCTCATAGCCTCTTTAAGAAATAGCTTTCTCAGATAAACAGGGCTTATTGAACACTGCCACAGGCAAAAGGAGAATGTTAGGCATCGACATATTAAGATAGTAATAATAATACCTATGTTGTATAATTCTTTGCATTTTTAAAAATGTTTTCAAATATATCTAATCAACAAGAAAGAATATTTTTAGCTGCTTGTCTTTGATGCCTTGTTCAGTGTCCTGCAGTTGTTTCAACATAGGAACATTTCAGAGAAAACTGTGTTTGGCTTCCTGAAGTAATATTTATTGTGCTTTCACTACCAGAGGATTTGTGCTTTGTAACCCAAATCACAGTTTTCCTGAGGTTCATTGACTCTTACCTGTAAGGAAAAAATGAAGAAAGAAAGGAAGAAAGAAATATATAATCAATATTAATGATAAGATGGTGGTAAGTAGTCAGGGTAGAATCCTACCTTTAGTAATGGTTTTTAAATTTTGGTTCAAGAATCAGATCCATTTAAATTATATTGAATGCTTAACAAAAAACAGAATTACCAGGGATGAGACACAGCAAATTTTTTGTAGAACAAGTGGCTCTGGGTGATTCCCCTGTGCATGCAGGTTTCAAACCACTGCTTGAGTGAATCAAAAAGTGCAAAAATTCTTTTTAGGAGCTTAGCATCTACAAATAGTGAAGAGCTTAAGTTAGGAGGTAGCCACTATAGGAATTGGAATTATAGATGTTAACATGCAGAGGTAGAGAACATGGAGGTCACCTCGGTTGAAACGAGGGCATCCAAAAAGAGCTATATACTTCTTACACAACATAGTAGCATTAGCTAGAAGAAAAAAATGGCAGATTCACATGGCATAGTCAGAAATTTCCCTATTGCTTATCTGGGTATGGAACATAAGGCAAGAGCTTCAGTTTTTTTAGGACTCATGGTTGACTGGAGATCTCGAGAAAATTGATCCTGTGAAACACTGAGAAACTGTGGAACATCATTGAACTTCCAGAGACTGTAAAATAATGTAGAAAATTTGGGTAACATGATATGCTGATTGCAGATCATATAACTTTATATGCTTTTCTCCCTGTTTTAATTTTAACTGATGACATTAAATTGTGTTTGAGTGTACAATTGCTAGGGTCTACTAGTTTATGTTTCCCTAAGTTTCTGGATGGGAACTCACACTAAGATATATAAGAGTTTATCTTTGTTATTGTGTAATCCAGCTTCATTATACATCTGACTAAAGGTTTATGTACAATATATAATGTTGTGATTCTCCTAGCCCTAAAATTTTACCTTAGGGGAACCTAGATTTGACTATATGAATTCAATTCCTTTGTACTGGGGTTACAGAGATAAGAGATCAGTCTCTTTTCAAAGAGTTCTTACATAAGTGGAAAAAGGTAATAAGTAAATTATTATACAAGGATAATTACTATCCAATATGATGGGAACTGTGAAAGAGGTCAGTACAGGTCACCATGGGTTCATAAAAGACAGTTTATCCTGTCAAATTGGGGGTAGAACAGGGAAAGATTTCATGAGGAGATGAGTCTTAGACAAAGGGATATGCTAGGCATAGAGATATGCTAGGTAAGAAGGTGGTAGTGATGGTGAATAGCTTTTCAGTCAGAAGGGGTAACATGAAAAAAAAAGCTAGTAGGCAGTAATGACACGTCAAATTTTTGCTTCTGCATTGTTCAGTTTGTCCAGGACATAGATTTTGAGGGTAAGAATGGTAAGATGCCGTAGCTGAAGAAGCAGGCAGAAGATAATAAAAGACCTTATTTGTCATCATAAAGAATTTGTATTTTATCATAAAGATAATGAATAGCTGTTGAGAGTTGAAGCAGGAAGTAATGTTTAGATGTGCAACTTAGAAAAAAAATTTATCTGATAGCAGTGTAAAGAATGTATTTGAGTCAGAGGATTTGGGATATAGAGATACTTGTCGTGGCTCTGAAATAATCAAGAGGAGAAAAAAAAGATGGAAGTAAAGCACTGACTGCAGAAGTAAAGAAATTGTGAAAGATTAGCTATTAGGGAGAGAGACCAGATAGGACTTGGTCATAGATTGAACAGGGGAGGACAGCAAAGAGAAAGGTCTGTCTATGAAAACTGACGGGACTTGTTATTTATTAGCTGGAAAATCATAGTGAGATTAGTAGCCTTGGGGTAAGATCATAAATTGAGTTTAGGGGTAAGGTTATAAATTGAGTTTACGGTGTGTTAATTTTATTTATTTCTTTATTTAGGCAAGGCAACCTTGTTAGATTGCAAGGAACTTGCCAGCTTACAATCCCTCATTTTTTATTTTTTATTTTTTATGCTATCTGGATTCTAAATATTGACAGATGGCTGGAGGTTCGTTGATAGTGTTTGTATCAACCCCTCCTCCCACACCTGAGTTGACAATCCTTTTTAAAGTATATTTGTATTTCTTGTTTCTAACCCCAACTACTCCTTTTTTTCTTGAACACAATAGACTTGTTAGTCTCTTTTCAAGCACTTTTTCTTTCTCTGATTTTCTTATACTCCACAGGTGAAGTATTCAGAATAATACCTTTAACATTTAACATTAAATATCATGTAATTAACATGAGTATATATGTATTATATATATATATATACACACACATACACACACACACACACATACACATTACATTGAGTTTAAAATGACTGCTATATTCTATGTGATATTATATTTATTTACTCATCCATTCATCTATTCAGATAACTAACAAACATTTATTATACCAGGTATTATGTTCAGCCCTGGAAATACAAATAACAATACTATTTAAAATCGACTATTTGTTACCTGCCAGATGTTTAGTTGAGTGTTTTATATACATTAATTCATTTATTCCACAAAGCTCTAATAATAATAAAAAATTACACCAAGGAACTGGCTCATGAGACTGTGGAGGCTGACAAATTTGATAACTGCAGAGCAGCCCAAGAGGCTAGAGACCCTGGGAAGTCGATATTATAGCTCAAGTCTGAGGGCAGTCTGGAAACAGAATTCCCTCTTCCTTTGGAGACATCAATCTTTTTCTCTTAAGGCTTTTAACAGATTGAATAAAATCCACTCATAATATGGAGAATGATCTACTTTATCCAAAGCTTACTGATTTAAATGTTCATCTCATCTAAAAAATAATATTGACAATGTTATCTAGATTAATGTTTGACCAAACATATGAATTCTAGTCTATCCTGGCCTCACCAAGTTGACACATAGAATTAATTATTACACTGCTTTACACATATTAGATCTATACATCTCTTGACAACCCTATCAGGTATTATTTTCAGTGTTATTTTATAGATGAAAACTTGAGGGAAAGAGGGCAAGTAGATTTTCTTGGATACCAGAGTTAGTAAATTGCAAACTAGGAATTCAAACAGATAGCTCAATTCAAGGCATTGCCCAAAATTACAATGCTTTCACTTACATGTGAAGAAATTAAGGTGTAGAGAGGTTAGGTGACTTATCCGTGTCACTCAGCTAGTAGGTGATTGATTCAGAATTTGAACCTAGTTCTGACTTTCAAGTCTCTGCTATTAATGACCACACAATAAATGTTTTCAATTCTGTTCCTAGTCAGCTCTCAGTCTATTAGAGGGAGTCATATATGAAAACAAATAATTTGCATTGATAGGAAAAAATTAATTCTGTTTGGATAGGCTAGAACCTTCCTGGAAAATTAAGCTTCTAAATTTGGCTTTGAAATTAAGAGGGTAATATTTGTTGGACAATAGCACATTCCAGGAAAAGGTTATGACACATGAAAGGTAATGAATATAAAACAGGAAGGATAAACATTTTGGTGTTGCATCTAATGGTATCAAGTATATGTTGATGTGAGAGTGGAGTGAGTTGGAGATCAGCAGATGAAGATGGTCATTCTACCCAGTAGGGTGAGGCTAGATTTTATTTTGTGGTTGATAAGGAGCCAATGAGGTGTTTTGAACAGAGGGGAGATATTACTAGGCTTTAGTTTTAGTAAACATGCTCAAATCTGTCAGAAAAATTTGTGGAAGACTTTGAAGTAGACCAAAAACACTACTAGGTGTCTTCAGTCAAAATGTATGTGTTGTCTAGAGCATACCCTTGTGATTTATTTGATTCTATGGAGTTTGCATCTTTCATTGTCTGAGCTATTTAAAACTCTGTAAATTGTAGATCATGGCAATGCAAATGACTCCTATCCATAGATGTGCAAATGAATTCTGTCTGGTGAAAGGAAAATCAATTTCCCTCCCTGCTGTAGAAAAAGCCAGTTTTGCAGCTATTTGTAAATTCAATTCAGCATTCCTGATTAGCCTATATAAATATGGTACTTTGAATTCTCCTTTGAACCTATTGCAATATCTTACTAGTTCCCTCATTACATAATTAGTTAAATAATATCTTTAACACATGTTTATATTTGTGTGAAATTCATCATTTTACCTGAAAAATTTTTTTTCTTTAAGGGAAAAGATAATGTAATCTGTACTAAGGTAGTGGTATCACAGGGAAGGAGGAAGTTGATAGATTTGAGATGGCTTTGAGATGTAAACTGACAAGACTTAGTGCTCTGATAAGACATAGGAAGTCTGAGGGTTCAAAAGTGATTCCCAGATTTCTGGTCTGATTGATTGCATAGATAGTAGTTCCTTGTATGAAATATGACTGGGAGAAGGAGATATCAAAGTAGACACTACATAATATGTTTGGTGGTAGAGTTCAGCAGTATTTGAGGGTAGAGGTTCTGATTTGGGACTCTAGTTTATACATGTAAATTTATGGGAATAGTTTGGAACACAAAGGAAGAAGTATAGATGGAAATACAAGTGAGTCCAGTATAGAGAATTTTAGGGATGAGCAGAGTGAAAAGATTCAGTAACAGAGATTAAAATTAATCTCTTTTATTTAAAATGATGTTGTGGAAGCCAAGGAGGGTCAATGTTTTAAGAAGGAAAGTATAATCAATAGTGTCAGGTGTAAAAATTTCAGTCCATTGGATTTGGCAATGTGGAGATCAGTGGTGGCCATTGCCAATAAATTTTAAATGTCAAGATGGGTGGATAGAAGCAAATTTTAAGATAGTGTTGGGAATTATAAAATTGAATAGAAAACAAAGAAAGCTGTGGGAAAGGGGATAGGGATACAGAATTAAGGAAGAAATTAAAAGAAAATAAAAAAAATTTCAATTACAGTGACATAAAATATATGTTTCAGGTGTACAACATAATAATTAGACATTTATATAATTTACAAAGTAATCAGCCCAATAAATCTAGTACTCATCTGACACCATCCATAATTATTATGATTAGTATTGACTATATACCCTATGCTGTATTTTACATCCCATGACTGTTTTGTAACTACCAATTTATACTTCTTAATCCCTTCATCATTTTCACCTGAACGCTCAAATCCCCTCTCATTTGGCAACCATCTAAGTTTATTTCTATTTCGTTTATTCATTTATTTTGTTTTGTTTTGTTTTTAGACTCTACATGTAAATGGCATTTGTCTTTGTCTGGCTTATTTCACTTGGCATAATATCTTCTAGGTCCATCATTTTAAATGGCAAGATTTGATTCTTTTTATGGCTGAGTAATATTTCATTGTATATATGCACCACCTCTTCATCTATTGATAGATACTTAGGTTGCTTCCATATCTTGGCTATTATAAATAATTCTATAATGAACATTTGAGTGCACACATCTTTTTGAATTAGTGCTTTGGCTTTTTTCAGTTAAATACCCAGAAGTGGAATTGCTGGGCCATATGGTAGTTCTATTTTTAATTTTTTAAGGATTCTCCATAATGTTTTTCATACCGGCTGCACCAATTTGCAAACCTACCAACAGTCATGACGGTTTCCTTCTCTTCACATCCTCACCAACACTTGCTGTTTGTTGATTCATTGATGATATAGCCTTTCTGACAGGTGTAAGATGACATCACATTGTGGTTTTAATTTTCATTTTCCTGATGATTAGTGATGATGAGCATATTTTCATATTGGCTATTTATGTCACCTTTGCGAAATGTCTGTTCAGATCCTCTGCCCACTTTCTAAATAGAATTGGTGTGTGTGTGTGTGTGTGTGTGTGTTGTATAAATTCCTTATATATTTTGGATATATAACCCCTTATTGGGTGTATCAATGGTATTTTCTACCATTCGGTAGGTTGTCTTTTTGTTTTTTGATTTTCTTGACTGTGAAAAAACTCTCTAGTTTGATGTAGTCCCATTTGTTTAATTTTTCTTTGTTTCTTAAGAGGTTTTTAAAATTGAACATTATATAAGGGGAAGGAGTGATTGAAGACAATGAAAATAAGGAATAATTGATAAAAATAAAGCTCCAAGTTAGATGGAAATATATAGGACTCAGAGTCCAAGTAGAGGTATCAGTCTTCAAAAGGAGGAAGAACATGTTTTACCCTAATCACTCATAATCAGGCAAGGAGGAATAGTTAGGTAGTTTATCAGGTTAGGAAACAGGAAGGTGAGAGAAATATGACTTGATGACTTTCAGTATTATGTACTCAGAATGAAAGAGTGGAATTCAAAAGGAAAGACAAAATTATGGCTAACCCCTGAATCAAATGGGAGTGGGAGCTGATGAAAAGTAAATCTACATGGCAAAATTAGTCATTAAAAGTAGCCCTGGTCTTGATGTATTTGCTCTTTTTAAGGTTTTGTTTTACAAAAGTGGAACAACTGGGCTATGAATGGTTGCTAAGAGATTTACCTACACTTAAATATCTTTTTCACCCTCCTGTACTTTTTTTCCATTACTCTTTATAGTGCATTAGAAAATTATGGGGGACAGAATCGGTCCCCCAAGATCTCAGATGGATATCTGTAGCTCACAATAGTCCTTCTAAAACTGTTGCATATCATTTTAGATCCATAATTGGAATCAGTGGGTCATGAAATGATGTGATATAGAACAGATAATTTCCAGTGGGGCAAAATTGTAACAAGCTTTGTGGGCAGGTGAGAACAAAGATAGTATCTATGTTAGGAAGGACAGACCTGGAAGGCACCAGGAATAAAAGATTTTAAAAAGGGAGGGGATAATATTAAGAATAAATTTTATCTTGCACTTTTGCTTAGAAACAGCCTAGGATATAGGTAATGATGGTTATTTACCCTTAGCAGTATTTTATTAATAGATAAGGATCTAATAATTTTAGATTGGCTATTTTCTATGTGATATTATCTCAGGTCACTTCAGTGTTTTCCATTGAAGAAATAAATGATGGAAAGTACTGAAATCCCTGTGTCAACATCTTATTCAGAAGCCCTCTGATTGTAAGCTTCTACTGTGATGAAGAATTGAAAGAAAGACTTCAGAAAATTTTATACAGTGGAAATAGAACTTGGTGAAATTCCCACTTAGTGATTGAAGTTTCTCATAAAAATTATATTTTATGGAGCTGATTTGCAAGAGGCTCATTTATCAATTGTACCAAACTCAGTGGAGTAATTTTCAGAGCTAAATTTTCAGGAGGAAAGGGTGTGAATTGCTCTTAATCACTTAATTATTAAGAATAGGATGTATAATACCCAAATGGTTCTTTCCGTGAAAATACTATATTTTCATGATTTGCATATTTAGTTTCACAGAATTGGATAATATAGTTTTCAAAATTGAAGCAATGATTTTTTTCTTTCTCAGAAGAACAGCTTTGTTACCAGTAATACCTAATATATATTGAGTACTTATGTGTTGGGCATTGTGTGCTTTACATGCGTTAAATTGTTTAATTCTCATAACCACTTTCAAATTTAGGGTATTATTATTATCTTACAAGTACAGAAACTGAACCATAGGGTTAAAAACTTGGAATTAACATAGCTAGCATAAATGAACCTTCAAACCAGCTGAAGAGAGACACTTGTGGAAGATACCCGACTTCATCTTGCCAACTGCCTGCTTGGACTGTGTAACTTGCTGCTGCATTCTTATGTTACAAGGAACCTTCCCTCTTATAGCTTAGGCTGCCTGTTTTCTGTTTTCTTTTGGTGCTGCGATTCTCAAACTTTAAGTGGACTTAGAATCAAGAAGCTTAGAAAGAAATCAGATTCCCAGCTCTAACCCCAGAAATTCTGATTCTAGATGCCTAAGTGGGTTTCCTGTATTTGCACTCTAACCTGACTTCCCAGGCAAATCTGAAGCAAGTGGTTTTCAGAATATGCTTTAAGAGTTATCTCAGGGAATGGAACTAGTTTTAGTTTCTGGTCCTTTCTGGTATGTCCTGCGTAAATAACTGGAGTAAATAAAATTTAATTATTCAAGTAAATAACCTGAATGATTATGTTTCATGGTTAACGTTGTGTAAGTATTTGTAAATATGTTTTATGGCTGAAAATAAAATGTTGAATAATTTCCATGGTTATATTAGTAATATCTTTAAGAAGCTCTTTTATTTTTATTATATAAATATGTTGGCTGAACCTGGCTTTTTGCTGTGAAATCTTAAAAGTTTTATATGTAATAGACAGTCCTGGCCAAAATAATGGTGTTGCAGCTTGCTCAAAAGTTAGCTTGGGAAACATATTAAGAAAAATATCATTAATTTACTATCCTTTCCCCCTACTGTTGACATTAGGTATGCTTTTACAATTATAGATGTATGTAGCTATAGCATTAGGTACATGTGTATATATTTCATAGGTAAATATACGTAGAAATGATCTCTTTCTGCTTCACCACTTTTCACCTTTCATTTTCAATTTTCTAATAAGGTATTATCTTTATATGAAGGCCAAGAATCAAATTTGTTTAGTGTTGAAGTATCCTGTACAGTAGTCCCCACCCTTTTTGGCACCAGGGATACATTCTGCTGTGGTAACCTAATGCCTGATGATCTGAGGTGGCGCTAAGGTGGTGATGCTAGTGGTGGGGAAAGACTGCATGTACAGATGAAGCTTCGCTTGCTCACATATTGCTCGCCGCCTGCTGTGTGGCCTAGTTCCTAACAAGCCACAGACGGTAACGACCAGACCAGGGATTGGGGATCCCTTCTAGGAGAACTACAGGCTATTTCTTAATATCAATTACCATCTCTGTATGAAGCTTTATGGTGGTCAATATCATATTTTTGAATTTTGGTTGTAGCAGTGGTGCTTGGTGTTAGGATAGATCAGAAACCAGAGGCACATGCTGAATTGGCATCTACAAGCTGTTTCTCACAATGTAGCTGGGCAGTCAAATGCACTGTGTATAATGTGTGGGGCAAGTGTGGGGACATCCACAGTACCATCTTCATACTAATTGGTGTCAGGCTGATAGTACTGGCCTAGCAACAGAAACTTTTTAGTAACAGTAATATTTGAAATCAGACATTGCTGATTATAGGTAATCTGTCCATTCAATACAGAACTGCAATAGCACCCTGATAGGAATGGCAAAGGGCTGGTTGTGATAATGATGGTAAAAAAAGTTTAGACACTATAAGTACTACTCATCCATGACATAATTCTAGTTAGATATTGATATATTTATTTTGATAAGAATTATTTAGAAATTAGGGTTGGTCTAGATGGTTGGAAGAGGCTCATTGGAAGATATATGTGAGAATCCAGAAGAGAAATGAATCACATGAAAACAATCTCTCCCTTTATAACTGGTAAATTAATGACATTTCTCTGAATAGCTTTAAGAGAATCTATGGTATTTCCCAAAACACCTCTCCTAAATTCCAAGAATACAAGCAAAATTATAGTACATACACCACAATGACTGAAAATATAAAAGACAAGGTGAAAGGAAATAAGGAAGAACAAAAAAATGGGGCTACAAGAAAACTAAATAGGAATATGTACTCTAAAATTCTCATAGATCTAAAGGTAGGACACCAAATCAAACCTTTTTCCTAATGAGTCAAAACAAAGATGGAATTATGACAAATTGACTGGTTAACATCATCCACATAATAAGACATAACTGCTTGAGGGGAGGCTTGGCCTTAAGTTTAGAGGAAATTTCTCCCATGCTTGCTATATGGAGACATAGAATGAAACAGTGGATAAGAACTTCTCATAGCAGTTTCTCATAGTACTTTTCAATGTAGGATAATTCATCAAACTAAAGCATAATTTAATAAAGATGGTTCTGTGGAAGACCCAGACAGTATAGTATAGATCGATCCTTGGATGATACACAGAGGAGCAAAGGAGTAAAACCATACCTACTGCAGGCTGTGCTGCAAGGGGGCTTCTGATGTTTGGCAAAGAGGTAGTGTTGATGACTTCTGGTAAGTCCTATGTTAGTGATGGAAGAAAGATACCTCTGTCTTAAATATCTACTTAATAGAGGATAGAGTTCTCATATTTTCATTAAAATTAAAGAGTTTAATTAAGACTCTGTGTTAAAGAAATAGCTATAGCTATGGCCTAGCCATAAGCAAAGGCAAAAGTGTCTAAAACTGGACTCAGTTTTGCCTAGGCTGCAACACTTGAACGAATGAAAGATCAAGTACACCAAGTTCCAATTCTTAGAGCATCTGTGAGACTATTGCAGTTTGGATATTTTCCAGGAATAATTAATTGCTCATTAGGCCATAAACAAATTTCAGTCAGGATATTTAAAAACATAGATTAATTTACCCCTCAGTAACTCAAGGATATTAATTCATATGACATAATTCTGTCAAAATTTATGAAAGCCAGCATTCTTTTTGCTGTTAGCAAGCTTATAAAGCCCTTTGTCAGTTGAGGCCATTCTGGGTCTAGTATATCATATCCCTAGCACTTAAGTGTTCTCCTATGTGTGAGGTAGGGATGGACATCATATGATAGGTTATTTACTATGTGCAATTCACATGAGTGTGTGTGCCTTATATAATGACAATGATAATAATATAATAATAAAAACTTTATTAGCATTTATTATATTTGCTATATACTTGGTACATGCTTAACACATGTGCTTTATTTAATTTGATCTTCACCAACCACTTAGTTATAAAGTATAATTGTTTACAGCTATGAAAACTTAAGTTTAGAGTTTAAATAGCTTACGTACATTTGCACAACTATAGGTGGAATGTGCACCAGAGTGGACTTATTCCAAAGCCTGTGTTCTTCCTATTTGCCAGCAAAATTTGACTGTAGATCTTTGCTTTTCAATTTTAACATCTGCAGATTGTAGTTCTCAGATCAGAGCCCAGGTCAATGGCCTTTGACTATTCATCATAAGGGGAGTGCATTGCCAGACCCAAGGCATCATTGGGGAGGTGCCCGAAAATTTCTGGGAAAATAATGTTAAATGTTTATTATAGCCAGCATGGTAGATTTAATTTAAAAAAATTTCCATGTTCATACAGAATTTTTGATAATTAGTATATGAGCTATGTCTTTTACCTAATATTATAGGACATAAATAATAATTTACTGTTAAAAATATTTTTTGAATTATGAAAGAACTTTATATTTCCTAATATGTCTTTAAAGTATTATTAGTCATAATTATGACCTATTAGATCCTGGGTTCTTTGTCAGAGTTCATTACTGGTGTACTCTTTCAGTGAGCAATTTCGATTTACTTTATAGCAATCTAATTCACGAAATAATTTCTAGAAAGACATTATGTTAAATAAGCAGGAGTTGCTTGTGCATTCTGTCTTCACACTGTAAACCTTGATGTAGCGCAAAATTCTCTGCTCCAAAGAAATACTGTTCACATACACAAAAATGTAAGGATGAAAAATGTTTGTGTATATATATTGTTCAAAAATAACTCTAGCAGTTGGTAGTTTTATGCTTTAGAAATAAACCCTGAAGGGTACTGATAAATTGCCTTTAGGCAGTTCTGCTTTTAGGCAGTATATCCTAATATATTTCTAGTGTAGAGTCATGCATTCTCTTTCATTTTATAAGGATACTGCCCTAGTACCTGAGAGCTTAGGGTTTATAAAAGAACTATATGAAAGGGTTAATTGAGTAAGGCCTCTTGGAGGAGTAAACTTTTAGGCTAGATATTGAAATGATTGATAAAGAAAGGTGTCCCATGACATGCAAAAGATATAGGGCATTAGAGATTGAAATTTAAAATATCCTCTGGGATGATAAGAAGAAAAACAGCAGATTAAGTCATATATATATATATATACACATGTATGTATGTATGTATGTATGTATGTATATATATATGACTTAATCTGCTGTATATATATGTATATATATATACATATATATACATATATATAGATGGAGTTAAAGATGGGAGGGGGAAAGGGATAACAATGCAGTCTTGAATAAAAGACTTAAGCATTTAAATTGGATTTGTAGGTGGTACAAAATTATATTCTTACAGATTTTTGTGTTGCAGGTGCAGTGAGAACAAATGAAAGACTAATTTTTGTGAGATAAATGAATAAGAGTACCAGAGAGTCATTCAGCAAATTTCTTGTTCAAGTTCCTTTATTTAGCACTGAGATATAGCAATGAAGAAGAGAATTTCTTCCTCCAACTTAATTTGGTCATAGTCTTAAGGAGGAGATTAGAGTACATGTAGTATAAAGAGAGGTGCTACAAGAACAACAATACATTTAAAAATTTATTGTATTTCGAGAAATTGAATAACATTCAGTGGAATAGGTGACTTTTCAGCTAGTCTTTGAAGGATTAGTAGGATTTCATTCGGCATGGATGAAGGAAAGACATTCCAAGTGGAAAGACAAGAGCTGGAAAGACAAGAGCAGCAGAGACAGAAGTGTTGGTTAAAGAATTGAAAGGAATGTGTAAAATGTTGAGAGGTGTTTTAAGACCCATATAAGAACCCAGTGTCTTTAAATCTATATGTAGATGAAGGCTGGGTAAATGAGAAGACCCTTCAGTTTGTCAATAGCTTTTTTTCCCTCAACTTGTTTATTTGAGAATTATGAAGTCATTGAAAGATAGAATTGTAGGATAAATTGTTAATAAAGCTAGAGAAGCTACAATCATAGTATCCTATACATATAAAGCAATTTAAAATATATATAGTGCCTTCAGTCATTTTCTAATTCAATCCTCTCAAAAACGTTATGATTAGTGAGGGAAAATATTGTTCTGTTTTCTAAAAGGCAATCGAGATTTGGAAATACTTGCTCAAGGTTAATCAGTGGGTAAATGGTAGAAAGAAATTTGAACCCAGGTTCCCTGATGTTTGGTTTAATCCCATTAAACCACACATGCAAAATGACAGAGAAATAATCTTTGTAACTGATTGATGAATAGTACAGGGGGAGAATCAACAGAGAGGAGTAACTAATTTTGCTGAAAATTTCTAATATCCTGGCAAGAAGGTTTCCTAGTCCTTGATTTTAAGAGACAGAATTTCCTCTATGGTTGATGGGCTAACTATGAAAAAGCTGAGATATACTATTAAACTCCTATATCTGAATTTGAAATCAGTTGATCTAGTCATGCCCATTTAGTTGTTATTTGAATGGACAATGGTGAACCTATCTTCTGTAACAGAAAGAAATGAATGAATCTTATTAAAAAGAATCCATATTCTATCGAGTTCATGTTATTCACAAGGATAAAATAGATAAAAGGATCTTTTAAGGAATTATTGTAAGATGTCTAGAAAAAAACAGAAAAAAAAACAAATACAATACTACTGTTTTCCTTTATAGTCTTTTTTTAAAACCCAAAACAAGGAATTACAAGTGTTTTATTCATGACCTCATTGATCTTCACAATGTTTCTCAAAGTCAGGTAGGTGATAAGGATTACTATTAAGAAGAGAAAACATTTTAATACATTTTTTTGTTGCAAGAAAAAAACATGGATACAGGAGACTTGCAGTAAGAATATTTTTGTTTGAAATATTACATATAATAGTAAATAAAGAATTATGCAAAGGAGGAAAAAATTAAAATTTTATTGGAATATGAAAATTTTCTCATAATAAGTGAAAATAGAAAATAAATCATAATGAAGATTAAAAATAGAAAAATTCATGATGCTTCAGCTAAATTCAATAAACATTGAGTGCCTAATGAATTTAAACTTTAATCATTTTCTGTTTCTAGTAATACTGAAAAATGCTGTTTCTTAAGTGCAAAGTATTAAAGACATTTTCATGAAAATAAAAGCAGTGTATGAAAATGAGCTTTAATAATATTTCTGGTTGTGTGTGGTTGTAAGGAAGCAGAAACAATAAAAATTCATAGTAGTACCTCTACTGAAGAGTTGCATAAATTATAAAAGAAGCTAAACATAGGAATAGCCTCTATATTTAAATACAGATTTTGGAAAAAGTTTTTTAAAAAGCATCATGATTAGCTTTTCATCTTCATGATCCACAAAATAAAAGGAAAAAAATAAGCTATAATATGAGAAATTTTTAATTGATACTTGGAAAAATTTCCCAGCAATGGTCATTGCCTAATGCATTGCTAAATTGGGCTTTTATTAAGGCAGGTTGTGAAACATTTTTAGGTGAGAAAGGAAGTAGAGTGATAGGGGCTCACAACTCCTGATATTCTTAGCCTGTGTGTGTGTATTTTAAGGCTATATTTTCAAGAAACTGTTAAACTCATTGTTAAATTCCATTAAAGGATAGATTGTTGTTGTCTTCAGCTTTTTCTTCCATTTATTTGAGTCTACGAATCTAAGAAAATGTTTTTTATGTTAAAATTTGCTGTTCCTAGCAATTGAAGTATATTTAAAACAATTAATTGAAGATGGAAAAATCAATTACTCAATATGCATTGAATACATATTGTGAGATGTCTCCAAATTTTAAAGCAGACCAAGATGCTTTCCTTTTATGTCTGTTAGAAGCCCAAAACCATGCCTGCTCGTTTCTGCTGTCAAGGAAAAGGAATTTCCAGCTGAAAGTGGTTTGATTTCCTAAAAGTATTATCCCTTCCAGAAGCATATAGATTTTTAAAAGAGAAATTGATAGATAAGGCAATGCTTAACCTAAAAGAAAGAAGCTCTAAACTTTCAGCCTTAGGTAGTGGGAAAGCCATTATATTGACAGTTCTTTTAATCACACTGTAAAAGTGCTTAAGGTGGGTGTAGAAACAAGATCTAATAAAATAGTAAATTGATAATTGACCAGAAAGAAATAAGTAAGAGAAATCACAAAAGGAGAAGAAAGCTGAAGAAAGTGAGGGTAAGCTGATTATGGGGGGAGAGAAAAAACTGAGGGAGAATAAAAAGGAGATAGATTTCAAAGAACTGTATTCTGTTCTAAAGTTGACAAAGGCAGTGTCTATATGTCCCTAAACAACCAATCGATTTAGTGTAAGAATTAAAATTGTTTCATATTATATAGACTTAACCTTAACTACCTTATTTAAAAAAAACAAACATGTCCATCTCCTTTTTTTCTCTCTTCATTTCCTTTTCTCACTTCCTACCTGCCCTTGCATTGCATCTCATTGGAATGATCTGTCTGTCTGTCTGTCTGTCTATCATGAATCCATTTATCTATGTATCTATCATCACCATCATCTTTGTGTATTTGATTCTTATGTTAATTCCTTCCAGATGTGACAGGTTGATTGTAATCCTCATAACAACCTTTAGATAATTTGAATGTGAGTCTCAAAATTAGATTAGTGTTTTTCCAGTGTGTTTCAAGCCTTAAAAAAGTTATAAAAAAGTTATAAAGTATAGATCTATTAATTGAGAATCTTCAGTGATGAATGTGATGATGATTACTATGCTAGATTTTACATTTTAAACAAGTTTACATAATTAGTTTTATGTACTTTGAGATGTATTATTGTAAAGATCTAGAAATGTAAAAGTAATACAGTTTTCTGATTTTAGGTATACTTCCTATTTCAAATACAGATGCAAGTGTTGAGGACAGATAAATGAAGCTGGACAGTATCAGAGGACTTATGAAGACTACTCCCAGAAGGCTAACAAAAAGTTAAGGTGAATATGTTATGGTTTTCTATGTTCTTACTGCCATAAAAAATATTGAAATGCTGAATGCTTAACTTCTTACAGCAACAAGCCTCATAAGAAGATCAATAAAAATTTAATAATTCTTTTTCCTGTCCTTTTCTTTTACTAGCTTTCTGAATATCTCTTATCATCCTGCCTAACCCTTTCCCTATAAAATTCTCTTGAAACTTGAGCTCTGCTTTCATTACTTTTGCTATTATGCGCAAGGTGATTTTGGGAGAAATCTTTTATAAAAATTTTACACATTTATGTTAAAGTTTTGACAATAGTGAAGAAAAACAGAATTGGTTACTGATGACTCAATAAAATTATATCCTGTAAACCTCAATGGTGATTTCAAGGCAGTTAACACTGGAGACAAGTTTGATGGCTTATTGATTTCTGAGTATAATAGAACATTAATTAATTAATTATTTTTCTTGGGGGGATGTTTAAATCTGCCTGAAACTAAATTCTTTTTTCATCTAAACCTTTAAAGCAGCTGAAATTAATCACATTTTTAAAGTTCAGAGTCTGGCCAGGTGATGAAGGGATGGCAAACCAATTTCTCCATAAGTCTGCTAATAAATTTAAAAAGTATTTTTTGATGAGCCCTATAATCTTTTCTTGCATTAGATTGAATGGTTAGAATTTTTTCTTTTTAAAGTGATAATCATCTAAAGAAAGACTACTGAGAATTGAATTTTATGCTAAGTGATTCTATTGGTTTTCATAACTATTTTACATAAAGTGAAAAAATGTTCCAAGCATATATGGAATTTGGTGCAATATGGTATGTATAAGTGTGATATTTTAGCTGTTATGTATAATATTATACAATTATTACTTTGAAAGAAAAATTTTATATGTTTATAGGTCCTCAAGACTGTCTTTTCCAACAAAGAAATAACATAAAACATTAGCTCAGCCTCTTAGTTTTTGCGGCTTTGAGTATGTTGTTAGAGTGGAAAAGTGAATTTATAAAGAAGCCTTATGAGTTGTGGTTGAATTCAAAAATTAGTTAATTTGGAAAACAAAATTGGCTCCATCCTGTAAGCTAATTATCCAAATCTTATTAAGATTAGATGTATTTCTATTGCAGATTTCTTTCTTGCTAGTTAGCTCAGGATAGTTTCATACTAGTAGAGAGAAACAGAAAATTAAAATAATTACCTGAATACTTCAAGTGAGTAAGTGATTCTCCTTAAATATTAAGTTTAATGAGGCTTTTAAAAAGTTGTTTTAGGTGATGACTGAGCCAGTCTTCCCTAACCCACCTTCAATGGTCAATGGAATTTAGTAAAAATAATTTTTGCAAGAGCGAGAGAGAGAGAGAGTGAGAAAGAGAAAGAGAAAGGATGTCTTTTTATAGGGGATAATGGGCAAAGAATTAGAAGCTGACCTTCCAGTTAGACTGTCAGTACCTACAGCCCCAATCACCCAGACAAAGCTTTAAGGCAGGTTACTCACACGTTCCAAGAGTTCTCCTGCGCTAACGGGACTGCTAGAACTTCAGGAATCACATAAGGACCATGATGTCACTGTTCCCTGGGACCAGAGTTTATTTCTGCGCTTTGCCCACTCTCTCCCATGCTTTCAACTATTAAAATTGGATGTTTTCACTTTTGCAACTCCCCAAAAACTCTTACATAAGACATGGGGGTTATTTCCCATTGACATTTCAATGTAAAAGGGTATTAAATTGGAGGTTTTAACCTACATGTCAATGTATCTGCAAGATAACAAGGTGAGTCATAAAACAGACAATGCTGAAGAAAATTTAATGTGGAGTTAAAAAAACTCGAGAGTATTTGTCTTCCCATGGGGCATGTCTCCCTTCATTTTATATTAAGAGAGGAAGGATTCAAGGAGATTACTTGGGCCACAGGCTCAAGGGACCTGGAATGGGGCTCTTCATTATGCTGCCTGATAGGAAAGCCTGGAGGGCACTCAAGAGAAGTTAGAAGCGAGGGTCAGAATAGTAAAAGCTGGAGAGGGTATCAAGAAACCCTGGAAGAGAATAGATTTATGTGAATCAAGGAACCAATTTGAGAGCCCACTCTAATGCTGGACATCTCTGAAGAATTCACAGATTTGTCCCATCAGAGAAAGCCAGCTGTAAACATCTGCTTCACAAGAGAGTATGAGGCCAATTTAGGACTGCACACTCAACAAGTGCTGGGAAAATCACTGGGCTGAATGGATTTTCAGCCAAAGCCAGAGGATAAGCTAGCCTCACTGAATATATTTAAAGGGTGAGAGGATGAATGGGAGACAGAAGCATAACAGTGTATTCTGACTATATTCCATGAGTCTTTGTAAAGAACCATGTGTACAACTCCCAAGACTTACTTAAACAATCAGGTCTTAAGTACTATGGGCTCAGTTGGTTTAATATTAATAAGAAAGCAATGTTTAATAAAAGTAGAAATCAAAAGTTTTTTTCAGTCAGTACAAATTTTTATGTACTTCATGTAATACAAAAACATAATCTAAACAAAATCATTTACAATATGCTTTTTCAAGGCAAAATAACCAAAAATCACTAAGATATTGTCACACAGTACTTTTAATTACACACTATCATTTCCAGTTTATTTTATTATAGTGCAGTTTAGCATCTCCTTTGTAAATGTAAGAAGACCCCTTAAAATTTTTTAAACTCAAAGCCTTGTAGTGACAGCAGGTAGGGAAGCCAGTAGACCTAAGCCACTTCCAAGTCCCCCACCATGTGATTTATGGTGTTCCAGGTGGATTGCTAATTATTGGGCCTTGCTCTTTGAGATGGGCATCTTTCAAGGACAAGGTGGTTGTGATGTCATAGGCCCTGGTATAGACTTTATTTTTTGCTTTATTTTACATGCATAATTTTAGAAAATAACAGAAAGCAATGAAAAATATGTGTAATCTCAAAAAGTGCTCTATTTAGAGTGATCTGAGGATCTGACAATGAGCTGACTGCAGAGAGCTATTTTTAACTGTTCTGCTCTGCTATATTTTCAGTCTTATTTCTGTTGTAATGTTTAGATGCACCTGCTATAGCTGCTACTATTACTATTCTTTTAAAATTCATCCTTCTTCGACTTCTATTTTGATTCCCCAGGATTTATTCCTTAATCTTTATGGTGGGGGCACAACTGGTGTCCCACTCTGATCACTTTTACCTGCCTGAGAGCCCAGTTTCTCAGCTGCTGCTAGTGTTGGCCACTAATGGCTCACAGCTGACCCCCTTCTCTGATGACTTACCTAAGCCAGGAGCCACCTCTTCTAGGGGCCATGTTCTGTTCCCATCTCAGGACAGCCTATTGCTAACAACTCCCGGGTGGCAGAAGGACTTTAAAAAGCTGGTCTGCTTGCCTAAAGGTGGGGCCAACTCTGAGGTACATTGCTGATTTAGACCTCTCTAAGGGATTAAGCTAAAGTTAGGTTCCATCTGAGATCTCATTCTTGCTTAGCTTTTCCCCCAGCACTACCCTGATCCCCACCCCCCCTTCCCTTCTCCTAAGAATACTCTTTCAATAAATAATTTGAGTAAGAATTCTCATTTTGGACTCCTTCTGTGGAACTCAAACTTAAGACAGTTGTTTTGTTCTCTTCTTATAGCTCCTCTCTGAGCAATCCCACAACTTTAACAAGCTCATATATATTGACTTAAACTAATATTCTCCAGCTCATATCTTTTGTCTAAATTCCAGACTGAGAAGTAAAGCTGCCTACTTTTTTAGATTTCTTCAAATTAAGGATTGCTCCCTATCTCTGGGCAAAGTTGTATTTTGATGCTTTTTGATCGAAGAAATTTCAGGAATATAAATATCTGAGGTCAACTGAAAGCTTCAAGTGTCTTTCTTTCCTATCAAATGCAATAGTCTTGTGAATATATCATATTTCTATGGGCACAACATGATTTTGGGCAGCAGCCTAAATCACTTAGACTTGGGTTATGTATAGTTCCTGAAGTTTTTGCCCTCTCGAGAAAGCTTATCAATGTTCATGAATAATCAAGGTGATATTATTATAGGAAACACTTTGATTGCACTGAAATAAAAAAAATAATTTAAATCTCAATGCCTTGATGATTTTTAGCAATAAGTTACTTGCTATAAGCCTCACATTTCTGTGCTACAACACAGTGAAGTTAATACCTGACAGAAGTCTTTCTTAATTTCCACAGAGCTTAATTTGGTAAACACTCATCTGTTATAGTCTCATCACATTGTATTTCCATTATTTGTTTCCTTGTTTGTATTCCCTCTAACCCCTTGGGGACACGGATTATGTTTATTCATTTTTTCTTGATGAATAGTAGGCATTCAATAAATGTTGGTTTTGAAAGAATGTAAAAAATAAATAGGGCAAGAAAAATAGAGAAAGAAGGATTCATAAGATAGAGAAGGGCTGACTTAGCTTTTGACTGCCAGTTATTAATTTAATTGCCTCTCAGTTCTGCATGTACCCTTTAATACATCCTTTGTGATAAACAATGGAATTTTAAGTATTTCTTGAAATGAGTATGGTGTTAAGCTTTTCAGTAGACGACACTGGATACACATTGTAGGAAAAAGAAGCTCTCTTGCAGTTTCTTCTGTGAAACCAGGGACTGGTGGTATGAATGGCAGAACATTGGATGACTTCTGCTCCAGCCATGGGCTCAAAACATGGTTCTTCCATGGTCTTTCAACTTCAGCCTGGCTATCCTCACCTTCCCACAGTCATCTTGGCATGACAGCCAGAGCTACTGTGTGCCATATGCTCTGTAGGCTTTTACTCCCACTAGCACCCAGACTCACACTGCACATCCGTGTCACAAGTGGCTGTTTGACTATTTTCCCACCTGTACTGTGGAGGTCGCTTGTCACTTGCCTAGTAACTCCAGTGTGACTGACTTCCATCAACTGCACTCCAAACTCCATCAACTTCGAATAGCTCAGGCCTGACTGAACCAGTGATATCACCTGCTATCCAGTGGTCAAGCCACACCTTCTCCAACAATCTAAATGCCTTCCAAGTGTATCCTTCCTTGAGTGCTCTTCCTTGGCCCTAGCGTGCCATATAGAATTTCCTTATAGCTTATAGGTACTCTTTTATCATAGTTAATAATTCTTGATATTAACCTTCTTCCTAACCTACTCTGTGTTTTCTATCTCTTAATTATACTCAGATTATTATGGTGTCTATAGTACAGCATGCCATCTCCAGGTTAGCATAATTGACATACCTAAAACTGGACACTTGCATTAGTTTATCAAAATATATTGTAGCATAAAGAAAAAGTCATAAAGATCTTTCACAATTTCATTTTTGGCCACCAAATTTTTATGTTTATTTTCAACCTGATTAGTATTCCAGATTAGATACTTAGGTTTTCTGGGTTTTATTTTTTTTTTTTTTTTTTTTGCTTAAGATTTGTTATAGAATAACACTTTTATGCTGTGAGCCATATAGACATACTTGAAGGTAAATGGAGATATGAGCTCCACATGTATAAAACTAAAAATACTTTATTCCTTCTAATGGGAAAGATTATTTTGAGATATTTAGAAAAAAAGACTATGGAAATCAGATGTATGCTAATTATGAACATGAGTAAGAATGCACAAAAATCTAATCAAAGGCACTGAAGAGTACCATTGAGCATAATAAGAATCTGTCAGATTAGACTATTCCGTTTTTGTTTGTTTTTTTGTTTTTTTTGTCAGCTATAGAAATAATGCCTTTAACTCGCAGATTTAGTCTCTTTCAGTTCCTAAGTATATCAGTTAGCATTCTTTTTGTTGTATATGACAGAAAACTAATCCTAACTTGCTTAAAAACTAAGGGGAATTTAGTGGTTTAAATAGCTTAAAAATCCAGGGAATAGTCTCATTTTAAGCGAGGCATGGTCAGAGCTCAAACAATGCTATCAGAACTTTATCCCCCTCCCTTTATTTTATCTTAACTATCATCCTTTTTTCTTTTTTGTTATTGTTTTTGGTTTCTTCTTAATCCCAAGAGGGGAAAAAAAAAGTCACTCAGCTGTTCTAAGCCAATGTCTTCCTAGGTTAAAATACAGTAGAAGTGAACAACTTTTTATGGACAATTCTCATCAAATGCTGGCATACACACTGAATGAAACAGAATCTTAACTGATACACTTGCTTTCAATTTCTAAACTTGGATTACATGCCTAACCTTGAACCGGAGGACTCGTAAATCATGGGTTGCATGTCCGTTTTTGATGTTGGACCCTAGAACCAGATGGAGAGTTAGTAAAGGATGATTTCTAGAGAAATTGAGAGAAATCTTGTTCAGAGAGTGGTACCCTGAAGGACAGTTAATGCTTGGTAGGCAAAATAATAAATGTGCACTGAACTAAAGCAGATTTTGAATAAGGCTCTCAGCAGTACCACAACATTCAGTCTACCTGGACAAATCTTGTTGCCCTTAATCTGAGTATTCAACATGACTAATATAAGCACTTACATGCTCGCTGAGCCACAGTGTGACTCTAACCCTTGCAAGCAACACATTATCTCAGAAATTGATTGAGTTCTTCTATCAAGATTTATAAATCACCCGTCAGGGCTGCCAGTAAAGATGTCCAGTGTGGACGGCAGTCTTCCTGTACTTAACCCACACATAAACGCGGCTTGTGTGTTTTTAAAAACCAACCTGTCTTTGTTAACTGCTTTTGATCATTCAACGTGCTATTCAATATCTCAAACTTGCCAACCTAAGATGATAACAGGAGACAGTGGATGGTGGATGCATCTCTCCTCTCAATTCCATTTCACTCATTGATGATGAGTAACTTACTGAGTGCTTGTTAAATAAGACAGTTTATAAGCACTTTATATGTAAACTTATTTTATTCTCACAATAAACCTGTGAGGTAGATACTAAAATTATTCTTATTTTATCAGTTAAGAAATTGAGGCAGAAGGAGATTGGGTTATTTGCTCAGGGTCACATAAATAGAAAGAAGTGCACCAAAGATTCTCACTCAGTTAGTTTGATTTTGGGACTTGCTTTTATAACCATTTTACAATGCTGCCTCTAGTGGACACCAATAGGTCATCCTTGGGTCATTTCTAGTAACTTGGTAGCAGCTGTGTCCTGACTATATTATGGAGGCATTTGCCTTACTCAGATTAAACACAGTGGCACAGCTTTCTTATGTCTTTGGCATTTTTGCATACTTGCTTAAATTTCTAATGCATGTTCTAGGTGCAGAAACAGCCTCAGAGAGAGTAAGATTCTGTTTAGCATACATTGTTATACAAAGCTTTGAATCTAAAAAGTCAACTCCCACGTAGAAATATATCCAGACTCCTGGTGCCTTGGCACTTCTTTCTCACATTGAACTTGTCATTGCCTCAGCTGTTCTATTAGTGCTTGAAGGAGGTAGAATAATATAGCAGGTCAGAGCAGAGGGTTGGGAGTCAGATAGGCCTGGATTCAAGTTCTGACCTGCCAATTCAGATCTGTGTGAACTTGGGTGTGTGTATTCACCCTCTTCAAGCTTCTTGTTCTCATGTGGAAAGCTGAGAGGAAATAGAACCATGAAACAGAAAACTTTATACAGCCTTGGTTAAAAAGAAATGAAGTCAGATTTCACAAACAATGATAATGGATAAGGTTTAAGAGGAAAGAATGAAAAGAAAGTATTGAAGAGAGAAAGATGTTTATATTCTGTGATGGAAGGTACACAATCAACAAAGACTGTTCTTATGAGTGCAGATATAGAAAAAAAGGCCCTATTAAGTTCAAATCTATATAGACTCTTGATGTAACACCGAGAAGAATGAAGAAGCTTCCTTCTTAAGACAAGTTCTTTTTAATATGTTTAAAAATTCATATTTAATTACTCTGGAACCTAATCTCCAGGGGTAAATACCTGGAAGCATTATATTTTCATTTAATTTATAAAATAGATTTGGCGCAGGAGATGGAATTTCTTCCTTTATGTTGTAAAAGAACTCACCAGCTTTATGTTTCTCTGTTATTAGTTTGGGCTTCAGCTCAGGTTTTCCCCAGGGCCTATAAGCAAACCACAACAATCAGTGCTTCCAAATTCAAACATGATGGGAGCTGGATTTCTCTGACAATAGAAATAATTAACATTACCATTTTCATAGCATTTTTTTTTTAAGATTTAGTGAGATAATACAGGATCACCAAACCTAGTCTTAAACATTTAATCAGCAGTAGCTACTCTTACCTTCCTGTGTACAGTGACTTGCCCTGAAGCCTCCATCCCTGTGCTTCTTCTTGCACATTCCTACTGCCCCTCCCTCCACTCCCTCCCTATACTGTGCTCTCAAATGTGCTCAGTGCTGCAAAAGTGCCAGCAGCATAGATTGTGCAATCAGGTGGCTGATACTCAAAATTGAATGCTCATTTTGAGTATCAGCAGGATTTGACTTTCATCCTTAAAAGTCCTACCAATGTTTCCTTGCTCAGGTCTGACAAGGCACTTTTAATTATTCTCTAATTCCTACCCCTGAGCAATGGACTAACTGTGCTTTTTTCCTGTCTCCTGACTAAAACGTAACAAGATCCTGGAAGTTTCTGAATCTTGTAAACTGGAAAGACTGATTTCAGTTCTCAGCGGTGATTTGGGGGATGTCAGAGCTTAACTAAGTAGAGCTCCTGTGGTTATTTCTAGTTTCTCAGTGGCAGAAACTACTGAGACACAAGAGACATACTTTGATATTCATTTCTGTACAGTCTGCAAAGTCTGTGTGTTTACTAAATGGCTCCATAATTGTGTGGAATAAATGAATTCCTGAAATATCCATAGCACAAAATAAGTAAGCTCTATATACATGCAGGATTCCAAAGAGGCAAACACAAATGTGGTTTTCTGATACTTAAAAAGAAGCTCATTTTTGGACTCGGGGCTCTTAGGAAGGATTTCTATTTTACCTGCGGTGTTTTGTTCTTGTTATTAATGGATCATTATTTTCCTCCAGACTACCCACTTTTTCTTTATAGATCCTTGAACTTCTACTTAGTTTTTCTATGTTAGTTGATTCTAAAATTGCTCTGTAGTTTCTGAAGACACCGAGATGCAACTTAAGCCCTCCTATTGTGGAAGAAACAGAATTTTATAACGTGACCATTGTCAGCAGCAGGAAAGAGATCGAGCTTCAGGGTACTTAGAAAAATGATTTATTATTTTTTATATGGATACTTACTGAAATGAAATACAGAGGCATGAGACAGGAGAGATGGACAGTCCAAAGCATTTAGACAAAGTTCAAAATCAAGACAGAAATATCTCTTATCTGTTTGGTTTCTAAAAAACTGTTTTTCTTTTTATATTTTGATTCACTTCTATTCTTCACTTTGCCTCAATATTTAGACTGATTTAAACATTGTTTTTCCTAGTCTCATCCAACTTCATTTTCTTCTCCCACTATCTTCATTAAATCTTCAAATTTTTCTATGAGGTCTTCATTAGTAACTTAAAAAAAAAAAAAAAAACCAATTTTTTTAATTTAATGCAAACCTATAGGAAATTTTTTGGTTACTTTAGATGTATGCATTTCCTATGAACTAAGCATTCCAGAAGTCAGGCTTTAAAATTATATATGTTAAATTTGTTATTAGCATTTGGAAAATACTTGATTATGTTGGATAGTACAGTGTCAGCAATTTTTAAATTGTTTGACAAATTCCCTTGATAAAGTCCCTGATACTGAGTGTCCTTATGCATTATATTACCTTCGTAGAATTTTTTCTGAGTTTAGATTCCTACAGTGAAGAACTCGCGATGGGTAGTGGGGAGAAATAGATCAGCTTTTTGGCGTTTTTTTAAATTGAGGTGTGCCAATTACTTCCTTTGTCTTAGTGTAATTTCTTCAGAAAAATAACAAAGTATAACCACAATAGTTGCTGACAACTAACAAGCAACAAAGGAAGAGATAAGAAGAACTGAAGATGATTATGGGGCTGCTTTACACAATACTAAATGAGAGGGCCACAATTTTTCTGAGGTTGGGTGTATTTAGCAACAAGATAAATTCCAATGATAATAGAATTGACTCACTTTTCTGTTAAAACCAACTTTATTTGTATAATTTGCATACAGCAAATGCATCTATTCAAGTGTCCAGTTAGATGAGTTATAACAAAATATTTACCCTTGTAATTGCCACCCAAATCAAGCTATAGAACATTTCCATCACTCCACAAAGTTCCCTCATGCTCCTTTGCATTGATCCTCACCTTGGCAACCACTAGCTCACTTTCTATCACTATGAATTAGCCAGCTTTATTTAGCATGTTTTTGAGTTTCTTCCAAGTTTTTTTCATGTATCAGTAGTTTGTATATTTGTATTTTTCTTTATTTATGGAGTAATACTCTGTTGTATGAGTATACCATTGCTTATTTGCCTGCTGATGATTATTTAGATTGTTCTAGTTTAAGACTATTATGAATAAAGCTGCTGTAAATATTAATGTCCAAGTGTTTTACGGACATGTGTTGTCATATCTCTTGGCTACATACCTAGAATAAAATTGTTTAACTCTATAAGAAATTATCCAAATGTTTTCCAAAGTGGTTGTACCATTTTATACTCTAATCAGCAATATTCAAAATTTCAGTTCTATCTATCATGAGTTTCTTATATATTTTAAATGTCAACCCCTTATTGGATATGGTTTCAAATATTTTTTTTTTATTCCATAGGCTGTCTTTTCATTTGGTTGATAGTTTCCTTTGCTTTATAGAGATTTTTAGTATGATATGGTCCCACTTGTCAATTTTTGCTTTTGTTGCCTTTGCTTTTTTGTGTCAGGTCTGAAAAAAATTGTTACTAAGACCAATGTCCAGGACTTGAGTTTTGTTGATTTGCATTCACCGAGCCATTCTTGTATCCCAGCGATAAATCTACTTGATCATAGTATAATGGTACTTTTAATGTTTGTTAAATTTGGTTTATTAGTATTTTATTGAGGAAATTTATATTTATGTTCATCAAGGATATAGACATTTTCTTGTAGTGTCCTCATCTGGCTTTGGTATGAGGACAATGACGGGCTCACAGAATGAGTTTGGAAATGTTCTTACTCCTTCAACGTTTTAGAAAAGTTTGAGAAGAATTGATTTTAATTATTCTTTAAACACTTGGTAGAACTCACCTGTGAAGCCATCTGGTCCTGGGCTTTTCTTTGGTGGGAGGTTTTGATTTCTGCTTCAATTTCCTCATTTGTTATTGGTCTGTTCAGATTTTTTATTTCTTTTTTAGTCAGTCTTGGCTGGTTCTATGTTTCTAGGTTTATTCTTTTTTTTCTGGATTATCTAATATGTTATATGACCTCTTAGATCCTTTGTACTTTTGCGGTATCAGTTTTACTGTCTTCTCTTTTTTTTTACTATAGTTTCAGGTCTTACATCTTTAATTCATTTCAAGTGAATTTTGCCTATGGTGTAAGGTAAGGGTCCAGTGTTATTGTTTTGCATTTGGATACCCAGTTTTCCCAACACCGTTTATTGAAGAGACTATCCTTTCCCCATTGAGTACTCTTGGTGCTTTTTTCTGTCTGTTTCTCTAACTGGCTAGTTTAAAATGACCGCCTTTGAGTTTCTAATTCATTCTTCTGCATGATTGAATTGGCTTTTGAAGGTCTTTATATTATATTCTTCAGCTCTAGGATTTCTGTTTGATTCTTTTTAATGGTTTCTATTTCTTTATTAAACTTCGAATTTTTTCATCCATTGTTTCCTGATTTTGCTTAGTTGTTTGTATGTTTTCTCTTGCATCTCATAGAGCTTCTTTAAGATGATTATTTGAATTCATTTTTGGGCAATTCATAGGTCTTCATTTTTGGGGGGATTGGTTACTAGAGTTTTATTTGTTTCCTTTGATAGTATCATGTTTGCCTGACCCTTCGTGATTGGTGTTTTCTTGAGTTAATGTTTCTGCATTTAAAGGAGCAAAAGCCTCTTTCAGTCTTTACAGACTCTTTTCTATTTGGAAAGACCTTTTCTTATTGGGTTTCCACACTAGTGTTATTACTGTCTCTGTGACTATAATCAAGCAGAGTTGGAGCTGGGTCATGTGTCTGCTGTGTGGAACTGAGTCATATGGTTGCTTCAGAATCTACAGTCAGACTGAGGTCAGCATTAGGGGCACAGAAAGGTCTGTCTCCCTTCAAGTCCCTGGGTGGGCAAGGCTTGTCTTTGATGCAACTGCAAGGGGCTAGAAACAGGTCATGGGCTGCTCTAAGATCTGTAATTGAACCAAGGTCAATGAGCCTACCTTTGTGGGCATAAATATGTATGTCCTTTGGCAGGTCCTTGGATTGGCAGAAATGTGCCAATTTAGAGGGGTTGGAGCCTATTCACAGTACCGTTTCAGGATCTGTATTTGAACTGAGGTCAGAGAACCTGCCTCAGGGGCATGGACAAGTGTGTCTCCCACCCAGACCTTGGACAGATAGGACTCATAGCTAAGAGAAGTTAGAAGCAGGTCATGAGTTGCTTCAAGGTTCACATCTAGGACTGAGATTGGTGGGCCTGTTACTCAGAATGCAAGTGGATGTGATTATTATTGGATCCCTTGGTGTATGGTGCTGATAGCAGAACCAAGGCCAGCAGTGCTATACCTGAGTTCCCAGGGAATTGGGGCTGTTTCTGAGTCTGTAGCCAGGTCATAGTCAGTGAGTCTGCCACCTGGGCATGGCACTGACTTTTCAGAGTGGCCTTCCTCAGGCTCCAATAGGGTTTCACGATCTTCTACCTGGATCCCAAAGCTCCCACAAAAGCACATTGAACATGGATGGCTGATAAATTATTGTTGCTGAGGGTGGATATGAGAGGGACTAGTGGCCTCTTATTTTGCCATCTTGCTTACAAATCTCATTTAGAATATTTTCGTAGATTAATATTTCTTAAGTTTGATGTGAGGATGAGTGTCTTTCTCTTTTGCCTTTGTCAGTAGATGAAGAAAATGTTCGCTGGTTATAATTACATGACTCACTCTCCATCATGCCCATGTTACTGCTTTGCTAGAGAGTTTTGGTATTGGAGAGTGAGTGCACATCACGTTTTGCTTTTCTGAGCTGTCACTCCAGCAGGTAAGTTAGGTCAGAATTCCATAATTGTAAACTTAACTTTATCATAAATGAGTTAAGTTTTATTTTGTCAGTTGGAGAATTAGAAAATTTAGCTTTATCATGTGTGGAAAGTTTGTATGTATGGATGTCAGACTAATCTCAGATGAAGCCACTTAACTATATGCATTTCTCATCTGTGGAAGATGAGATAATAATACTTATTTTATAGGGTCATTGAGGATTAGAAATAATTTTGTAAAACGATCGATCGTAATTCCCAACGTACAGTAGGCAAGTACTGTTACTGATAGCTGTCATCATCATCATAATCGTCATCATTATCAAAATTGAAATTATATGAAAGAGGTGTGTGTGTGTGTGGTTTCTTATGCTGCTCAGTAGTCTAGTGGGACTGTATTAAATGTTTAGCTTATATTACAGAACTGGCTATCTCTTTATAACTGAAAATATCTTTTTCAGAAATGTTAACTAATTTAGTTGCAGTGAACTTTAATAGGCTCCTCTTAGGTTCTCTTTCCCTCCTCAAAATTTAAGGTAGATGGCATTATGTACAAATACCCAGCCTACAGACATTTCGTTGTTGTTATGGTTCTTCATAGACATAATTTACTTTGACCTTAAATAAATGAATCACTATTGCCTAGCTGGATAACATCAAGTAAGATCTAAGAAATATACCAAGGATAACACTGAAATATTAGCTGCAGCTTAACAACTCTGTGTGTTATTTTTCTACCTTTATTATTTTCACCTAGCCAGGGAACATTCTTTTGTGTAAGGTGACACTAATGCCTAATTTCTGCCACTGTCTTCTTGCCTCTAAGTCAGAGTTGGCAAACTAGGGTCCATGTGCCACACCTGTCCTGCCATCTACTTTGGTACATAAATCTGTATTGGAACACAGACACTCCCATTTTTAAAATGTATTATCTGTGGCTGCTTTGATGTTACAATGGCAGATTTGAGTAGTTGCAACAGAGATGGCATGAACCACAAAGCCTAAAAATATTTACTCTCTGGCTTTTTACAGGAACAGATTGCCAACCCTTAATCAACATTTTAGAACTTTGCTGCCTATTATAGGCCTTGTGTTGGTTTGCCTTATCTTGACCATTTGTAACCTAGTAGTGTTTTTTTTTGTTTTGTTTTTTTCAGAAAGAATATTAAAATAGCTTAAAATTTCTTTTAAAAATAAACATTGGCACCACAATATATTTATTATAAAAAATAACATTTAAAAATAATCATGGGTAACACTGAAGCTTTATAGCTTGCCAGAGATACACTATTGACAAATGCTAGCAATGATTTTAAGAAGGGGACATAGAGATAGAGGGAAAGAATATAAATGGGCTTATATTTTGCACATAAGGATATGAAGAATCTGCATTTTACTTATAATTTTACTTATAATTGTTTTTCTTACTTGTACCTAATTTTCAAAGCAAAGGAAAGGCCATTGTTTTTCGGAAAAGGCTTGGTTTCCTTGGTTGTGCTTGCTGTGGAGTGATAAATTCATTGTGCAAAGTAAGTTTTTAGAAATGCATGTTGTAATTGTCATGGGATAATGAAACAAAAGCCCACCAAGTATTGTTGATAACTTATCTGGCTACTGCAATTTTTCTCTTCAGAGAATAGGTTACTAATACTATATGAGGCTAGCTATACTGACTGTCTTTGAACTTGTAGGATGAAAGTGAAAAAGCAATCATTGTTGGTGAGTCAGGTAAGGGAAGACCAAAACTTTTGTATTAATTTTGATAACATTCATAGGACTAACAGTATAATTTTATCCAGGCAAGTTTCTTTCTCTCTCCCTTGCTCTGTCTTTCTTGCTGTCACTCTTAATCTATTTTGAAAAGAGAAAGCTCAACTCAGTCAGCTAGAAAACACCTGCAAACTCTTGATTGTAGTAAATCATGTAAGAGCAGACAGGTGCATGATACAACAGGTGGCTCTAAAGAGTGTGAAAATGCAGGAGCATAGACCAGAGAAATCCTCTCCAAAATGTCAAGCTCCAGTTTGAATTTGTGCCAGGGGTTAGAGCTTAAAAGCTTTACAAAAAGTCATTTTGTTTCCAGTGTTTGCATTACAAAGCTCCTTTTCTTCTGTATCCATTTGAATTGCATTTTGAATTCTCTGATGCATTTTCTATTTCAGCCACACTTTCTAAATATTAAAATTTTCTTCACCTTGGTCTTTTCGAAATTATTGATATTTTTCACTTCTTTGCTGTATGTCATTTTGGTGAGTTTGATTAAAATAAACTTTTCCATTTCTTCTTTAATTTCTTTCAGAAGCTTTTGGGAAAAATAATTTCCCCCAGGAAAGGCATCTAAATTTTAGTAGATTTAATTTCAACGTGTATTTATTATGTACTTGTGACATGTAAATTTTTACTAGTTATAAAATTTGGGAAGAAAGGTAGATGGAAGAATAGGAGTGGAATAAAATAGCATCAGTGTTACAATATATGAGTAAGTCCTAACAATATACTTCTGAAACATTTTGCGTAGTTTAGAAAGCAGTAATCCTTCACATGTGGTGGTCTGTGCTCTATTTCCCTTGCCATATTCCACATTGGAAACAGTCCACATACCTTATGTGTTTAGTTGTTACCTCATGTCATTTTCTCTTGGAGTTCGGCCTTTTATTTCATTCTCTTAAATATATACCTTCAGAGTGGATCTACTTCATGTGACTTTTATAATTTCTTCGAGTGGGCCCATGCCTAGACTGGCTCTAGCACATAATCTATGGATTATATTTGCTAATCTAACAACTAGCCCTCTTCCTCCCCTGTCTTCTCTGCCATATTTCCTGCAAGCAGAGGTGGTTGACAAATAGTCACATTGTTTATGTGCTCATATGGGTCATAGCAGTAAGAACTGTCATATACTGGAGAGGAAGACTAGTGGTCTAGCACACAGTCTGAGCCCATGTTGCCAGGATTCAAACCCAGCTCTGTTGCTTATGAAATGAACAGTCTGGGGCAAGTTATCACGTCACTGTTTTCTCTGCCAAATGGCGATATTAATAATATTTGACTGATACTTAGTCCTGAAGATGAAGTTAGGTTATTTCTATAAAGTGTACGAAGCATATCAGACACAGAGAGAACACTCAATAGTTGTTAAATTTTATTATTATTAGAGATGAACAGGCTTGGGAAAAGATTTCCCTCATCTACCTTTGCTTTTGGGAAAAAAAATATTTTTTTTCCTGTTCACATTTAAGATTTAACATCTCTGTTGTCAGTATTTCCTGTGGAGGCCATGGATAAATTGATAAATTGGAATGACTTTCTGAAGTATGAGAAGTTTAGGTTATGGTTTAAGGAAACTATGACAGAGAGAAGAGGTAAAAGAGATTTCAAGTGTGGGTGGTGGCACAGGTCAGTATTGGAGTATGGAGAACCAAGTATAAGGTGCTTCTAAAACTAAATATGGCTGGAAAAGTATGTATAGTTAATGAGGATACTGACAATTCTGATCTTTAGGACAGTCATGGTACAAAAGTGAAGGCTGCTTTAATTACTGCTGTGGAGCTATCCACGTGCCAGCTGATGTGCGGCCCAGCTGTCTTGGCAGAGATTGTTCCAGAATGAGGAGCTTTAAAACCTTGTGGATAAGTCTGTGCTGAAGAACCTTAAAAGAGAGGGCAACAGTGCCCACTTTTCATAAACTTATATAACTTAGTAGTAAAAGATATATCTAGGATTGAAAACTGGATTATACCCAATTGGAAAGTCTAGATTATTACCTAGTTTCATTTCTTATAAATTTTCTACAGCATGGTTATAATTGGTCTCTCTGCCTTAACATAGTTGAGGTCTGAAGGATCCCTTTTTGGACACCTTTGATTATTAGCAAAACATTTCAACATCGAGCTGTGGACAGTCTCCTGCTTTCTAATCCTTGTAGTTGTAGAATGCCTTCTTTTGACTCCTCGGAGTAGTATGTCTATTCTGGTAATTACGATATAGTGCACTGTAACTGAGTGTTTACTTGTCTCTTTCTCCCACTGGACTCTGAGCTCCTTGGGGACAAGCGATATGTCTTTCTCTTTGTTCCTCTAGCCCCTAGCATGATTCCATCAGATGTAGGGGCCCAATAAATGTTCACATACTAGAATTGTACTAACCAAGGCTAACCAACCCCTTTAATATTTGACAGGCCATCAAAACTGTGATTGTAAACAAGTCTCAAGTAATATTTATACATTTATAAATTATATTATTTGTGAAAATACAGATTGGTATATATTTTTTAAATAAAAAGTGTTGAGAGGTTGTGGGGAAAAAGGAACCCTCATAAACTTTTGTGGAATGTAAATTAGTACAGCCACTGTGGAAAACAGTATGGAGGCTCCTCAAAAAATTAAGAATAGAATTACCCAGCAATCCCTCTTCTGAGTATCTACTCCAAAATTTGAAAACATTTATCCATAAAGATATATGCACCTCGATGCTTATAGCAATATTATTCATGGTGGCCAAGACATGGAAAACTGAAATGCCCTTCAATAGGTGATTGAATAAAGAAGCTGTGGTACATGTATACAATGGAATATTAACTCAGCCATAAGAAAAGATGAAATTTGCAACAACATGGATGGATCTTGAGATAATCATGCTAAGTAAAATAAGTCAAACAGAAAGAATAGAGAACCATATGATTTTACTTACATGTGGGATATAAACTGAAAGCAACAAACAAATGACAAAAAAACAAAACAACAGGGACTTATGTGGTTATCAGTGGAGTGGGAAAGAAGAGGAGGTAGATAAAGGTTAAGGAGTCAATATATGGTGACAAAAGGAAATTGAACTTTGGGTGGTGAACGTACAATGCAATATACATATGACATGTTATCGAATTGTACACTTGAAACCTGTTTGATTTAATTAGCCAATGTCATCCCAATAAATTTAATTTTAGAACCTTTTTTGTTTGTTTTTGTAAATGTAAATGTTTCTAAATTTTGCTTATTTCAGTTTGTGAACATCCTAAGGGAGTCATAATAGTGTTTCCTGCAAGTGCTGGTTACCTCCTTAAATCACTGTTTTAAAGCTTCTTGTGGCTTACCACAGGAAGTTTTGATATTCACTCCAAGTAGGCTGTGATTTATTTAACTTCAGGGATGTGTCTTTCTTCTTAATAGTTCTTGTGCTTAGCAACAGTGCCTGTCACTTTGTAAAAAATTTCAATTACCCTCTGATGCATAATTAAATGAACATTTTCACTAAATCATCAAATTCAATAATTTTACTCATAAAACAGGAGATTTTACCTCTCCCAAAATATTTAGGAAGCTCCCTGGGTCCTCTGGGAAGTTAACATTAGCTAAAATCATTATGCCTTTAGTATTTTTACTTATGACTGTTTCTTTCATTTCTCAAGTGCACATTTTGAATGTTTCAGAAACTGAGTTTGGGAACATATGAACCATACCATTAACCAAGCCATTTAACAGTATGAACATGCTTTCAGAGAAATAGGTTTTGGGTTTCCAGAAGAAATGATTTCCTTCTCACCACTGAGTAGAACTTTGGAGACTGCCTTTTTACCTCCTGAAGTTAACGATAGCAGTGAGTGTCTTCTGAATCCATCGTAAATGCAGCCTTCCACAGCAGCTGTAAGAGCTCATGCACTGGCATTCCTGAACATTCTGTTAATTAAAGATTCACAGCCCCACTTTGCCTTCATTCTCCTCTGTGGCCTGTGTTGTCAGATTTTGCTCCTCTTTCTTAGCACAGAAACTGAAATTAGAATTCCAAGTGGAGGCATCACTCCCTGAGGAGACTAAAAACACTACACTCTTCTGAGCGTGTCGCTTACAGAGCATCTGTCAGTAGTAGCTCACTTGTTAAAATGTGGACATTTCACAATTCTATAACTCACTTAGAAATAGTGTCTGCCCATTGAGCCAGTGGAGAAATAGGTATAATAGAAACCCTCATAGTTAATAAACCATCGTTCTAATCATGCCCTCATGAACATAAATGAACATTTTTCTCAAGTAGCCTCTTGGTAGATAATCACAACTTAAAGCCTTTGGGGGATATGTCAGGGTATTAATATCTACCTCACTGAGCTGTTAGGAACATTAAATGAGCTAATGTGTTTAAATTGGTTTGCAGTATGGCTGAGATATAACAAGCAGTCAATAAAATTTAGCCATTATTACTATATTTATAATAAACACATACATAACAAACAAAATGAACTACTAATTATTTTACTACCTTTCTAGAGAGCTTAGGAGGGAGCAATAATCTTACTACAATTCAGCCCAAAGATTATAGTCATAAAATTGGAGGTTTAACATGTATTTTATTATATTACTTTCATTTTAAATAAAGTGAACAGAAAACTGTGAACAGAAAACAGATATATGACAAGAATAAATGATCTATAAAATCATTTTAAATGACTGTATGATATGAAAGGAATTTGATGTATCATGGTGAAGATGCAAGCTGACACAACCCTACACCTTCCTAGGATGCAGTATATATTTTTTTCTGTTTAATATGTAATGGGACTGATTCTGGTTGTTGACTTTTAAAGACCATTTCCTTTTTGACCTCAGTTTTAGCTTTAATATAAGTTTAAAGGCTGAATACAGAGAGCTGCTAAGTATACATTTAATGTAATCCTCAAAATGTATCTGTGCCATTGATCATTTTGCCAAATAATACTAATTTTGCTTTATTTTATACACCTCCAATTTAATATGTCATTGAAGTGATAACTGTTTTTTATGAAAAATTATTTCATTTAAATTCTGACAAAAGAGCTAGAACAACTTGTTTTCCAAAAATAGATATCAGTAAAGTAGGAAGAACTTTCAATAAGCTCATGGTATTAGTTTAGAGAAGGTAGCACAGCCCACTTCGTAAACTTGCTAATTATCTTGGCATTTTTCTGAGCCTGGAACAATTTCAAAATATATTCACATATTTTTACTGTCATAGTTAGAATTTCTTTGCCAGACTGACTTACACAGGCAAAGCTTAGCAAGGTTTGCAAAAGAGGATATTTAAATTTATTTTTAATAATATGTCTCCAATTCCTATTTACCATTATAAATTTGCTGGGAGACATTTAATTTGGGGGGGCTTTTTCAAATCTTTACGTGAAACCACAAGTACATAATTAAGGGCAGTTCCTAATCTCTTACCTGTATTAACTCTGTTTTTAAAAAAGCAATGAATAGGAATAGAATATCATTCAAAAAGCAGAATTGTATGTAATGTTTGCCACAGGTATCAAAACTAGGGACTGTATTCACATGCATACTTGTGAATTTTCAGAAGCATTTCATAAAAATTGACCACAGAAGTATTTATACAATATTGCTTTTTTATTGTTGCAGAAATTCAGTCAAGAGGTTATGGTTTTGCAAAGGTCCTGACAAGTGGTAGGGTTCTGGATATATTTAAAAATTGAAGACCATAGAATTTCCTGGCAGACTGGCTATAGGTTTTCAAGAAACAGAGGAATCGAGGATGACTCCAGGGGTTTTGGTCTAAGCAACTGGAAGGATGAAGTCACTATCCTATGAAAGGAGAAGGCTGAAGATGTTTTTTGGGGAAAAAGTTGAGATTTATAAATGTTAACTTTGAGATACCTATCACACACGAATGTGGAAATATTTTCTTTGGTCTCCAAGACTCTTTCTCTTCTCTTTGTTTTGCTCTCTGCCTCAGGAGACTGATCTATGTTCGTTTCACTAGTAGGATCTCAGTGCTCTGTAGCTTCCAATTGTGTTCAGCCAATGGAGTTCATATACTGGAGAGACGAGAGAGGACATTATGGATCTATTTTTCTGGTTTCCTCACTAAGACGTTCTTCTCCAGTTCTCTGTGTTACCTCCTGAATTACTACTATTCTCCTGTTGGTCTCATCTACACAATTCTTTTTCCAATTTCTAGTAATTGCCCCTTCCTCTCATCACTTCAGACTGATGGGTCTTAACAGGCGCTGCTGACCCAGAGCCACTACATTACCTACCTTGGTTCCCAACTCTCTGCCCACACCTTTGTAAAGAGCCATTTCCTCAGTAAACTCTTCAAATTTTCTAAATTCAGTGTGCCCTCTGTTTCTTATCTGAACCCTGCATGATATCATATCCAAATGGAGCTGAAAAGTAAAATGTTGATTACACAGCCCTGGAGTTCAGGAGAGAGGTCTGACTTGGAGACAGATATAAATTAGGGGTTATTAGCATTTAGATGGTATTTAGAGTACTAAATCTGGAAGAGATTATCAAGAGAATGAATATAGATATAGAAAAGGAGCATGTCCTGGGCTTGCTCTGGAAAAAAAAAAAAAAGAAAAAGGATCCTGCAAAGGAATCCAATAAGGAATAACCACTGACATTGAATGGGCACTGTGAATATGGTGTCCTGGACAATGAAGAGAGCTCAGCAAAGAGAAGAGGTGATCAGCTCTGTTAAATACTCCTAATAGCCAAGTATTATCAGGACAAAGAACTGACCACTGGAATGAACAACATGATAGAGATAAAAACCTGACTGAGGTAGTTTCAAGAGAGAACAGGGTTGTGAGGGATTGGAAACAGATTATAGACAATTTTTGAAGTGTTTTGCTGCAATGGGATGCAAAACAATGGGTGGTATCTGATGACAGAAGTGGGGTTATAATCAAAAGAATGGGGAACTCTCTGTACTTATTTTCTTGGTAATCTCCAGACCAAGAACTTGAAATGCTGTGAGTGCATACACTTTACTACAAATGATCCTTCAGAGAATGAAAATAGAATGTGCCAAGATCTGGATCTGAGAGAGATCCTGGTACATTTGGGAAACTGAATGACGCTCAGCATGGTTATAGGATGGAGTGAAAGAGAGATGAGGGAGGCCTTAGGCCAATAGCCTAAGGAGTATTGAGTCACTTCAACAACCATGTGTATGAGCTTGCAAGCAGATCACTCTCGAGTTGAGCCTTGAGATTTCTGCAGCCTCACTGGCACCTCAGTAGTAGCCTTGTGGAAGACTCTGAGACCCAGCAGAGCCCCTCCCAGGTTCCTGACCTACAGAAACTGGAAGATAATAAATTTAAGTCACTTGATTTTGGAGTAATTTTTGTGTAGCAATTGTTAACAAATACACTATTTTAGAGAAATCACTACAGGTGACACTGCGGTGTCAAAAATATACAAAAGAGAACAAGACTGGAAGCAGTCTCTTCAATAAGGAGGCTGCTTGTCACAGTACAGAAGAGAAAAGTAGCTGTCTCAGGTTTCTGTATTCTCTTGAAACCTCCTGGAACGACCTCCCTTTCTGCTTTTTCATGCAGTGGTCAGTCCTCAAGTATTTACCTCACTCCTCTAGACCAGCTTAATTTCGGTTCTAATATCTCTTGCATTGACCCATTTCATTACAAAGTCCTCTCTTTGCACCTATATCACAAGAAACACCCTGCGGCCCAGAAAATTCCAGGAAAGATTTCGACTTAATTACTCAGCTGCTTAAAATTTATACATCAGCTTTAAATGCTATATGTAACCTGAAATGTAGTACAATACACAATTTCCACCCATCAATATCTTAGCATGGACAGGACCCCAAAAGAATAGAACAGAGAACAGACTGCTGTTTTTGTGCATGAAAGAAGGCAAAGACATACTTACTCCAGTGTCTACTGCCTGGCACGTAGCCAGTGCTCAGTAAATATTGAATGAATTAACAAACTGGGACACAAAAGCTGGAATGAGATTTACATTCAGGGAAGAATATGAGGACACAGGAGGTTTGGAGGAGGCTGGAATAGTAGTGGAAGGACAAAATGAGACATGGAAAAGGAATTTGAGAGGAGATACTATAAATGAACTACCAGCTTCTCGCTTTTATCTAGACCTAGCAATACTTAACTGTTAGGGGAAAAAAGAGACATTGTGATAAAGCTGAAGATTAACATGTTTAGAGGGTCTGATGCAATGTGTTCTATTGCATAGGGGAAAAAATAGGTTATTTTGTTCCTTAAATATTCAGGCAGTAGCAATGAATATAGTTTCTGGAGAAATATCTCTTAACTTATTCTGTCAATATCAGGGAAAGGTCAGTTGAAAGAGGCTTCCAGCATGCTCTGTGGTTACAGGTGAAATTCAATAAAATATCAAGTCTGTGAAATGAAAAGAAATACTCCTTATTTCCTACCTCTTTGGTAGATTTAGAAAGTTTTAGTATTGGGGTTTTATTGAGCTGTATCTAATGTCATTCTGGAGAGGCTGCATTAATGGAGGCTATAGGGGATTATAGGATTACTATAACAAAAAATTCAGCTAATAATGGACTGCGTTAATCAAGAATTCCAAGAAAGATTAAATATTTCATATTTCCCATTTCTAATTATACAATTTTCATTTCTGCTTAATTTTGGAATGCTCATGGCATGATTTCACTATGAGTTTAATTTTACTACTATCATATTCTGGATATGATAGTGGTAAGAAGTAGGATAAAAATTAAGGATTTTGTTTATATTTTCTCCAAATTTTATTATTTTTCATTATATTTTCAATCAAATGTGCAAAATGGTGATATCATTTATTTTAACCTTAAGATTAAACAAATGAGCATCATATTTATGATATTAGAAGTTAATATGCTTTCTGTCCTGTTTCTAAATAAAATGAAGAATTTAAAGTGCTGGGATCACATTTAGCAATGTAAAAAGTTTTTATGCCATGCGTGAGTTTGGAATGCAGCTTTCAGTAATTTATGCTTGAGGAAAAATGAATATGTTAAAATTCCACCTTTACAACACATGCATAATTATTAGTGAAGTCAACATATTGCTTGACTGTCTTCATTATTACTTTATGCTACTTGTGTTTAACTAATAGCTTTTTTTTTTGTTTTATCCTTCCAGAATACTCAATACAGTTGTTCCACATAATGACGTTGCCTCATTAGTTTGATGTATTTGAGCATACATATTAATAAGTACAGTCAAAGGAAAAAATACTTTATTTTGTCCTTCCCTGGTGTTCCTTTTTGAAATAAGAACATTTGCCACTAGTGGATGTTACAGCTCAAATGTAACCAAAAAAAAAAAAAAAAAAAAAAATCTCAGTAAAAGATAGTCTCATTGGACTCTAGAAAAACTTTTTGTCTATATCAATGGTACTTTCTCCCTGGTTTATCTACCTGTATGCAAGCATAAAAATTAATTTTCAGGTAACACTTCCATAGCTATAATTAACATCGAGGCCGTAATTTCCTAGTGTGGGCAGATGAAGAGTTACTCAGTTAAACAAACAAACAAACAAAAACTTCCTAACAGTCTCTAGATAAACTTGTGGCCCCTCTTGATTAAGAGATTTTCTATCAACATGTGGCCCACATGCATGTGTCTGTGGATTATTCATATACATTTCTGATTCAGCCATTGTCATACATCACAAATTATACTGTGAGGTCCACATTTTTTTTCTGAGAAGGAAGAGGTGTGTTCCTTTCAGATGAGTCATAAATTGGATTTTCTGGACTATAACTGATATTGACGATTTTGTCTGTAATAGACTTGAAAAACAGTTTTTTCCCCACTGTGGAATCTTTCATTTGTTAGAAAACTATGTCAATAGAAGAGTAAAGATTCATGTTCTCACATTTGAAATTTAATGTTGATTCAATTTCACTGAAATATTTTCTGAGTGTTCCTATGTATATGAATACCACGTAGGAAGAGAACAATTTTAAGCTGCCTAAACTAAAAACTAACTTTTTAAAAGAGTTTCAATGGCTAGGAGGGAGTTGAAACCAGTTTGGAGATTTGTTTTCAGGGCTCTATATCTTGATTCATTAGTAGATTCTGCTAACCTTGATTTCTTTTATTCTTAAACTATTAATTCTATTTTAATTTATCTACTTCTAACAGAACAATGAGCACCCAAAACTTTTAGATATAACTGCAACAACAGAAGTGTAAGACTTAGATAATGATAGTATATTAAGAGACACTAAATCAATAATATTTAATTCATTTATACCCTTCTTTGGTCCTAAAAAGATTTAATAAAAGTTTTAGAGAGGTATAAAATATACTAAAGGTAATAGACAAGGCAGAAATATCTAGAAGTAGAGAAGAAACATGACACTGTTTTGTTTTTTATGAAGACTTTTAGACGCTCAATATAATCTGTGTTAAAGTGGATTGATTATAAAGGAGACAAAAGAGGGAGGCTTGTTAATAGAATATTTGTGTCAGCTAGAGGGGCTGCCATGCACAAACGGCAAGGCAAATCCTAACATTCACGTTTTCCTCTAATCTACCAAGTTTTAGTAAGCTCATTCCTCCTGCCCATTTTACCTAAAACCCATTTGAAATATTTTCGTGCTTGTAATTGACTTTGTGGAATCCCTGCCCCACTGCCCCATGGCTCAGGACCTAGCATATAATAATACTTAGTAAATGTTAAATGTTTTATTACTAGAATGTTTCATTCAAATTGTATGGAGCTCTATGATTTTAGCAGAGAATGTTATATTCATAAATATTCTGGATTCAGTGTGTTCTTAATAAATCTGTAGAACATTTTAATCTAACCCTGAGGAAAAAATAAGAAAAATATTTTTTGTCCTTATTTCATTATGGATACAGTTCTTGGCCAACCAAAATAACCTCCAGAATGTCTTCTAGATGAGCAAAAAAATGTCCTTTACAGTTAATGCCTCTGAATCTAACTAAGAGTTTAGAAATAAGATTTAAAAGCAGACTCTAACATATGTTGACAGAAGAGAAGATAATTTGGTCTTTAAGCCAGACTATACTGGTTTTAACTCTAAAAGGCCTATTGAATTTAGTTCTTAGTTAAAAAGCAACTATAAAACCTTTAATGAGCATTTAAGGAGATAAAAGTTGCCCGCATTAAAAAGACCTTTGAAACTTGGAGTGTTATCTAACCAAACTGATTTCCGAAACTGGTTCCTCATCCCCCTGCACAGCCCAGCAATCACACCAGGCACTGTGTCCTAGGGGCTTGTTCCTTTATATTCATTAATGTTGGAGAGACACATAAACTGTAAGTAAGTGAGAAATAAATAGTAAAGCATGGTCCAGATGGTTGTAGAGTGATTATTCATTAGGGATAATGAAGAATGAGATTTAAAAAAGATTCCTCGGATTAGGACAGATATGAAAGCAGGGGAGATAATTAAGGAACTTGGAAGCGAAAAGAAAGGAAACTGAACACCTGTCCAGAGAGGTTATTTGAGAAAAGTGACCATAATTATAGAAGACTAGCTTTCATATTCTATTTATCTATATGGACAAATGTATAATGGTGTTATAGTTTTCATCAAAATTTGATGTAACATCAGTACTTAATTCTAGATAAGAATTCTGATTCTTTCATCCGGGTTTTCAGCCTGAAGCATTTATTCACATGTTTTCTCTTTTCCTTCTTTTCTTCCCTTCCTACATTTATCTGTATATGTTCATTTAATATATTCATATTCATTTAATTTGCTTCCAATTACACAAACAATACAAGAATACATTCAGTAAAATATTTCTAAGGGATAGTGATCAAGCAAAAGTCCTCTTAGGAGGCAACTTTCCTACTTTACTTCCTCATTTCCAACTATACTATTCTTACCAGTGTTAATCCCTACTGTCTATGTTGGTTACTCTCTGTAACCCTCTATGTTTAGCCTTTTTCCTAACATGCTTTTTAAAAAAGGTAAAATTCTTCCTTGAGAGTGCCAGGAGAAGCAAAGTAGAACCTAGATAAATTCTTTCAATACTAATCTGTGTCTGACCTCTGGCTGATTATATACTGATATAAAATTTTCGAGTAAAGTTTTAGTTCAGGTAAGAGTTAAACTTTCTCAGATGATATTTTTATAGATAACATAACTCTTGAATTAAAAAATATCCTGATTAATACCACTTTGACCATTTATATTTATAATACATAAAATAAACTTTGACCAAGTTTAATTCTATTCACTGCTTATTGAATTTTGGGGCGGAAACATTTCCCCATGACATGCACTTTTTTTTATTGAACCCCCTTTAATTTTTATGGATGCTTTGTATAGTTATAGTGAATAACTGAATGAATAACAGACAGAAAGAGTTCAGTGAAAAAGATTTCTCCTTCTGTGGTGGTGGTGGGCCATGTATGATGAGCCTTCAATTTATAGTAAATGTTCACTATAATGGGATTTTCTCATTGTGTTTCAATTAAATGGAAAGGCTCCTATGATAGCAAGTCATTGTTCTTTACCAATCAAGTGAGCTTCATTTGAAGCATAGTTCGTGCTTCTCTCTCCTTTATCATGTATAATCGATGTGTTCTAGAATGAAACATGTCACATGCTTTTTCTTATGGTTAATCAACTCTTTCAAATAAAAATTAAAGGTACAGGGTAGATGCTTAAATTTATTTTCCGAGGTCTCCAAAATTTAGTGTCTTGTGCACGTAGCATGCCAAGAGCATGAAAAGAACAATGTCCAGTGGTTTTCCAGAGAAGGAAACTCTGTGTGGTTCTGATCTGAACTTGGTTCTGAAATCTTCAATTAAGCAGATATAATGTTATCCTGTAAAGTCACTCATACTCACTTGCATTCCAAATTGTTTCTTGTATAGTAAATAAGTAGTGGAGCTATAGTTAGAGATTCATGAGCTATGCATGCTCTGCAGCCTACCTAATCATGAAAAAGCCTACCTTTAGCATGAAGAAAGCGACCGTAACTGAATATTGTTGATGAAGTAATTGCAAATTTGCAGCTATTTTTCTATTCTTTAAAAATTTTAACCATGGATCAAATTTTCTAGTAACTTAGAGAATGAGCTAGATTAGAAAAAATGGATGACATATTTCTATAGCAAGTGTAAAGAGGAAGAGAATGACATTTGATACAATAATGATGACCAAATCAAAAGTAGACAAGGATGTTGCAGATACAGATATTATTTATATATATATATACACATATGTTCAGATATGCATATATACATAGTTATATAAATTTGTGAGTTTTCTTAGAATGTAGAGGATGACTGTCTCATACTGTGATGCCTCTTGTGTGAATTCACATTGTAAATCTTCAACTGAGATGGTGTAATCTATGCTTAAGTCCCTCCTTTTTTCTGTCCCACAGGGTGTGCTTTTAGTTAGCCTTCTAACTGGGGCGCTGATCTCACAGTTTCTCCAGCCCAGCCCATGACTTGCAATGTTGCCTGTCTGGGGCAGCTCTTTCTTTTGCATGTCCCAATTAGCATGTTCCACCAAACTCAATATACTCTGTTACCCCAAAGAGGGTAAGAAAATTGTTACTGAAGACTTTATGTAGTGATCCTGAAGCCCGGAAGAATTGGAGGGCAGGGCAGACTTTGTAAAACTGCCTTGAGTATTGAGAAAGGAAGGCTTCTATTTCCTTTTCTATGATAGATTGTCACTAAGAAAATAAGCTAATTTTTTCTGTCCTCTGTCCTGGGAAATTTAGAATTTGGTTTCTTAATCTCTACATTGATAACTATTATATATAAAAAAGAAAATAAACCCAAACAATAGCAATAGCGCATAAATCCCCACTAAACCCTGGATTGATATGGTTAGATGAAATTAAAATTAGAAAAAGGAATCAAACTTACCAACTCTCTGAGCAGAGCCGCCTGATGAGATCTAGACCCTTTTCCATTCTTCCATTTTTATTAAGGATAACTATTCATTCTCCTCAAATGATATATAATTATCTGTTAGATAATTCATTTAAAATATCTGCTAATTTCTTTTTGGATGTATTAATTTTAAAATTGCATTTTTCCAAAGAAAAAGTCCAAGACACTATTATTCCACCATTTGACAACTATCATACAACATTATGATTATATTTTGCCATATATATCCATATAGATTGTCTTTGATTAATGTCCCTTTAAGGCCTCTGTGGGCAAATAATATGTATAGGGCCAGTCTGCAGAAAAAGCTTTTGTTTCAAATCCCTAGATGGAACTTTTATGACTTAGGGGGCACCAATGGGTGGCTTCTTTTGCCCATTTCAGTGAGAGTAGAAATTGCCAAATACTTTCCTTAAAACAGGAGAGTAGCTGGTGTAACCTGCTGGCCTTTTTTATGGAGGATTTTTATGGAGGCAGCACTTCTGACCAGCACTCTCAGATCCTTTTATCTTACGTGTATGGGAGAAAGAGTTAGAATAGCCTAAAGGAGAGAGAAATGGCTGGAATTTTTCCCAGAAGGGTAACATCCAATCTTAGCTCTACTCTGCAGTTTTTTTACATGCAAGCGTGTATAAGAAAAATAAAGTCAGCCATTTTTCTGGTCTGTAATTTCCTTATTACAATGATACCCCACCTATTAGTGGAATTGACAAAAAATTGCCTTTGTTTTGAGTACCATGCTCCTTCCCTTGGAATCAACTGAAATGAAATATCTTTGGAGGCGGGTGGTGGTAGCAGGGTGGAACAAAATTTGGTTCCTACAAGTGGGCATGGTATTTTGTTAAAAGGTTAAAATTAACCTAGCCTGAAATTGTTATGCTCTTATTATGTGGCACCGGATCTTTGACACTTTGATTATCATTTTTATTTCTGAACAGAAAAGTAATTACTTTTTAAAAATAATCTTGGACCTATCCATAGGTACTCCCTTATTTATCTCATGTGCAGATGGAGTGGCTTTCTCTTCAAGCATTTGTTTCTGTCAGACTCATCAACTTTCCTAAGAAAATGTCAATCGGGCCTCTGGGTCAAGGAGCTGTTAAAACATATGGCTTTGCTCTTAATGGGAAAAAACAGAATTGCTGCACTCCAGGTACTTGTCAGTGAATATAATCTTCAACTTTCTGCCATTTAATACTTGTGAAAAGCTCAGCTGGGAGAAACAATATTTACAAAAGATTGTCCGAAGAACATGTAGTCTGTCCATTCACCCACCTACTATTAAATCCCATGGGAATGCCTTCACTAAATTGTGGAGTGGCATTTTGCATAAGCTTATGCTGAGTGACATTTGAAGAAACAGATCTTTGAAACTCACTGTGTTTACTATGAGGCTATTGTTAACGATTCTTCACTGCATTACACAGTTTTCTTTTTATGAGGGCCCACAGGAGAAATTTCTCTCTCATGTCATACCAGCGATAACTGTATTTTCCTTTGCAACTGGTTTGTTTATGAGCACATAAACACTGAATCATTACTTATTGTGCTCTGCCTTTAAGTTATTTGCTAGCATATATAAAGCTAAAGTTATAGCCCATTTCTGAAAAGCATACAGGAGTTCCTCACATGTATTTTTGAGGCCTAATTTCATGTGTGGTTTCACCTTATTTGACTTCATTTAATTTACCCTTTATTGTGGGTAAGATAGAAAAGGGCAAGGAAAGTCTTCAAATAGACCTGTTCTGAGGAGTCTGGAAGGGTAGTAATTCCCAGATGGAGAAGAGGTACTCCCTTCACTTTTAGAGTAAAATGCTTTGGTGTACAGGTAAATCCACACATAAATAACGTTTCTTGGAAGTCTAAGTCATATTATCAAGCCTCACTGATGCATCACTGTCTGGCACTCAACCATTCTACTTCCAGTGATCCACTTTTTGCTTCTCTGGTCTTCCACTAAGGGAAGAGACTTCTGTGGAATTGAAAGAGAATATTTGGTAATGGGTTGGATGAAGAAGCGACAGAGTCTAGAGATGTTAAGGAGATAGAATTCATAGGAATTATGTTGCTTGCTTTTGGAGTCCCATTTAGGAATTGCTTAAGTAGAAACATCTGAGTCTGAAGCTAACCATCCAGATAAAATATTGGCGCTCAGCCACCAAGTGAATGTGTGCGCCAGGCCATTAGTCACACAGATGCCTCTTTCACAGCTTGTGTCAAAAGCTGTCACTGATTTTGGCAGCAGCAGGTAAGTCACTCTTTCGGGGACATAACTGCATGCTATAGAAATTATAAACCTTAATTTTTACCAAATGTTAAAAGGCTTTTTTGCTTTTTCTAAAGTAACACATAAAGCAATATTTTCTAGACTGATCTGTGGAGGATGACAAGCATTTTCTTTCTTCAGCCTGTGATATGAGAATGTGATATGAAGATAATGCAGGGAGTTTTTCATAAAGCTAAAGTTATTTTATTTAAAAATCTGTGTTACATTCTAAAATTATACACTGTACTTTTAGGTGTTTATTCTTTCTTTCCTTTGCAACACTATAATCATAGATTTTTAAAATGCTTCCTATTAGTAAATAATAATAATAATAATAATAATAATAATAATAATAATAGCAACAACCACCTAAACGAGGGTCTAGGGCTGACAAGTATGGTTCTTCAGGTTGTTTACAGCATAAAGCAGAAAAATTACATGTTAATTTTATGTTTGTTGATTATCCAAATTCTGGAAACCATGACTGAAAGGATGTGAGCTTTTTATGTACCAGATATACTCTTTTCTGCTATAGTTAGAAAGTTTACTTATTGTTTCCCACTAACGTAACTTCATAAATGATTTTTATGAAAACATTGTGGAGATGAGAAGATAATTACTCACAACTTTGTCAGACAATATGGAACAGATTAATATGCTTCACTGACATGAGGAAGATAACAGCTGGAACCCTTTAAAAGACTGCTTCCACAAATCAAGGCCCCAAAGTTTCCAGTTGTCAATAGCAACGTCTCTTTCTTGGATTATTGATTGGCATTGTGAGGCACTTGCTGGCTCTTCACATTTATTTTATATGCTATGACAGATTGAAAGACAAGAAGGTTTTTATGCATTGTCTGCTGCCCTGCTATGTCTTCAGGAAACAAGTAAATGATTTTCTTCTAGGATTTTCATCTTTTGTATAAAGATGACCTATATGTGTGTGCTCTCAGACAGGGTCTTTGCCATAACTCAGACCCATTACATACAGCTGAAATGGAATGAGGGAGTAATCGAAGGGTGATGATAACCTGTTATTATGCACTAAGCACACTGAGCACAAAACCAGTGCTTCACCAATTTTAAAAATTAGGTTCTCAAGGTCATATGAATCACACCACTATATGTCACTGCATGATTGCTGCAAGGATAAGGAAACATGCTTTTATGTGTCATTGAGGTTTCTGTAGAACTCTTAATCCTAACTCAGTGCAGTATGCTGAAAAGCTGAATAAATACATCTCATCCAGGAATTAGTTTTGTGAGGTTGAATGACTGCAGGTGATATTTGAAGCAAAATAATTTTTCATTCCCTCTTTACTAGAAAAACAAAAATTTACCCAAGGTGGATAAAATATGCTATAGAATTTTTCTTATAGAATGCTGTTTCCTTGTCATATTTTTATGAGATCATTTTTGGAATATAATAGACATATCCTAGATGATTTTTAATTTACTGAGTTTGTGGAAATTTCTAATGTGTGAGATTGAAAAGTTATAGCCACTAATTTTGTTGAGAACATTCTTTTAGTAAGACATTAGGTTTGGCTTACTTCTTCCAAGAACACTACATGGTAAGCCACTTCTTCACCCATGTGCAATTTGGTTTCAAAACAATGTAGATGTTTTATACAGGTGACATTGAAAATGATTTTTAAAAAACCATTTTTAGATATGATTGAATGTATGATTACTGTTATTTGAAATGTCAGTAATTATCTCAATGGGTTATTTTTGCCTAAAAGAAAATTAAGCATTATTAATACTAAATATTCTTATCCTATTAAAACTTTCAGAAAAAAGGTGGGATATAAGTATTAAAATTAAATGCTGTTTAATTTTATATGTCTTTTACCATGTGCTCTCTCTCCTCTTCTTTCACTTCTCTGCTTTAAATTCTTACCAACTACTATTTCTTTCACTTTTCTCTCCTCTTCGAATATTTTTTTCTTCTAGTCACTCAGATTGCTTTGACTATAAAGTCTGTGTTCTTCCCCTGTGTTGTACTGATTGCAAGGGAGTTTGTTGCTAACGTGAAATATCTATTTCTGGAAACATTTGAGCATAAATTTTAATGAAATCTAAAAAACAAATGCTACCTGGAACCAAAAGATAATCGTGATATCCTCATGGAGACCCTTATACCATTATGACTTCATTTTCCATCAAAAAAAGTCTTATCCATGAAAAAAAAAATCCATACAATCTATATAATTTTCACACAAGTGAGGTACATTCTGATAGTAAGCAAAGTATAATTAAAATACACCATAAACTTCTCCCCTTTCCAAGAAGAGATTGTACTATTATCTCTGGCAAATCTTTTACTAATTATTATTTTTTACTTTTGTAATAACATTTGGTTTGAATTTTCTCTAGAGTATTCTGAGGAATTTTGATTCAGAATCATAAAGATCAGTTAAATGGGCAGCATATCAATTTCTTTAGTAGGCTGAGAAATTAAAATTTGCCAGTTTTTAAAAAAATGCCATTTTATTTCATGTGTGGTATCAGTCCAACCTTCTCTAGGGTTTATCTCCTCATCTCTCTTTGAGCTCATTATTTTATTCTTATGTCATTATTTTATAGGCTCTCAAAAAAAGAATGGTTTGTTCTGTAAAGCTTAAGTGAGGAACTTTTAGAATTGACAAGATCAAATGAAAAGGAAAAAAAAAAACCAATATCTCAACATGACAAAATAAAATTAACTTTAAAAATAACTACAATATGTTAAATGTAAACTACAGTGGTAAACATTACTTTAGATTACAGCAAGTGAAATGTCTTTCTTTAAATAAGTTGCCAAAAGGCAAAGTCAACACAGCCTGATCAATAATGATGTCTTAAAATAAGAAAACTTTGAAACAGACTTTCTAGGTGAGTAAATATGTTTTCTCCTCAGCACTTTTCAATCCAAATAATTTTCCCTCTCTTTTCTGAGTAAAAATAGCCAATAGCAGGACCATTATTATGATTTATTTTCTTACTTTAAAACTTACTTACCTGCGCTAATGTACTAACATCAAAGTGATGCTCAGAAGGAACTAAATAGCTATAAACTCTCCCACATGTTTACTTCTTACTGCAGCATAGAAAATATGAGCTTTGTGCTGTACTGAGTTTAAAGTTATGACCTGGTTTATAAAGGAGTCTGAGGGTGAAGACATTTTTATATTCATATCCCTACATGCTCTTTAATTCTAAAGCAGTCACTACTCAGTATCATTCTATCACAATGTCTTTTGAAGAGGGGTCTGTGAACAACTAGAGTCCTTCAGGCCTCCTACAGAATTGTCTAAAATGCAAGGATCAGCCAATATCTTTTTGAAGTTCCCAGCAAAGATGGGAAGAAAAGGCATTAGAAGTGGGACAGCAGTAGATTTTGTCTCATAGCAACCAGTTTACTGCCCTAGTACTCTGGACCTCATATTTCTTCTTCCACACCATATGCTCTTCCTGCCTTCTCTTTTCTCTGTGAACTGTAAATGACAAAGAATGAGAGTGCTCTACTGTCTTGGAGAGCTGATTTTAAAGATCAACTTTTAAAGAACTCTTGCTAATACAAAGGCCGAAGGCATTCTGGAAAAATTTAAATTCTAAAAATGGCAACTGCTGATGTATATTGGAGTTTAAACTATGTGAGAGTATTTCGTAAGTGGTAAAGTGCATTTACATTATAATGTATTAGTTATTTACTTGACACTAAGAATAATTTGATTAATAAATATTATATATATTCATCAGCTGCTTATTTAGTCATTAATTTGGTGGTTAGTTCAATTTCAACAGTGCATTAAAGTGAATTCTGTCTGTTCTTCCACATTTCTTTGAAAAGAGTTTAATTTTTTTTAGAGTTTGTACAAACCTTTAATAGTACATTTTCTTTTTCTTCAAGTGAACCATGGAACTTTCAGGCCTTGTCTGTAGGAGAGTGATAGTCATTAAGTATCTACTTGTTCAAAGGCATTATGTATTTCTTTCTTTTTTTTTGAATCGAAAAAGCTTATTAGCATGATTAAAAACATTTTCTTGAATAATGACAGAATTTTTGAACATGAAAGGGTATCAGTGGTTATACCTTATAACCAATTTTTGCAACTGAAGAGACACCTTTATTTTTTTTTGCCAGTCTTCATTTTATTAAAAACAATCCATCTTTATTGGTTCCATATGAAGTCATGACTATTGCTTTGAATGAGAGTGAGTCCTCACTGTAATTAAGTATAAAAAATATCTTCTATAATTGGAGTGAGACCTGCATTACTGACTAAGAGCTGATAAAAATGCTCAAAGGGTTGAGTTTTCATTTTTTAAAATTATTCTTTTTATACAGTACAAAGAAATCATTAGTATTTTGGTTTTTCAACTTCCTGCTTGGTGCTTGGAATGAAAGTCCCCAAAAGGCCCTCCCTTAATTTAGTGGAGAATGTAGCCCTTTTCCAGAGGGTACATTCTAGGGGTAAGCTGTGAAGACTCTGGTCTCTGAGGGCTTATATTGGTTTGAGAACAAAGATGACATCACCTAGAAACATAGTAGTCATTGTACATGTCTCCACACCAGGCACGGCAGTCTGGTGAAGCTTCGATTATTAAAAATCAAACAAACAAAACAACAAACAGCTTTTTCTGAAAACTTCAGTCATTCATTTGTTCTTCCTAATTCTGTCCCTTGATTTCCAAAATTTCGATGTTTTCACCCACTTGCCACCTATGTTTTCCACACAGGGATGGAAAGGGTAAGACTAGGCAGAGGATGACCCTATCTCCAGTTGGTTCAAGATACTTCCTGATGTCTTTAACGAAGTCGAACCAATCACAGCAAATTCAGCAGCTGATGACATCATACAGAAACCTGATATTCTGCCATTCACTTATATGAAGCACTTTATTTCTTCTGATGCTACCATATCATAGTTCAGACAGTCAGTGGCATAAATTTCTTCAAAAAGAGGGCTCATAATTTTTGTGCCTTCTCCATCTCTACCACCTAAAAATTCAGAAGTCTATGGGTTTTCCAATCTGGCATTAATTTTAAGCAGTCCCTGAGTTACCTGGTTGAAAACACAAACATTGAAGTCTCTTCCTAGCCATCCATTGATAGAATGTTCCAGGCATAACAGGCTTAAAAAACAGATAACATAAAAAAGTGATATAACAATATAGTAGCCAACCTGATTTCTCATATGCTGTTGTTTAAAAAGATCTGATTCTGTAACTGAGGTAACTCTGAACACAGCCTGGGATTTAAATCAATTTCTCTCTATGTTGCACACACATCACCACAGGTGGTTCTCCTTCCTGCCACCCAAGCGCCAAACTGCCTGTTCAGGCTGTGCATCTTGTTCACATACAGGGAGCATGAGCAGGCTCTGCAGAGAGCATCCTCTGAGGCAGCCACAATCAATGTCAGGCTGCAGGCACAGTCAGCTACCAGCAGTCTCATGGGGGAACCGACCGGTTACTCATTTGGGAATCCACCACTGCCCTGCAGGACCTGTCGTGCCCAATTTGCCCATCCAGACCCTGCAGGAACAAGGTGCACAGATTGGGACCAGGCCACTAGCACAGCCTCCCTACCTCCCCCTTCCTTTCTGCTGCCAGAATGCCACCACTTGTGATGCGAATTTCTACTCTAAGCATTTACTGACAAGTGGGAGGGAGGCTGGCACTATGTATTTCTAATAAATGTTAAACACAGTGCTAATAAATAAACCAAGAAAGAAGTTTGAATACTAAATTAAACCTAAATAGGTGCTTATTTAAATTATTTAAATAATTTTCTTCTGATTATAAAATAATTCATAGCATAGGCAATAAAGATATGTATGGGAATAAATTTCAACAAGGCAAAGAATGGGAGCTCAGAGGTAAAGGGAGAGAAACATGTTCCAAATGAAAGAACAGAAAAAGCTGCATTAACAACAACAACAAAACAACAACAACAACAAACAACAACTAAACAAAATGAGAAAGCACTCTAATATATGCAGACTTTCAAAACACTGATTTAAGGTTGCTGCCAATAAATTTAGAGGAAGAGTAGTGAATTCAGTGTAAACTTTAAGAAAAGTTGAACATAAAACCAGAGATAGAAAACATAAAAAAGAATCAGTCAGAAATGAAAGAATATAAAACCTGAAATGATATATTAGAGAGAATCAGTAGATTAGATGAAGCAGGAGGATCAAATCGGCGATTGGAAAGATAAGGTGGCCAGAAAACACCAAAATTGGAACAGCAACAAGAAAACAGAATCCAAAAAAATGAGGATGGTTTAAGGCAGTGGTCCCCATCCTTACTATGAGAATACTAATGCCTGATGATCTGAGGTGGAGCTGAGGCGGTATTGCTAGTGCTGGGGAGCAGCTGCAAATACAGATGGAGCTTCACTTGCTCATCCACTGCTCACCTCTGGCTGTGTGTCCCGGTTCCTAACACATTACAGACTGGTATTGGTCATGGTGCGGAGGTAGGGGAACCCTAGTTTAAGACACCTCTGGGACATCAGGTATACCAATATTCACATCATATGGGTACCAGGAAAAGAAGAGAGAGAAGAAGGAATTGAAAACCTATTTGAAGAAATAATGATGGAAAACTTCCCTAACCTGGCAAAGGAAATCGATATACAAGCCCAGGGAGCACAGAGAGTCCCAAGCAAGATGAACTCAAAGGCTAACAGCAAGACACATCAAAATTAAAACATTAAAAGTTAAAGACAAAGAGAGATTCTTAAAAGTAGCAAGAGACAGCAGTTGAAGAAAAAAGTACCTACAAGGGAGCTCTCATTGACTGTCAGCTGATTTCTCAGCAGAAACTTTGCAGGCCAGAAGAGACTGGCATGAAATATTTAAAGTGATGAAAAGTAAGGGTCTACAACCAAGATTGCTCTACCAAGCAAAGCTATTATTTAGAATCAAAGGACAGAAAAGAGCTTCCCAGACAAGAAGGCCTAAAGAAGTTCATCAACACCAAACTAACTACTACTACAAGGAATGCTGGAATAGAACAAGGAGAAGAGATCAAATATATTAATAATAAAATGGCAAAAACTGCATATCTATCTATAATTAAGTGAAAATGAATCAAATGCTCCAATAAAAAATAGGGTGGCTGAATGAAAACAAGACCTGTACATATACTGCCTATAAGAAGAGACTCATTTCAGATTGAAAGACACACACAGATTGAAAGTAAAGGGATAGAAAAAGATATTTCATAAAAATGCAAACAAAACAAAGTTGAGGTAGTAATATTTATACCAAACAAAACAGACTTTGTAACAAAGGCTAAAACAAGAGACAAAGAAGGAGCCAGTGATCTCACTTCTGGGTATTTATCAAAAGAAACCTAGTATATTACCACTATTAAGGCACATGAGGATCCATATATTCACTGCAGCATTATCTACAATAACCAAGATATGGAGGCAATCTGAGTGTCCATCAGTGGATGAATAGGGAAAGAAGAGGCGGTACATATATGCAATGGAATATTTCTCAACCATTAAAGAAAATAAAGAATCTTGCTCTCTGCAACAACATGGATGGACCTAGAGGGTGCTATGCTAAATGGGGTAAGTCAGACAGAGAAAGACAAATGCTGTACAATTCACTTACATGTGAATCTCAAGAACAAAACAAACAAAACAGAAACGGCTTTAAAATACAGAGAACATTTTGATGGTTGCCAGATGGGAGGGTTTTGAGGGAGTGGGTGCAAAAGAGGGATTAAGAAGTACAAATTGGTAGTTACAAAATACTGGTGGGAATGTAAATTATAGAATGTAAACTACAGAATATAGTCGATAATGTTGTAATAACTATGCACGATGTCAGATGGGTGCTAGATTTGTCAGGGTGATCACTTCATAAATTATGTAAATGTCTAATCACTATGTTGTACACCTGAAACTAATATCATATGCCAACTATAATTGAAAAATAATTTTAAAATATTGAAATTAATTAAGAAATTTTATTTAATATTAGTTTCAAGTATATAGTACATTGATTAGACGTTTATATAGTTTATAAAGTGATCCCCCGATTACTCCTGCTCTCATCTGTCTCTACATATAGCCATTATAATACTATTGACTATATCCCCTATGCTGTACTCTACGTCTCCTTGACTATTTTATAACTACTAATTTGTACTTCTTCATCTCTTCACCTTTTTCACCCCTTTCCTTCTGGCAACTACCAGATTGTCTTCTTATCTGTGAGCCTGTTTCATTTAGTTTGTTTCTTTTGTTCCTTAAATTTCACATATAAGTGAAATCATATGTTATCTATCTTTCTTTGTCTAACTTATTTCACTCCGTATAATACCCTTTAGGTCCATCCATGGCATTGCAAATGGCAGGATTCCGTGTGTGTGTGTGTGTGTGTGTGTGTGTGTGTGTGGTTAATAGTCCAATGTATATGTGTACTTTAATTGTACTATAACTTCTTTACCCAATTGTCTATTGATGAGCATTTAGGCTGCTTCCACATCTTGGTTATTGTGAATAGTGTTGCTGTAAACATAGGGTGCATAGATCTTTATGAATTAGTTTTTTGGTTTTCTTTGCATGAATACCTAGAAAATGCAATTGCTGGGTCAAAAGGTAGTTCTATTTTTAATGTTTTCAGGAACCTCCAAACTGTTTTCCATAGTGGATGTGCCATTTTATAATCCCACCAACAGGGTATAAGTATTCTCTTTTCTTCATATCCTCACCAACGTTTTTTTTTTTTTTAATTATTGTTTATTGATGATAGCCATTCTGACAGGTGTTAAGTGATATCTCATTGTGGTTTTAATTTGCATTTCCCTGATGATTAGTCATCTTGAGCATTTTTTGTATATGTCTATTGGCCATGTGTATGACCTCTTTGGAGAAATATTACTTTAGAGAAATATCTATTCAGGTCTTCTGCCCATTTTTTAAATTAAATTGTTTGTTTTTTGTTGTTGAGTTATACGAGTTCTTTATAAATTTTGCATAATAATCCCTTATCCAATGTATTACAAGAATAAACTCAAAAAGGATTAGAAACTTATGTGTAAAACCTGAAACCATAAAACTTCTAGAAGAAAACATAGGCAGTAAACTCTCTGATATTGCTATTAGTAATTTTTTTTTCTGATATATTTCCTTAGGCAAGGGAAACAAAAGAAAAAATAAATGGGACTACATCAAACTAAAAAGTTTTTGAAATTATTTTTAACTAAACTATTTCACATTTAATTAATTTTATAACATGTTTCAAAGAGTTTTCTTTCAGTTGTGATATAGTTTCTGACTGTCTCATCTTTTCCACCCTCTTCTCTTACTACGCTTGTTGTCAAGTGTTTATTTAACAAATATCATTGGGATGTCTGTGCATTCTTTCATTTATCATTCAATAAATATTTGTTGAGAGCTTGCTATGTGCCAGGCACTCTTCTAAACCTTGGGTGTATAGCTGTGAAAATAAGATAAATTTCCTACTTTTGTGCAGTTTATTTTCTAGCAAAAGAGACAGAATATATGTAAATAAACAAACAAATATAAAAAATAATGCAATGATGTGTTATAAAGAAAATAAAAGAAGGAGATAGAAAGTGATGGAGTGTCTTTTTTTTTTCAGATAGGGGACAGGGGAGCTTTTAAACAAAATCTTAGGAGGAGCTGAGGGAGTGAGCCAAGTAATATCCAAGGGAAAGTTGTAAATAAGGATTAGAAGTAAGATCAAGATATAACACTCTATTTATCTAGTAGAAAAGCAACACTGAAGTTTTAATTCACTCATTCAATTCTGAGATAAATCACTTTATTTTTTCAAAAGCATGTTTGATAGCTTCTTATTACATGAGTGAAACAACTGCAGTACTGTAAACCAGAAATATATTTTTCATTGAAAAATATTTTTTCATCTTTTAGGCAATTTCAGGTTGATTTTCTAAAATGACCTAAGATTTAATTTTATCATTATATTAAATATATTAAACTTTGCAGCACATTTAGATTTATGAAGAGAAAGCCGCATAATGAATTTGGATATGATTTCAGCTAAATTTAAAGCCAATTTCTCAAGAAATGAAGAAGTGTGTTACATTACTTAGCAGGGATCACACAGATTCAGCCTGGTTTCTCCAAGAACAGGTGATGTTAGAGTAGCTTCATTTTTTTTTTTTTTTTTTTGTGACAGAATTACTAGGCTGGTAGATGAGAGGAATTGTAGATATAAAGCTTATCTGGATTTTATTAAAAGTAATTGAAAGTTTCTTTAAGCTGTGACGAGATTATGGGCTTGGTGTTAGTATGGCTATGTTTCTTGGTAACTGATTGATAAGATATATCCCAGTTTAATACTTAACAGATAAAGGTTGGCTTGGAGAAAGTTTCTGGTAATGTGGCTTAGGGATATGTTCTTGCTTTGTACATTTCAACAATTTTACTAGTGACTTAAATGAATGAATTAGGTCCAATATGATATGCTAAGATGACATGGCAGAGCAACAAAATGAAGTTCTTCAGAAATAAACATTAAAGTTTTATCATTGGATGAAAGAAAATATCAGCTGCAACAAGAACAAAATACAAAATATATGACTTAGGAGAAGTATATGTGGAAACTAAGATTTTCATTTAATGTGGGTAAGCAGTTTAACGTGGCTGCCAAAATTGCCACCTTGAGCTGTGTCATTTGAAAGAATCGTGTCTGGAACAAGGGTGATTCATGCTTTGCTCTACTTTGCATTAGCCAGACCATATGCCATTTTCAGTTTTAGGCACCAGGCTATATTTAGGAATATATTAGGAGAAAAGAAACCAAAGTAGTGAAAGAACTTGAAAGAGTATCGCAAGAAGAAACATTAAGACAAGAGGATACTTCATCTATTAAAAAGATGTAACAAATATGAAGAGTGGAAAAGAGAAAATAAATAGGAACCAAATGGAATCAAATTTAAGTTTAACATGACTGTAACCTGAGGATAAACTGGTCCAGAGAGTGACTGTACTAGTTTCCTTGGGTTGCCGTAACAAAGTACCACAAACTGGGTGGCTTACACAATAAAATTTTGTTGTCTCAGTTCTGGAGACAACAGGTCTGAGATTAAGATTTTAGCAGAATTGAATGCTTCTGAGGATCAAAGGGGAGAATCTGTTCCATGTCTCTCTCCTACCCTCTGGTGGTTTGGTTGCAATCTTTGGTGTTCTTTGTCTTGTTGCGTCACCTCCATCTCTGGCTGTTCACATAATGTTCTCCCTGTGTGTGTGTGTGTGTGTGTGTGTGTGTGTGTGTGTGCGTGTATCACTAGATTTGCCACTTTTTTATAAGGAAACCAGTCATATTAAATAAGGGGCCCATCCTGTTTCAGCATGACTTCATCTTAACTAATTACATCTGCAATGACAATTTCCAAATGAGCCGCATTCTGAGGTTCTGGGTGTTAGAAATTCAACATATGAGTTTTTAGGGTATGCAATTCAACACATCACAGTGACTGATAGCTGTCATCCTAGAGATAAAGGCATACAATTTTTCCTCAGGGATTTTTTTTTTCTTTAAACACTGATATCAAAGAGCTATGATAGGTTGGTTGAGAAATACATAATTTTTTTCTATTATTATTAAGAGGGTGGTAAATATTTTAAATAATCTGTAGGATATTTTTAATAGTATCTACTATTTCCAGAAGTTGATATAGTGCTTTATTCACTTAATCTTCCTTAGCACTCTAAGAAGTAGTTACTATTATTATTCCTATTTTTCCAGATGAGGAACTGAGGCACAAAGATTAGATAATGCATACAAGATTGTAGAACTTTGTGAGTAGTAGAACTGGGATTATTAATATCACAGTTTCATAAACTACATTTGATAATATATGGAGCTAGAGAAAGTCTCAAAGTTTGGTTTAAAAATGACTACCACCTTATTAAGAAATTATATAAATGCATATCACTGATAAGTTCCTTTTCAAACTCACTAAGCATCGCTCACTGTGGATAAGGAAATGTAAATATGCTTTAATTTTTATTAATATGACAATTCAATGATGGAGGAGCTGAAATCAAAGTTGGAGAGTATTTTCAAGCTAAAAATCTAGTTTTTGACCCCTTTCCCCCATTCCATAATGCTTCTTTTCTCACATGTAGTTTTTACTAGAGTAGTGAATCAAATGCAATTGACGGTAGTATGCTGTATCCCTCGGGTGTATTTCAGCTGAGGAAGGTTGAAAGCCACTGAAATTTATTGTTCCATGTTATTTTTCTAAATAATCTTTTGATGACTGTCCATTTATATATTGCTTAGTGGCCTAATATTTAGAGCATTGTTTGGGAAGTTGCAATTTTAAGTCTTTTAATTCATATGTATAGATAAAGCCTTGTCGAAGCTGACAACAAAGACTTTTTAAAACTTAAATTCATGAATACCACAGTTTTGCTTATCTATGTAACAACTACCCCCCAAAATAGTGACTTAAAACAAGAATTTATTACTATTTTCCATAATTCTATGGTTGACGGGGCTCAAGTGGTAAATTCTCACTTAGGGTCTCTTGTGTGGTTGCATTCAGATAGCAACTGGACTCGATCATTTAAAAGCTCTACTGGGTGAACTGTTCAATAAAGCTTTTTTTTTTCTTTTTTCTTTTTTTTCTTCCACACATCTAGTGCTTTTGAGCTCTCTGGCTTCTCTCTGTCCAGCCTATGCCTTATTTTCCAGCTTCCACACGGCTTGGGCTTGTTATTGCATGGCAGTGCAAAGTACTCACATGTCTAATGTGGTGGCTGACTTTGAAGATGTACGAAGTGTGCTCTTTCAGACCAATTGAAGACTATGCTGAAACTGTTATGGAATCATTTCCACCGTGTCTATTGGTTAAAGTAGTTTAGGGCCAGACTGGATTCAGGAGGTGGATAGTAGATTCCACATCTTAATGGGAAAGTACCAAGAATGTGTGAAATGGGAGCTATCATTATAGCCATTTTTGAGAAATATGAGCTGCCGTAAGAAGCTATAGCACCTAATCAGACAGACTTTGCACACGATAACAAGGAAAGAGAATAACACAAATATATTGAGTTGTGTCTGCTACATAGATTCCTAGACTTCACTTACCAGCCAAGTGACTTACATTCAAGGTCATAAATTTTGGGGAGTCTAACAAGAGTGATCAAAATTTCTAATTAGTCTTCTATGATCCAGTCCTTCCTGCTCAGAGAAGGCTGGGCAAAGAATCTTAAATGGAGTCTATCAGTAATGGACAAAAATCCCTAATTGGTCTGCTTCCCTTATTATCTAATCCTTCCCTCTTAGAGGAAGCTGAGTGCAGGAACTGAGGCTAGGTGTATAGTCAAGAGTTAGTGTCCTGGTGTGGAATCTAAGTTAAACCCACAGTATCATGGTCAACCAAATTAAGGAACAGATAGAAACAAAACCATGCGGGGCAGTAAGGACTAAAATTCAAGGTAGGTAGGAAAACCTAAAACATTCTGAATTGCAAAGTTAATAGTACTAATGGTCATATACATTTCAGAATGTTAGGATAGGCCTGACTGTGCTTAAGATCAGAATTGGTTTAAGATATTGGGTTGGGGTTGAGATAAAAGATGGGGTTTTCGTAGCCCCGGCTAGGAGGAGAGGCCAGAGAGGATGCCAGGGAGGAACTGATATCTTTCAAATATTGATATTTCTAACTTGCAACTTTTATAACCATCGATGACTGATTTGTTATCATCAAAGAAAGACTAAAAACAGTTATCAATCATTTTAAGTACCCCAAAAATATAGGATTCATAGGACATTTTATTCATAAAATGTTTTTATAGATGATACCATATAATTTTGATAGGCTAAACAGTAGAATGTAAAAGTATAAATATATCTTATTGTTTTATTAATACATTCTTTAGTTTCTAGTAATCTGAATTTTCTAAGAAATAAGTTTTACATGTGGAGAAACTGTGAATAATATATATTTGTGAGTATCCTGGATTGCATTATTTTTTTTCTATTAGTATAGCTTATAATAGAACCAACCTATATTGCCTAAAATAATTGAACTTAGGTATAGTTGACTTAATTTGATGATTTTATCATCTTGTTAAACAATGATATGGTGTATCATTGCATAGTCTGGTTGACTTTTATACCATTGTTTGTGAGACTAATCAGAATAAATATAAGAACAATTTAGTTTTTGAATTTAAATACGAGCCAAAGTTTCAAATTTCTACAGAGGAAGTGCTTCCTGAACTTGCCAGGAGAGGACTGGAATTGTACTAGCTAAAGAGAAGTATTGAATAATGATGAGTTTTTCTAAGCTCAGCTAATCTATTTTTAGTTGTAACACAGTGAATGAGAATCAAATCAGGCCTTCTGAGAAAAATGGTAATAGCAATAAGAGGCTATAGATTTTAAAAATAGCAGTTGCATTTGGATAATTCTTTTTTTCAATCAGGTGAATCATTAGCTAATATTTTATTAATTAGAATATTGTTAATAAAAAGTTCTGGTTTTATAACCTGAGGACAGAAAACTAAATCCAACCTTCTCCCTATTAAACTTTTTATATAAGAAACAGCACAAGTAATTAAAAATAAAATGATTCACAAAATATTTATAGCATGTTTCTTACCTTAGGGAAAAACAATATAATAACTTATTTAGGTATTGAACCTATAAAGAGTGTGCATGCCAAAGAAATAAACCCTAGTTAACTCAAATATAAAAAATGGTCCTCAAAAATGAAGAGGATATGTGTGCATATGTGTAATATATGTTATCTATAAAAATGTATAATAGTATTAATGAATTTTAACATATTTTTATGGTTTTAAAAATAACATGTAGAATTTATTGTGACTTTGAAAAAGTATTTGTAATTATTATATTGATTTTGCTTATTTGTAATCTTTTTACTAATGAATATACAATTACATATGAACACTTACTATTTTTTATTTTGTGGGTTTTTAAATAGTCTCTGTCTTAGAATGGTTTTATATTTTGTGGTTTTCATAAAAAAATTTCTCTGTTTTACAAATTTTTTAACTAAAAAGGGTACATTTAGGTCACCAGAGAAGTTCTTAAATTTTCTCATTTTATAACTTTTTGTTTTATCTTCTCTACTTAGAATTTACATCCTGCCTATTTATGAAAAGATTTGAAATGGCTTGTGAGATTACACATAATGCAAAATAAGGCAATTAGGGAGATAAATGAAAAGATTTCATTTAAATATAGCAGAGGGAATAAGGTGAACAGACACCCAAGGTAGGTGAATGTTAGAATTGGAGCACTGATTTTGGCTCTAACTTTCCTGTCAGCCAGGACAAAGAAGAAATTCTCATGGGGTTATAGAATTTTAATTTCCAACTAGAGAAAACATTTAGATATCAGGATTTTTTTAAAAGTTGGTCTCAGGTTAAATTTTGATAAGTTGTCTAAGAGACATTATGTTAGAAACAGAATAGATATTATTACTTCATTTAAGACAAACATACTCATTCTGTTCAAAGATAATAATAAAAATGCATATCTACATTCAATGCTACCTTATGTTGTTCTATTTAAAAAGTAATACATGTATATGGAAAAAAATTTAAACTTTCTGAAATGGTATATAATTAAAAGCTAAAGTATCTTTAGTGTCTTAACTTTTTTTACCTCTTCCCCTTCTCATAATTAGCATCTTTTGACATTCTGAGTTAAGCTCCTGCAGTGGTTGTCTCTGTTACTCTAAATAATATGATTACAAAAAATAAACTAACTGAACTAGAAAAATTATATGGTTGCACTTTATTTCTTGATTATCAAATTCAGCAATAGTGATAGACTTCCTACTAGTAAATGGAGTAAATGGAGTTCATTTACTTTGCCAACATTTTTCTCCTTACTCTTTCTCTCAATTTTTAAATCATGTTATTATATTTTAATTCTCTTATTGAGTAAAAGTTTAAATTGTACTTGTTTGTATTTCCTGACCCATAGACTTGAGACAGTATTGCTTGACTCCTAGCAAAGAAGAGGAAATCAGTGCCCTTATACTTCCTTCCTTCTCTTTCCCCCTCTTTCTCCAATTCTGCCAGCTCCACCCTACTTTTACATAATTTGTGTTTAAATTATAAAAGTTGGAAACTGGTGGCCAGAGGGCCATATCTCGGTATTCAGAAGTATTAGGTCTGACCCACATGGTAACTCTTTATTTTTAAAGGAAACTGAATTAATAGCTAATATGTGAAAATAGAGATTTCATGTGAATATTCACTTTTGTTTTTCTAGAAAAATGGAAGAGCTGGCACTATTGGTTGTAGCAGTGTAATAACTTCCTTCTTTAGGTGAAGCTTCTGTTCATTTCTTCCCAGTTGCTTTGATGCATTTACTTTACCTCCTTTCCCTGTAAGCATCTGAGTTTGTCCCTTAGTTTACAGTACTTAGTTTTATTCTGTAATCATCCAATAATCTATGCTTTGTTTATAGGATGATTCTGTTCTGTGTTCTGGAATATTTCCTTGACTTTTTTTTTTTTTTAGTTTTTTATTTACTTTAAAGAAAATTAGTTTTCAATCATTTTATTTTAATCATGAACAGTTATTTTCTGAGTAAGGTATAATAGAGATAATCAAAATCCCCTTGATTAGAGGGTTTTTTCTGTTTTTACCTTTTCCTCTAATTTTCTGAATTATATGTTGCCTGTAAAATCATTTGTTCTTGTTTATTCTTGTCCATTTTTTTTAATAGGTTATTTTTGGTTGTTCTTTCCAATTTGTGATTGTAGGACTGTGACTGTATTGACATCACTAACACTGTTTCTCTTCTTGCCAGTTCCTTTTCGGCTTCTTTCTCGGCACCTTCCTCCTCTGTTGCTTCACAAGTACACCGAGTGCTGGCGGGCTCAGTTCTCCCCTTTTCATCTGTACACGTTCCCCAGGTGATCTCAGGCTTTCCCTTGACTTTAAATAGCAATTGTGCCAATGTTTAAAACCTTCAGTAGTTTGGCTTTACATTTAGAATAAAGCTAAACTCTTCTCTGACCTGAAGAGCAGACATTATCTGGCTCTTGCTTCTGCTTTGATCGCACTGGTACCTCTCTTCCGCTCATCAAGTATAGTCCGGGCACAGTAGCCTTCTTCCTGTTACTCAAGCACACCCATTGATCCCTACCCTAGGAATCTAGATAGGCTAGGACTTGTTTCCTCTGCCTAGTGTATACTCCTTTTGTTCAGCTCAGGATTATCCAGGCCTCGGTTTTGGTGCTAAAGCTTTTGGTGTCTCTACTTTTCAGAGTACCTCATCTGACATAGCTTCCAAGTACCTTCCATTCACTTGGTAATTCTGTGTGTGGCCCCTGATTTTTTTCCTATTCATTTATAAATATCTTCATAATTTTCACACCTGAATAAAAGTTCTGTGAGAGCAGAGGCCAGGTCCAAATAGTTTTTTATTGTGTCCATAGTCCTTAAAACAGGTTTTGAATTTATGGTGGGTATTCTACAAAAAATTAGTTCCTCCTACAGTTTTCAGAACTTGAGTATATTTGTTCTATTTTGTTCCTTATTACTATAATTAGACTAGAGCAACAGGAAGAGAAATAAATCTGTTTTCTCAGGATGCCATCTAGAACGGAGAAGCCATTATGCGATGTTTGATTTTTAAAAATTAATTAATTAATTAAATTGAAGAAATGATTTAAATTGTCTTTTCTCCCCGTCTACCTCCCCCCTCTCCCCTCTTCTCTGTTAACCACTAATCGACTGTGAATTTTTTTTAAGTAACGAAATAAATAGTAATTTTAGGAGAAAAATTCTTCTTTAAAAGATTGTTTTTCATCAGTACACACTACACACACACACACACACACACACACACACACACACGTATGTATATTTGTATGTATGTATGCATTATTTATTTATTGTTTTGTGTGGGCCGTGATTTTGCTTTTGGTACCTAACTATTGTAGAAGATAAATTATTTTTAATTTTTTTCCATGGACAAAATTTCTGTAAAGATAGCTTTGAAAAATATGTAAGAATCATTATTAACTGGATAATAATCAGAAAATACTACTCTCAGATTCTCCAAAGTGATTTTATGAAAGATATCTTAGGTAGTCAAATCTAATTTTACTTTTTTAGACTTCTCTCGGAGAACTTTTTAGTAAAAAATGAATATTGGTAAAGAGACAATTTTTTTTCAAATTTCCCAATGGGATTTTGAATTTAACTTGCATAATGTTTGGTGTTTTTCCTTGAAATCATTTTGAAAGCTCTATTTTAAGAGTTTCATTAAGTCAAGTGAAGCTGAGTTTTTGCATTAATTTGCTGTATGTATAACTGACTTAAATGATGAATTATACAAGTATATTATATTGAGCAATGATACTAGCATCTATTCTTTAAAGTTTTAGGTTCAATGAGGTATATATATTAAATTTCTTCTTTGTGTTTCAAATATTGAACAAATCTGTTCTTCAATTCTTCAATTCAATGAAGGAAATTTTCCTTTAACAAACATGGAAATTGAGAATAAAAGGAAAGTAGAATTTCATTGTTGCATTAACATTTTTATTTAAAAAGGAAAAGTATAGTACTGATATTAATTTTTGATAATTAACTGAAAGCAAAGTTGATGTCTCACAGATTTTTGAGAACAGTTTTAAAAGTAAATTTTATGTGTGGTATATATTCCAACAACTGATTTTTAATTTGATAATTTTTCTGTGATTTTTTTTTTTTGGTCTAAAAATTTGGTTTTATATGTAACAGGGCTGGAGTTTCATAATACACAATTTATTTTATACCATTCTTTTCCTCTATTAATTGAACTCATTTCCTTCGTTTTGACCCGTTCTTCAAAGACCTAGTGTACTGGAGATCTCCAAAGGCTTGAGAAAAATGACATTTCTTCCATATATCATCTCTTGTAGCTTGTTTTTGTTGTATACTTTGCTGCTCTTATGTAATGTATACACTGTTATCCTTTCCTTTCCTTTCCTTTCCTTTCCTTTCCTTTCCTTTCCTTTCCTTTCCTTTCCTTTCTTTTCCTTCCTTTTCTTTCGTTCATTCGTTCGTTTGTTTGTTCTCTCTCTCTCTCTCTCTCTCTCTCTCTGTCTTTCTTTTATTTTATCTCTACTTTCATTTCCATTAATGTTTTGCTTTCTAATTGATGTCATAGGCAAGAAGATATTAATTTTTTCTTACAGTATTTTTAAATTTTAAATAGGAGAGTACTGGCACCCTAGCAGAGAGGAAACAGGAAAATAACCCTCTTACCCCCTAAAAAATAATAATTTCATGCCATGGTAATTTTTCTTTTTATATCATTTCTTTCTAAATCCAGCAAATTTGTTTTACTTTAAAAGCTCTTGGTTGCTTATTCCTTAGATTTTATATCGGCTTCAAGACTTTTGCTTTTGAGTCTTTTATTGCTCTCTTAATGTTGCAGGTGAACAGATGTAATATTCAAAAGCTCCTGGGAAGAAGCTTTAAGAGGGCACAAATTTTTGGCCATTTCTCTTGCTCTTACTTTCTCTATGAGAGTAGAGTGCCTAAGAGAGGGTACTAGAATGAAAAGAGCCACAGCTAATTTATGACATATGCACAATGCAAGTGAAAAATAAGTATTGTTGAAAACCATTGAGATTTGGGGATTGTTGTTTGTCACTTCAGCAAAGCTGACTAATACATGGCTCATATTTAGACCTTAACCTTTGAAAATATCTGAGTAAGGAGGATGGACTCAGAACTCTAAATGACTTATTATTGATGACAGATGTCCAGTTATTATACAAGTTTCGCAACTGGTTTCTTTGAATATCTGGATAAGAAAGAAAAAGCTTAAGAAGGTTCCCCCAAAATAACTGATCACATTTTAAATCTTTCTGATGTAAATTGTAAAACTTTGTCTATTAATAATTTTTATTGTGCATGGTGATTTGGAGAGGCATCTGGATTGTAAAGAATAATTGTGTATTTTATTTTCTTGATGAAGCAAGTTCTTACAATTTCACTTTTAAATTATTTTTAATTAAAGAAATTTTAATTAAGTTCAATTTTACCTTTTGATTTTGTATTCAGGAACTGAAACTGACCCACAACATAGTAAATTATAAGGGGGTGGCTCTATAGTGTAGTGGTTAGCATGTCTGCTTTACATGCAGAAGGTCCTTGGCAGCATCTGTAGGTTAGGGGGGGAGGGTGGAATTAAAGAGGGGAAAAATATATATAGTAAATAATGATCCCAGTTTATGAAAAAGCAAAAATTCAAAGCAAAATTAGACTGTTAATGCAATATCAAGATAAAATTTCTCCACATTTTCTAAAATGTAACTTTGGCAGTGTTTACAAAGTTTTATAATCTCAGTATTGTTATATAGATCCTTATACTGTAGGAAGAAACATTGTAATTTTTATGTTTCTGTAAAACAAAGTTTTAAATAAGAATCTTGTTCTAATTTTCATAATTTAGTTTCAAACTATAATGATAATTTTAAAGTTGTTATTTTGTATTTGCTTGTGGTCTATATGTACCTATATTGGATAAAGGAAAAAGATGTATTGGTAAGGGGAAATTTGACATAATATTTGAAAGGTGACATAATATTTGACACAATAATTGGAAAGAATATTTTTTCTGTTTTAGTTATCTCTATATTAGTTTCATTGACTTCATCTGAGATATGACACAGGTTTAATATATGAATAAAATATATTTTGTTTTCTTTTTTAAAGCTATAACTACAAAGTTATAGATGATGTACATTTATGATGATTTGCTGCAATAACAAGGAATTTTATATTTGATTTTTAATAGAAATAATAATTTAATTTAAATTAACAGTAACTTTTTTGTCAATTTATCAGCATAAAACGTCAAATTTATAGCAAACAAAAAAATGTTATTGTAAACATCTATACACTCACCACCAAAATTTTTTTTATCAATGTTTTACTAATACTTGCTTTATCGATATATCTATCTATCTATCTATCATCTATCTATCTATCTATCTATGTATCATCTATCATCTACCTATCTATCACTGTAAACATCTACCAGTTCATCCTATTGTTGGGTACATTTCAAAGTAAATTGCCAGTATCAGTATGCTTTTCTCTAAATACTTCATGCATATCATAAAATAGAGTTCACTATTTGCTTATACTCTTTCTTTGATGTAAAAGTTGTGTAAAATATAATGCACAAGTGTTAATTGAACATCAGTAAAGTCATAACAAATGTGTATACTTATGTAATCCAAAACCCTTACAGATATAGAACGTTACATTTACCCCATAAAGTTCCCTTATGTCTTTTCCAGTCGATCTTCACTCTTACTGCCTAGAGTTATAATTGCTGTATTATTTTTTTTTCAACATACAATAATGTTTTGCCTTGCCTGGATTGTAGTATAAATGAAATCACACAGTGTGTACTCTTTTGTGTAAATAGAGATTTGGAGAGAGTGGTGTTGGAGAGACTTCTTTAAGAAGAAAAAACACGTATCAAAAACAGGAATAAATGAATGGTGACAACAATATTCATATCACTAGTAATTCAAATGGAAAAGAATTAAGTGCTCCAACTAAAAGATAGAGTGGATGAATGGAAAGGAAAACAAGACCCCCTACATGTTGCCTATAAGGACTCACTTCAGATTAAAAGACACACACAGATTAAAAGGAAGGGGGTGGAAAAAGATATTGCTTTGATTGACCTAGTAAGATTTTTTTTTGTAAACATAGTTTTTTAAAAAACATTTTTATTGAAATTGCTGGCTAGCAGTGTAAGTATATATTCACTTTTGAAAGAAATTGTCAGAACTTTTTCCAAAGTGCTTAAATTGTTTTACATTCTTGTCAACAATGCATAAAAATTCCTGTTACTTCACATCCTCATCAACATTTGATATCAGTCTTTTCTGATTTTAGCCCTATGTTGGGTATATAGTAATATCTTATTATAGTTTTAATTTGCATTTACCTAATTATAATGGTTGTGAATATCTTTCCATGTGCTCATCATCCATTTGCAATCTTTTGTGAAGTATCTGTTGAAATTATTGCCTATATTTAATTTTTTTCTAGAACCATTACAGTTCCCATTTTATTTCCTGACTTGAAATACATTTGTCTAATCACCTGAATTTTAAGATAAATATAAGCTTACTAGTTTCAAGGTTATGAGTAAAGGGAAGAATATTATCATATCTATGGAATTTCTGATGATTTTTCAGTCTCACTTATAGTTGCCAAAACTGTTGCAGTATGCTTTTGACCATGGTGGTAATTTGGATACAAATGTTCCATATCTTCACTTTTGAAGACATGTTTTTAGGCCTTTGAAAATGCTTATCTTATTTAGAAAAAATATAAGTATGTGTTCCTTAGGGGAAAAAAAGACATAATTGTAAACGAGCTACTGCTAAATCTAAAAAGAAGGTATTTATACCAATAAATTTTTTTGTACCAACAATTTTTCTTATATCAATGTATGTTGATACCTACAACTTTTCTTTTTTAATGCCTACAGCACCTGGTATTCCCATCCAAGTACTAACCAGGCCCAACTCTGCTTAGCTTCTGAGATCATACGAGATCAGGGATGTTCAGGTGGCGTGGTCGTAGACCCTACAACTTTTTCTAATGGAATGTCTAAAAGATTTCCAGAGTTATTAACCATGTTCTGTTCTTTAACAAACTGTTTGCCCTACTTTAAAATATAACATGGGATTTTTTTCCTCCTCCTCTTCCTTTTTCTTTCTTTCTTTTTAAATAGTAGTAGTACTACTACTAGTAGTAGTATTCATCATCATTATCATCATTATCATTATCATCATCATCGAAACTGAGTTATTAATTGCTCACTGTGTCTCAGATAATGTGCTACATGCTTAAATACATTATATTATTATGTTATATGAGATAAATGTTAATTATTCCTGATTTTATAAATGAGGAAGCTGAGACAAGGGCAAGTTGTTATTTGTCTGAAGTCATGGAGCTTCATGTGATAGAATTGAAACCCAAATCTCACCTTTTCTGCCTTTTATTAACTGTAATGTGCTGCTTTAGACATCACAAACTCAAAAAATTTGAAATATGAAATGATTAGTTGTGCTATTATACTTGTGTAAGTCACTCTAATGGGTATCAAGAGTGTTTTATAGCATGGGTCTCTAACTCCCAGGCCGTGGACTGGTACCAGTCTGGACTGGTACCAGTCTGTGGCCTGTTAGGAACCGGTTCGCCCACAAGGCAGGAAGTGAGCAGCTAGTGAGTGAGCCAAACTTCATCTGTATTTGCAGCTGCTCCCTAGCACTAGCATCACCACCTCAGCTCTACCTCAGATCATCAGGCATTAGATTTCCATAGCAGAACCAGTTCTTAGTGTCAAAAAGATTGGAGATGGCTCTTTTATAGGACATTCTATGGGAATATTCTTGTCTGATTTGTTTGGGCTTCAGAATCTTAACTTATTGTCATTGTACTCCACCTTGTCCAGGCATGTATATAATAATATCTGGAAAAATTATTTAAAGACTTATAAATGTAGCAGATTACCTAAGACTAAGTACACTATACAGCATATGGAATATACAGTAGTTAAGAGCACCTACTGTGTGCTTGGCATTCTATTTTTAAAAAGCTGAAGAAGTTATGACCTTGCCCAATTAGCTTATAATATAATGAGGGTTACTAAGGTGTGCACAGAGAATTTCTATATAATATAGTTAAGTGCTATGATATAGGCAATAGACTGTATATTCTATATCCTTGGTGTTTCAGATAATATCTTTTAGACCCTGACTGCTAAAATGTGGGTGAAATATATGGTTAGGATATCCGATGAAAATGTTCACTGATTTTGATTTTACATTTTATAATTTTTGCCTAATCTCATTTGGCACGGAATGGTTGACATTAATTACAGAGACTTCTCTTATTACCATTACATAAAATTCAGCATTAAAAAAAAAAAAAAAAACTGAATCTTACTTATTAAATCTGTCTCTTAAGAGAATGAGCAAAATTTTGATTCTGTTTCTCCACAGCCTTTCAGGCCCTATTCTTACTAACGATTGGTTGTTCTGTTTGCCCTAGGCTACTGAGAAGTTCATATCCTGACATGAGTAGAGGCTAAGACAGAGAATGATCCTGGGGAGTAAGGGGCATAGAGAATATGAATATTTGGATTTGTTATCAGATTTCATTGTGATGAAGGGCAATGCAATGAAACATGCCCTGTATCTGAAAATGGGAAGCTAACAAACTTTATGTAGCCTGTGGTTTATTTTGGGTGCTTAGAAATTTACTATCATAGGGTGACTTAAAAGGATAGAAAATGTGAGATAGATTGAATGTTTATTTTCAGAGCATTGAGTAACTTACAGCATGAAAAGGACAAACGCAGATCCCAAAATATCTAGCTCAGGGGGCAAAAGGAAACACATTACGTAATTGTGTTGCAGGAATTCCTTTCTGCCTGCAGTTGGTGCCCTGAGTATGCTGAAAAGAAATTTCAAAAATTGATATTTAAGAATATTTTACATTATATTTTAGCAAATATATATGTATGAGTTGCATGTGTATATGTGTGTGTAAACAGAAATAAAGTTTCCAGAACAATATTAACCATTATAATGTTCCATTCACCACTATTTTATCCTGTCCTATCCTATCCTATCCTATCCTATCCTATCCTACCCTACCCTACCCTACCCTACCCTATACCCTACCCTACCCTACTCTACTCTACTCTATTCTATTCTGGTTTCCAGAAACAATACTGCAATATTATGATATATAAAATATTTGGTCTTCATCTACAGTTCTTGGCTCATGGTGCCCTGAACTCATGGAATTTCCTGAGTATTTAGAGTGAAAAATGTGTATTTTGTTAATGAGGTGACATTTAGAAAGAACCTTGGGATTAGTACTGTTTGCCAAGAGAACCAATGTTGTGATTTGAGGGTTGAAACTTTCAGTTCCAAACCCCTGACTTCCTGGGAAAAGAATGGGGCTGGAGATTGAATCAATTGCCAATGGCCAATAATTTAACCAATCATGCCTACTTAATGTCGCCTCCATAAAAACTCAAGAAGATGGGGTTTGGAGAGCTTTCAGGTTGGTGAATAAGTAGAGATTTAGAGAGAGTGGTGCTGGAGATTTGGAGAATGGTGTGCCTTGAGAGGGTGTGTAAACTCCACTCCCCTTCTCGTGTTCCTTGCCCTTTGCATCTCTTTCACCTGGCTATTCCTAAGTTATATCCTTTTTACAATAAACCAGTGATAGAAAAGTAACATGTCTCTCTTGAATTCTGCCAGCTATTCTAGCAAATTAATGAAATCCAAGGAGGGGGTGTTGGGAACCTCTGCCAATTGGTCAGAAATGCAAGTGAGAACTTGAATTTGCAATTGGCATTCTGAGTTTGAGGGGTGGGTGGAACCTTTAATATGTGGCCAGTTGGTCAGAAGAACAGGTAACCTGGGTTTGCATCTGGTGTCTGAAGTGCATGTGCTGTGTGAGTGAGTGAGGGGTTGGTACAGTCTTGTAAGACTGAATGTGTATTCTATGGAATGAAATGCTTTCTTTGGGTAGATTGTATCAGAATTGCATTGAATTCTTGGACACTCTGCTGGTGTCTGAGAATTGTTTGTTGGTGTGGTCCCCTGCACACACACACTGCAGAACACTGTAGTCGGATCCCAATTTAAGTGTTCATTCTTATAATGCTCCATTCAACATATTTTCTTTTCTGGTCTATTCTAGTCTTTACAGTTATAAATGTAGTCATTAGACCATGTTAGGAGAGAGAATTATTGAAAATTTGTAAGAGGGTATGTTTGAAAGACAAGCACAAGGAGTAGATTATAATCTTCATTTCCTTTCTAATAAATCCATCCTTCATTCACTTTTAACTTCCTTTCCTTCCTGCTGTTGTATTCCTATTTATACCACATAACTCTGCCTACAACTGGCAACAGCTGATTAGGATATGGATCGGTTGCACCCTAAAGAAGTCAATTCATGAGCCAAGTTGTGCTATTTACATGGATGGTTTGTTCAGATTCTCTTAAGATTTTGATAGATCTCTGTACCTTTACAGGTATATTTTTAGAGTCAATTTGAAATTTCTCTTCCTTTTATTTAAACATGACTTGACAGACAGGCAGATCTTTCCATTGCTGTCATTAAAGTTCAGTTAATCCGCAGATGTAATATGCTATATTGTAGACTGTATAATCACTTGTTGACTAGTTCATGTACTATGGACTATGCCACTACTTCTATATTAACATTGGCCAGCAAGTTTTATTTCCAATTAAATTCCATAAATTTTTATTTTTCTAAGTGCTTCATCCTCTCTTCAGACAATCAAACAAGATGATATTTTCTGAGTCAGATTCTGCTTTTGCTGGTTAAGTCGTCAGTAGTTTTTAGAGTTATTAGCAGGTTATAACATCTCTTCAGATTGTCTTGTCTTTTTTTCGTTCGTGTCTTTTGGTTTTATTAGATAGACCTTGTATTTTCAACTTAAGCACTTTTTCCATGGAAGGAGTCTTTGATGTCCTGACATGTCCAGTGGTTTAATATTGGAAAGAATTCCTAGCCTGCACCTTTTCTCTTCATAAAGCATGAATTTGGGGCTACTCCACAATCCTAAAGTTTCTTTAATATTTCAGAAAGTGACTTAATTTGAGAACAGAATAATATTAAGCACCTCAGATAACTTTTAAACATTTCAAAAGGTTAACTTAAGGTTAATTTTTCAGTTTCTAAGGCCATACAACTGTGCCATTTTGGCCTAAAGCCAAATATTTAGATACACTGTGAAAGAATCTCATTCTGAATCTCACTCAATTAGCTGTTTTCAAAGGCCAAAGGAATACAGAAATTTAGTCTCCTTTGTGAAAAGAGTAGATAAGAGTTTTATTTGCTAAGTGGGTTTTGAAAGAAAATTTTGGATAATTTTTACCAGTGAGTTTTGCAGTGAATATATTTTCTGTATTAAAATTCCTGAAATACAGTTTAATTTATTTTTTAAAAAAATAAATGAGTAAAGCAACTATACTAATTAGTTTGGAAGATGTCTTTGTGTCCATATTTCTATAGAAATATTAGAACTAATTATTTTAGGGAGAGGTGATATAATTTGGTTGAAAATTTTGTTGGAGAATTACATTAATGTACTATTTTTGATAATATTTTACAAAGATTTTCTCTTTTTCCCAACCTTCCCTATTTCTTAAGATTAAGAATAGACTAAACTTCCAAATAATTTTTAATTATATTTCCATTCTACTGGGGAGAGAGGATAATACATGCCCTCATGCTTCATCTTTGAGGTAAAGTCAAGAGGAGAATTTTGATTCCAGGCAATCTAGAGCTAGCATCTCGAACTTTTCTGATAAAATTTTTTCTAACTTTTATTAGAAAGTTATTAGGAGAGTAAAATTGTACATGATAGAATTTGGGCTATACATTCTGTGTAATGAGATTATGGGTAATTTTCACTTTCCCCTTTTTTTTATTTTTTATTTTTTTAATTAATTAATTAACATTTTTTTATGGTGACATTGGTTATCAAAATCCAATAAGTTTCAGCTCTACGTTTTAACAGTAAGATATATATATCTCATATATATATCTCATATATATATATAGATAGATATGGATATATATCCATATCTATCTATCTATCTATCTATCTATCTATCTATCTATCTATATATTACCCTGCATGTTCACCTCCATAGTTAGATTCTTTCCATCACCACATATTTGACCCCCTTTACCTTGTTTACCTCCCCTCTCCCTTCTCCCTCTTCTGCTCTAGTACTTTCTCCTTTTTAAACTTGCTGTACCATCTTATTTGTAAATAATAAATACATATTAGTTTTATAATCAAAGAAAATATTGAAAGAGTTTTCAGCCTAGCTCTTTTCATTAGAAGATTAATGATAGCTATTAGAAGCAGTGATAGGAACATCATTTGTTCATTTTTGCTGTGTATACTTTGACTTTGACTCAGGAAATAGAAGTAGCACATTTTCTACTTTGTCTCATGCACATAAACATTTCATGAATAATAAAAAAAAATGATTGGTACAAGAATTTTGATTTTGCCTGTGTGTGCCTATGAAAAATTTCTAAGAATACAAAAATTAAGAATGTAAACTAGCCTCTGCTTGCAAATCTTTAAGTGATGCTCTAGAAAATGCAGCTTATTTATTTCCTGTCCCCCCACCCTACCACTACCATGTAGACTACTATAGTTCCAGAGTTAGCCTGGAACTATAAAATACAAGAGTTTAAAATAATAATGAAAAATTTCTCCTGCAAATTCTAATAGTCTTTGATATTTTTAAGATGACACAAAGAATATTTTTATCAATAGATTTTTAAATTCTATATTACAAATGCCTATAGGATTGGGTAATATTTTACTCACATTTAACTTCTGCAATTTATTCTATAAGATTCTTTGGAGTTCATTTCTGTTTTCTTTTATTCTGATAAGAGCAACTTGGTTTCTCTAAGGACTTACCCATTCCTCATTTTGTTTAATCTTTGTGGAACTAACAAAGTGTCCTCCATTTCCTGAAAAAATAATGGTCATTCTACCTAAGATAAGTCAACCAGTATCTCCCTCTCAGGAATTTAAATCTTGAGTCATAAATGTTAAGGCAAAAAATAGTTGAAGATGATTCATTATGGGGTACAAAATAAGGAAATTCAATACTTTTTCTACTATGATTCCCAGCATTGCTGTGGTTCTTACTTTAAAAAAGCCTGATGTTTCATATTTTCTTTTGATTATGTGAGCAGCTCTTTTCCTTATACCATATTCTTTTTAAATTTTTAAAAAAATTTAATGAATCCATTCAAGGCTGGGATTTATTTATTTTAAAAAATTTAAATTACAGTTGACATTCAATATTATATTAGTTTCAGGACTATAGTATAGTTCTTAGACATTTATTTAACTTACAAAGTGATCCCCCAATAATCTAGTGTCCATCTCATGCAATACATAGTTATTATAATGTTATTAACAATCTTCTCTATGTACTTTACATCTACATGACTATTTTGTAACTGCCATATTGTACTTCTTAATCCCTTTACGACTTTCACCTAGGCTCCTAAATCTTCTCCTCCTGGAAAGTATCAGTGTATTCTCTAAATCTATAGTTTGTTTCTGTTTTGTTTAGTAATTTAGTTTGTTTTAGATTAAACTTAGTAAAATTATATGGTATTTGTCTTTCTCTGACTTATGTCTCTGAGCATAATACTCTCTAGATTCGTCCATGTTGTCGCAAATAGTAAGACTTTATTTTTTGGGGTGAGGTCACGTAATATTTCATTGTGTATATGTACCACAACTTCTTGATCCAATTGTCTGTTGTTGCACCCTTAGGTTGCTTCCGTCTCTTGACTGTTGTAAATAGTGCTGTGATGAACATAGGGGAACATATATTTTTTTCTAATTAGTGTTTTGTATTTTTAATTTTTTTAATTTGACCTTTATATTTGAAAACAAAACAGGTATACAGAAAGCCACACCCCCTAAAGCTGGATAAACTATTACAAAATAAACACCCTTATAACCATCATCCAATGGAAGAAATAGAACTTCTATTGAAAAAAGAAATAAAACTCCCATCCCAGAAGTCCCATATACCACCATGTGTCCTGTTTCACATTCAATCCTTTTCTTCACGACATAATATCTTGGTTAAAACAATCACTTCCTTGGATATTTCCAGTCAAGATGGCAGAGTAAGTAAATGGTGTGCTCGACTTCTCTCACAACCACATCAATATTATGACTAAACTATAGAACAACCATCATTGAGAATCACCTGAAATGTAGCTGAACAAAAAAGTCCTACAATTAAATAAATGCAGAAGAAGGTACCTTGAGACTTATAGAAGGGTGAAGATGCAGAACTGGCTGGTCCCACACCTGCATGTTGTGGTCAAACATGAGGTGGGATATCTTGGCTTCAAAGGTCTCCCAAGAGGAAGGATCCCAGCTCCATACTGGGCTCCATAGCCCAGAGTTTCAGTGCTGGAAAGAGTAGTCCCCACAACTGCTGGCTATGAAAAGCAGAGGAGATTGTGGATGAGTGAGGGCTGCTAGAGTCTGAGGTGTTCCTCTATGGACTTACTTGCTGATGGACTCACTGACTGAGCTCCAGTGCTGGCTTAGCAGTTTGAAAGGCACCAAACTGGTGGGAAGGAACTAAATTGTCTGGCTGCAGGGCGAGAGCTGGAGGGGCACCTTTCTCCCAGGCAGAAGTATTGGCAAAGCCATTGTTTCTTTATTGAGCTCTCTCCCATCCCAGCTTTCAGATTCATATGGCCACCATATCTAAGTCTCCATCAACCTGACTAACACCGTTCACCCCATCCCTGTGATTCTGAGATCCAGCCACATTGAACTTGCAGACCCATTCAAACCATTTCCATTAGCTTTTCCATACAAATGGACTTTCTTGGCTCACACAGCAGACTTTCCTAAGGTCTCTCAATGGTTCACAAATTTCAAACAAAAGCTTCTGGTCCTGGCATGCTCCGTACCTCTTGCTAAGCTGTCCCAAGCCTTGCACTAGCACCTGCCAGCCTTAGTTCATGGTTTAGACTCTTGAGCCACCTCCAAGCCCAGCATGAGTGGTGGCCATCTGGGAATTATTTTCTGGTTTATGCTGGGTGAGCCCAGGCAGAGCAAAGGCTTTAGCTGAACTTGAGCTATGGTGGGACTCCTCCCAGAAGTTCCTGGTACAGGCACACCTGGTGGCTAGGAAATCACCCATCTGCCTCTGAAGATGACACATCTAAAGGGCTGACTGGGCAGGCACCAGAGTCCTGCTAAAGCAAATATTTCTCTGTAAGGTCAGTCCCTTTACAGCAGTTCCTCCACTGTAGTCATGATCAGTCCTCACAACCAATCAGCCTGAAGATCAATGCCTCTCATTAACATGCAAACATCAAACAAGGCTGAACTACAACAGGAGGGCACACACAATCCATATAAGAAAAAAACCTAGAGCACCCAGCTCAGGTGACCAGGGAGACCATGCCACTGGGCCCCAAAGAACCTACTATATAAGGCCACTCTACTCAAACTGGGAGACATAACAGCCTTACCTAATCCACAGGGAAAAAAAAAAAAAAAACAGGCAGGAAGAAGGATTGGGGAGACTAAGAAACATGTTCCAGATGAAAGAACAGAACAGAGCCCCAGAAAAAGAACTGAACAAAATGGAGATAAGCAATCTACCAGATGCAGAGTTTGAAATGCTGGCTATAAGGATACTCAGTGATCTCAGTGAGAACTTTAACAAAGAGATAGAAAGCATAAAAATGAAAACAGAAAACATGAAAAAGAACCAGTCAGAAATGAAGAATGCATTAAAGGGAATCAACAGTAGATTAGATAAAGCAGATGATTGAATCAGTGATTTGGAAGATAAGGTAGCAGAAAACACCCAAAAAGAACAGGGAAGAAAAAAATATGTATATAATCTGAAAAAAAAAAAAAAAATGATGGTTTAAGGGACCTCTGGGACACCATCAGTGTTCCAATATATACATCATAGGGGTACAAGAAGGAGAAGAGAGAGAGCAAGGAATTGAAAACCTGTGTGAAGAAATAATGATGGAAACTGGCAAAGGAAATAAACGTACAAGCCCAGGAAGCTCAGAGAGTCCCAAACAAGATAAACCCAAAGAGGCCCACACCAACATAATTCAATGTTAAAATGTCAGAGGTTAAAGACAAAAAGAGATTCTTAAAAGCAGCAGGAGAAAGCTGTGAGTTACCTACAAGGGAAATCCCATAAGACTGTCAGCTGAATTCTCAACAGGAACTTTGCAGGCCAGAAAGAATTGGCATGAAATATTCAGTGACAAAAAGAAGGTACCTATGACTAAGATTTCTCTACCCAGCAAAGCTATCATGTGGAATCAAAGGACAGATAAAGAGTTTCTCATACAAGAAAAAGCTAAGGAGTTCATCACTACCAAGCCAGTATTACAGGAAATATTGGAGGCACTTCTTTAAAAAGAGGAATCACACACACACACACACACACACACAAATAATAAAATGACAATAATTACATATCTATCAACAATTACTTCATGAAAAAGGATTAAATGCTTCAATCCAAAAATAGGGTGGCTGAATGGATAATACAAGACTCTTACTATGCTACCCTACAGAAGACTCACTTCATATCAAAAGAGACACAAATGGAAAGTAAAAGAAAAAAAAATGTATTTCATAAAAATGGAAAATAAAAAAGCCAGGATCACAATACTTATACCAGACAAAATAAACTTTAAAACAAAGGCTAAATTAAGAGACAAAGAAGGACTCAGTTATCCCATTTCTGGGTATCTATCTGAAGAAACCCAAAATACTACTTCAAAAGGATATGTGCATTCATGTGTTCATTGCAGCATTATTTACAATAGCTGAGATGTGGAAGCAATGTGGATGTCCATCAATGGATGCATGGAGAAAGAAAAGTGATACATAATATAATATATGCAATAGAACATTACTCAGCCATAAAATAGAATAAAATCTTGACATCTGCAACAACATCGATGGAGCTAGAGGGTATTATGGTGAATGGAGTAAGTCTGACAAAGGCAAATACCATTCTTGGAATCAAAAGAACAAAACAAAACAAAAAAAAACCATAAATACAGAAAACATTTTGATAGTTGCCAGGTGGGAGAAGGGTTGGGGGAGGGGTGGTGGAAAAGGAGAAGAAATTAAGAAGTGGAGATTTGTAGTTACAAAATAGTCATAGAGATATAAAAGTATAGCATAAGGAATATAGTCAATAATATTGTAATAACTATGTTTGATGTCAGATGGGTACTAGATTTATTGGGGTGATCACTTTGTAGGTTATATAAATGTCTAATTACTATGTTGTACACCAGAAACTAATATAATATTGGATGTTAGCTGTAATTGAAAATTTTTTCAAAAGTAAAAATTATAAAATAATCACTTTCTTGCATTTCTTTACAGTTTAATTACCAAACTATAGATCCCTTGTTTAGCGTTGCCTATTTAGACATTATTCATATCTCTTTTAAATCTCTTTTGATTGATCTATTTATTCTCATTCTTTACAATATCATTATATTTGAAGTGAATTTCTTACAGACAGCACATACTAGGTCATGTTTCTTTAATCCACCATGTCTATTTCTTTTAATTTATATATTTAGGAAATTTACATCTAATCTAATTATTAATATGTTAAGGCTTAGGTCTCTCATTTTATTTTTCCCTTTGTGTTTGGTTCTCTATTATCTTTTTCCTGTCTTCCTGGGGGCTAAACATTTTTTAGAATTCCATTTTGATTTATCTATAATGTTTTTGAATATGTATATTTGTATAGATCTTTCTTTGTTTGCTTTAGGTATTATATACATATGTAACATTATTATATATAACATTATTGTAGGATCATATACAAAACTGAGATACCTAGTATAATGCTAATTCAAGTAAAACATGATTTCTCCCTTTCTTTTTGCAGTGAAAAAATGCAGTAATCCTAATCAAAGTTTATGGTTAATTATAGTTTGTACAACTGATTTCGATCTGATGCTAATTTTTATTTTGTAAAAGTGGTAAGGCTACTTGTTCTGATGTGAGAGGTACAGAATTAAATCCTGACATGAAAAAAACACACACACAGAATTACAGGGCAGCATATTTTACTTAATATTAAGTAAAACTGGATTTATAAAAATAAATAATTTTTAAAAATAAAAAAAACAATGTTATCATAAGAGGATAAGTTTAAACCCTTTCTTGAAGCTAATACAGTTGGACACTAAAAACTAAAATAATTACTTATTTGGCATTCAGAAAATGCATGTTTATTTGAAGGCTTGGCTAATAATATTTTTTTGGATTATACAAAATTAAGTTGAACGAAACTTCTAGAATTAGAAAAGTTAACAAGCAACTGATATTTTTACATTCATTTGGTTTTAAAAGTTTGGTTAATCATTAGCTACTGATTTTTATAGGAATATTTCTAAATCTTATCACTTCCAGTATAAACTGTGACTTAGATAGTCTTATAAAATTAAATTTACAATTTATGTATTAGTTCAATTTTGAGTATTTAGAATCAAATTATATTGCAACAAAAATGGTAAAAAAAAAAAACAGAATAGAGTGAATCATAGAGACTATTTTGTATCTAACAAATTGGAGATGAGTTTAATTGCTTCTTAGAATTGAAGAAAATAGAAAATGGACATCTGATTTCCACTGGACCTGGTCTGGTGCCTTAAATCTGTTTCTTAATCCTGCAGGCCGGAATAGCTCTTGGCTCTCTTCTGAACCTTCTGATTTGTAATTGTCTTTATGCCTGAGGACACCCTGACTTGGAAAAAAGTTGATTGGCTCTGCCAAGTGTCCATTAAAGGTGCTCCTTTTGGATCCTAAATTTTTTGTGTTCACTGTGATCTCCTGGATTGATTTTTCTTGGTACCATATTCTCCACATTGTGCCTTACTGCACACAGTATTGACTCATTGGTCTCTGGTACATTGTCAATTTTCCTGTGAGGGACAGAAAACACACTATGAAATGTTTTAATGAGAGTCCTCCTGTCGCTCAAATTCTGTTTTGAGTTGAAATTGAGAATATAATTATTTATGTCCATAGTTTTTGGCTGGAGGTGTTTTATTGCTCTAACCATGGCACAGGACAAGGGGCAAGAATGGTAATAAGTCCCTAATTCTTATAGGCCCTGGAGGGGTATCATGCTGCAGCAACAATGATCATGAGCCCAGTGCTATCCTTTGCTTTCATTATGATTCATTCTATGTCACTCTCAGAAATATATTCATGGATATTTATTCCTTGCTAAGTTTTAGGAAAGCCCAATTTTTATATGTTTAATTTAACTTTCCTAAGTTGAGTTCATTTTTCCCACTTTAAAAACTTCAAATAGATTTTCCTTTCTTATTTGAAACATTTTTCAGCTAAGATAAATGAGCCAAAAGAACGGCGTTCACTGATGTGTCTTTTCTTCTTGCTGGCTTGATAAAAACTCTTTCTTTTTGGAATAGAATGTTCAAGATCTAGTCTGGCAGGAAGTCGGTCTCTGCAATGTGTTCTCTGCTGGAAGCATTGATCTTCATTTTTTTTCTCCTTTCAGTTCTTCTTACTTGATAGTGGTCTAGGGACCATAATTCCTCATTGTGGCTGACAAAGCTCCCTATGTAAAATATTCTCTTTCTCCACCTGAGCTCTGCATCATCACAGATCTGCAGCTGAGAAACTACCTCTGGAAAATACCTTTGTAGTTCTCCTCCACTTATTCACAGTTCATGTTATTTGTTTCACTCAAACTCTGTATTGCAGGGGAAGTTTTTAAACTTAGAGATGGGAAGTACTGGAAACAAAATTGATATAATGTGTTGCCTAGTCAGTAGCCTAGTTTGTACTTTATATTGTCTTAACTCCTCATATCAGCTGATTGTAAAAGCACTGGATGTATTGAACTATGGATGCTAACATGAAGTTTCAAAGCAATTAATGTCATTCTGGTAAAAATATTTTAAAGTTTGACTACATTACTAGCTATTAACTTGGGGACAAAATGAGGATTATGAAGTTTGTATAATTTATGAACCAGGAAATATCGTTGCTTCACTGGGGTATTTTAAAGATTATAAACAACATATTAACTAAACAGGTGGCTAATGAGTTGATAATTTGAAATGCTCTCAACATAGCTTGATTACAAAAGGGCAGGCATATTATCCACCAATTTCACAAATTCAATAAAATTGCCATTAAGTAAAATTTTCAGTATAGTGAAAAAGATCAAGATGTCATAACTTAAAAACGAATAACTATACAAACTTCTGAACAATACTGAATATTTTTGACATAGTAAGTACTTAAGTAAAGCCCATTTCTTCATATTATCTGCACATAATGTTAGTTTTATGTTTGAAAATGAAAGTCAGTACCCTGTAAAAATATATATTTTAGTAGTTAGAGAGGATACACTATTTTTTTAAAATTTATAACATAAATCCCTTGGATTTGTAGTTAAATACTCTTTATTAGTCTATAGGCCTTGACAGAAATGTACAGAGACAAGTTATTTTTCATGAGTTAAGACATTTGGCAATTTAAAAAGCTGTTATATTTTATATTTTTTATTCCTGCTCATGCTCAGAAATAACATGAAATATAAATATTTGCTGCAAAAATAATTCTATGGCATTGCTCGTATTGGATGTTAGATATTCTTCATTTGCTCCTTTAAATCTACACTTCTCTCTTCACCCTTCTCTGTGGCCTTGCCTCTCATTTTCCTTTATTTGACCAAAGGGATGTATTGGCAGGAGATCAGAGGACAGAAGAGAGAGAGTGCAGGGTTATTTCTTCTTTCTCTCCTTTCTGGGTCATAGATTGTCAGTGGCTGCTTTCCTTTTTTAAGGCCACACCTCCCTGGTGTCCCTCTCCTATAGCTATAGCTTTTCTCTGGATCGTGATAACTTCTGCTTGCCTTTTCAGACTTAGGTATGATAATGATCTCCTCCCCTTCTTTCTCTGAACAGGGTGCTTCTCCATGCATTGATAGCTTTTTTGAACTCTTACTAAATCAGTGAATAGTTTCTGTACTAGTTTTCTAAGGCGACCATAACAAATCAATATAAACTTGGTAGCTTAAAACAACAGAAGTTCTCTTACAGTTTTGAAGTCCAGAGATCCAACAGGAAGCTGTCAACAGGGTTGGTTTCTTATGAAGGATAGGAGGAAGATCTATTCCATGCCTCTCTCTTAGCTTCTGGTGGCTGTCAGAAATCCTTCATGTTGTTTGGCTTGTGTATATATCACTCCACTTACTACCTTGGCCTTCACATGGCTTTCTCTGTGTCTTTTTCACTTCTGTTTCTTATAGATACCTGTCATTGAATTTAGAAGCAACCCTAACCTAGGATGATCTCATCTGAGACCTTTGCCTTGATTACAAATGCAAAGACCCTTATTCTAAATAAGGTCACATTCTGAGGTTCCAGGTATAAATATTTTCTGGAGGCCACTGTTCAACTCACTACCATCTCTTCATTAAATTCTCCTCACTTAATCCTGATGGACACATGACAAATAGAGTTACTGGTTTTAATATATCAAAATAAGAAAACCAGATATTATAATGAGCTATTTGATGAAAGAAGACATTCAAAATGAAACAGCAGCATATTTAGACTCATGCTACAATAAAAACTAGAACTATATTGTCTTAAGGGGACTTTAATGAAAAGTGTTCCTGTAAGACAGTAGAGATATACTTTTTGATAGTGTTCCTTTTAGATAATATATTTCTAGTTCTCTTTGAAAATTCTATTTTAGAGAAATAAGATTATTTGGTTTATTTAAAGCCCACTCCTACTAGAGAGGGTTTAATAAAAAAGAAACAAAAATCATATAATAAAATAGTTTAGTTTTATTCTTTGTTCTATCATATGTGAACTCTTTGAGTACAAATGTAGGTCTCACATTCCTGAGTCTGAGATAAACAGAAGATCCTCCCCTCTCCATGGCCTTAGCAATTTGAAAATGTTAATTGCATCATATATCAGTATAATTCTCTAGTATTATAAACATGAAGACCGCAATCAGGAAAATTTTCTCCATAGCGGCAGAAAACATCCACAGAATACAAAAGGGAAGAGAATAAAGCTGCAGCCCTGAACAAGGCAGGGCATGAGGAAGTGAGGCCAATAGCTTTCTATAGAAAATATAGCAGTAGAAAACCTATGTAGGATACTCAGAAGAGGAAGTATAATGAGAGGACCACAGAATCTGGACCCCACCAGAGTTAAGAGTATTCTTGTAGTCACAGAAGCTCAAGCATTTTCTTAAGTTTATATGAAATCTTTCTCTCCTTCCAATGTGTTATATTTAAAGAGTTTGTGCTTATTAGCTTTAGAAAAAAAATGTGTAATATCTTACTTGTGGATGAATTCCTTGTAAGTCTTTTAACTTTATCAACTAAAAACCCCTCCAAGTTTTGTTAAAAATACATATTGGACACAGTTTTCCATCCTTATAATTGGATTGCGATGAACCAAAGAAAACTAAAACTATATAAGACCCATCCCTTTCAGGATCTTGCTTTAATAAACCATTTTATAAAAAATCTGGTTGTGCTGAATGATGAGCAAAGACTAGATCTATTTCTGTCATTCAATCTAATATATTAGAATGTTTAACTGACAGTAATCACTTTCTTTGTTTTGTCACTGTTCTTTGAAGAACTTATTTGAAAATGATATTTTCCTTACTATAAAAAATGCAAATTTAAAAATATTTCTAAATGTTTTAAGTATATTGAACAACCTAGTAAGATTAAAAACTCTTTTTTTCTTCAATGGAGGATGTGAAAAATTATGAAACTGTAAACTGTGTTTATTTCATTTGAATAAAAGAAAATACCACTTCATGAGGTAAAAATGTCTTGATAAGTCAGAGATAAACATGGCATGAAATAAATTACTTAATAAATAGTTCACAGCTGTGATTGTTTAATACATTATAGTTGACTCATACTACCTGTTCACATTACTGGCTGAGCATAAACCATTTTCATCAATAAAATTATATTCAGATTTTAAAAGAATAATATAGTTTATGACAGATTTAACTACAGCCAGCAATGATACACCATTCTGTTGTTTTCAGGTTGTAGACTGAACATATGTTTTTACACTCATATATAATCAGAGTGTTTGTGTTAATATATGCCTTTGTTTGATTATAGCATTGAAAGTACATTAAACTCTTATGAGAGTCCTATAAAATTCAACAGTTTGAATACTAAACAGGGTAATCACTATACTTTGGAACTTTATTCTGAGATGAGTTAGATATTCTTCAGTGATTTTCAAATCATTAGCCTACCACTTACTTTACATGAGCAAGAAGGAGGTCTGGGTCTAAAGTCTTAGAAAATTAAAAAAATATCTCTCAAAATATTAATCATATTCCCCAAAAGTGACTCAAATATTGAAAAGAGAATGTGTTAAGTATGTCATGACAGGCTTTTTAAAAACCTAATAATAAATTTGCTGTCCTCATTTTTTCTACAAGGTCAGCCAACGTTTTCTTTGAAGAGGTATATAGTAAATATTTTTAGTTTTGTGGGTCATACTACTGTTTCTATCTGACACAGTTACTTAATTATGCCCTTGTAGTGTAAAAATAGCATGGATAATATGTAAACAAATGGATGTGATGGTGTTTCAATACAACTTTATGTACAAAAGCAAGTGGTAGGCCTAATTTGGCTAGCTAGACTTTTCTTGACAGCAATCAAGGACAGAAATCAAGGTATCAGGCTGTTTCATTTTTCTTAAAAAATTTAAGTCCATACCCAAAGTCACCAGGATAGAAGAATAAGTTTTACCACTTCTGGAACTTTTAACTCTGTGGTATTGGCCACATGACGCATTTAGTTTATTTAGTTTAACTGGTGAAGGCAGTGAATGAAATGACAGGTTTGTGTCTGTGTCACTTAAGAATTCCCAGGATAAGGGTCATTAAATTATATACAATCTCCAAAAACCATCTCCTCTAATATTACACTATCTCTTAAACCCTTCCAAATTTCTTTCCAGACATTTTTTTTTTTTTAATCTTGAAGTCTGAGATGACTAAAAACCATGCAGTTGCGTATCAGCTTAGTGTTTCTTTCATTTGCATGGAGATTTTCTAAATATGATAACACTGGTGAGGAAACTCATGTTGGCAGCCATTTAGATTCTTTCTCCTTATTTTACTGACCAGAGCATTTTAAGTACTCTCTCCTCTTTGCTTGTATCCCATATGAGTAACATACTTTTTGTTGGATATTTTTCTTATCTAATACATTCGTTTCCTTGATTTATGAGATCCTACCAACCACAGCTAATCTTGTAATATGTACAGACATACTTTTTTACCTCTTAGATGTGATAAAATGCTGATTTCCAGGGAATAGCCATTCTTTAGGTGGCATAAAGGCCATAATCAATATCAAAGCGTAGAAAGAGGCAGGACAACTTCCTATTCCAGAGCTTGTGTCTTGCTCTTTGTGGACTCTGTCTTACTGAATTGGAGTTAAGTCATGGGGTCCTGTTCTTTATAAGCTTTTTTCCTTTTATAAGCACTGATTTCTATTTATATAGAGACCCTGGCATTTTGGGAGATGGTACAAGCCATTTAAGTATATGAAAAATTAAAATGTCAAAGTTTCTTTTCAGGTAATTTATTTGTTCAACAAAATATAGGTGGATGAGTTGGCCATATAATTTATTGTATAAGTCATAGCCGTCCTTTTTTTTTTTTGAAAAGAAATAAAATGGAAAATAGTAAAAATTGAAAGGATGGTCATTATATTTAATGAGTGTTTCCTATTTTTTTCCAGATCCTAGAGACACAAAACAGTTAAAATTTCTGCCCTCAAGGAATTTTCATTTGGAGTAAGGAGAGACAGATAACAAGCAATAAAAAGTTAACCTGAAAAACAAATTTTCCTGTTTATGTAAATTAAAGATATCCATTACAGAAAAAACTAAATTTATAGGATTTTTGTTGTTTTCCTCTTTTATATTAGTATAAGAATGTTAAAAACAGTTAAGAACAACTGGTTAAAAAGTCTAAACCAGACTTTCTGGCTTTGAATCCTGCCTTTCCTAGTTAGAATACTAATAAGGAATAGAGTTAGTACATGGAAAGTACTTATAACAGAGCTCAGCACACAGTAAGAGCTCAGTAAGTAACATGTTACTTTTATTACTATTTGGCAAAGTCACTAAATTGATGAATTCTCTGAGAACCTGGAAATAATGTTGTTTTCACTGTTCAACTGAAAAATCAATATTTCAGAGTAGGCATACACAAATTGTTTTGAAAATAAAGGATCATTTTCCAGGGCAAAAGGACTGTATTATAAGTTTTTGAATGAATTTGTATATATAAAAAGTTCAAATGTCAATTAGATGTAGGCTTTATTAGTCATAGGGGTGTAGAGAAAGGGGAGCCACAGGGTAAATGTTGGTATTGCCTATCCAAATACTCCCGGGAGGGAGAGTTTCTTAGCCTGACAACTTAGCCCAGTGTTCCTCTTTGTTTTGGTTAGAGTCTCAAAAACAGATCACCTGGAGACTTACGCCTGAAGATAAAATCCTTTTTCTCCTGTTATTGCTGGTCATCAACAAGTTCTCCAAAGTAGCTCAAGCTTTTAGTGGGATTTAGCTGATTAACTTCTCTAGATCAGTTGAGATTTAGTTTCTTTTGCTAGACTTAACATCTAAATTGGGTTTGTTTGACTTATATTCTTAAAAGAAATTGCTGTTTTACTTTTAGTAGGAAGTACAGAGTCTTTGATTCTTATGCCCAACTTTGATATATAGGTTTAACCATATGAAATTGTCATCTTTGTAGGTCATATAGTCTGATATTGGCAGTATCACATGGTTTAGTCAAAAACCTGGGTAGCCAAAGTTAAGCAACTGAGTGCTCAATAGGATTGAGCTGTCTGCTTGTGCTCCTCTGGCCAAAGATCAGTGAAATACTCCAGCCAGCAGGCCAAGTGCAAAGGCAACAAAGGACACATGCTGCCCTTGCAGTCTCTTGGCAACAGGCTAGAGTGGTTAATGTGAGTGCCTCTACTGCTCTTGCCAGACACAAAGGATTCAGCCTCCTCAAGGACTGGTAGACATGGGAATAAATCCACCCTCCAGACTCAGCTGTCAACATATACCAGACCCTTTCTGTAGTGATGACAGACCATAACCCTTTTCTCTCTTCTTCAGCTAGGCATCCTTTTCTTTCCTACTTGGTCTTAGGAGGCTACACAAAAGCTCTCTTTGTTTAATCCCTTTCTGTACGCCTATGTCTTGTATGAAGGCCCCTCATCTAAGGGGTGGGAATCCCCACTAGTTTCACCTCTCAGTCACATTATGATGCAGTAAGGCCATTTGTGGCTTGGAGATAAAGGAAGGGAACTGTAGTTGAATATTCTGCTTCTGTTGGAAAGACCATCCCTCTGGTTAGCTCACACTAGGCTGTTTTCCCCTAATACCATTAAATACTTTATTCACCTAATTCCCTCTTCAGATTCCAGGCTCATCTAACAACTCTCTGCTTATCAGCCAGCTTCTCACATAAGTATGCTCTGTCACATAGACTTCAAGTATGGTGGCTTCTGTGGCAGTTATTTCTTGTGAATTAATAAATTTTAATTCAGATTTATATTGTATTCTGATGAGTCTAGTTCATGTGAATTTCAGCTTCTGAAAGATGCCTTTATTTACAATGTGCCAACACAATCTAATTTCTAATCTTCCAAGTAAAGGGCCAAGACAAATTCACTGAAATAAAGAATAAAGTTTTGTGAAGTCTTTTAAAATTTACCCAGATTTGCCTTTTGAGTCAGACAACAAATACCTTATATTATCACAGGGATGAACACAAGTAAAAGCTTATTTTTCTTAGTTCTAACTTTTACATACATTGCTAACCTCCCCTCGCCCTGCAAAAAACAAAACAAAAACAACAAAAACCCTTAATGCAAATATCTTGTAGAATTTTCTGCCTAATCGTAGGAAAATTTTAACATGGAGACTTTTAGGATATTAATTAAAAAACAAAACAAAACATAATATTATTAAATAGCTGTCTAATATAATATATATAGATACACCAAAATTTGTAGAGCAATACCACAGTTGTTAAGTATTTGGGTTGTTTATATGTTTTTCTATTATAAATATCTCTATAATTAAATATCTTCTTAACACTTTCTTGTGTATGCCAATTTTTTTCCCCTTAGTTAATTCCTAAAAGTGAAATGTTTGAGTTACTATGTGTAGTCATCTTAGGTCTTGATATAAACTTCCACTAATTTTTTTTCAATGAGAATGTGAATTTACACTCTCACCAACTTTGAAAGAGACTTCGTGTCTCTATACACTCACCTACACTGGTTTTATTTGTACTTTTGAATCATTATCATTGTTATAGGTGAGATAACTTCTGCATTTTTATAAGTAGTCTTTATTTTGCTCCTAGTTAGACTGAATTTTCAAATGTTTTTGCCAATCTTCATTTTTCTTTTTTAAAAAACACATTTCTATCACATAATTGATGTCTGAGCAACAGGTAGAAAGAAAGTGATGATTGTGGAGGTTTAAGACTCAGAAATGTTGGGTATTTACTCTCTGTTGGGCAGTACTGGTGCCCTTGGACTGTAGCTTTTTAGTGACAAACTTCTGTGAATGGAAGACCAAGACTATTTCCATCAGAGCTTTATTGTAGTAGCTGAGTCTTTTATCATAGTTACTGATGCCTTTTCACATAACAATGAAGTCTATATCATAGGCTACAAAGGGAACTACTCAATTTTGTATATATTAACCATACCTTCTAACAATCAATTCAAATAATTTAGACACATATGTCCTTTCTTGAGGTGAACATTTCAAGCAGCAAACCCAACAGTGGTATTTATTGCATCATCCTAAAACAAAAATTCTCCTAAAATCAATAAAACTTGGTACACTTTAAAAACAAAATGTTGCCAATATATAACTTAAAGTACCACTCTGAAATAGTTTCTTGACAGTTGTTAGGGCTACTAAATGGCTGCCTGAAGCTAATCACCTGGAAAATATTTTGGAATTTCTTGCTGGAGAAAGCAGTCATTTGAAAAGGATTTTCTAGTGTTGTCCCTATGACTGTCTCTTATCTCTGGTTCTTGCAATCTCTTGATAAAACCAGAAGCCTGCCTCCATAAATTTTAAAACACTTAATCTCAACCACTGTTCTTTTTATTCTCAATCCTAAACCTTCTCTTTGGGGGAGGTTAGGAAACAAAGTTCTCACTATCCCTAGACTGCTTGCTCGAAATGAGAAATAAGGTTTTCCAAAGTTGCCACAACTTATACATTTATCCCCTGTCTGCACTGTGTTGTGTAGCTTTCCTTGAACTCCTGACAACCTAATCTGCATCTTTTTTTGGTTGACCCACAGCTCTCACCTGGTTACCTATTGAAATCTGTTTTTCAGTGATGTAAATTATTGTGCATATACTTTTGAATATACATGTTCTTATATAACATGACATGTTATCCGTTCAGAATAGTACTATGCCGTTCCATTATTTCTATTTATTTCTTTTCCTTCCCCATTCCCCATAGAAGCTACTCTAAATCTTTATTTCTTTTGAAATTTTTAAATCCCCTAATGGCTTCCTCACTCTCAGCACTAACCACATTTTTTATTGAGCAAAGTATAAATTATGAGTCCTCCATCCTGCATTCTTTCCATCTCTAAACGCATTTACAGATTTAGATATCTGTTAATCTCCAAGAGGGACATTATCTCTCTTTTGCAAGCTTTATTCCAGTAAGTATTTTCTTTCTTATAGCTTTAGTCTTTTCCTTTTTATTAGTTACTCTACTTCAGTTTAAAAACAAGGCTAAAGTTTCTCCCTCCCAAAACATTAATTTTACTTCCACAAAATTCTTTCACTCAACTTTAAGTTCACCTCTGTTTACCTTTACCATTAAACTTCCTGACTATTAGACATTTTTGTTTCCATTTCCTCACCATTAGGTTAAACCTCAACTCACTGTAATTTGATGTTCTATTTTGCTTCTTTCCTGAGACAGTTCTCAGGATCACTTACGACTTTTTAATCAAATGGTCTATTTTAAGCATTTTTATTCCTTCCCTCTTGGTAACACTAGCTAGCCACTCATTACATTTTTTTCTCCTGTGGCTTGCATGCTCCCACTCCTTCCTGCTGTTCTTTCTACCCCTCTGAACATTCCTTCTCAGGCACCTTCACAGGCACCTCTAACTGAGGCTACTTCATAAATCTCGGGATTCCAGAATGGCTTCTTTAGTTCTCACTCTCCTTTTTCCTTTCTCTTCTCTGCATATACACACTTCTAGACATACTTATCTTCTCCCATGTCTTCAAATTCTGTTTACTGTATAGCATACATTCTACTAAGGGAGAAACACAGCAAAATATACAAATATGTACAAGTATACCAAATAATACAAATACATAAAAATATATACATTGGACCATAATAACACCCGATGATAAGTGTATACTTATGTATATTATTCTTAATATAGTACCCGGCACCAATCATTTCAACCTTCTTAACAAATTACATTGATTATAGTCAGCTAGTTTTAATGAGCAAATTAGAATCAAAAGGCACAGTAAAAGAGATTATGTGTTCCATGCATGAGAACAGAAATTGTTGTATTACTTCAGTTCCTCAAAAGATAGAGATTTAGGGCTTTATACATTCTAGGTACTCAGCAACTTTATGGAACTTATAAATAGTCGTCATGATAGTGTATGACTGTGCTTGCCTGAGAAGTTTCTCATAAAGTACAAAGGATAAAAATAGATGCCAATCATAACCAACTGCAATTTCTCAAAGATTATTTTTGAGAACTAAAGGTAAAGAAATAACTTTAAATCATGTGCAATAAATTTATATTCAATTGTGACCTGTACCTAGAAATTTGAATAGAAAAATAAGATTCTGTAAGCTACTAGTCCCCAGGCCTGTTATAGATCCTGTGTCTTGCTGGTGATTCTCATTAAGTGACAGGCAAAAGTAATTTTACATAATCATGTTAATCAAAAGATGAAGAGGTAAAAATGTGAGATTTTTGAACTACAAATAATTTTAGAAATGATCTGATCTCACCTCTTCATTTTCTATGAAAGAAAATTGAAGCCAGAGGGGTTAAATGAGTTCTTCAATTTCACTTAGCTAATTAGTAGTGGCAAAGCAGAAAGAATTCAAGTTTCAAGGCTCAGGGAATGTGCTTTACATTATAAAACAGTGCTTATAAACAGCCAAAATTTTTCTCAATTCCAGCAGAAAAATTAGACCTGCTTTAACATCGTTCTTTTAATTAAATACATAGCCCTTCCTTCTTAACTCTGAATCTATTTATTTTTTCCCTCTTAGATGTATAATAAGGTGCTGTGTAGATGAAGAAAAGTACAACTGCTTTACTCAGCATGGTGAGTAAATTTTCCAGGTGATATCAACATTGGGTGATTATGCACACATTTTTCATGACATATTTTGTCCCCTAATGCACTAGGTAACTATTTTATATCTAAGTACCTTTATCTCTTGTTTGGTTAACACATATTCCTTAACAATGTGCTTTGTTCCTGTCACAGTACTGGGAATCTAGAATACAAAGATGAATTCAAATCCATTCTTTGCTTATGAAGGTGATAACATCCAGTGAAGATTAATTGCAATAACATTAAAGTGCTCTGTTAATTGTAAATAATAGTATACATAGTCACAAAAAATAAATGCAATTTAAACATGATAGGTGCTATAAATAGTATATAAATCTATGTATCAATTATACTGTGTAGATACAAAGGGAGTGGAAGTGGGAAGAGGGAGACAGAAAGTCATCATGGTGGCAATAACCTCTATGTTAAGTTATGAACAATGTGTAGGTGTTCTCGTAAGGAATGATGATGGCGGAAAAGTAGAAGTAGGAAGCATGGATAAGGGACTCCAGGCAGAGACAGCCGAGGAAGAAAATGCATGGCCGTGAGAATGAAAGGTGGTTCTGTGGGAGGAGTGAATGGGAAGAAGGTGAAGAGATAGGGAGGAGCCACATTTTGGAAGGGTTTGTATGTCCATGGTAAGGAATTTGTTCTTCATTTTGACTTTTGGGTCCATAATTGTCACTATTTGAAAACATTATTAAGCGTAATTTGAATGTGTATGCCTTCATAATATTTGCTATGGTATGGTGGAAAGAACCCTGGATTTAGTGTGAGCTAATCATGACATTTTGGTCATTCATGTAACCTCTGGGGATCTCAATTCTTCTGTCTGTAAAATGGAAATAATAATTCATAGGGTATCGAAAAGATAGAAATTTTAAATATGAAACTATTTATAGTGATAGAGCATTACTATTCTGATTATTTCAGGGACGGAAAAGTTTTTGGTTCAAAAGAAAAGAGCAATGCATTATTTTGCTTCAAGCTTGCTTCCCGTTAGTCCTTGTGCAGAGCAGAGAGCAAATAGCATATGTTATTTCAGTGAGAGTTCAGTCAAGAAACAGAAGCCATCTAATTTTAATTTGAGTTTACAGATTATAGGACTTCTGGAAGTGATTGGGGAGTGGGCATCTGGAACTCTGCTGGCGCTTGAGAATAAGGAGAGGTGCTTTGAAGTTCAGCAACTATCAGAATTCAGCCCGAAGCACCCAAGTGGTGTGGTTTTCAAGTGCTTGCCTGGAGCCATTCTGAACTCTGTAACAACCTACATCCTTTCATACAGATCTAGAGAAGCTTCAACAATGTGTGAAACTTTTCTACAAATAGTGAATCATTAAGTTCTATAATCACAGGGTGAAAGAAAGCAAGTAAACTACAGCTGTAATGAAGAAATATATCCAATATCTTATGGAATCTTGGATTGGAAAGTATAAATAACTTTAACACTGGTGTTGACTATAAAAAAGCAACTTCATGCACACATTGCAAAATCAAGAGAATGTACTGCATGAATATTTTAATGATCTCCATTTACAGAATATTTTGCAACTAGATTGCCCATTGGATTAATGGTTGATGATGAACGATTGTGGTTACAGATTTTAGAATGGTGGAGAAAATTGAGTTAACACATAGTTTTTTGAGTGTATTATTAAAGAAATAATTTTAAGTGTTAATAAACAAATCCAGTTTGGGTCTCTTGGTAAGAAGTCTCCAAGATAACTCCCAATATACCCTTAATATTTAGGCCCTTGTGAAATCCTCCCTTGCATTTAGTCTGCACCTAGTGACTTCCTTCTAACCAGTAAAATGCATTTAAAAATGATGGAATTTCCTTTCTATGTATAATTAGATGACAAAAGACTACAACTTAGACCTTGTACAAAATCTGTCTCATTTTCTTTTTGCCTGCGAACTCTGGTGAAGCCAGATGCAAGCCATAGCAGGTATTGGGAAACTTGTGCTGACAGCCAGTGAGGAATTGCATTTCATACTAATTAATTTCATTAATTAAATAATTCATACAATTTTATTTCATATTTAGAAGTTTATTACTCAACTTTAGATGTTATATATTTCCTCACATTTTATTTAGTTTTTTATATTTTAATGTTTACATCATCCCTTTGAATTTATTTTAGAATCTTCCTTCAAAGTTAAAAACATCCACCATGTCATTTTTTACATTCAGAGACCACAATGAACCACCACTGACAAAATCTTCTAAAAGTTTTCAGAGAATCCTAAAATTTAAGACATTTTTCAAGTGATTTCACTACAGTGACCATTTACTCAACTAGTGGCTTCCTGAGTTGATTCATATTCTAACCCTGAAAGTATTCTTAGTCAAAATGCTAAGCACAGATGGGCAAGAAAGAAAATGCACAGCTCTTAAAATAAATGTTTTACAGTGTTAGGAATCATTCCACTTAGGAAACGTGTGATTATTTTCTCTCTAGTTTTTTAAAAATTTCAATCAAATGCTCCTATAAATATGTTATTTTCTCCTTCTCTATGTGGGGAGCTATAAAGAATACACTTTACAAATAATTAATATCAAAGGCCACAAATAGAATCAGGGATAATGAAGAAATACCAATTGACTATCAATTATCACTGCATAATGCAGAGCAAAAACCTTCCTTCACTGAAAATCTGAGGTGTTACTTCATAAAATGGGCTACATATACAGATCTGGTGCTAAAATAGTTCCATGAATCATTCCTTGTATAACTTTTAAACAAATTGGAATTGTCATTCTACATGGCAATCTGATGAAAACAAAGAATGCTTTTGAAAATGCCTTTCTTCAAAATCATGCTGATTGATAGAAGCCAAATTTTGAATTTGGTGCCCCAACTATTAAAAATTAAGTTTCATATTTGAAGATAAATTTACAGATTGACCAAATTTCAGTATATGCTTTGACTTGTTTTCTGAACAGTAGTGCTTTCATTAATTCATCACCTTTACTAGCTTAGTTCTCCCAAAAGGTATAACATGTAGGTTCTTATTGCCCAAGGAGTTCAAATCATAGACTTTAATTTTCTGGATGCAGTTGAGAATTCATTTTCTCTCCTTTAATTAAACAAACAACTAAAGAAGTCTTTGTTTTTTGTAGTGTATAAGTACAATAATAACTAAATATATGTTTTCAAAATGAAGCGTTTATATTTAGTAGAACCTTATAAAAATTGTTATTTTTATAAATTAAAAAAAGGTCACACATCAGCGATTATATTGAGCTTAACCTAATTAATAAGGTTAATGACTAAACAGTGATTAAAGTTCTCATAAAGAAAGCAAAAATTAGCACATTTTTAAATGAACTGCCTCTTTGTTGTTGTTGTTGTCAATGATAGAAATAATTTATTCCAGGTTACGAAAGACATGCCAGTTGCCTACCCAAATTTTTGTACTATCAAAACCCTGTTTTTACAAATGTCAACAAAGTATCCAGCTAGAAAGCTTGGTTTTCCGAGCTGCAGTTGGTTATAGCTGTGTGGCACAGTTTTGTGATGTAAGTGGAGTCTAATGAGTGACCTTCTGAGAAAGTTATAGTCTCATTGAAAAAAGAAAAGATTGACTTGGCAAGCAGTCATTTTGTGAGCCTGAAGATGAACACTACATGTTAAGAATTGTGGATTAGGAAGCTCCATAGAACTTAGGTCCTTACTAATTTCTTTAAATTACTTTAGGCTACCTAACTCTACACTTCCTCTTCTGTGACAAAAATAATTCCCCATTGGGTTATACTACTGTTAGCTGCGTTTCTATTATGAGTAGCTTTGCCTCAGTTCCTGACACATTACCTAAAACAATGATTCTCAAACTTGAACGAGCATTAGAATTCTTGGAGGTCAGATTTCTTGGTCCACTCCCAGAGTTTCTGATTCAGTAGATCTAGAGGTAGATCCTCAAAATGTGCATCTCTAACAACTTTTCTGGTGATGCTGATGCTGCCGATCCAAGAACCATTTTAGAGAAGGACTTAGTAGGTTAATAAATATGAAAACAATTATAATATGTAAGCTGCTTTAATTGATTAGTTACCAAGTTAAGGGATAAATAAGAAAAGCTGCACCTAAATCTTCCTGAAGTCAGAGGAGTAAACGGAGAGAGGATCCAAGGAGAATGAATGTGCCTGTGTTAGGTAAATAAATGGGAAAGAATTGAGAGAAAACATTTGGTGAGGGCCTGGAAACAGAAAACCATTGTGTTTTCTGGGAACTATGGAGATGCTGGTCTGTAAACTAGGGGTGAGTGTGTGTGTGTGTGTGTGTGTGTGTGTGTGTGTGTGTGTGGTATTAGGGTGATTAGGAGGATTATATAAAGCCGGGGCCAGATTATAGAAAACTTTATATACCATCAAGGAATTTAGGTTGTATTCTGTAGTCAGTAGGAAAGTCATTAAAAATTTTAAGGGGAGGGACATATTTGGTGTGTGTAATAAAAAAAAAAAAGATGACGTTGGCAGTGTGGAGGATAGGTTGGAGGAATATAAGCATAGAAACAGAAGACCAGTAAAGGGCCATTGCAATTGTTCAGGTTGTGTCAATTTTAAGTTGAATGGTTTGATTTTTGTGGCAAGATATGAATACTGAGTAAGAGTATTATCTGACCAAGATGGAATTTGTGAAAATCTTTCCTAGCTGCATAACAGCACTTAGCAAAGTGCCACCATCCTCCCTCCTCCAGTTGTACATCAGAGCAATGCTAGAATGGTTATCTTTCAACTTTAGAAGTAGAGGTGGAGAATGAGGCTCTTTAATTAATGAGCGAGGATGTAGCAATTCTAGAAATCAAAATATTTCTCTAAGATCTCTTTATTATAAATATAGCCACAGTTTATATAATCTCTTAATTTAAGCATTAAACCTTGGTTGTCTCTTCAACAGGGATAAAGAGGTTCGTTCATAAGGATAATTTATAGGGGAGACCCTTCATTCACAGGTTGGCAGTCGCTCTTCCATACATCATCACACCCAAGAAACTTACACACAAAGCCTTAAGATACATGCTCTACATATTTTATCCAGTTGAATCTGTATAATATTTACATTTATAGTTCTTGTCATCAGTCAAACTAAGAGACAATAGGACAACTTAGGCTTTGGGAAAAAAATGCTAAGATATTAGAAATTTATAAATTGAGCTGCTGCCTTTGTTTTAGTTGAAATGTTTAGAGGCATTGGTAAAAGAAAGACCTGGAAACTGGTTTTCTAGGTTAAATTTACTGGTATCTAGATATAACTTTTAATGACACCCAAGGTGGTTAATTTCTCAGAAACTTTTTTTTTCATGTTCACTTATGGATAATCAGAGTACACAGAATGGTTATGTGGCACCCCAAAGACACTTACAAGGAAATGATTTACAAATGCATGCCAGTTTTTCAATTTATAGCTGGGGTGTATGAGGTAGGGGAGGGGCTCTCTGGGATGGTGTTGCTTTCCCTGGGACCATCGTCCTTCTCTTATCTCATGGGCCCATACTTTCTTCCATCTAGATACTAAGGCAATCAAATAATTAATCAGAAGTGTGCTCAGTGAGCAAAGGGATGTGTGTAGTTGTGCAGGACATTGAATCTGGACTAGCTGATGGGGATGCTGATGACCTCCCTCCACCATTATTCACCTTCTTATTACCTGAATTACATAGGCCTCTTAGACACCTTTTTTTTTTTTTTGCACTGCCCTGGTGATTCACTTATAAAATGGTCATCTCTAGCTCTCTTTTTTCTCCCAGCTTTATACAAACTACTGTATTTATGTTATGAAAACATTTTCTAGACAAATTGATATTATATCATAATATACATTAATAGTAGTTAAATTTTAGTTATTTTGATGACATTTAAGAGACATTCTTTATGTTTAAAAATATCCTTTATTCTTATTAGAAAAAATGATTTCTTAGTATGCAATTACATTTTATAAAATATTTTTTTCTATTATAATGAAAATCTGATGAACACAGAAAAACAATAAACTAAAAATTTTAAATGTTTGAAACATAATAATTGAGACTATTACAAAAATGGTAATATATTGAACACGTTTTATGCGCTAATTTTTAATTATGTTCTAAATAATATATTTTCCTATGACACTAAATGTCCTATAATTATTTTAAATTGAATATTATTCTATATATGGAGATGTCATAATTTACTACATTTATTGGTGGACATTTAGATTCTACCTAAATTTCAATGGTATAGATAATGTTCTAATGAAAGCCTCTGTTTAAATATAGATTATTTGCATCTTTGATTATCATCTTAGCAACTTAGCAATTGTCAAGTAGAGAGTATCACTCTTTCATATGACTAGTCAAATTCATTATATACTGATGTTTAGTCTCAGGTCCCTAACATGATATTTTCTGATTGTGTCAGAATCTGGTTGCTTTGTGAATTTGAAACCTGCATTTCCCTGTGCTTATATATTCTCTGTGTGTATGTGTGTGAAATATGACATATGTATGGCAAAGGAAGTAAATATGTAAATACATATATATACATGATATAGACTATATCATGTAAAAATATACTTCCTTTGAGCTTAGATATTTGTTTTATTATCTTCCTTATCAACTCAAATTTAAGCTTTCAAGTCTGAATTGAGAAACTATATTTGAAAAATATGATAAAATTTAGCTTAAGTTCCACTTTGAGAATTTAGTTTGAGTTTATTTGTTCCCCAAATATTTAATATATGAGAAATAATTTATGCTAAAAAAATCTTTTATTCCTATTTTATCAATTTGTTTATTTTTCATTTAAAGGTTTTGAAGGCTACAAATGATAAAGATTCTATTGAAAAGTTTATATATGTGGTTCTGGATCAAGGGATGTGTGTGTTTACGTGTGTGCCTGTGTCTATTATGGAAACATCTATATTTTAGTGTGTATTTAAAACATTTAGAGCTATTACCTTAGTATTGCAACATATAATTCAAATTCTTATATTATGGAAACAGATGCACATGTGTGCCTTTGTCCTGGAAACACCTATACTTTAGTGTGTATTTAAAACATTTAGAGCTACTATATATATGCAACATATAATTCAAAATTCTTATATAAAGAGATGGATATATCTAACCTATCCAGCAAGGCAAATATGATAGAAAAATTTCAAAAGTCTATTGTGTTTAGGTATTTTAATAGGTGTCCAGTTCATTCCCTTAATTAAATATTAAGTTATAACCAGAAAGTGTTTTTTTTTTTTTTCCCCACGTTAATGTTTGGTGATGTGGTTAACTCGCCCTATGTTTAAGACAAGCTTTTTTAACTTGGAAACAATGACTCCTACAGAATTCATGGAAGGGTTCCACAATGTTTGTGAACCCACTGAAAATATATGATCTTAATGTCGTGTTTATGTGAATTTGTGCATTTTTCCTCCTTGTAAAGGTTCTACAGTTTTTATATCTCCAAGTGTTCTGTGAAACTCGAAAGGATTAATAACCATAGTTATAAGACATACTGGTTACACATCAGAAAAAAAATTAAATAGGATATCTATAAATTAAGAATCCAGGGATTTTAGGATATTCATTAACATGCTGTTGTATTTTCAAATGTGATTTTTTCCCTTTCAGGGTGCAATTCAGTTTTTATTGTGCTGTCCAAATTGGGTAGCTGACACAGACTGTATTAGTCACACTCATTTTTTTTTCAAGGGTGAAGATGTTGCAGAAAAAAACTTAATCATAGCAGTATTTTGGTTGTTTGAGTTGAGGTTAATTTACATAATTGCCTATGGTCTAATCTTGAGTTCATTTTTTTTCCCCCAGTAAATGAAGGAGCCAGGATGAAAAAAAAATTAAACATGTAAAAGACATGACAGTTATATCATTCATTTAGTTAACTAAAATTTCATTCAAGCTGGAAGACTAGAATCTAACAACTAAGTTTGTACATTTTAGTTAAGGTTGATGCAAAGACAGGTTAAAGAGTCTATACTAACTAAATGCTTAATATCAGGCCCCTGATT